>CM042240.1:62627641-63332641 GCA_023566225.1 Romanogobio albipinnatus | reverse complement strand
GGAAACCTACACCTCTTACTTTTCCTCTATACACGGTGAGGTCCCATGGCAGCACCAGGTGTCCTAGTCCTTGCTACAGACCAAAGGCCCTTTTAAGGGCTACAAGAGTTTCACAAAAGTTCAAGTAAATGAGTATTCAAAAAAAAAAGTTTATTAAAGAGGAAATCTTAAGTGTGCTGTGTATGTTTTGAATGTGTGGACAGTGTGCATAGTGTCGGTGAATATGTCATATGTCTAGTGTAACAAGTATGTGTTGGTGGTTTACATAGAATTGTGTGTGTGTGTAAATGAGTTTTAAAAAAAAATGTATTAAAGAGGAAATATCAAATGTATGCTGTGTATGTTTTTAAATGTGTGGACAGTGTGCATAGAACAGGTGTCGGTGAACATGTCAGAACATAATAACATAACAAGTATGTGTTGGTGGTTTACATAGGTAGGTGTGTGTGTGTGTGTGTGTGTGTGTGTGTGTGTGTGTGTGTGTGTGTGCGCGTGTGTAAAGAGGTCCAGTCAGGAGGTCCACTTGAACATTTCTGCAAGAAAAGCAGAGACAAGTAAAGTGATCTCAGTTTACTTAAATGCAACATCGCCATTATTCACAATAAATAAATTAGATCTCTAAAACTCACAGTTAAACTCTGCCTCAAAGATTAGCTGGTGGATTTTTAGCTTTGTGAGTTCCCTGCATTTAGGCTCAAGTCTCTTCAGGGCTGGCATCAAACTCTGTAGAAACTGCATGTCAGGATCTTCTGATACAGCAGGGGCAGGACAATTGGAGGTTTCTATTGCCTCAACGATTTTCCGCTCAAAAGAAGACACGGATGTTGCGTCAATTCTTCTTCGACGTTGTCGTGGCTGGGCAAAGTATTTTGCGCTCTGTCTCTTTCCACTCTCCTCCTCTCCAGTCATGTCCTCTACCACATGGTCCATCCTACTATCTTCTGCACTGATCTCTACACTGTTTCTTATTTCTGTCATGTCCTCTACCTGCATTTCTTGTCTTTCCTCTGTTATAACTTCTGCGCTGTCTTCCTCATTTCTTCTCCCTTCTCCTCTTTCTTCCTCCATGTTCCCAGATGTGGGCCGAGAAGAAACAAATGGAAGGAGGAAAGACATGATGTGATAGTAACGCCAAGGGCGTTTTTGGGTGGCAGCTGCTCCACTTTTCCTTTTCTTCTCCTCTCTCCTTTCCCTGACATAAACATCACGGAGATCCCTCCACTTCTTCCTGCACTCATCAACTGTTAAGTTTAAAAACAATTGTATAACTTTGTAAAATCATGTTAACGTAGACATACTATACTTTGATATGTCATTTCAGTGTTACAAGTTACTCTAAAAACAGTATAATTAGATTACTGTACTAATTACTCTCACTAAAAAGTATTGCAAAAATTTTGCAAAACTTTAATTAAATTACAGAAACATTAAGAGTAATCCCTTACTTTACTTTCCAGGGAAAATTATTTAAATTACAGTAGTTAATCACTAAGTAGCCTAATGAATTAGACCCAACACTGGTCATTTTATAGATAGTTCATATTACATTAGCATGAGCATAAACTTTAAATTTGAAATTAACCAAATTTGTATAAACTGTGAGAGCATTGTTCATTGTTAGTTTGTTAACCACGGTCTCAATAAATTTGTAAAATGTGGAATAATAAATACATGTAAATACTAGGCTACATCGGGCTATGCTAATTAAGGCTAATTAAGGCATGACAAGGATTTGAATACATTCAGCAAATTTGGCAAACAAAACACACCTGTCAACCCGACAACCTCACTAACTTTCTTCCAAGCCTCATTTTTCCTATTAAAGTCTCTGTATGATTCTAGAGAAGTATCATATAGAATGGGGTTTTCTGAGACCGCGAGCTTCTCTCCCATGTTGCCGTGTACGATCAAAGTGAAATTTACGTGCGACTGCCACTAGGGGGCAGATTCCGACAGTCGTGTCCGAATGTCGTGTGCAGTGGAAAGGCGGCTTTTGACTGGTTGTAACTGGTATCCTGGACACACTGTCTGGTTCCAGGTATTTTTTATATTTTCGTTTGGACATCTACGGAGAAATTTAAGTGAATATGTTTTATAAATGTGTGTGTGTGTGTGTGTGTATATATATATATATATATATATATATATATATATATATAAATTAAAATAAAATTGCAAACATACCTATATATGTACAGTGTGTGTGTGTGTAATTCTAAATGTGATTGGCTGATTTTTAACCGTGCACGCGCTAAATCCAGATCGCGCCGCCAACGGTTTTTTTTTAAAACAACGACAATTTTACCTCAGCGACAGACATGTTTGCCTATGTGCGGTATTCGGACGGGCACAAACATATCGTTCCTATTGAAGACATCAAAAAATTTGACCCTAAAAATTATAAACACGATGTTTTATATCTTGTTCGCTGGGAAAACACGTATTATCAAGCTCAGGTACTTGTCATAAAAGGTAAGGTTAACGTTTTTGCCTTAATTCGACTGACGTAAATTGAAATGCCTGTTTGAGCTAACGCTAACTAAAGTTAAACATTTAACGTTACTTACATTGATTGTGGTTCAATTTACAAACTCCAGAGACCCGTGAAGAGATGGAGGAGGAATTAGCCAAACCATCCAAAAGGATAAGAACGGCAAAAATCCATAACCACCACCAGGATGACGAAGAGGACGAGACGGCAACTGCAAAAGAAAAAGGAGAACTGAAGAAGAAAAACGTATGTTTTACAAACACGATGTTTTAAAAGCTTACTCTGATTTAACATCTGAACATGACTTACCTGATGGATTGACGAACGTTTCCTCGTGTTTACTGTTTATTAACTTCTGGTACGCAAACGAGTGAATCTCTCGTTTTGAACCCACACAACTTGCAATGGCAGACCGTCTGATTCTGAATCGAAGTCGAAATGATTCACAAAGAATCGGCTCTTTCGAACTCTTCAGTTAATCTGGCTCATATGTACATCAATTTGTTTTTAACTAAGATAATTTTTAATAGCAATTGTATATATTAAATATGTGTAATATTTTAAATAATTTTAAACATGCATAATTGTTTTTTATATTAGAATTGTAAACACTCATTCTAAATCCTACTTTGCTATAACTTTAAAGTTATGTTATTAAAGCATTGAAACACATTATTATCCAATATCTTAACCCAATTTTATGTTTTATGGTTTTGACCCTATAATACATCATGCTCTTGTTACCATAAGTATTATGTGGCAATATAACACATTATGGTAAAAGTATTAATGAGAATATATAATCCACTGGTGACCAAGTCCAACAGTTCCTTACATTCAAATATAATATAGCAATATTTTTGCTGAACTCTACCTTTAAATATTTGACAGTGTAACCTTTTGCAGAAAGATGGTGATTTATTACCAATTTTGTACATAAAACACATGTAAAACATTTTTTTTATAATAATGATACTTTACAGAAAATGCTAAAGACAGTTGAGGCTTCTGAAAAAAGAAAAAACCTTTTGAAAATTCTCGAAGAAAGAAAGGCAAAGAAGAGAGAGGCCCCACTTTTTGAGACAGACCCAAAGAAAAAGAGAGAGGAGTGTTCTGACAGTGAAGATGGAGGGGTTGTACCTCAAAAAATACATGATGATTTGCAAAGAAGATACCACTACATAAAGAAACAAAAACAAGACTTTGAAGAAAAGCTGGAAGAATGCAAACATAAGTAAGAGTTTATGAATACTAAATGTTTTCCATTTATTTACAAACATAGCATATAATAAGAGATTCTTAGTAATGACAGTTTATTGATACATTTCAGAATCTTAGAATATAGAGAATCTGATGAGAAAAACTTAAATTTCTTCTCTGTTTCTTGTTCTATACAACATTAAAGGTGTGCTGAATTAGAAAAGGAGAAGGAGGATCTTGTTGCAGAGCTGGCTACATACAGAAGCCTCAACATTACACTACAGCAGAACATGAACAAAGTGCTTCAAAGAGCCTTCTCAGAAACAAGTACTGTTCCATACATACATACATACATACATACATACATACATACATACATAAATACATACATACAAAAAAACATACATACATAACATACATACACACACACACACACATGCATACATATATACATACATACCATACATACATACATCCATACATACACACACACACACACACACACACCATACATCCATACATACACACACATACATCCACTAGGGGTGTAACGGTACACAAAAAACTGACGGTTCGGTACGTACCTCGGTTTTGAAGTCCCGGTTTGGTATGGATTCGGTACAGCAGTTTTACAAAATTGCTTTTTATAAATTTTTATTCAACAGTGGTTTGATGAAAAAAATTGTGTCTGTCCTTAAATGAATTAAATTATAACTAAAAGTTTCTTAAAGATAATGCTGTAAACTATATAGGGAGCCCTTACTTACATATAGCTATTAAAGATTAACAGCAGAGCCCAAACTATTAGCCTAAATTCAGTTGCTATTTATTTTTAGATATAATAATCAACACTCATGAGATTCACATAAGGCAGTTTTTGCATTAACTTCTAAATCTAATTATTTGTATTCGTTGTTGAAATATAATCATTTAGTGGCTGTAATTTTCATGACAGGTTTATTTAAACATACATTAAATAAACAAGACCTCACTAACAGGCTTAGTATTATATAATGAATTTATATAGGCTAATATAATGAATCTAACGGCTAATATAATGAATATAACGGCTAATATAGTGCATGTATTCAGTGAAAGAGTTGATTTCTCTAGTGAGCTACAGCTGTGCACACTGAATGACTTCTGAGTAAACGTGATTCTGCTTGACATTGTTTACAAGCAGTTTTATGGTCTTTCCGCGGTTGAAACGCAGATGGAGCGATTACACGACATATGATACATTTCAGTAAGTTGTAAATGTATCCTCAACATACCTTAAGATGTATTAATGTATGTTTATTCTCTTGGAAGAGATGATCGCATTGACTCGCGCACCGCGCGCTGCCGCTTTAAGTTGAACTGATACGCGTCTATGATCGCATTGACTCGCGCACTGCCGCTTTAAGTTGAACTGATACGCGTCTATCAGTCACATCACATTAAAGAGCGTTAAAACGGCATTTATCGTTTGAATTTCGTGATAAAATGGACTGAATACTTAATATGTTCGTGTGGGAACTCGGATTGAAGTGTGTTCCGCGCTTGAAACAAGCCGACTGTTAACTGTTAAAGATTACATTCATAACCGTTCGGTACACGCGTGCACCGTACCGGAAGCCCTGTACCGAAACGGTTCAATACGAATACGTGTACCGTTACACCCCTAACATCCACACATACTGTGCGTTCACACCGCCGCCGGCGAGAGCGTCAAAGTGGCCGGAAGTCATTCATTTTCAATGGGAGCCCGGCGGCGAGCTCTGGCGAGAGCGGCGCGGCGCGTCTTGGACGATTTGGGCGTCGAGGAGAGTTGGTATCAGGTCAACTTTATGGTAATGAGCTATGACGCGGTTCGGCGGCAACCAATGGGAATGTAGTAGTGCTCCGCTTGAAATGATCCCAGAGAACGCAGTGCTGGAAACTTTGGTTCCGACCACAATAGTTCCCAAGCAAAATGGAGGAGAGGTTGATCATTGCGGTAGCGGGTTTCCCTGTCATTTACGACGTGTCCCTGTTTGCGTAGTTTTTTCAGCGGGAATGCAATTAATTTGCTCAAAACAACACAGATTTGACCAATTGCATGAATGCCGCACTTAAACCAGGACAGTTATTGTAAAGTAGGTTGCAAACATATTAATGTTAATGTTAAAGACCAAGGCTAGCACCTATAAACTGCATGTTGAAATTAGACTAGCACTTCCAAGAACACAAAAGCCACACCACACAAATGGCTTTTAAATGGTTTATTTCATTAGCAAACATGCAACTATAATTAAGTTAACTTTCACATTTAAATTATTTCATGATGTTATCTTATACGGGTATACCCTACTGTGGTCAGTCTGCACAAATGCCGATTTTAAAAATGCGAACATGATTGTTTGCTTTGCAGCCCCTTTAAATGCAGTTTTAAAAAAGACCAAGCATTCGATCTACGTCAGAGCGGCAGCGCGTCCACTAATCTTTCTACAGCGTCGATGGCAGGGCGGCCAGAGCGAAGTTTGACGCTCTCGCCGGCGGAGGTGTGAACGCACAGATACACACACAAACAAACATCCGTACATACAGGTCCTTCTCAAAAAATTAGCATATTGTGATAAAGTTCATTATTTTCCATAATGTAATGATAAAAATGAAACTCATATATTTTAGATTCATTGCACACCAACTGAAATATTTCAGGTCTTTTATTGTTTTAAAACTGATGATTTTGGCATACAGCTCATGAAAACCCAAAATTCCTATCTCAAAAAATTAGCATATTTCATCCGACCAATAAAAGAAAAGTGTTTTTAATACAAAAAAAGTCAACCTTCAAATAATTATGTTCAGTTATGCACTCAATACTTGGTCGGGAATCCTTTTGCAGAAATGACTGCTTCAATGCGGCGTGGCATGGAGGCAATCAGCCTGTGGCACTGCTGAGGTGTTATGGAGGCCCAGGATGCTTCGATAGCGGCCTTAAGCTCATCCAGAGTGTTGGCTCTTGCGTCTCTCAACTTTCTCTTCACAATATCCCACAGATTCTCTATGGGGTTCAGGTCAGGAGAGTTGGCAGGCCAATTGAGCACAGTAATACCATGGTCAGTAAACCATTTACCAGTGGTTTTGGCACTGTGAGCAGGTGCCATGTCCTGCTGAAAAATGAAATCATCTCCATAAAGCTTTTCAGCAGATGGAAGCATGAAGTGCTCCAAAATCTCCTGATAGCTAGCTGCATTGACCCTGCCCTTGATAAAACACAGTGGACCAACACCAGCAGCTGACATGGCACCCCAGACCATCACTGACTGTGGGTACTTGACACTGGACTTCAGGCATTTTGGCATTTCCTTCTCCCCAGTCTTCCTCCAGACTCTGACACCTTGATTTCCGAATGACATGCAAAATTTGCTTTCATCCGAAAAAAGTACTTTGGACCACTGAGCAACAGTCCACTGCTGCTTCTCTGTAGCCCAGGTCAGGCGCTTCTGCCGCTGTTTCTGGGTCAAAAGTGGCTTGACCTGGGGAATGCGGCACCTGTAGCCCATTTCCTTCACACGCCTGTGCACGGTGGCTCTGGATGTTTCTACTCCAGACTCAGTCCACTGCTTCCGCAGGTCCCCCAAGGTCTGGAATCGGTCCTTCTCCACAATCTTCCTCAGGGTCCGGTCACCTCTTCTCGTTGTGCAGCGTTTTTTGCCACACTTTTTCCTTCCCACAGACTTCCCACTGAGGTGCCTTGATACAGCACTCTGGGAACAGCCTATTCGCTCAGAAATGTCTTTCTGTGTCTTACCCTCTTGCTTGAGGGTGTCAATGATGGCCTTCTGGACAGCAGTCAGGTCGGCAGTCTTACCCATGATTGCGGTTTTGAGTAATGAACCAGGCTGGGAGTTTTTAAAGCAGCACTAGGTAGGTTTTGCT
Organism: Romanogobio albipinnatus; assembly: GCA_023566225.1. Taxonomy (NCBI): domain Eukaryota; kingdom Metazoa; phylum Chordata; class Actinopteri; order Cypriniformes; family Gobionidae; genus Romanogobio; species Romanogobio albipinnatus. The sequence goes on along the minus strand of CM042240.1, from coordinate 63,325,044 downwards.
CTCGGGGTCCCCCTACAGTTGGGAAACAGTATTGTCCTCTACTACTGTCGTAAACTCTGTCATCCTCCATCAGGGGATGCATCACACATGCATTTGTTGACATGACAACTATGATAGCCCTGAACACTGCAGGAGGAGATCACATGCAGGTGTTCTGCTCGCGTGAAATGTCTTCATCCCAGGTACAGTGGCATATGTTTCAGCATGTCATGAATATCATTTCATGGGTTTTATATATATTTTTTCTAGGGCCGGGACTTTAACGCGTTAATTAAGATTAATTAATTACGGGACATTAACGCGTTAATTAAGATTAATTACGCAAAAAAAAAAAAAATGTAACACTTATTTTTGCACCGTGGAACGTTTTTCAATGAATGAGTTTCGACGGACCGATTATACTGGAGCACCAACTAGCGTTCTTCACTTCCGACAACAACAAAACCAACCACAGTGAACATGAACGAAGAAGCTGACGAGACCGCTTTGCTTGGCCCCGTGGATGGGAAAATTTGTTTTAAAAAACGAAAGGATGGAAGCGTCGATAAGAGCATGGTTGTGTGCAAGCTATGCAACAAGGAATTTGCGTTTCACCGCAGCACATCGAGCCTCAAATATCACCTCAACGCAAAACACATAGGAGTTAGCGTGGATGTTACCCCGACTCCGAGTAAAGTTAAAAGGACACACACTCCACCAGATGACTGGTTTCAGGACCAGGGTAACTAAGTCACTGGTCTGCTGGACTGAAATAAATAAACTATATTTTGTTGATTAAGCTTATGTATTCAGTCATTATTCAATGGTATACTATAAAATCCATGTGAAAAAAATTACTTTTCACTGTTCTCAGGTCAAATATTTATATGCGATTAATTTCGATTAATTAATTACAAAGCCTCTAATTAATTAGATTAATTTTTTTAATCGAGTCCCGGCCCTAATTTTTTCAAACGCCAAATGATCGCGATGCTCACGTTTACAAGCCAGCGTCATTATAGTAGTCTAGTCTATTGGTTACCGTTTTACAGAATCTATATGATACTTCAATTCAATGTTTGAGTGGTAGGTAATAACCATATATCGTCCATATAATATATTGACCTCCTTCAGCTCACGCCAACGAGCAAACGCTGGCCCAATGTTGATCCTCGTCCTGCCTTTAATACGATCACTTTCTCGTTTCCTCTTTTTGCATTCCTCCGACAAAACCTTTGCTTTCTTCTTTTTCTGTGCTGCCTCGGCCATGACTATAACATCCGGCAAACAAATGATAGTTGGGCTCGCACGTCCGAATTTAAGGAAGTGGGGGTGATGGTGGAAGTGACGTATATGCCGTAAAGCAGTCGAATTTTGTAGTTCTTTTTTTTCTCGGGTTACTACCCGAAACCCGAAGTTTAAAAGTACGATTAAAAACGATACAGACCCCGTCAGGCTATGGCAGACGTGCCATTCAACCTATTGTAAGTCGATGTATCATCACAAGAGTCTTGAAAATATATTATGAAGGTTGAAAAGTTACCTAGTGCTGCTTTAAAAGCCTCAGGAATCTTTTGCAGGTGTAATTAGTTGATTCAGATGATTAGGTTAATAGCTCGTTTAGAGAACCTTTTCATGATATGCAAATTTTTTTAGATCATTCATGATTCATGAGCTGTATGCCAAAATCATCAGTATTAAAACAATAAAAGACCTGAAATATTTCAGTTGGTGTGCAATGAATCTTAAATATATGAAAGTTTAATTTTTATCATTATATTATGGAAAATAATTAATTTTATCACAATATGCAAATTTTTTGAGAAGGACCTGTACATACATCCATACATACACACACATACATACCATGCATACATCCGTACATACACACACACACACATACATACATACATACATACCATACATACATACACACACATACATACCATACATACATACATACATACAATGATTTGTGTACAATTCAATTGATAAAGTAATGTTCTCCATCTTGTAGTTGATGTACTATAAGAGAGATCTAACTTTGGTTAAAAAAACAAAAAAACAAGTTGTTATATTTGGATTTGTATTGTAAACCTTAAATAGAAGTTAAGAAGTGAATATTTTATTTGTAATGTTTTCAGTTCTAATATTCTTTGATCTTTTTAACACATTTAAAACCATTCTGCATAATTCTACAGATTTTTCCAAAAAATTCAGCACAGAATAGCCCACTGTGTAGCCCTCATCGGTTATGTAGAATGTTTAAAATAGTTTCTGTTATGTTGAAGGTTTTTTTTGTTTAAATGATTTAACAAAAATAAGTGCATACAGCTTACTCATGTTGAAAAAACAGGTTGAAATGATGATTTATTTTTGAGTGTATTATATTGAACTAGAATAGTACTTTTCCTTTTATTTGAAAGCCATAATACATTTTCCCCTATCATTGTTTGTTTGGTTGCAGGTTCATCTTTTCTAAATGGAACCTCTACACCTGTCGAGAGCACACGTGACAGAAGACCAGAGCTGCCCAATAGTTCAGAGGGCAACAACCCACCTCTGAATAAAACCCCCTTTGAATCACCTCTGAGCCTTTATGAAATAAAGGATGGAAAGGTACATTATTTCAAGCCTTTTTGCGCAAAAAAATCTTCACTACATGCACGCAATATTAGTCCCTTATTAAAATTTTAGGGCTGAGTATTGACACAAATTTACAATGCGATTCTATTTCCATTCATAAGCTTTTGATTCAGATTTCGATTTGATTCAATATCAATTATTGTGGATATATATCAGATACAGTACATGGCAAATTTCCTTAAGGAAAAAAATATTTTAACTAATGCTGTAAACTATACAGGTAGTACTACATTACTGTAATATTGAAGGTTAAAATTATTTATCTTATTAAATTATAGCCCGATCTCTAATCTTCCGTACCTGGCTAAAATCTTGGAGGGTGTGGTTGCGGCCCAATTGAACAAACATTTAATTGATAATAATTTATTTGAGCCCCATCAATCAGGGTTTCGGAAATTGCACAGCACTGAGACTGTGTTGGTTAAAGTCACTAATGACTTGCTAATAGCTTCAGACTCCGGTTCCCTGTCACTTCTCATTCTCTTGGATCTTAGTTGATCATATGCAGGGTACTATTGATCATATGCAGGGTTTTTCCTGCATTTAAATTTTTTGGCGGCCGCCAAAATGAATTTTTGTCCCGCCAAAGCCTAATTTGATGAGTTATTGTGATTTATGAGTGATGTAGAATAGATGCGACTGAGTAACAGAGAGAACGATCAGAGCTCCTCCCCGCGCACACTCTCTGGGTCTTCAAAATAATCAGTGTTAGCTGTTAGCTCTTTCTCATATTTCACATATTAATCCAAATCAAAAGGTCGGAAGACTGAAACCATGTTGCACGTGGCACATTCGGACATTTTTTTCCTAGAATTACCGCTGGGTGTGAATTGCACTCAAAAAACGTTGACTCTTCTCTGACCAGCTGACATAAAGCATACTTTCAATAAACGGGAAACAAATTATATTCAGTTATAAAGTGTTTTCTGTGTGTTGACATCTTTTGCAATGTTCTAACAGACGAGATTCACGCACAAGGCGTCTGCTAATGTCCGATTTGTGACCTAATGACTCCTTTGAACCGAATCTTTTTAACGACTGGTTAGAACAACTGATCTGTCCAACACTGAACTAACAAATCAGTTTAATCCTTTACTCAGAACGCATCTGAAATGAGAACACAAGTGTGCTCACCCAATTTAGCAAGAGTGGGTAGTAATAATTATTTTTAATTATCAACAGTATTTCAGCTTATTTCTGTTGACAATGTGTAGTAAAATAAATAGGCCTAGCCTACAATCATTTAGACTGGAGTGAGGTGAAACCAGAACAAAGTTGCTATTAGCTAGCTGATCATTTTTATTAAATTGCATATGGCAGAAAATTTGACTATTTATTCATTTTTAATGCTACTTTTTAATATTGATATGATTATATACCAAAACAATTATCTGTAAATAGTGTAAAAAATTAGGAACAAAAGAAACAAACATCAATGTAAGAGATCATACATAATATGAGATATCAAAATAAGATGATCAAAATTACTAGCATTTTTTAAATGCATTGTCAGTATTGCGCTCGCAGATCACATGGGTAGGGTGTGTGTGTGTGTGTGTGTGTGTGTGTGTGTGTATCAACCACCACCGAAGACCATTTTTGACCCAGGAAAAACCCTGATATGCTGTTACTTTATCATCTTGAAAATCTATTTGGTTTATCTGAGACAGTTCTTAGGTGGTTCAGATCTTATTTTATCGACCGCAGTCAATTTGTTTTTATGGGTGGCCATAGGTCCAAGGTTGGTTCTGTTCATACTGGTGTCCCACAGGGTTCAGTGTTGGGTCCCTTACTTTTTAATATGTACATTTACCCACTTGGTCAATTACTAAGATCGCTTGACCGAAATTTAGAACCTCTAACCAACATAACTTTCCCATGTTAGTTATTTCTGTTTTAGTCACGTGACTCCGCCCCCGTCAGTCACATCAAGTGCAGTTTGCAGACACACGGAAAGATGCAGGAGTAGTTATCTTTGTTTATAGATGCTCAGAATCACTATGGCAATTGCATCTTTTACACAGTTTATACAAATATGTACCGCCGTTCTGATATGCACTGATACACACACAGAAACAGCGTACGCAGGCCCCGAAGCCAGATCACTTTCACTTGCGTCCTCATGAAGTTTGTCTAAAGGCTTTCCACTTGCCAGTTTGAACATTAAAGTGATTGTGCACTAATCAAGACCAAAATTGGGAAAGCTTCTCCGTTCAGTGCTCATGAGCTTTTTTCTGTGACACAGAGAGCCGAGCTGTGTTGTGTCATGTCTCTGACAATGCGCACGCACTGAAGCCAGATCCCTTTCACCTGCGTCCTCACAAAGCTTTGTCATTTGTATGTGTTTTAAGGCCTGCCAGTTTGAACATGGAAGCGATTTTAGACCATCAGATGTGTATTATGTTGAACTAATGCCTGATATATTGTGCCACACTAACACTCAGTAGCTTGCACATTACGTGAAGATTGTGCACAGTGAGGAGCACAGAAACTCATTGTCAATGCTGCCGTGATTTATCACTAAAGTAGTTTAGAAACTCAACCGTTATAGCAGTGGTTCTCAACCTTTTTTGGGCCAGCGTCCTCTATCCATTATCCAGGTCTCTTAACACAGGTCTCTTCATTCATCAACTGAAAACAGGATGATTAATCAATTCTTGGGATTTAAGAATTCATATCGATTATATATTTTAATCTTTGAGAATCGATTGTAGATGACAAGAATATTACAGGTGAATTATAGAATATTTAGCTGAAGTTTGTCACACTTTAACTCCTGTAAAATGTATTTCCCATTATCATCAATTGTCTAAGTTAATACTAATATCTATAACATACATCATATTTATGATATTTTATTAAGACCATATTAATAGTATACACAATTAAAAAGGTAATATACTATAAACGTTCAAAATGAGTTGTATTATAGTTTTTAATCATGTATAAGTTAATACTTGTTCAAAATGTTCTGTTTATTTTGATAAATAAAATAATTCAGTATTGTTCAATAAATATTAAAATATGGTAGTATAAAAACATTTAAAAAACACAGAAACATTTTTTAAAAGTAAAGATTCTGAAAGCATTAAACGAGATCCATAATACTTAACAGTAGTAGCCTAACAAATAAATATATATTTTATTATATGATATGATTATAATATTTTTAAATCTGATGGTTTTATTATAAATATGTTGGTCATCTCTAAGGTGGACACTCAGTCTAATATATGATATTTACCATCTGAATCTAACCATGTCATGTCAACAAATGTAAAAGTCAGCTAACTATTTATTATAATGTTAATTAGTGTGCCTTTTACCCCAAATACTTTTACTCAATCTTCCATTACTGAAAATTGTTGCTTCATTTACTTTGAAAAAAAAAAAATGAACAAGACCCTTGTCTCAAAAAACAATTCTTTGTGATTCTCATTTGCTACATACATTTTCAACATTTTGAAAAACATGAAATATGAGATGAAACCAGCACAGAATCAAACTTTTCGAAGCATAATTACAACAACATATATTGAATTAGCACTAAAGCCAAACACGTGTATTTACAATATGATTGTAAAAGGTTTGATGATACTCAACCTCCTTATAGTGCCCTTTTTTTTTGGTTTGGGCCACTGCCCCTCAAAATGTCTGTGCACGGCCCTGGCTCTTCTGTCCTCATGTTGAGAGTAATCGTAAGCGCAGAATCGTTGTATGTGAACATGATAATTATTGTTGCATTTACTCCTCCATTTAAGTAAATCCAAGATCTCTATTTAAGAAAACATAGGTGGTGATAATGAGAAAAGATCTAGAACATTTAGATGTTTCAAACTGGCTATGCCTATCCCACACAAGCTCATTTTTGATTGCAATTGCAATTGACCACAATTTCTTATGTGGTAGCCAAAGTACTTAAAGGAACAGCACAATACTTATAGCTAACAACTGATATATATTCTTCCTCTGGTCTTTTGGAATAATAGTATTTATACCATATCAGGACAATATATAATGGTGTGAAATGTTGTAATTCTGGGGACCCACAAAAACTCCCAATACCCATCAGCAACAAAGATTGTCCATTCTTTTGAATTTCAAGCTAATTTGTGATACCCTTAAACAAATATTGAACCCATAAATTAAAATTATGTCATCATGATCATTTACTCACCCCTATGACGTAAACATGTATACGTTTATTTTGTCTGTGGAACATAAAATAAAGTATTCTGAAGGATCTTTGAATGGTTTTGTTTTCATACATTTGAAGCTAATTTATTTTCTGTATTTTAAGATCCACATAGGAGACAACATTTGGATCAGAGAAGAGGTGTGGAAGAAAATTAATTCGGCTACAAAGGATTCTCTCTACATCAAGGAGATGGCTGTGGCACTGTGGGGGACAAATACATTAAAAAGCAGAAGTGTGTCAGGAAAGGAGTGTCCCACAAATAAATATTCTGCAAAGCCTCCCCTGACACCCTCCAAGCTGCAAATTTTGAGAGGTAAGCTATTTTTTCTTTCATATCCTGTAAAATGGTTTTACATTAGTTTTAATGTTTGCAAAACTGTTAATGTTCAGATGTCCTTATTCACAGTCATCCTTTTATACTTACTTATTGGTCAATAAAATATATAGAACATAATTAAACCTTCAGATGTATTTAATTAATTTAATTGGGGTATAAAGAAAAGATTACTGTACATCAAATATTTAGCTTTATATTAGCAATAAATAAGGACCAACTATCAGAGGCATGTTTCTAAATTACTGCAGAATACTAAAAAGGGAAAATATTCAACAAAGACATGACACTATAATTTACCTTTCTAAGTTTTAAAAGTGACAAATTAATAATCTAAATTATTTCTCTTTCAAGTCTGCTTCAGTGACTGGCTCAAACAAAGGGAACCTGAAAAAAGAGAGAGAGAGAAGAGGGAGAAGCAAGTGGGCTATTATATATCGCAAAAAATACAGGACATCATAAAAAAAGAACGGAAACATGAAAATGTATAATATGTCTACAATTCTGTTGTTGTTCATATCTATTGTTACAATTATATATATGTGTCTAAGGGGCTACAAGATCAAATAAAAACTTTGTTTGAATGGTTGCGTGTGCTCCTGGAGATTATTTAAAGTATACTTATTTACATTTGTCTCAACACCCAGTGTGTCAGAAACCAATCAGCAGACTCTGCATCACGATCCACACAACGTTCAATCTCCCCAGAATTCTAATCACCCACACCTGTTCACAATCAGTAACCTCATCAACCAGCTCCATAAAACACTCACACTCACTGCAGTCTAGCGTCAAGCCTCCAACAGGAACTGACCGTATTTCCTCTGTCTCTGTCTGTTAGAGAAAACCTTTGAGTACCCTGTTCACTGAAAATACTCACCTGTGTATCACTAACCTCTGAATCTGTCTGTAATCCTCAGAAGAGCTGTTGCTGATCACCGATGTCCTAGCCACCAGTACTCATCCAAGGCTCATTGAAACCTCAGTTTCTCCCGCTGAACCCTCACCGTATCCTGTAAGAATTAAGGCCAGTGTTATCATTCTGGGATTATTCACGAAAATACAGGATTTCTAGAGTGTGCCCCGACCTGTTGTGGATCCAGCATCTTATGTTCACTTAAATCCTCTCGTCTGGAAAAGACAATTCCCATGCACAGATCTGAAGAGGAATCCTCACCCATGGTGGATCCTGATCTCCTTTATTGAACTATTCTGAAAGTTAATTTGAGTTCCTAACCTGTTGAGTGAATATTACCCGCTGTGGATCCCGAACTCTTATGTTTTGTTGCCCCGGGTTTTTCCCCCGAATCCCTTGCACCTGCTGTCCTAACATTCAATAAAGTTGTGTTATTTCACATCACCTCGATCTCTGAGTCCATCGTATCCTGACACAGTGGCAAGAAAAACAGAGAAGACAACATGTTATCAATCAGTCCAACTGTCAATTAGATTAAACAGTGATGCTTACTTTTTGTAGCATGTTTTTTTCAAGGACAGGTCTAGATCTTGCCAACATGACCAGCTAAGACCAACACTGACCAGCTAAGACCAACACCGACCAGCTAAGACCAACACCGACCAGCTAAGACCAACACTGACCAGCTAAGACCAACACCGACCAGCTAAGACCAACACCGACCAGCTAAGACCACAACGACCAGCTAAGACCAACACTGACCAGCTAAGACCAACACTGACCAGCTAAGACCAACACTGACCAGCTAAGACCACACTGACCAGCTAAGACCAACACTGACCAGCTAAGACCACACTGACCAGCTAAGACCAACACCGACCAGCTAAGACCAACACTGACCAGCTAAGACCAACACTGACCAGCTAAGACCAACACCGACCAGCTAAGACCAACACTGACCAGCTAAGACCAACACCGACCAGCTAAGACCAACACCGACCAGCTAAGACCAACACCGACCAGCTAAGACCAACACCGACCAGCTAAGACCAACACCGACCAGCTAAGACCAACACTGACCAGCTAAGACCAACACTGACCAGCTAAGACCAACACCGACCAGCTAAGACCAACACTGACCAGCTAAGACCAACACTGACCAGCTAAGACCACACTGACCAGCTAAGACCAACACTGACCAGCTAAGACCAACACCGACCAGCTAAGACCAACACTGACCAGCTAAGACCAACACCGACCAGCTAAGACCAACACTGACCAGCTAAGACCAACACCGACCAGCTAAGACCAACACCGACCAGCTAAGACCAACACCGACCAGCTAAGACCAACACCGACCAGCTAAGACCAGCTAAGACCAACACTGACCAGCTAAGACCAGCTAAAAAGTGTTCAAAACCCCTCTTAAACCAGCCTGAAAAACCAGCTATGACCAGGCTGGGAGACCAGCTAAAACCAGCCTGACCATGTTAGGCTGGTTTTAGCTGGATTTTTCAGCAGGGAAAGCTCAGTTTCTCCATCATCTCTACTCTCCAGAGACTGAACTCATGTTTATATGATGAACTGAGTCTCTATCAGCTCTAGTTCAGTCTCAGTAACACTCAACACTAGCACTACACACTAATAATGAACACTAGAGAGTGTGATAAAGCTCAGTTTCTCTCATCTCTACTCTCCAGAGACTGAACTCATGTTTATATGATGAACTGATAAAGAGAGAAATGAGTCGCTGCTTCTGTTACTCATGAGTTTATTCTGTTACTTTACTCACACAACGCTGATAAATATTAGATAAAGCAATATAATGTTACATTTAATAATATATAATTCATTCTGCTTCACTTTAAACGCTTAAAACACAAACCTTTCTTCAGCAGAATCACAGCAGATGCAGGAGCGCGGCGCGACCTTATGACGTCATACACCAAGACCAAAATAAAAGTCCCGTTCACACTGATGTGTCTAAAATCACAAAAGTGCAGAGAAATGTACATAGAAAAGATATACTAATAAGTATAATAATAATAATAATAATAATGTTCTAGTATGATTTACCACAGTTTACCATGTTCTAGTATGATTTACCACAGTTTACCATATTCTAGTATGATTTACCACAGTTTACCATGTTCTAGTATGATTTACCACAGTTTACCATGTTCTAGTATGATTTACCACAGTTTACCATGTTCTAGTATGATTTACCACAGTTTACCATGTTCTAGTATGATTTACCACAGTTTGCCATGTTCTAGTATGATTTACCACAGTTTACCATGTTCTAGTATGATTTACCACAGTTTACCATGTTCTAGTATGATTTACCACAGTTTACCATGTTCTAGTATGATTTACCACAGTTTGCCATGTTCTAGTATGATTTACCACAGTTTACCATGTTCTAGTATGATTTACCACAGTTTACTATGTTCTAGTATGATTTACCACAGTTTACCATGTTCTAGTATGATTTACCATGATTCTAGTATGATTTACCACAGTTTGCCATGTTCTAGTATGATTTACCATGATTCTAGTATGATTTACCACAGTTTGCCATGTTGTAGTATGATTTACCACAGTTTACCATGTTCTAGTATGATTTACCACAGTTTGCCATGTTGTAGTATGATTTACCACAGTTTACTATGTTCTAGTATGATTTACCACAGTTTGCCATGTTCTAGTATGATTTACCACAGTTTACCATGTTCTAGTATGATTTACCACAGTTTACCATGTTCTAGTATGATTTACCACAGTTTACTATGTTCTAGTATGATTTACCACAGTTTACCATGTTCTAGTATGATTTACCACAGTTTACCATGTTCTAGTATGATTTACCACAGTTTACCATGTTCTAGTATGATTTACCATGATTCTAGTATGATTTACCACAGTTTGCCATGTTGTAGTATGATTTACCACAGTTTGCCATGTTCTAGTATGATTTACCACAGTTTACCATGTTCTAGTATGAATTACCATGATTCTAGTATGATTTACCACAGTTTGCCATGTTGTAGTATGATTTACCACAGTTTACCATGTTCTAGTATGATTTACCACAGTTTATTATGTTCTAGTATGATTTACCACAGTTTACCATGTTCTAGTATGATTTACCACAGTTTACCATGTTCTAGTATGATTTACCACAGTTTACTATGTTCTAGTATGATTTACCACAGTTTACCATGTTCTAGTATGATTTACCATGATTCTAGTATGATTTACCACAGTTTACCATGTTCTAGTATGATTTACCACAGTTTGCCATGTTCTAGTATGATTTACCACAGTTTACCATGTTCTAGTATGATTTACCACAGTTTACCATGTTCTAGTATGATTTACCACAGTTTACTATGTTCTAGTATGATTTACCACAGTTTACCATGTTCTAGTATGATTTACCATGATTCTAGTATGATTTACCACAGTTTACCATGTTCTAGTATGATTTACCACAGTTTACCATGTTCTAGTATGATTTACCACAGTTTGCCATGTTCTAGTATGATTTACCACAGTTTACCATGTTCTAGTATGAATTACCATGATTCTAGTATGATTTACCACAGTTTGCCATGTTGTAGTATGATTTACCACAGTTTGCCATGTTCTAGTATGATTTACCACAGTGTATTATGTTCTAGTATGATTTACCACAGTTTGCCATGTTCTAGTATGATTTACCATGATTCTAGTATGATTTACCACAGTTTACCATGTTCTAGTATGATTTACCACAGTTTGCCATGTTCTAGTATGATTTACCACAGTTTACCATGTTCTAGTATGATTTACCACAGTTTACCATGTTCTAGTATGATTTACCACAGTTTACTATGTTCTAGTATGATTTACCACAGTTTACCATGTTCTAGTATGATTTACCACAGTTTGCCATGTTCTAGTATGATTTACCACAGTTTACCATGTTCTAGTATGATTTACCATAGTTTACTATGTTCTAGTATGATTTACCACAGTTTACCATGTTCTAGTATGATTTACCACAGTTTACCATGTTCTAGTATGATTTACCACAGTTTACCATGTTCTAGTATGATTTACCACAGTTTACCATGTTCTAGTATGATTTACCACAGTTTACTATGTTCTAGTATGATTTACCACAGTTTACTATGTTCTAGTATGACTTACCACAGTTTACCATGTTCTAGTATGATTTACCATGATTCTAGTATGATTTACCACAGTTTACCATGTTCTAGTATGATTTACCACAGTTTACCATGTTCTAGTATGATTTACCATGATTCTAGTATGATTTACCACAGTTTACCATGTTCTAGTATGATTTACCACAGTTTACCATGTTCTAGTATGAATTACCATGATTCTAGTATGATTTACCACAGTTTGCCATGTTGTAGTATGATTTACCACAGTTTGCCATGTTCTAGTATGATTTACCACAGTGTATTATGTTCTAGTATGATTTACCACAGTTTGCCATGTTCTAGTATGATTTACCATGATTCTAGTATGATTTACCACAGTTTACCATGTTCTAGTATGATTTACCACAGTTTGCCATGTTCTAGTATGATTTACCACAGTTTACCATGTTCTAGTATGATTTACCACAGTTTACCATGTTCTAGTATGATTTACCACAGTTTACTATGTTCTAGTATGATTTCCCTGCTGAAAAATCCAGCTAAAACCAGCCTAAGCTGGTTGGCTGGTCTTAGCTGGTTTAAGCTGGAAGTAGCTGGTTTTAGCAGCCTGGCTAAACTGGTCTCCCAGCCTGATTTAGCTGGTCAAGCTGGTTTTAGATGGTTTCCCAGCCTGATTTAGCTGGTTTTAGATGGTTTCCCAGCCTGACTTAGCTGGTCAAGCTGGTTTTAGATGGTCTCCCAGCCTGATTTATCTGGTCAAGCTGGTTTTAGATGGTCTCCCAGCCTGATTTAGCTGGTCAAGCTGGTTTTAGATGGTTTCCCAGGCTGATTTAGCTGGTCAAGCTGGTTTTAGATGGTCTCCCAGCCTGATTTAGCTGGTCAAGCTGGTTTTAGATGGTTTCCCAGCCTGACTTAGCTGGTCAAGCTGGTTTTAGATGGTCTCCCAGCCTGATTTATCTGGCCAAGCTGGTTTTAGATGGTCTCCCAGCCTGATTTAGCTGGTCAAGCTGGTTTTAGATGGTTTCCCAGCCTGATTTAGCTGGTCAAGCTGGTTTTAGATGGTCTCCCAGCCTGATTTAGCTGGTCAAGCTGGTTTTAGATGGTTTCCCAGCCTGATTTAGCTGGTCAAACTGGTTTTAGATGGTTTCCCAGCCTGATTTAGCTGGTTTTAGATGGTTTCCCAGCCTGATTTAGCTGGTCAAGCTGGTTTTAGATGGTTTCCCAGCCTGATTTAGCTGGTCAAGCTGGTTTTAGATGGTTTCCCAGCCTGACTTAGCTGGTTAAGTTGGTCTTCCAGTCTGGACAAGTTGGTGGCCAGCTGCTTTTAGCTGGTCTCCCACCCTGGCTTATCTGGTCAAGCTGGTCTTCCAGCCTGGTTTAGCTGGTTTTAGCTGGTCTCCCAGCCTAACTTAGCTGATGAACATTTTACCCAATTACAAATTAATCAGATTACATGGTCCATATACAGATATAAATTATTTGTCTAAACACCCAGTGGCAGAAAAAATAGGGACAGTCAGCCAGCCTGACCAGCTAAAACCAGCCTGACCAGCTAAAATCAGCGAAGACCAGCTAAAACCATCAAAGACCAACAATTACCAGCTAAGACCAGCCTGACCAGCTAAAACCAGCAATTACCCGCTAAGACCAGCTAAAACCAGCTAAGACCAACAATATCCAGCTAAGACCAGTTTGACCAGCTAAGACCAACAATATCCAGCTAAGACCAGTTTGACCAGCTAAGACCAGCCTGACCAGCTAAAAAAAATTTCAAAACCCCTCTAAAACCAGTCTGATAAACCAGCTATGACCAGGCTGGGAGACCAGCCAAAACCAGCCTGACCACCTTAGGCTGGTTTAAGATGTAAACCAGATTCTAGTATGATTTACCACAGTTTACCATGTTCTAGTATGATTTACCACAGTTTGCCATGTTCTAGTATGATTTACCACAGTTTACCATGTTCTAGTATGATTTACCACAGTTTACCATGTTCTAGTATGATTTACCACAGTTTACTATGTTCTAGTATGATTTCCCTGCTGAAAAATCCAGCTAAAACCAGCCTAAGCTGGTTGGCTGGTCTTAGCTGGTTTAAGCTGGAAGTAGCTGGTTTTAGCAGCCTGGCTAAACTGGTCTCCCAGCCTGATTTAGCTGGTCAAGCTGGTTTTAGATGGTTTCCCAGCCTGATTTAGCTGGTTTTAGATGGTTTCCCAGCCTGACTTAGCTGGTCAAGCTGGTTTTAGATGGTCTCCCAGCCTGATTTATCTGGTCAAGCTGGTTTTAGATGGTCTCCCAGCCTGATTTAGCTGGTCAAGCTGGTTTTAGATGGTTTCCCAGCCTGATTTAGCTGGTCAAGCTGGTTTTAGATGGTCTCCCAGCCTGATTTAGCTGGTCAAGCTGGTTTTAGATGGTTTCCCAGCCTGACTTAGCTGGTCAAGCTGGTTTTAGATGGTCTCCCAGTATGGATTTACCACAGTTTACCATGTTCTAGTATGATTTACCACAGTTTACTATGTTCTAGTATGATTTACCACAGTTTACCATGTTCTAGTATGATTTACCACAGTTTGCCATGTTCTAGTATGATTTACCACAGTTTACCATGTTCTAGTATGATTTACCACAGTTTGCCATGTTCTAGTATGATTTACCACAGTTTACCATGTTCTAGTATGATTTACCACAGTTTGCCATGTTGTAGTATGATTTACCACAGTTTACCATGTTCTAGTATGATTTACCACAGTTTACTATGTTCTAGTATGATTTACCACAGTTTACCATGTTCTAGTATGATTTACCACAGTTTACCATGTTCTAGTATGATTTACCACAGTTTACCATGTTCTAGTATGATTTACCACAGTTTACCATGTTCTAGTATGATTTACCACAGTTTACTATGTTCTAGTATGATTTACCACAGTTTACTATGTTCTAGTATGATTTACCACAGTTTACCATGTTCTAGTATGATTTACCATGATTCTAGTATGATTTACCACAGTTTACCATGTTCTAGTATGATTTACCACAGTTTACCATGTTCTAGTATGATTTACCATGATTCTAGTATGATTTACCACAGTTTACCATGTTCTAGTATGATTTACCACAGTTTACTATGTTCTAGTATGATTTACCACAGTTTACCATGTTCTAGTATGATTTACCACAGTTTACCATGTTCTAGTATGATTTACCACAGTTTACCATGTTCTAGTATGATTTACCACAGTTTACCATGTTCTAGTATGATTTACCACAGTTTACTATGTTCTAGTATGATTTACCACAGTTTACTATGTTCTAGTATGATTTACCACAGTTTACCATGTTCTAGTATGATTTACCATGATTCTAGTATGATTTACCACAGTTTACCATGTTCTAGTATGATTTACCACAGTGTATTATGTTCTAGTATGATTTACCACAGTTTGCCATGTTCTAGTATGATTTACCATGATTCTAGTATGATTTACCACAGTTTACCATGTTCTAGTATGATTTACCACAGTTTGCCATGTTCTAGTATGATTTACCACAGTTTACCATGTTCTAGTATGATTTACCACAGTTTACTATGTTCTAGTATGATTTACCACAGTTTACCATGTTCTAGTATGATTTACCACAGTTTGCCATGTTCTAGTATGATTTACCACAGTTTACCATGTTCTAGTATGATTTACCACAGTTTGCCATGTTCTAGTATGATTTACCACAGTTTACCATGTTCTAGTATGATTTACCACAGTTTGCCATGTTGTAGTATGATTTACCACAGTTTACCATGTTCTAGTATGATTTACCACAGTTTACTATGTTCTAGTATGATTTACCACAGTTTACCATGTTCTAGTATGATTTACCACAGTTTACCATGTTCTAGTATGATTTACCACAGTTTACCATGTTCTAGTATGATTTACCACAGTTTACCATGTTCTAGTATGATTTACCACAGTTTACTATGTTCTAGTATGATTTACCACAGTTTACTATGTTCTAGTATGATTTACCACAGTTTACCATGTTCTAGTATGATTTACCATGATTCTAGTATGATTTACCACAGTTTACCATGTTCTAGTATGATTTACCACAGTTTACCATGTTCTAGTATGATTTACCATGATTCTAGTATGATTTACCACAGTTTACCATGTTCTAGTATGATTTACCACAGTTTACTATGTTCTAGTATGATTTACCACAGTTTACCATGTTCTAGTATGATTTACCACAGTTTACCATGTTCTAGTATGATTTACCACAGTTTACCATGTTCTAGTATGATTTACCACAGTTTACCATGTTCTAGTATGATTTACCACAGTTTACTATGTTCTAGTATGATTTACCACAGTTTACTATGTTCTAGTATGATTTACCACAGTTTACCATGTTCTAGTATGATTTACCATGATTCTAGTATGATTTACCACAGTTTACCATGTTCTAGTATGATTTACCACAGTTTACCATGTTCTAGTATGATTTACCATGATTCTAGTATGATTTACCACAGTTTACCATGTTCTAGTATGATTTACCACAGTTTACCATGTTCTAGTATGATTTAACATGATTCTAGTATGATTTACCACAGTTTACCATGTTGTAGTATGATTTACCACAGTTTACCATGTTCTAGTATGATTTACCACAGTTTACTATGTTCTAGTATGATTTACCACAGTTTACTATGTTCTAGTATGATTTACCACAGTTTACCATGTTCTAGTATGATTTACCATGATTCTAGTATGATTTACCACAGTTTACCATGTTCTAGTATGATTTACCACAGTTTACCATGTTCTAGTATGATTTACCATGATTCTAGTATGATTTACCACAGTTTACCATGTTCTAGTATGATTTACCACAGTTTACCATGTTCTAGTATGATTTAACATGATTCTAGTATGATTTACCACAGTTTACCCCTTATATATAAAAAAAAACTTTAGTGTGGGGCGGGGCGGCATATTTTGGTAAATTTTCAGCCCCTTTAATGAAATTTCAATTTAGATAAATGTTCACTGTAAGAATCTAACTATAACACTAACCTTAACCTTATTTTAACTTTTTTTTTTTGTTTAAGTAGTTGGAAGTTTACAGTTTGACATATTTGAAGCATGCACGGCGCCAGAATTTTTTCTCTGCCGGTGCTAAGTGGGGGCTAGACCAATTTGTGGGGGTGCTAAGAAAATAATCGATATTCATCAAGTCAGAGTTACTTCATAAAGAATTTGTCATTTTTTTTATTATTCAAAGCAGCTATGGTAGCCTACACACCACATTCAACAGAAGGGTAGTTTTAAATTATATTTGGCCAAAGAATAGGCTATGCATATATTTAACAAAATAGATATAAGCGTAATACAAGTGATCACAAGACAACATTAACAACACAATACACATGTATCAAAACTGTGCATACTTTACTCTTAAATTAAACATTAAATGAACACCACTTGACTTCACAAACACAATAGTGATTATGTAATGGATTACGTGCAACCAATGCATGAAACCTCGCTCAAAAACATGACGCGCAGATGACATGGGTGGATGATGTTCGATTGGAGCTTCAATTATAAAGTCCAGTAGATGGTGTGGCTTTTGGGATTGCCTTTTCTCTTGTAGGGACGGCGGCGGTATGGTGACACCGACATTTGCGCAAAGGGTCTCTGCCTTGCTCCACACAGCTCTCCAGGAGTCCTCCGTGCGCTTTTCTTTTATGCTTGTGATGACTGAGTGTGCAAGGTCAGTGGCAGTCTCGAGCAAAAGATCAGGGGACTGTAGAGTGTCAGACAGAAACTTTGCACAGCGGAACAGATCCTCAAACAGGATAAGGTGGAGGATGAATTCAGCATCAATGAGTGAGAGTAGTGACCGTGCGTCAGTCGATCTGCGTGAATTTGGCTGCGATTTAATGTCCTTTAAGGTTGCAATGATGGCTGGAAGGGTTTTTTGCAGTGCCCACAACGAGCGGTACTGGCAGGACCATCTCGTATCACACAGTTTCTTTAGTTCAATGGGCTGCTGTGAAGGCTCAAATTCCTTTTGCTTCTTAGTGAAATGGGCATGGACAAATGAGCCTGAGAAAAACTTGTACATGTCTTGCACAATAACAAAAAAATCGCCTGCTGCCTTAACGTTTCTGACACAGTCCACTAGAACAAGATTGAGGCGGTGTGCGTAGCAATGAATGTAGATTGCCTGAGGGACCTCTTCTCTGAATTTCTCCTGGACACCGTTGTGAATACCAGACATCACGGCAGCTCCGTCATAACACTGAGCAATGCAGGCAATGTGATCAATGTTACATTTACAAAGAGTCTCTTTGACGGTAACGAAAAGGGACTCAGCATCTAACCCGTCAGCTGGAGTAAAATGAAGAAATTCTTCCACAGCTTCATCATTTTTTACATAGCGCACCACCAGAGACACTTGTTCCGTTTTGCTGAGGTCCTTACTCTCATCCACCATCAATGCAAATAGTTCAGCATCTTGTACTTCAGCACTTATTTGATCCCGAATCATGTTTGCCATAATTGCTAGTATTTCGTTCTGTATGTCATGATGCGTGTATTTAGCATTCCTAGGGTTATCAGATATTTTCTGTGCTACTGTTTTGTTGAATTTGCCCATGACCTGTAAAAGCTCAAGGAAATTACCCTGATTGACAGCTGTATCATTTTCTGTGTCTCCTCTCTGTGAAAGTCCCTGGTATGCTGTATAACGTAATGACTCTACAACTGCTCTCATATACTCTCTGTTCTCTTGGACTATTTTCTCATGCCCATCACTCAGAGCATTGCATATTGTTGAGCCAGACTCTCTCTGAACAGTCCACTCATTCCAAGCTGCCATTGCATATTTATGCTCCACACTATCATTGTGTCTTGAACGAACCTGTCGCCTTTTTCCAGTTTTGGTAGCCGTCCTGAGTAAATGCTGTCTTCTCTCCGTGGTTTCCGGGACGTTGAAAGTGGCGGCATGCGAAGCAGAAAGCACAGTCCTTTAGAATAGAATATTCCAGCCAATTATAATGCTCATACCATTTACGATTAAAGTAGCGATCCTGCAGTCCAACTTTTGTGGCTGGATAACGTCGAAGAAGAGGGCGTCTTGGTCCATTAACTGGTGACTGGCTCAAATCAGTCGGCGCGATAGCTATTTTAGTGCTAGCTGTGGCCGCACCTGTGGAGCAGCTAGCAGCCGCAACTAACTTCTCATGTCTTGGATCAGGAATTTCTCTCTCATACCTTTTTCTTTCTAACTCCTCTTTCTTTTCTGCTTCTTTGGCCCCCTCAGAGACCGGTGTTCCTACATGCACTCTTGTCGTCTTTATCAAAAAACGTTCCATCTCAACTATACCTGCAACATTTGGTTATCAAAATGCGGGAGACTTCTGAGTGGGGGTGGGGGTCGATCGATGGGTTATTAGGGGGTATGGGGGTTGCTGGATATCAGAGGCAGGCTAAATACACATACATTGCGCAGATATCAACATGGAATTAATACATCATTTTTAATAAAAATTAATACTTTTTTATTTTTATTTTTGCTGTCAATCAATTCAAATAATTAACTAGATTAACCACATATATTTTTTTCTGTGATTAATCACCATTAAAAACTTAATTTTTAATTTTTAATCTCCAAATGAATGTAGAAAGACAGAATATTTTTAAATATTTGTTTAATGGCATCTTTTTATGAACGAAGGCCAGTATCACTGATAGGCTACAGTTACTGATGTCTCTATGTACATTTCATAGACACTTCAATGAAATAACACATTGATATTTATTAGTGTTCAAAAAATATAACTTTTCATTTAAGTGAATTTAAGAACAATCCTCACATAAACCCATAATACATTTTTCATAGGCTATGGTCTGTGCCCTTCCAACCTGTATAACAAGTAGGAAATATACATACATTTAAAAGTTATCAGTTTGCACTCCATAAATTATACATTATAGCCTATTTGGATTAATAAATATTAAAGCTACAAAAGTTATTTAGTCAAGAAAGAGCAGTGCGTATTTAGTGAGTAATTAGGCTACTTTTGCAATGCAGCGCATCACAGACAGGGCGTTCTCTTTGCCTTGTCGCTCTTGAATGGTTTAAAAGCATTTGCATGAACAAAAGTGATTATATAATGAAATAATAAAAACGGATGCTACCAGCTGACTCTTCTCCATTTCTACCAGCGATGCTTGATTTCGCAGATATAAACAGCCAGGTTGCCAGGTTGAGGTCACAAATGGGTTGAAATGTGTATGATGTGATCCTTTTTTACAGTCTATGGATGTGGCGATTTGTATGAGTAGGCGTTTCATACAAAATCTGGCAACTGTACAACCTTGGAATAATTCATGTGATTATTCATATAACGAGGTTTGGGATATACAAATTACGGGAGATTCCCGGGAGAAATAACAAAACGGGATGTGGGCGGGCGGGAGATGGGTTTGAAACACAGAGACTCCCAGCAAAAACGGGAATGTTTAACTAACTTACTCTGCACTGTGGGGGCTAAACCGGGGCTATTCAAAATTCTGACCCGGTGTAGCGCCGTCGCTGATTTGAAGTCAGGACAGTCTATAGATAGATAGATAGAACGCTTTTTCAGCGTTGAGCATTACAACCATTCACATACATCTCTGGTGAGCTCATGAATCAATAACCAATCAGATTAGTTTAGACAACTGCGGTTGGGTGGGAGTTTTTACCGCCATGTGCTCTGTTTAATCAGTTTGTCACTGAGAGCTTCGTTGAGCGTCACACTCTGAATGAATTCCAATTATCTTCTGGAAAAATGCAGATACAATGTAAATAAGATATTGATTTATAATGCTTTTGTTTTTCATTCTACTAAAATAACAATGTTTTGATTTTCTAATGCGTAATTGCAATTTACTAATTTATAAACTATATGTGCGGTATAGCCAAGAATGACCCCACACAAAAACGTTTTGCTGTGTTCTTTTAATCGACATTAATCATTATTACAACATAGCACGCAAAATATATTACAATATAGCACGTTTGCTGCCATAATAGCTTCAACCGTTCTGTTTGCTAGATGCTTGAGAAAGCCGGGCCAAAACGTTTGAAAAGGTTTTCTAAAACGTTTAAAGTAGTTAAACAATTAAAGTTTGACAGTTTTGAAGTCAATACAGATAGACAGACAGATAGGTTACTAGAGTACTCAGTACTAGATTTACCACGTTCTAGTATGATTTACCATAGTTTACCACGATTTATCACTTTCTAGTATCATTTACTATAGATGGATAGATAGATGTCTAATGCTACAATTCCAAACAGTGAGCTACTGCTTATAATTAGTATTTTATGCTACACTTACAGCCTCACTGATTATCAGTGAGTATATTTCAAAATCTTAGTCAAAACATTTAGGTTATAGCAACAACTTGCAATAGTAAGAAAATTATATTGTAAGAACCGCTAATGTGGTGATGGATAAGTGTTGTCACAGTAACCAGGTGAAGGTAATGAGGAAATCAAATTGCTACATTATGAGACACAACTGCCCTGCTCCTTTCAAAATGGACAAATGCATATTCGACCAGGGTTAAAAAATTTCTACTACACAATCAAAATGAATGAAATTAAATTAAGTGTTGCGGCATTACAGTTATAAATGCTCACGTGGCATTTACTTTTATATACACGATTACTTTTTATACCTTTTTTTTTTTTCAGCATTGAGCATTACAACCAATCACACATCTCTGGTGTGCTCATGATACAATAACCAATCGGATTAGTTTAGATTAGTTACAGGAGAATTAAACAACTACGGCCTGGAGTTTTCACTGCCATGTGCTCTCTGTTCAATCGGTCTGTCAGTAGCCGCGTTTCCATTACCCTTCAAATTGCGCAAATTGAAATTGCGAATTGAAAATACGCCCAATGGAAACACGTCAATTTCGCAAAAACTCGCATATATCGCAAAAAGGTTTTTACGCTCGCATGAGGTGGTTTTTCAGGCAATTCAAAAAAGGAAATTTTCGCAAAACTGCAATGGAAACAGTTTTTCCGCAATTACAGGTCACCTCGCGTACGTAAAAAGTCACATGATCATCATTTAAAGATAGCGCACTGTCTGGACTGAAGATGAGACAGAGTTCTTTCTTAAACTAATTAAAGAAAAAGAAATTACGGCAATATTAGATTCCAAGCAACAGAGAAATGCCATCATTTACCAAGACTTGGAAGCAGACATGAAGGACAAGGGCTTTGACAAGCCGTGGCAAATCCTACGGTCCAAATGGAAAACTCTTAAACAAAAGTATCTTCAAGAGAAGAGAAATCTTTGCAAAAGCGGGGCTGGAGGGAAATGGAAAGTCAAATTCAAGTATTTCGATTTAATGGACGAAATACTTGGCCAGAGACCTATTGCGACGTCGATTAACACCATTCTAAACAGCATAGGTAAGGAAAACATGCTTCTTATTTTACTTTTACAAGATGGGTTTTTAGGCTACACTTGACCTTTGTTTACATAAAAACTGTAATTGTTCCAAACATAATTCATAAGCTAAAGGTTAATGCGTATGTCAATTTATGCAACCTTATAGCTGTACATACATTCGATGATAGCCTACTTTTGTAAGTAATCATAGGTTCTTTCTTCTAACATGTAAACAAATGTAACATTAGATGACGAAAATGAAGATTCAGAGATGGCTACTTGTTCCAAGGATCCATCGTCGGATTCACCTATAGTTTGTATATGTGTTTTCATTTAGTATCTCATACATAAGGTTTTTATGGCTCATATATGCAATACAACTGATTGAGAGATAAACCGTCCTGAAATACTGTAGTGTCATATTTTACATTTACTTTGTAACATGAGAAATTATGATTTACACATTATCTACATTATAAAATAACTATCAATCAAAACGGAAAAGACATGAAGATGATCATGTTGATATTTCATAGTGTGTAGATAAAAGATAATTTATTTAGGCTGTAGAAATTTGAGTCTAAACTTTAAAGTGCAAACATTTCAAATATAAGAAATCAACCAAAAAAAAAAAGTGTGTCCTAATAAGATGAAAAATAGAAATAAATTAATTTTATTATGTCTCTTTATGGTCTTGTTTTTTTTTTTGGGGGGGGGGGGGGGGGGGCATCCTTAAATGATGGGCCCAAGTTACTGGTGATTTGTTTAATTAATCAATTTTAGCTATTTACCTTTTTCTGTTATTCTGAGTGTTGAAAACATGCTTACAGCAAACAGCAAGTTTAGTGAAGTGACATGTGGCCAAGTATGGTGAATTTGTGCTCTGCATTTAACCCATCCAAGTGCACACACACAGCGCCCGGGGAGCGGGTGACCCATACTTGGAATTTGTGCTCTGCATTTAACCCATCCAAGTGCACACACACAGCGCCCGGGGAGCAGTTGGGGGTTCGGTGCCTTGCTCAAGGGTCTTTAACCCATCCAAGTGCACACACACAGCGCCCGGGGAGCAGTTGGGGGTTCGGTGCCTTGCTCAAGGGTCTCACCTCAGTCATGGTATTGAGGGTGGAGGAGGGTGCTGGTTATTCACTCCCCCCCACCGACAATTCCTGCCGGACGTGAGACTCGAACCCGCAACCTTCCGGTTACAAGTCCGACTCTCTAACCATTAGGCCACGACTGCCCCATATAGATGCTATGTGCAAAAACATACTGTTTGGTCATTTTGCTTATGTTCATTTAAAGCCATGGCATGTTCTACTAAGATACAGAAATGGAACATCTGTACTGTTTTTTCATTTGCCAGCTGACTTAAGGGCATTTTTGTTGTTCTAATTCAAAATAACTGACAATTCAAAAACTTTATATCCAATAAAGGATTTATTTCAAAGAACATAAATGGCTTACTGTATTCTTTAAATTGCAATAACAGAAAGTTACAGATAGGAGTTTAAGTGTGTTTTTACACAGGTGGATAACCTAATGAGGCCTGAGCAGGTGATTCACCAAAGCCTGCCTGATTTGTAGAGCCGGAGCATTCGTTTCATCCCGGGTTTGTTCCTGAGGCTGTTGAGCAGCTTGAGCATGGAATGCTGCAGGTGGTAGCTGCTGTTTTTTCCCTTCACATATATTATGGAGAATGCAGCATGTAGCCACAACTGTAGGCATGAAACCATGGTCTATGTCACACATTTTGGCCAGTACACGCCATCTGGTTTTTAGGTGTCCAAATGTATGTTCCACCTTCACACGAATGGTGCTGAGCTGCTCATTGAATAATGTTTGTCCTTCTGTCAAATTTGGACCTGAGAACCCCTCCATGACCCAGGGTAGTAGCAGATACGCAGGGTCACCAGCAAGGAGCAGAGGCACTTGGATTCCTTCCATTTCCAAACTTTATTGGGGCTGTTTAGCTGGATATCTGGAAAGAGCAAACATATGCTGTAACCTTGTATTTTGGGTGAGTGGGGTGTATTGACTGTACAGCACTGTGCACCTACAGCCTACCATTAAACAGTAATTTATATATATATATATGTATATATATATATATATATATATATATATATATATATATACACACACAGACACACACACACACACACACACAGAGACAGTAACAGTCAAAAGTGTTTGGACTAAGTTTTTGTAATGTTTTAGAAGAACACTCTTATGCTCGCCAAGGCTGCAATTATTATTTATTTTTTTTTAATTAAAAAAAAAAAAAAAAAAAAAAACAGTAATATGGTGAAATATTAAAATGTAAAACTTTTATTTGAATATCATTTTTCTGAGTAGGCAAAGCTGAATTTTCTGCAACTTTTTTTTTTCAGGACTCTTTGATGAATAGAAAAGCAGTTTTTGCAACATTGTACTACTGTTCAAAAGTTGTGGGTTGGTACGAATGTATTCATTTTTTGGAGAAAGAACAAAGAAATTAATACATTTATTCAGCAAGGATGCATTAAATTGATCAAGTGACAGTATAGATATTTATAATGTTGCAAAAGCTTTATATTTCGGATAAATGCTGTTCTTTTGAACGTTCTATTCATCAAAGACTCCTGAAAAAATTGTACACAACGGTTTTCAACATTGATAAAAATCATAAATGTTTCTTGAGCAGCAAATCCTCATATAAGAATGAAATCTGAAGGATCACAGAAGACTGAACTAATGATGCTGAACATTCAGCTTTGACAACTCAGAAATAAATAGCATTTTCACATTTAAATAGAAAACAGTTATTTGAAATTGTAAAAATATTTCACAATTACTGTTTTTTTTAATGTATTTTGGATCAAATAAATGAAGGCTTGGTGAGCAGAAGAGACTTATTTTAAAACACAAAAAAAAAATCTTACTATCCAAAAACATTTGACCACTACTGTGTATGTATATGTATGGTGAATATTCTGTGTGTGTGTGTGTGTTGTGGGTGCTATGTCTTTAAAAAGTGCAGCAGCTTAAATGTGGTGTGCAAACATGCTCAAATACCTGAACAGATTGGATGTGGCAAACACTGCGGCATCGTGTGCGCTGCCAGGTGACCCAACACAGATGTCTCTAATCATTAGCTGGTCATCTACAACCGCCTGCAGAACAATGGATGTCCAACCTTTTCTATTCACATAATCTCTATATCCATCACTCGGGGCACGAATGGGGATATGAGTCCCATCAATTGCACCGTAGACTTGAGGTATTCTGTGTGCCTCAAAATTACGTTGTGCAAACTGTTGTGCCTCCTGCACATTTGGCAAAGCAATGTTCTTCATAAGTTTTGTGCATATAGCCTGACACACACCATACACACACCTGTGGACAGTGGTTTTGCTTACCCCAAATGTCTCAGCCACAACCCTGTACTCTGCACAGGTAGCCAGTTTATAAACCGTTATTGCAATGCGTTTATCTGTAGATACTGGCTCTCTTGGGCACGATGCAGCAGGTGCTACAAGAGGTCCTATATCATTGCACAACTAAAAAAAAACGGAGCTGTTCATCCTGAAATTCTGAACCCACAGGTCCTCTGTTAAACCGCGGACTATATCTTCCCAGAAAAAACGCATACGTGGCCGTTCCCAAGTGTAGGGGCCTTCCCTTGCCATTAACGCTTGTATAACGCGCATACGTCTCCTTCGGTAATAAACAATGGGTAGTCCGGTGGCTGCGATATACGTAAACGTGCCAATGTCTGTCGCCATAATTTTTGGAATGGACTTGTCGCGAGCGGGAGTTTTAGTCGCATAAAAACGGTTAATGGAAACACCGTCATTTCGCAATAGTTTTTTAATCGACATTTAGGAAATTTCGCAAAACTTTTGCACAAATCTGTAATGGAAACGCGGCTAGTGAGAGATTCATTTCGCATTAGACACACTCTTTAAGTCCCTGTAAAGTCGAAACTAAACATGTGTTCTGAGTTCCTCACACCACAGATAAATGTGTTATTAACCACCCAGCCAAATTTGAATCATAAAAAAATCCGGCAAGTACATAAAATAGCAATGAGCAGCATTCCCTGCTCTCAAACGCTGGGGGCGTGTCCGCTGTCGGCGCCGAAACCACGCCCACTCGCGGGAAAGCTGCCGTAGCACACAAGACAACACTCACATACTGATCACGACCGTCTATGATCACGATGCACCCGATGTCGGCGGGATGGGAGGATGAAGGCCGGGGCAGATTATCAGTGAATCCCAGTTGTCTTCGGTGAAAGTTTGTAAAACGATCCGGTGTAAAGTCACTGCAGAGGCAGGTGTCGGTGGTGATCCTCAGCTGTCCATCAAGGTTGCTGTTCACAAAATTAATCCACCTCTTTTTGATCATCGTTTTTGTTTTGTAAGCTGTTTTGTAAGTTGTAGGCTGTAGTAACCAACAGTAGTGACAGTAACTCGCGATCGAGCGGGCGAACTGATGCGAATGTGCTCTAGTTATGATCGTGTTAAGGGAGGAGCCAGGCTCAGTGGCTCCAGTGCATCATCGAGCCACCGTTTTAGCCCCGCCCAGAAAATCCTGAACACAGCAACGGTGAAAAACTGTTGGTCTAACTTCTGAATTCAGTACTACATAGTTCAAAGAAGCGCACAAGATATGAGAATAAACAGTTTAAATAGAATACTTAGAACATTTTGAAATATTAAATAATCATAACTTAAGAAAACAAAACCTAATCAAAATAAAAGTCAATGATCATGACACAAACAAATTTATCCTCATTTAGCGTTTTCGCCATCCTGGGATTCTGCAGCCTCGATGAGGTCCAGGAATTCTGGGTCCTCAACTGGATCCGCGGTCTTAACTTGCTCCAGGTGTTCAAGTCTCAGCACATGATGATGTTTGTGCTCGACTTTTATTGTAATTGGAAGCTGCTGTACCAAGTCATTTACATTGCCAGAGTAAAAATGACTTGGTACAGTGTAGTCTTCCAAATTACTGTCCAACAGGATAAGCATGCGGTCATCTTCTGACACTCCAATAATGGTCAGCACAGCCTCGAGGATCTGACGGTCAATAATCTGGTGAAAAAAAAAAAGTTAAAATAAGGTTAAGGTTAGTGTTATAGTTAGATTCTTACAGTGAACATTTATCTAAATTGAAATTTCATTAAAGGGGCTGAAAATATACCAAAATATGCCGCCCCGCCCCACACTAAAGTTTTTTATATATATATGTAATTTAAAAAAAAAACCTTTTAAATCACTTTGTGGTGGGTGTCCACTGGTGCAGAGCACCACTGTGTATATAATTGTGTATATAACAATGTGTATATAATTCACTAATATATATATATATATATACACACACATATATATATATATATATATATATATATATATATGTATATATATATATATATATATATATATATATATATATACACATATACAGTACGCAGACATTAATTATGTAAACACAAACTTAAAGAAAATATTGTTTACCTTGACAGTCGTATAGTTTGAGGAGTTGAACTTTATTTTCCCGTTTGGCATTACGTTTGCCCTTAGGTGGGAGAGCTCCACCTGGTCTCCTACATAAAGCTCAACTAACGCCTCATCTCTCCATAACGAGACTTCTTGGAGCTTGGACCCACACCTCAGTCTGAGGTCCAGGATGGGAACCTGGGCCCGAGTCATCCTGGCCACTTGCAACTGGAAAATTAATTTAAATTTAAATTCTCATTCAAGATTCTATGGATCCCCGCACATGACATGCAGTAAAAAAACTAGTAGGCTAAATCATGCGCACAATTTACTACTTTGTTCCTTCGATTTATAAATCGTGCTCATGTTTTACTAATTCATTCCCTTGATTTGCTAAATCATGTGCACGATTTATAAATCGATATTCAATTATGCTTTTAAATTCACTCACTTTCTCAATATTTCCCTGCAGACTCAGGTACCCAGGGCTTGTGAAGATGTGCTGTTCTTCCCCAGTGACACATAGGGAAGGAGGACAGAGGACCGAGGACCGCCTTAGCAGCTCTCTCTGCCTCGTCAGTTATGGCCAATGGTGAGGTTTTGAATTTCCGGCTTAAATGGTTTATAAAAATACACTGCCGGCCATATCTCTTTGAGAGGGTGACATTTTTTACAACATACGACCCACCCTCTTCAAATTCTGGGTCACTTCCATTTTTTTATTGCTGTGTAACATGTCTGTCCATCTGTTAGGACTGATAGTGTTGTCACTTTGTATGCTCCAACATCAATTGTATTGTTGTTGGAGACAAACGTTAAAGCCTTTTGGCTCCTGCGGTTACCGACACACTTCAATTTGAGTGGTGCTTGCTGACTGTAGGGGGTTGCCATCCTAAGAATAATAAATAAAAAAAGGTATGGTTATAACTTTCATAATGTTTTCATTGACTTTTTAAAACATGAAAATATCATGACAAATGACTTGTGTGTATATATACTTATAACATTATTACTATTAATATATTTTTCTTTTATATACTGTATGATATTATATTTAGTTTTCTTTATATTGTTATTTTTCATTTCTATTTATGCCTGCACTTTCTGTCTGTACTTTTCCTTCTGCACTGGACGATCGTTGTCAGGAAAGCCAAATAAGAATGATTCTGAAAAGCTATTGTATATTGGCATGACAATTTCTGACAGGATAGTGCTTTTGTTAAAGACTTGTGATTGTTTCCACATAATGGTGGAGTTCATAAATGGACACTGATTTATATACATCAGTGACTTGACGTCAAATTGTACTAATAACTGTTAAAAGGTTATGAAGATGGCATGGAAGTAATAACAGTTTAAGTTACTCCATGACAGGATAGCACTGCTTTGAGGCACTTTTCAACTCCACAAAAAATTAATGAATGACCATCATTAAATTTGATGTCAACCTTTTCAAAATCACTGATATAATTCCTTCTAAGGTAAACTAAAGTGTCTAATAAAACACTTTATGTTGTCAGAAAAAAATATCCTGTCAGGGAGTAATTCTGTAAACTTTTCAAATCCTGACAGAATGTTTTTTTCTGAGGTAAATCTTTACTGCACAGGAAGTTTTAATCAACAACTTTCAATTTATAAATCAATTACATGAAATACATTTCTTGTGTAGTAAAATTTTACCTCAGAAAATGAACTTTCCTATCAGGAAGTGGAAAAGGCATTGGAAATGTCTTAATATTTAATGTATTTAAAAAAAGAATAATAATTTAATATAATGTAAAACGTTTCTACACAGTGTTTCAAATACATCAATAATACATTTATATCTTATGTCTCACCTTTAAAATACAGCAGGGGAACAATAGCGCCTTCTCTGGCTGTCTGGGAGCGGTGGAAGATTGCTGTGTAGTGATGGGGAGTCGACTCCAAAAGAGTCGATTCCTCGACTGCTGTGTCCGAAATCGCTCACTTGTTTAATAATTCTCTAATCCCTATAAAGTGCATGGCAGTTGAGTGCACTATAAGCAAGGAGTGAATGAAATGAAGCGAGGAATTCAGACACTGACATAAAACATCGGGTCAGAGAGCTGTCGCTGCAGAAACTCACACACATTTATTTGAGTGCTTACTTTAGAAATAGAAAACAGTCACAGCGACTTTAGTTTGTAATTATACATAGGCTTCCTCCATGCTAGCTTTAGTTTAATTGATAGTGCCTATTAATGCAATAAATATAACTTTGGTTCCCTTTCGTTCAGTCACTACGACATACGTTAGTGACTAACGAATGGGGGGTTTCGCTTAGAAGCCTATCATCTTCGAGAATTCAACAGCGCCCAATGGCAGTGCCAATGCCATGGGCATGCGGAATTTGCATGCGTAACTCCGCCCCACCCTGTGGATATATAAGGAAGTACACTGGCAACATCGCATTATGTTTCTGCTTTGGAGCCAAGAGCATCTCTTCACTCCTACAAGCCTGAATTCTGAAGTCCTCTCTTCAGTCTTCGAGACGAGCGGTTCTCCAGGGTGTTGGTGTTATGGCGCATTCCAGCGATCTCGCATTGCCTGCCTGCTGATCTGTGCAGTGATCTGCAACAGCTGTGTGTGTTATTACTGGGCGCTTCGGCACTCTGCAGAGCTTTCCTCTCACAAAAAGAGCTTGCGCGTGGCACGTCTTTTTCAAGACGGTTCGCCCGTGCACTTCCGGGTGCGATCGATCTCCGTTGCTGTCTATGGGCACATTCACTGCTCGACGTGTTTGGGCTTCAGCACGTTCGGGCAGTGATTGTGGATGTGTCATGTTCCCACTGCGGGAACGTCGCGGTCGAGACTCAGTGATCTCCGCAAGGAGAGAGAGTCCCCTCTGCCACACCCCAATCTACCGTCTCTGAGAGAGGTGGTACTTTGGCTGGTGGCCAGGGTGACCTGAGGGCGGTGCGTGGTATAAGAACCCCGACGATCATTCCTCGGGCCACGCCCCCCTCTCGCATATCGTTTCCCGCGAGTGCTGGACTGAAACAGCGGCCCGTCTCTGACGCCTCGTTAGTTTCGTTCACACTCCAGATAGCAGCGAGATGTCGATCGCCGCATCCCAAGGTGGGCTAGATCCTTTGGGGATGACGATTAGGTTGTGCTCCGCCTCCGGGTGTGTCAGCACTGCCTGATCTGACCTAGAGTTGATAGCCATGTTATCTCGGGCAGCCGCGAGCCTCGCGCTGGTGTGGAACTCCGCCCAGTCACGAGTGCTCGTGGTTGCGCGATCGGTTTTTGTGGGCGGCACCCGACAGCTGTTGGGCCCCGCCCCCAATGCCTTTCGCTCCCGAGGTGCATGAGGAGATCACGCGGTCCTGGAAGTCCCCGTGCTTCCCGTGACCGTTTGGTGGCCTCCTCCGCCTTCTCTGCCCTTGATGGGGCCGCGGCCTAGGGTACACTGGGCCCCCCCCCCCCCCACTGTTAAACAACTCTGTTGCGCACTACGGTGTCCACAGAGGGCTTTGACGTGGTGTGGCTGTCCTAAGCACCCTCCCTAAACCTGTGGGCTCGTCTACTTCGGTGGCGTGGTCCTGCAGTGCTATGGGGTAGGCCGCCGCCCCTTTGCACATGCACAAGGGTGGAGCTGACCCAGGGCTCTTTGTTGAGCTGCGTGCCGCCACTGATCCCGCCCTCTGGGTGGTGAAGGTGGCCACACGCTCCCTCGGTCGGGCGATGTCCACAGCTGTGGTCCGGGAGAATTTCCTGGCCTTACCTGGTGATATGGGGGGGTTGACTGAGCCCGCCTCCTCAACTCGCCCATATCCCAGGCTGGCCTCTTCGGCGGCGTGGCTGAGAACTGCGCCCAACAGTTCTCGGCCGCCCCAGAGCAGACTGAGGCTGTAACACGTACTGCCCCGGCGGCTGGCTGCTGCACCAGCCACCGGCCCAGTCGCCTCAGTCCGCTCGCCGCCAAGGGCGCCCTCCCTCCTCCCGTCCGGCCCCAGCAGCAGCCTTCTCCGGGCCGCGCCGTGGAGGTGGTTGCAGGATGTCGCCCAGTCCGCTCCTCAGCCTGGCTAAACGCCAGGCTGGAGGTGGACAACTCAGAGATGGGTTCCAGTTCTTTCCAGGGGATGGCAGGGCCTCTCCTTCCCCCGGAGAATCCTTCTACTGCTGGCCCTCGGGCTAGCAGCGCTTGGAAAGAACTCATGTTCCTGTCTCTGAGGACCCAGAGACCGGTGATGGCAGTGTGTGCCGCCTCCGGGCCGCGCCACTCTCGTCCCTCTCTCTCGCCAGCCTCCTCTCAGAGCAGACCCCAGTGGAACGTGCGTCCTTCCCCTGTCTCCTCTGTCAGGACGCAGCAGTTAACCGTGCCCCCGCACCGGGACGCCCAACAGCCTCCCATGTCCGGGCCGGTAACGCTGCCTCGCTGCCCCACCCTGGGTACGTCTGTGGTCCGAATGACCCCGCTGGTGCAGTTCCTGGGAGTCTGGCTTCAGCTTCCGGGACTGTTCCGCTGGGTCGCGAAGACCGTCAGGCGCGGCTACGCGATTCAGTTCGCGCAGGTTCCTCCCCGCTCTGGGGAGGCCGCCCGCTATGATGGGGCCTATCCCCTGTCATGCGTGCGGAGGTTGTCACCCTACTGGCGAAGGGTGCGATCGAGCCTGTCCCTCCAGCCGAAGTGAAGTCTGGCTTCTCAGCCCTTGCTTCATTGTACCCTAGGAAACCGGTGGGTTATGGCCAATCCTGGATCTGCCCGTCTTGAACCGATCCTTCACAGGCTTCCGTTCAGGATGTCGGTAGCAAACGCCTCTTTGGACGCGTTCGTCCGGTAGATTGGTTGCAGCGATCGACCTGAAGGACGCTTACTTCATGTCTCCTTCCTCGACGCGGACCGTTCCTACGGTTTGCTTCGAGGGGCGGACATTCAGTACGCAGTCCCCCCATTCGGGCAGCTCTGTCCCCTCGTGACTCTACGTAGTCTATCGAGGCAGCCCTTGCGCCACTCGGCAGCACGGGGTTCGCATCCTGAACTACTTCGATGACTGGCTCATACTGGGTCACTCTCGTAAGCAGGTCTGCGGACACAGAGTCCAAGTGCTCCAGCACTTAGCCCGTCTGGGCCTTCGGGTCGACTGGGAGAAGAGCGACTCTGCCCCGTGCAGAGGATCTCCTTTCTCAGTGTGGTTTCCAACTCGGTCGCAGGTGCGTGCTGCTTACCAGCGAGCGCGCACATAGTCTCTGCTGACTTGCCTTCGTCAAATCGAGGGCGAGAGTGCGGTCCCACTGAAGCTATTTCAGAGGCTCCTGGGGCATATGGCATCTGCAGCCGCGGTGACGCCGCTCGGATTGCTACATATGAGACCGCTTCAGCACTGGCTACGCGATCGAGTCCCGAGATGGGCATGGCGGTCTGGCACGCTCCGGGTACAAGTGTCTCGGGCCTGCTTACAGACTCTCACCCCGTGGTCGAACCTCAAGTTTCTACGGACCGGAGTGTCCTTAGAACGAGTTTCCAGGCATCTTGTTGTGTCAACAGATGCATCATCCACGGGCTGGGGTGCCATGTGCAATGGACAAGCAGCCGCGGGCTCCTGGACAGGACCCCAGCGCCTTCTGCATGTCAATTGCCTCAAGTTACTGGCAGTACGGTTCGCCCTGCACCGCTTCCGAGCGTTGCTGAGGGGTCAACATGTACTAGTCAGGACAGACAACACGGCCGTAGTAGCGTACATCAACCACCAGGGCGGTCTACGCTCCCGCTGTATGTCTCAACTCGCCCGCCATCTCGTTTTATGGAGTCAGAAGCATCTGAGGTCCCTTCATGCTGTCCACATCCCGGGAGTCCTGAACCGTGCAGCCGACGAGCTCACAGCTTCAGCCACTTCCTGGAGAATGGAGACTCCATCCCCAGACGGTCCAGCTGATATGGGAACAGTTCGGCGACGCACAGGTAGACCTGTTGCCTCCCAGGACTCTTCCCATTGCTCCCTGTATTATTCCCTGACCTATGGTCGGCACGGATGCACTGGCGCACAGCTGGCCGTCGGGGCTACGCAAGTATGCGTTTTCCCCCAGTGAGCCTTCTCGCACAGGTTCTGTGCAAGATCAGGGAGGACAAGGAGCAGGTCATGTTGGTCGCCCCGTTGGCACGGCCAGACCTGGTTCTCAGAACTGCTACTCCTTGCGACAGCCCCTCCCTGGCCTATTCCTCTGAGTCAAGACCTTCTCACTCAGAGACGGGGCACCCTTTGGCACCCGCGTCCAGCGTTCTGGAAGCTCCACGTGTGGCTTCTGGACGGGACGCGGCAGGTTTGAGTAGCCTTCCACCTGCGGTGGTCGCTACCGTCACTTCCACTAGAGCAGAGTCTACACGACACCTCTATGCGTTGAAGTGGAACCTCTTCGTCACATGGTGCTCTTCCCGCCAAGAAGACCCCTGGAAATGCCCGATCGGGTCCGTGCTATCGTTTCTCCAGGAGGGGGTGGGAAGAAGACTGTCTCCTTCCATCCTTAAAGTGTATGTGGCCGCAATATCTGCCTACCACGATCTCCTGGGAGACAATAAGGTAAGTCAGCACGACCTGATCATCAGGTTCCTGAGGGGGGCGAGGAGACTGAATCATCCTCGCTCTCCTCTCGTTCCCTCTTGGGACCTCTCAGTAGTCTTAAGTGCTCTGCAGAGGCCTCCCTTGAGCCTTTGCGGTCGGTTGAGATTAAGTTCTTGTCTATAAAGACGGCTCTGCTGACCGCATTGGCCTCTCTTAAGAGGGTCGGGGACCTGCAAGCATTTTCGGTTGACGAAGCGTGCCTTGAGTTCGGGCCGGCTAACTCTCACGTGATCCTGAGACCCCGGCCCGGATATGTGCCCAAGGTTCCCACCACTCCGTTCCAAGAAGTCAGGTGGTGAACCTGCAAGCGCTGCCTTTGGAGGAGGCAGACCCAGCCTTGGCATTGCTCTGTCCAGTACGCGCTCTCCGCGCTTATGTAGACAGTACGCGATGTTTCAGGACCTCAGACCAGCTCTTTGTCTGTTATGGTGGAGAGCGGAAGGGAAGTGCTCTCTCGAAACAGAGGTTGTCTCACTGGATAGTGGACACCATTGTTTTGGCTTACCAGCAGCAAGGTCGACCATGTCCCCTTGGGGTTAGGGCACACTCCACCCGGAGTGTGGCCTCTTCTTGGGCTTTAGCGCATGGCGCCTCGCTAACAGACATCTGCAGAGCTGCAGGCTGGGCGACACCCAACACATTCGCCAGATTCTACAATCTCCGAGTGGAGCCAGTGTCCGACTATGTACTCGCCCCTACGGGTGGCCGGTAATGGGCCAGGCTCAGGTGTCTTCACTTGCTCGCCATTCCACTCCAAGGACTGGATACGTGCAATATTTTCCTCAGGTGAGCTCCCCGAGAGCCCTGAGCTCCTCCAGCACTGCTGACGCCGACATCAGTTCAGTCTGCCCTTTCGAGCCCAGACCCTCATGTCCGGCCAGGTGCTCCGTGTGCATGGTTCCCCTCCGGCGACCCCCACACGAGTATTCCCACCGTAAGCCTCCTCAGCGAGCAGGTGTCTTTCCCTCGGCAAGTCCCTGCCACCCCTAGGGTTAAAAATCCACCTTCGGCTGGTACCCTAGAGATCTTCCATATGCAGCCCTTAGCGGGTCATATGTGTATTCTTAAGTCCTCCCTACGGGTAGGCATCTTGGCATTCCCTCACTGGGATATGCTTCCCAGTGTACCTTGGTAATCCTGTGATAGGTGGGAGTCCTTCGTCCGTACTAGTCTTACGACAGGGTACTCACACTTACGCAGGGCACTGGATGACAGCTGAGTGGCGTTGTTGTATTGGAACCCCCATTCGTTAGTCACTAACGTACGTCGTAGTGACTGAACGAAAGGGAACGTCTCGGTTACGTATGTAACCCTCGTTCCCTGAGGAGGGAACGGAGACGTACGTTTCCTTTGCCACGTCAGCTGTGTTGCTGGTATGCGGAGTTCAGTCTTGGCTCCTGCAGCAGTAACATAATGCGATGTTGCCAGCGTACTTCTTTATATACCCACAGGGTGGGGCGGAGTTACGCATGCAAATTCCGCATGCCCATGGCATTGGCCACTGCCATTGGGCGCTGTTGAATTCTCGAAGATGATAGGCTTCTAAGCGAAACCCCCCATTCGTTAGTCACTAACGTACGTCTCCGTTCCCTCCTCAGGGAACGAGGGTTACATACGTAACCGAGACGTTTTCTATGGTTAACCTTGTGTTCATAATCATTAAACTAAATCCTAAAAATCTATCTTTAACTCACCTTTTAAGACAATGATCATGTGCGTTTAGCCCCATCACTCGACAACAGAGTTTTTCATGACTTTTTTTTCCTGTGTAACATTAGGTATCGGCAACTGCTCGGTAGAAACGCTGATAGCCACTCATCAAGTCATCGCTAAATTGGACTAAATTGGACTCATTTGGACGATCACGCTAAAAGGAGCGAGGTTTTATTAAGGGGATTTTAAGGCTTTGTGTTGGGGGAGAAATAATTTAAGTGTGTAACAATTGCAATTTTGTCTTATTTCTGACCCTGTTTTGATGTAAAGTAAATGGAGTCGAGGAGTCGATTCCATAGACTCCTACAGTGGGAGTCGGGAATTGGAGTCGACTCCAAAAAACCTGGAATCGAACATCCCTATTGCTGCGCACTGACGTGGACTGGCTGTGTGCGGTCTTTTAAAGACTCCTGCAGCGCGCGGGTTTTTAACTGACAATGAATTCAACTGAATTTTATTTATTATTTTATTTGATTTCATTTGTGCATGTTATATGGTGATTTTAACTTATAATTCATTGTTTTATGATGTATTTTTTATAACTTGTAATTAATGTTATAAATATTGACAATACTTATGAAGTGTTTTATATTAAATTTAATATTTTTTTCCGGTGAATAAATTGAATTGCGATTATTTACTCCTTGTTATTAATTATTTAATTATGGGGTATTATGTGTTAGTATATCAACAAAAAACTAAATGTGTGTATATATATATATATATATATATATATATATATATATATATATATATATATATATATATATATATATATATATATATATATATATATAATGTCACATGCCTGTCCTGTCTTGTGTAGCACATGTGGTGGTTTGTTATTTTCCGTCCTGGTCTAGTTCCCACCCTCCTTGTTATCTTGTTATTGGTTTAATTTGCCCCACCTGTGTTCCCTCATTACCTGCCTCATTTGTCCCCTTTAAATAGTTCCCTTGTGTTCACAGTCCTTGTCGGTATGTTGTGATGTCTACGTCTTCCCTCCATGATCTGCTTCTTCCCCTTTTTGGTATGTTTGTGTTTAAGTGATTATGTTGTTTAAATTGTTATGGTTTCCCCCTTGTGGGTTTTTGTTTTGTATTTTTGTTTATTTGTTATTAAATCCATTCCCTCCTGGGGCCTGTTTCAGAAAGAAGGTTCAACCAACTCTGAGTTTAAACCTGAACTGAGTTGACTTACTCTGAGATGGGAAACTCTGAGTTTTGGGTTTCAGAAGAGCTGAATTGAGGTAGTTCAATCAACTCTGAGTAGACTGACTCTGAGTTAAGCACATGCACTCCAACTATGAAAAGCCACGATCAATGGAGCTCCGAAAGTACGATTCACCATGGCAACAGCACCCAACAAAAAGACGTTTGCATACTTCCGGGTCAATACACAAGTTTAATTCTTAATTATTTTAATTAAGTTTAATTTTCATGGTATCCAAAAGACAAACAGAATGTGGCAGCAGCTAAAAATGAAAACAAAAAACAAAATAAAAACATAATTCAATCAGGAAAAGCTTTAAGCATAAAATGTTCATGGGTGTAGGTTTAATGACTTTACAAACATTTGACATATTAAATAAATATCATTCAGTGTCCAATGTGCAGCAGCTTTTCCCACTAGACCCTTTTCACAGACTGTGATGACGTGCTTTAATGGTCATCAATATCGTAAATCCTGCAACGTTTTTTGTATTTTTTTTTTTGATGTATGTACATTTATAACACTTATACTTTGTATTATATTACTTTTGCATCAAATTACAAATTACGAGTGTTTCTAATACAGCGTCTATGGGAGTGATAGTTAAAATTATCATCTTTCTCTCTTTTCACTTCCGTTATCAATCTCACTCTAATTTTTCCATCTTTTTGAAAGTTGTGAAATCACTATTGTGGAGTTTTTCTTTTGCTATTTGAGCAAATGGAGACACAAAAATATATATTTAATGTATTCTCTCATTCACCGCTATAAGAGTTAACCCAACTATGACGACTTCAGCTTCGGAAACCCAGAAATGTGAAAAGGGTCTATGCTCTTTTCACATAATGAAATGTTCTCTAATCCCACCTGTTACATTTATTAATCAGGGGAATGAAATTAACATTTGACTTCTACTCAGGTCAGCCAAACTCCAGCACCACTGACAGCTGAAGAGGAGATGGAGGAAGAATATTAACATCCAACAGAAAAATGAATAAAGTATTTGTAGGAAATAAAGATGACTATAAAAAAATTTAAATAAATGTATTTAACAGCTGTGATGGTGGTTATGGCATATATCTTGTACTACCATCTGGCAGCATCCTTCCATTCCATACAATAATCCGTTTTTAGAAAGTGTGATGATGGGAATATGAGTGTCAATGCATCCAACCACTGGAAATCCTAAAGGAAATTCTAATTATTAGGATACTTCTAGAGGATTATCAAGTGAACGTCAGGATCCTGTATAAAAGGACATGACATTTTTGTCACTTTGCAGTGTCCTCATGATGAAAATATGAGCAATGAATGAATGTTCCTGCAAAGAATGCTTTTCTTACTTTGCATTTTTGTCAAGTGGTAGATCATTTAATTTGTTTTAAGTAAACTTTGTTTACTTTAAATTTAGATTAAATTCATAATTTTTTTTATATTTATACTTGAAATACGACCAAAATACTTAGTAAGAAAAGCATTTGTGGCGTTTGAATGAATGAATAAAGTATTTAAACACTGCTGGTGCTTTAAAAAAGGGGAGGAGACTGAAAGAAACTCTGTGTTTACCAAAGAAAACCTGCTCCTGACCAGGTTAGGTTCACAGAGTAAGTTACCCTGGTAACTGACTCTGAGTATAAATTACCTCTCTTTCAGAAACGGGCTTGACTTACCCAGCTTTCTCAGGTTTGACATACCTCCCATTCTGAAACAGAAAACACAGAGTTTCCCTTATTTCAGGGTTAACCTACTCAGAGTTTTCACTTAACCTCCTTTCTGAAACGGGCCCCTGTACATGAGTCCTAACCTTAGCTTTCTTTAAGAATAACATAACAGAAAGTACCAACCATGTATAGGACTCAGCAAGAGATGATTCCACCTCGCATGAACATTTTTTTAATGTTTTGCGTTATGGGCGCGTATCACCTAGGAGACCACTAGGCTCCCGGTTCCAGGGGACTATAAGAAGAAGAGGAGGAGAAGGAAGGCTTCCTCCGTGGCAGTTCCGTTGGACCCGGTTCCGGTGGTCCCTGTTCCGGTGGATTGTTCCGGTGGTCCCAGTTCCGGTGGTACCGAGTCCGGTGGTCCCGAGTCCTGACACAGCCTGGAGGGCTGTGAGGGGGTTCTTCGTTGCGGCAGTCCTGTGTGCCTGGGAGGAGCACAGGGTTTTCTCTGGCGTGGTATCTCTCTCTCTCTCTCTCTCTCTCTCTGCTGGCCAATGAGAAGTTAGAATTCGGCATAATTAATGAGCTGCCATTCTGGAATCTTCCGGTCCTCCGTTTGCTTCAGGTGGGTAAGTGAATAAGGTAATTATTCGATGAAATTTCTTTACAAAGGCAGTATGCAAGGAGGCGTGAACGTTAATGGATACTGCTGGGTATCACACCTGAGAGAACAAAAGAACGCATAATGGGCCGCAAAATTACCTGCATAATGAATGAGCTTCAGGTATGTGACTGAGAGAGCAACAGAACAAAGGAAATATATTTTGTTGTAGTTTATTTAGAATGTAGTCAACAAAGGCCTATTATATTTTAAATGATCAAAAGATTTGACTACACTGCAAAAAATGCTCTTCTTATTTAGTATTTTTTTTCCTTCTTTCCAGTCCAAATATCTACATTCTTAAATCAAGATTAATTTACTAGATAAGTAATTTTCTGGGGGGAAAAAAATCAAAATGAAGTGAGTTTTTGCCTAAAACAAGCTAAATTATCTGCCACAACAAGAAACAAGATTTCAATCAGGAATGTTTTTGAAAGAAGTCTCATGCTAAAAAACAAACAAAAAAACCCAGTAATATTGTGACACTGAACCCAATTCATTAAATACAAATAAGCCTGTCACGATAAATTTTGCTGGACTATAAATTGGCCAAGAAATTATTGCAATAGACGAAAATATTGTTGTTCTGAGACCATTTTCATCTAAAACATCTGAAAACTGCAATGGATAATTGTGTTTTAGGTGCATATTATGGGTTCGTATCACGGTTTTAGGGTCATGGTTTTCGGTTCTGTACGGTTTTTGTTGTTTTTTATTTTAATCGTTAACACTCCAGAAATTTAGTTCAGTATATGATATTTAGCTTAATTATCCACAAATATTTAGGATACAGTATTTAAAAAATTGTTACATAATGTAATAATGCTGAAATTGAATTTAACTTGACTTTAAGCACGTTATTGGGACCATCTCGGAGCAAAGCTAGGTGAGATTTTGATACAGCAAGAGAGAAGACATTGATGACATGCTTTTCATTTATTTGGCAAAAAAAGGAGAATATTTAATGCTATCTCTACAGGAACTTATGTGCCTTTTTAGCACACAAAGATTGAACTTGAAACACACAAAGATTAAGCTGCAGAATGAACTTGCATTTATCAAACTGCCAACTTCAGTGTAGCTTTAAGCCTTGTTTAAACTCGACGCGTCCGCACGATCAGGAGGGTGCGCGCAACAAAAATGATGTCAACGCGGAGCGGGCAGTAGAGACCCCATTTCGCTATAGGAGGATCTTTGTTGACATCTTTGTGCGCATGCGCGAGTGGTTGTGTGGCAACAAAACAAACAGTATGGCGGGCTGTAAAGACGCGACGAGCACTTTCAATAGAGTTAGCGGGCGAAACTCACAATATATAAGCACTTTAACATCTGAAGACCGGAGGAGGTTTGGAGAGAAGCTCAAAATTTGTATTGGTGACAAAATTGAAGTTATTCAAAGCCCATATGAGATCTGGGATGACAAAAAACGTTGGTCCGACTCGCCCGTGTCTTGGCCACCAATCTGCTGGGGAGACATTTATTCTTATTTAATAGAAACCCCTGGAGGCCTATGATTATTTTGTTTCGCGCAAAGTTGGGCCGATCTTTTCTGCCAAACAGAAAGCAGTGATCGTGCTAAAAGCAGAGGTTAGACCTGGCCAAGCAGAGTCACAGCGTGATTCGCATCTCCCGTGGGTGATCGCCAAAGAGAACGGCGAAATAATCACTGCGACTGCAAAGCCGGGTAAGTCTTTATTGATCAGTGTTCTTATTTACTTATTTATTGAAAATGTAGTGACTGTTGTACCAATTCAATTGTGTTCAGTGTGAGACTTTCAATGGCGTCTGTACTAATTAGTACTAATGTACTAATACTATCAGCTTACACATTTCTCCTTCTATCAAATCCAGTCTTGGAGAAACATGCAGTCATGTAGCAGCTTTAATGTTTAAAGTAGAAGCAGCTGTCAGGATAGGACTTACAAATGCTGCATGTACTAGTGAGGCTTGCAGGTATCAAAGCACAGCTACAGAATGTAATATTTTGTTATTCTGATAAGATTAACTAGATATGGACACTCTTGTCAATATGAATTAGGTAAAAAAAAAAAAAAAACACAATAATAATTATTTTGTACAAATTGTGTCTAATATTATATGAATCCAGAAATAAACAGCATATTCTGCTTTTCAATGTTTCAGATGGAATCAAGTTTTTGGAAACAACTCCCTGACAGCACCTGCAGATGAAATCAACTTCCACCCCAGTAAGAAAAAAGAGACTGCTCCACGGCCAGCATGTGAGAAGAAGGGTAGAATTCTGCTGGCTTGTACCAGAGGGGATGAGGGATACATGGAGACATATAGGGGTTTTCTCAGCGAGTTGAAAGAAATTTGTCCCACTGCTTGCGTATTTAAGTCCTTGCCAAGATTGGACCCAGAAGAGACTGACACAGCAAACAGCGAGACAAATGACACTGAAGATGAAGGTAAAAATTGGTGCTTGACATTTACCAATTAGTTTCAATAATGAGAAATGAGAATCTGAGGCATATCTGGATTTAATAGAGGCCTATGCATTTTGATGAGCATCTTCATCAGGGCAGTATGACATGCATGTGTAAAGCATGGCAGTTAAATACAGGTCATTGTGTGATCAGTCATATGACAGCTATGCATGCAGTAGAACTAACAATGCAAAACAGCACTAATATTTATATATATATATATACGATATATTCAGGAGGATAAGAATGCAGCAAGAACATGGCATCAGATATTGGCTGTATACAAAATAGGGTTGCACTACTACAGAATAGCATAATACATATGGGAGACAGTCTTCCATGTTCCAGCTGTATTGCATTGTAAACTATATTGCATGCATAGCTGATTGTGACTGATCACACCTGTGTCATACTGCCCTCATGAAGACTAATGTCGAAGTGCATTGGTATCTGTTAAATCCAGATGTGACTTAAGATTTTATTTTTGGTATATGTTGCGCCTAGCATGTCCTGCCTTTCCTCTTTTCATAAATATTCATTATTCTGTTTTACAGATATGGATGTTCCAGCACACAAGGAGAATGCTGGTGAACCCTACCAGGTGTCCGTAACACCACATCAGGAACCACTGCTCGACCATCTACTTGCCAAGGAGTCTCCTGGTCTCCTGGCCACCTTTCCCATTTAGTGGCACTAGGCTTCAAAGGTGGGGAGAGACTCCACAAGAGATCTCAGCTCAGCATAAAGTTTACATTGATTCACTCTCTGTGACATATGATCAGGCAAATAAACTTCAGAATGAAACAAAACAACAGGCTGATTGTCCCAAATGGTTTCTTCTGAAGTACTCAAGACTCACTGCTTAAAATTTTGGAAAAATTTGCAAGAAAATGAGCAGTAAAAAAGCCAAACCAGAACTTGTTGCACGTGACATGCTTCATCCAAAGCCCCCCACTGATTTAAAAAAAAAAAAGCTCTCTTGGGGAAAAGAAAATGAAAGCGTCGCCATTCAAGTTTACAAAGGACTAGCACAGAGAAGACATGTCATAGTACATGAATGTGGCTTGTACATCAGCCCAGAAGAACCCATTCTAGCCGCCACTCCTGACAGAGTTTGTTAT
Source organism: Romanogobio albipinnatus (assembly GCA_023566225.1). Classification (NCBI taxonomy): domain Eukaryota; kingdom Metazoa; phylum Chordata; class Actinopteri; order Cypriniformes; family Gobionidae; genus Romanogobio; species Romanogobio albipinnatus. Next base: position 63,281,439 of record CM042240.1, on the reverse strand, counting down.
GACAGCACAGAGGTCAGCAAGTGGGGAATCATTGAGGTGAAATGTCCATACAGTGTGCGAGACAAACCCCCAAGTGAGGCAGCAAAATCTGACAACTTCATGAGCAAATTGCATGATGGGGCCCTAGAACTCAAACACGACCATGAGTACTACTACCAAGTACAAGGACAAATGGCCATTACTGGCGCTCAGTGGTGCGATTTTTGTCATTTACACAAAAGCTGGCATTTCTATTCAGAGAATTCCATTTAACCCCCAGTTTTGGATGTCAGCTGCTTGCAGATTACATAGCTTCTTCTGTTCCTACTTTGTACCCATGTTCATTGTATCACAAGAGTCTGCGAAGTAATGTAAACAAAACAGTGATATGCAAGGATACTGGAGGAAAAGCTTTATTTCACTAGTGGAGGTAGCAGATTAACAAGTGCAGCGACTATTGTTACTATGTTGTCTGCACTCTTGACCAGTCCGAGTTCCCATGTTGTGCTCAGAATCCGGAATTTTTTCATCCGACCAATGGCCCGTTCTACCTGTTAAAAGAAAGGAATATAGTAGAATATATATTTTAATCAGCTGATATGTACATTTGAAGTACTTTGCATTTTATTTGTGTTAGCTATTTTCAACAGAGCACTTTGGCAAAAGCAATGCACTTTTATTTTATTTAAGAATGTCTATTTTTCGAGGCAAGACTGAATGTTCTTAAATTATTAATGGATTTCTGCCTTAAAATGTTATTAAAATAATTGCTGGTTATAATTGCAAGCGTATGTTTGAAGCCTAGTTTGTATTCTTCAGATCATAGGTTTATGAATCTAGACTGAATATTACAAAAGTTAATAGAAGACATCTTAAATACATTTTAGTTATTCTTTCTTTATCTCCCTCAAGTCAAATGTTTTGGAAATAAGTATTCATAAAACAGGAAACTTGACTATAAATTGAATGTAGAGTAACACAGTTTCAACTTACGTGAATTCTGACATTGGCAGTTTTCCTTGAGTCGATGACTTCCTTGTGGCTAAGCTAATTTTTGCCCTTTGTAAATGCAGGGATGACGAGGCTTGCTCCTCTGCAGAGAAGTTCTTCTCGAATGAGGAATCCTCGATCTGCCATAACCTTCAACACAATCATAAAATATATATATATATGTGTTACAACTATTTTATTTATTTGAGAGGGAGGGTTTGGAGTGGGATAGATTTACATGTTATAAAAAGAAGCAATTTACCTGGTCCCCATGCTCCAGCTGTTCCAGGAATCCACTGTTGATTGTCAGCTCCTTGTCTGATACCCGGCCACCCCAGCACTTGGACAGAAAGCAAACTGCTCCTGTTGGAGTAATTCCCACCAACAGCTTCAACGTGTTGTGATGTTTGTAATTGGAGTATGTAACATTTCGAGCTAGTAAATTAGATGGCCGCTGTATGAAGATCTCACTGCAGTCAATTATGACACAAGTCTTTTTGTATCTTCTAGTTTTCTTAAAAGCTTTAGGCAGGTTTCTTATTATCGCCCCTTTTTCTGGCCACACTATCAGGAACTTCAGGACATCAGCCATTACAGAGCTTCCGATGTTCACTATCTTTGTTACTTGGTCAGCACTTATCTTGAACCTGAAGAAAGATAAGAAAACATTAATGAATAGAAATCATGATTAATTATTTTTCCAATATTACAAAAACTTCTAAATGGTTTATTTTTGTGATGACAATCAAAAACCACAGTTACAGGCAATGAATCTCACCTGTATGCTAGGTCCTTGTTCTGCAGTCCCAGCCTCAGCTTCATTAAAAGAAGAAGGACCTTGTCTGTGATGCTTAATTTCTCACAGAAGTAGGGCAGTTGACGAGCAGACACCACTTTAACTATCCAATCAAATAGTTTCCGACTTCTGAGGCCTTAAACAAAAAGTGGTAGTAATTTGGATTGTCACCTACATCGGGTGTAGATTGGATGCTGATAGACATATTTATTAAGCAGTCCAAGTGAATGTGCCGCAAAAAGTGATGAAAACATGTACAATTTTAATAATATATATCATTGCATTACAAATCTCAATTTCATTCATTTGCATTTATTTTATCTGCTCAAATCAAGGTCAAATAAACTTAAAAATAAAATTTTACTTATTTTTACATCATATATTGCAGTGTTCAGTCATATTGAACTAAAAAGCACATACCTGTGTAATACTTGAGTTGTTTTTCGCTCAGATTGTTTACAGTGAATTCTTCTTTATTTAGAGCTTCTTGAAGTTTCGTGCTCTTCTCATTGTAGTACACAGCTGCTCGTTGCTGTGCCAGAAGTTCTTCTGCCAGTCTCTTGGTCTCTGCCTCGAGCTGCTGTATTTTCGCTGCCTGGTCAGAGCAACTGGCGCTTGTTTCTGTGGTCATTTCGTTGTCAGCAGAAGTGGGATCGGGGTCAACACTGACGGTCACTTCACAGTCCATGCTAACATCATCATGACCACCCAGACCCGGAACCGTAGCGGAAGTAGAAGTGGAAGGCATTGCGGATGGAAGGCGTTGCCTATTGATCCTTCATATCGCTGAATAGCCTTTTCTTTTGCTTTTAAGTTTTGCGATCCATAATAGCCCATTTTGATGTGAGGAACATAGTCTGGGTGCTGTGGATCGCGGTTTGGGACACCTGAATCAGAACGCGAAAACATATGACTCGGTTGATTTGACTCAGTTTTATTTATTTTTTATTCAATCTTCTATAAATACATAGTCACTAAGACTTACCATTAACAAAATGTGCCTCACAAACTCGATCAGAAGCTGCAGGAATCCAGGCTTTCTTCGGAGCGTCCAGGCTCAATCGCCTAATTGCACGCAACCATTTCTTTCTTTTTTCGCTATCCTTTTCGGAGGGAATTCGAAAAAACTTTTTATCAGGCCCCCAACGAGCCGTACAATCGACCACACAGCAAGAGTGAACCATCTTCTTCTCTAAATCCTCCTCCAAACGTGCAAAACAATCGAATTACAGGTATCTACCGGTGTTTCTTGCCACACGACTACCATGATGCAACGCGACAAACATAAACAATGACGTCACAAAAGATCCGCCTATACACCCAGTCTGCGTGTCAAGTATAAACACCTCCCCAAATGGACGAGGTGCGCGCGCAGTCAGAGAGAGAGAGAGAGAGGAAAACAAACAAGCATTCAAATGGCCGGAAAAATGATCAAGCTCATTTTTTTTTATTGTGCGATTAATTTATTTATTGACTATCGCGACAGGCCTAAATACAAATAACTGAATAATTGGTAATGATGAATGTTATAAGTAAAATATTTTGGATTTAAAACAACATAATGCAATGCAATTATGATTTCAAAGAGTATAGGGTGAATTGCAAATCTCGCACGCCAATGCCCCATTGGCCTGTTCTCTATATCTTGAAGCTGATTGGGGCTCCCTGAAGTGATCCCAATTCGTCGGTGACGTCCGATGTACGTCTCCGTTCCCTCTATCAGGGAACGAGGGTTACCATATGTAACTGAGACGTTTCTTCACAAGTTTTTGCTGTAAACTGCCTCTGATGTGCAAGCGGCCATCAGACGCAAGTGTAAAATTGAGCAGCTCATCAGAAAATTTAATATAATGTGTAATTTATATTTGTGCATAGAGGGTCAGTGGAATTGGTCCAATAATATATGTTTTTTTTTAATCTTCCAGTGTTCTTTTTATGAAAAACATAGTAAGATCTTTTTGTTTAGTTTTGCTGAAATGTGAATGTGAAATGTGAAGTTTTTGGGCTTGTTAATGGACTGTCTTCACAGCTTTGGTAGCACATTTAAACTACTGTATTGTGTGACATTATGTAATTCAAAGTATATTGTACAATGTATAGCTAAGTAATAATACATGATATTGTTATTGACTACAAACTGTATATGTTTTAGTATTTAGGGAAGGTAAATAAAGTAAATATATAAACCTGAAAAAATAAGATATTCATAGTATTGTAACGAGGACTCAGGCAGGTTGGGATCCATGTGCAGTTTATTTAGGTAAAACAAAGTCAAAGTACAAACAGGCTTGGGTCGAATCACCAGGGAGAACAGCAGTGTAAAAGCCAAGGCAGAGAGAATGGACATAACCGGCAGAAGATCAGGGCAGGCAGCAAGCAGAGTCCAGTATCCAGGCAAACAGTAATCAAAAGGCAGGCAGAACAGGATCGTAAACGTAGAACAAAGCATGGTCAGAACACAGGTACGGGTCACACTAGGGAGTAACGCTCAGAATTGTAGCATTTGTGACAAGTATATTGCTTGTGTGTTCTGAAGACACTGGTAATTCATTTGTAACTTAAAACAAAAATAAAGTATACTTATAACACAAAGTATACTTATAAAACAAATAAAATATACTTATAACACAAATAAAGTATACTAATACCCAGTGGTGCCGCCCCCATCAAAATTCCAGAAATATACATGTATACAAAAATGAAATAAACATAAAATAGTTTACTCATACGACGTGCCGGCTGTTAGTAAGAGCCTCAGCAGTTAATAAAAACTGGCTTTGATGGGTTAACTATTTTATATGTTCTTCAATATGTTTCATGCAGTTTCATGGGGAGGGACGCCGGACAAATGGATGTCTATCTGAGTCCAAAAATATACGGGCAGCATGTGACCTGAAGCTGGTCTCTAATTGGTTTCTTAAAGATCCTCCTCCGGGTGCAGGTCGCTGCGTCCCTGGCGAATCAGAATTGGATGCGTGTTATTTTATCCAATCTGATTGGTTATTGTCACCTGTCATTCAACTTTACGCTCTTGGCGGAAAGTGCGCAGGCGACACCGTCACTCCGACTCCGCCAAAACCTTGTTAGAATGATCACTTTCGTAGAGATGGCAGCAGTTAAACCAAATTCTTTCACAAGGCGTTCATTGGAAGAAAAAATAGGATAAAGGATCCCGGACCAATGCGATTTACAAATCCAGCAGCCGGCCAGTGACAGAGGATGAAGCTGAGTTACACTCGGAGCTTCACGCGCTTGTTATGAGAAACGTAGGTGGCTGGCTGGATGTGTTGTTAGCAATGCCCTTTATTGCTTTCCCTGTCTTTTATTTCAAAGTGTCGGTACTGAAGTTTTGTGGCATATGGCATATGGCAAGATGAACGGCGTAAAAAGGGGCGCTTTTCAGGCACACTAAAACACCGTCAAATATGGCGTCATTGACATATTTCGCACATTTTTTACTGCGTTTGTAATCACAACAGTGTATTTTGCGGCGCAAATAATGTTTAAAACACCGTATTTTACGACAACAGAGGGTGACTCTGAGTAACTGTTCTCCAAACCATCAAAAAGCAGAGATGAGAGGAAGTAGTTTGCTGAATAATTTGTCAAACTTGTCAAATTATTAATTTGCTGAATAATTAGTCAAACACTCGTCTCGTGAGAAGTTTGTGAATTAATGGATCTTCACATATAAACTGATTAGGTTGTGGGTCATTTTGAGGACACATGTGAAAAAGTTTTTTAGTAGCCTACACTACTTAAACCCTAACCAAATAATCAAGTTGAACCCAGTAAACTTGAAATTGTGACTTGTTGTGACAACAAAACATATTAATGAATAAGCCCAGATAGATTTCAGCCTAATAGAGATACCTGCACTGAATCGCCAATTTAACATGTATTTTGTGTGTGTATATATATAATGTGTGTGTGTATAAGTATTTTAAATACCTGAAAATGGGTATAAAATGTTTAAAAATAAAAAAATGTTTTAATGAAATCTTAATGAACTTTCAATAGTTATTGACATTATTTGTGTAATTTGTCTTATTTTAGCATATGTGTTACAGCAAGTGAGAGTAAATGATGAGAGGATGTTCATCTGTTGGTGAACTATCCCTTTAATGCTGATCTATGGCAGATTGAAGAAACAGCAGAACTAATGGATGAAAGTGGACAGTGGAATAGATTTTTATACGTACATTTCTATGCACGTCTGTGATTTTAGACAACAGTGTGTGAACGGGACTTTTATTTTGGTATCCAGGTGTGACGTCATAAGGTCGCGCCGCGCTCCTGCATCTGTTGTGTTTGGGCTGGAGAAAGGTTTGTGTTTTAAGTGTTTAATGAATTGTGTATTATTAAATGTAACACTGCATTGCTTTATCAAATATTTATCAGTGTTGTGTGAGTAAAGTAACAGAATAAACTCATGAGTAACAGAAGGAGCGGCTCATTTCTCTCTTTATCATGAATCAGTTCAAACATGAGTTCAGTCTCTGGAGAGAGAACCGGAGCTTTAGACTCTCCGAGTCAATTGAACCGATTGATTCACAACAAATGATTCAGTGATTTATCTACATTTATCAGCGTTGTGTGAGTAAAGTAACAGAATAAACTCATGAGTAACAGAAGGAGCGGCTCATTTCTCTCTTTATCATGAATCAGTTCAAACATGAGTTCAGTCTCTGGAGAGAGAACCGGAGCTTTAGACTCTCCGAGTCAATTGAACCGATTGATTCACAACAAACGATTCAGTGATTCGAAGCGCTGTATTTCTATCTCTATTTCTACAAATCATTGTTACTAAACTGCCTTATATCAAGGGTCTGTATAATATACATTCTTTTAATAATTTGTTGTGTTAGTTTTTAGTGTTTTTTTTTTGTCTAACCAGGTGATTTACGGTAAGTCCATTAACTCTCTCTCTGACTCTCTTACCAGTGACTGAACTTCTGAACTAGAGCTGATTGAGATTTAGTTAGATTTTTTTCTTTCTGTTAATTATTCTCATCTTAAACAGGACAAACACTGAAAAACTCCTGGGGAAGCGACTGAGATCCACGCCACACAATATTATCATAAAGATGGTGTTTATTAAAGAGGAGACTGAAGACATAAAGATTGTGTTTATTAAAGAGGAGACTGAAGACATAAAGATGGAGTTTATTAAAGAGGAGACTGAAGACATAAAGATGGTGTTTATTAAAGAGGAGACTGAAGACATAAAGATGGAGTTCATTAAAGAGGAGACTGAAGACATAAAGATGGTGTTTATTAAAGAGGAGACTGAAGACATAAAGATGGAGTTCATTAAAGAGGAGAGAGAAGACGTGAAGATTGAGGAAACATTGAGAGTGAAACATGAAGAAACTGAAGAACAAACAGAGAAAGAGGAGACAGAAGACGTGAAGATTGAAGAAACATTGAGAGTGAAACATGAAGAAACTGAGGAACAAACAGAGAAAGAGGAGAGAGAAGACGTGAAGATTGAAGAAACATTGAGAGTGAAACATGAAGAAACTGAGGAACAAACAGAGAAAGAGGAGAGAGAAGACGTGAAGATTGAAGAAACATTGAGAGTGAAACATGAAGAAACATTGAGAGTGAAACATGAAGAAACATTGAGAGTGAAACATGAAGAAACTGAGGAACACACAGGTTGGTTTCATTCTCAAAGTTCAACTCAGTCATTTGATAGATCTTGTATTAAAGAATAATGCTGAAGTAGCCTAAACAAATATATATTTTAAATATATATTTTATGTTTTAAACCCAATATCTACTTGCTCAAAACATTTTAACATCCCTGAACATAAACAGCAGTAAATAAACATCAAATCAAGCAGTAAATAATTCATAACTCAGGGCTCATTTGAGAGCAGTAGCACTGGTGCCACTAACTAGCGCTGAGGGGCGAGGGGGGATTTTTAATCATAAAGGCCAGTTAATATTATGGGCTGGTTTCACAGACAGGGTTTACATTTAAAAGCAAATCATATGGGCTGTCAGTGTTAACGCATGCTTAGTCCTTAACGTGTTAAAATATATTAACGCAAATAAATTACAGAAGTATGTGAAGTCATTAACGTAATTTTCGTCACAGTCGATGATATTAGAAGTCTGGAGTTTATTACAATCACACTGAGCATCAATCACAGCACCTGTGACCCTGGTAAGAGGAAATTTCCAATCTAATTCTTTAACCCGATTCTGCTTCTGTTTGTGATCAGGCCATTTGAAGCCGTTAAACTCTGGGAAAATGTTCAGTGATCCAGATCAAAATCATTCAGGGATTGACATTAAATGGATGGTTCACCCAAAAATCATTTACTCTCCCTCAGGTACTAAAGAGGTCGTTACAAAGTCTCACTAAAGTGGTTCTACAATAATTTTATGAAGCAACGAGAATAGTTTTTGTGCAACCCAAAAAAAATTCGAAATAACGACTTTATTCAGCAAGTTTTCGTCTTCGGCCTGGGCCTTTGACGTGAACTCACGAAGCACCACGACGCATGCATGAGAATACGACTTTCATTTCGCGGCTTTGATTAGGCACTTTTACGTGTACTTGTTCGTTTCTCACAGTTCGGGCATCCAGGAAATGCACACTTTAACCCCATTTTGAGCACTACGCCAAGACCTAAAGCGTGATCAATGTAGAATTCAACAGCTCAGATACGGTGCGTCTTCCTCTACTCGTAAACAAAGATCCTCGCTTTTTAGTCGACTAAAACTTGACTAACAAAAAAAGATATGTGAATGACTAAATATGACTAAAACTAACAAGGACATTTGGCACAAGACTAAGACAAAATTAAAAATAGGTGACAAAATTAACACTTGTAGTCAATGATCTGCTTTACTACAAACATTCTTCAAAATATCTTATTTTGTGTTACAAATTGGGGCAATCTTTGATATGAACAAATAATGTTTTTGGTCATTACATTAAAACAGTTTATACATTTAAAAAGGATATTTATACCGTCAAAATGCTGGAAAAAGTGTGAAGCACTTGAAAGTCCTTGACTTTCTGCCACAATACCATGGTTATAGATAGCATTACTATATTAAATCCATTGTGAATGATGGAGTTTTGGGGACTGAAACACCTTCTATAACTTGTTCATTCATGGCACAATGTTTTTCCTGGTTTCCAAGTCTGATATCTATGGTCATTCTGCACCATATTTGAATGCTTCTCGCTAGATCTCGCAGCGATGTTATAAATACTGCAGTGAATCCAAACATTTCCCTCACTGAATTTCTCAACGCTGTGTAGAAATGGTGTCACGTAATTGAGATGGGGCTTGATAAACGATCCACACTGCGCAGCTCAAATGAGTAGTACGGTTTCATTTTGTTTCCGTTTGCCATTTCTGTTGCATTTGAGAAATGGCAGCGCTTATCATGTGGCAAATGCAACCTCTACACGATTACGGAAAGTCAGCAAGGGAAGTGTGTAAACAGCTACTACTTTTGTGTGTGCTACTGTAATCATTATGGCAGCGAACATCTATTACTACTTGAATAGTATTCTTCTCAATTAATTTAATTTGAGGATATTTAGCTTTTATTACAGGTCTGGTTCTCTCCTGATGAACAGGAATTGTAGTTTGCGATTTTAAAACTGCAAATTCCTCCATCAAGTCATCGGTCTCCTAACAAACTGATGATCTTAACCAGATAAATAAGGGAGTCTTACACCCGTTTCACACACACTGTGTATGCGGTGCATCACGCGCTGTTGTGCTTTCACATGTGCTGCGTTGGCGGTGCGCAACTGATCCGCTGTTCTATACAACAAACACAGCATTTATTCAAATCCAATAGTTGTTACTGAACATGGCTTGTCAGCATTGCTATTCTCTTCGTTTACACTTTCATAGATGTCACGTTTTAACGTTCTACATTTAAACATTTTATTCAATCCATTACTTTATATTTAAATAGCCTAGTACTTTAGATTTAGCACAAGTGGCAAAACATTTAAACAGGTTATAGCCTAAAATCACAAACATTTTAAATTAAAAACTCTCGTCTTTTCTTTAGTTTTTAAACCCTTTTAAAAGAAATCCTGCAGGTCATAAAGAACTTTTTTTCCACCTCCAAGAAAGGACGAGTGCTATCCATTATGTCACATTTGTTTATCCTAAATGCCAGGTAAGGTGTCGTTTCCTTGCTTTACCCGAGAAAAAAAAGTGTTGTCTTTGAAACAGAGTACCGTATTTTCCTCACTATAAGATGCACTTAAAAGCCTTTAATTTTCTCAAAAAACGACAGTGTGCCTTATAATCCGGAGCGCCTTATATATGGATCAAAGCGCTCTGTCAAAATGTTTCAGTATGAAAAACCAATAAAAACAATTTAATAATAATAAAATATTTCAGTACGACTGGTAAACTACAAAGCCGCACCTCTTGCAGCATTACGGCTACCGTAGTCAGTAAACACCAGTACTGTGCTTACTCACAGTCCCACACCACTTGTGTATAAAGACCCCAAAATGGCCCTTTCTATAGACACACGACGCAGAGTTCAAGCTCAAGGCTGTCGGTAATGCAGTAGAATATGGGAATAGAGAAGCAGCGAGAGAATTCAACATTATTGAATCAATGGTACGGAAGTGGAGGAAGCAAGAAGATGACCTGCGCCAAGTAAAAAAGACTAAACAGAGTTTCTGAGGGAACAAAGCGAGACTGACTGTTTTGTTGACATTCCCTTTAGCACAGCTCCATCTAGTGGATGCATAACACAAACCCAGTCAAACGTTTGACTGCAGTATCTTCTATTCTATGTGCTTTATAATCCGGTGCGCCCTATATATGAAAACAGTTCTAAAATAGGCCATTCATTGAAGGTGCGCCTTATAATCCGGTGTGCCTTATAGTGCGGAAAATACGGTAGACGTTAAAATTATATGCATCTGTGGTGAAATGACTAGATTTTCATGTCAGTACATGTTTATTTTAATGCGTACAATGTGCTGTCACTTTAATTCAGCAGTGCAGCAAAAAATAGACTCGGTACAGAAACAATCGCTACACTGCTGCAGACGCACCGCACCTGGAACGGATTGACGGACAGCATCCGTGTGCAGTGTGAAAGATGTAATCCGTTAACATGGGTACAGACAAAAATACGCACCGCATACGCACTGCAGACGGAGTATCTGTGAAACAAGTGTTACAAAATGTGCATTGGTGGATCTCTAGGGCCAAATTTGAAAACAACTATTGAGTATAAGATCTGTAGATGGGACAGGCCACTCTGGTCCTGGGGAGCCTTTATTCTGCAGAGTTTAGCTCTATCCTTGATCAAACACACCTGCAAAATCCAACTCAACCCAAAACATTCACCCTAAGGCTTCAGGACTGCTTGAAATTTACAGGCAGGCGACTTTGTTCAGGGATGAAACTTTAATGTTGCAAGACAGTGGCCCTCCAGGACCAAAGCTGCCTATCCCTGATCCATAGGATAGAATAGGGTATATGACGTACATGTTGTTGGTTTTAATACTATAAATGTCTAACTTGTTTGGTCTGTTTTGCCATAGATCTGATGGCACTGACAGAGGCAAGTCATCATGACCCCATTGAAAGAGAAGAGAAAGACCTTTATGATAAACTTCATGACTTTATGACTGGAGAAAGATCGACACGGGCTAAAAAGACTTCCTCACAAAGAAGAGCTCAAAAGACTGGAACTAAAAGTTATTTCGCCTGCCAACAGTGTGGAAAGAGTTACAGAAATAAAGGAGACCTTAACAGACACATGAGAGTTCACACTGGAGAGAAGCCGTACACCTGCCAGCAGTGTGGAAAGAGTTTCACTGATAAAAGAAACCTTAACAGACATATGAGAGTTCACACTGGAGAGAAGCCTTACAGCTGCACTCAATGTGGAAAGAGTTTCAGAAGTAAAGGAAACCTTAACTATCACATGAGAGTTCACACTGGAGAGAAGCCTTTGACCTGTACTCTGTGTGGGAATGGCTTCGCATGGGAACAAAGCCTTCGGGAACACATGAATATTCACACTGGAGAAAAGCCATTCACATGTGATCAGTGTGGAAAGAGTTTCAGATTTAAAGTTAACCTTAATCGCCACATGAGAATTCACACTGGAGAGAAGCCATTCACATGTGGTCAGTGTGGAAAGAGTTTCAGATTTAAAGATAACCTTAAGTGCCACATGAGGATTCACTCGAGAGAGATCGGTTTTAGTTGTCATCAGTGAGGAATGAGTTTCACAGACAGGAAACACTATGAGAATCATGTGATAACTCACACCAGAGAGAAATTCCCATGTCTTCAGTGTGAGAAGAGTTTCCCGTATCAAAGAGACCAGAAACGCCATTTGCAAACTCATTCTGGAAGTAAATTGAAGTGTTTATCAGTGTGACAAGGTTTAAAGGAGCAATTTCAAAAATCAACTGATTTGTCTTTTACCATCACTTACGGATACTCCTGAAAAGTCATGCAGATGGCTCTGCCATTTCAAATGGCACCAGAATCTGTGTGAAATCAGAGCTATTTTCATACTGCAGCTGAATCTGGGGTCCGTTCTTCATACCCCGCTTAATGCATCTGAGATGATTTGACAGATCCCAGATCTTCTAATCGTGATAACTGATCTCTGGCTAATTTGGTTCTTCAAATTAATTTGCAGATTGGATCAAAATATCTGGATTAAATTGTCTGAGATTACTGTGCATTCTTATGTTCACTGGGCAGATGCATCAATACTCAAAACCACGACCAGTAATGCAGCGATTGGCTGGTGGCAAGACAACATAATGACGTCATATATTTAAAGAAGCCACCTGGCAAAAAAAATATTTCTGGACCTTAAAAGGAAACATGTTATGATGCTGTTCACTTTATTTCATATTCATCTTGATTTAACACAGTTATATCAGGTTTCTGGTTCAAATGTAATTGCTTCAAGTTATATTGACTTAAAGGTCCCATGGCATGAATTTTTAAAAAAAAAATGTATGTGTTAACATTAATATGAGTTCCCCTAGCCTGTATATTGTCCCCCAATGGCTAGAAATTTTGATGGGTGTAAACCAAGTTCTGGGTGTCTTTCTCTGCCTTTGAGAAAATGAGAGCTCAGACGAGCTGATATGGAATTTTCCAGTTATGATGTCATACCAGGAAAGGTTACCTCCCCTTCCTCTGCTTTGCCCGCCCAGAGCATTCAGAGAAAATGGATTCAGTTTATGTCAGCACAGGCTTTACAAACAGACTTTACGATATGGATTTGACAGCACCGCGACAAACAGTGAGTAACAGTGTTCATTAATGCCTGATCTGTGATCAGTGATTTCGATGTGTAGCTAATCATTCAAGTTCACACACACTTTCTTTCTAGATCATTTAATGATCGCCGTCTTGATGCCCTAAGTGTAATGCATCAGTGAATCAAGCCAGTGACTAAAACGATCGTTTCTGTTAGTAGCATGATTAAACTATGGAAAGCGATCAAAGAATAACTCTCTCTATAATGGTTGAAGCTGTCAATCACACGTCACGATCAAAGAACACTCTTTGTAATGTTCGGATCTGTCAATCACACGTCGCGAGTGTATCTGCACACTTGCCCAAACTGCTGTTATAATGAATGATGCTGTTATGCTGCACAAAGCTCTTACTGTATTCCTGTCAATGTCGTGTTTGCTGTTAGTTGTGGTGAAAGCATTTTGTGAGAGAAAATGCGTTGGAATGCCGAAATCACTGCATTCACTGATCAACAGACTGTCTGTCTACTCAATGCTCATCACTGCAGCTTTTCATGTGATAGGAATAGATCATAAAATAATGCTATAATCCACACCTTGACGATTCGTTCATCTCGACGGCTGTAATGATACATTACATGTGTTACAAAGGTGGAAGACAGAGTCGACGTGACTGGGACTGTTTATTCAGAACTCTCAGCTACAAATAAGCTCGTGCTAACAGCACAGCGCTCTCAACAACTCAGTACAATAAATGTAGCGGACCCCGTCCGAATGATGGCTAAACTTTACTGATGTTTCAGGAGTTTATTGAAACCGTTTATCTCCAAAAATCACAGTAAGAGCTGAACAAAAAACAAAGAAGTGCGCATAAACACCTCCTACACAAACTCTTTCTCCACAGCATTATCAATAACAAACAATACAGCGAAATACACAAACATACTCATTACAATTGACAGTAAACAAGCACATACACACCTATTGTCTTTTCGGGGGGTGCTAAACAAACTGTAAACTTTAAATCTGCTTAAACCCACTGAATGATGAACCGCGAGCTCTCACAAGTGCTCCCTCTTTTTTCATATCGCTCCTTAGACAACACCCGTCAAAATAAAAGTCCCTACTTATTTACACAGATAATACAGACCTAAAACCTATTTAAATGCACAGAAATGTCAAAAATGTACACAAAAACAAATTATAAGATGTATTACAATGAAGTCTGTTACAATAAAACTTCCTCCAGCTCTCCGTGGTTCACAAGTGCCTGTCAGCCTCTCTCTCTCCTGCAGTGCCTCGCTAAACCACGCCCCCTCCGCAACATAATCCAACAGTCATTTCAAATGCAAAGATGTCAGCCAATCACAACAGTGGGCGTTTTCACTGAAGTCTCACAGCAGACACGCCCCTTGAAACAGAGCATTCAAGCCAGAGGGCTAATATCAGTATAGAAAAAATGCCTTTTATTTCTAAATTATGAAATTTTTTGGATGTAAAAATCATACTAACAATATAAGTACACCTCAGGAAACATTATAAAATAATAGAAAAATGCCATTCTCGATGCGTTTGTGTAAGAAAAATATCCATATTTCATTGGCAAGTAAAGTTCCAGCCGATCGCCTTCAGTGGAAAAGTGTTGAAAGTTCCTTCTCGCAATTCAAGATGCATACGTGACGTCTGACGAGCGGACCTGGTCGCGTTAGTCTTTCAAATGGCAGAGGCACTTTCAACAATTTCTCCATAAAGTTAGTATGGAAGGCGATCGGCTGAAACTTTACTTTATAAAGTTTTAAATATGGATATTTTTCTTACACAAACGCATCGATTCGCTTCAGAAGGCCTTTATTAACCCCCCAGAGCCGTGTGGAACACGTTATTTGACGGACAGATGCAATTTTTATGGACTTCAAAAACAGAGCAACTATTACTGCTATTACAAAGCTTGGAAGAGCCTGGACTTTTGTAATTTAACTCAGATTTAATTTGTCTGAAAGGTTAAACACACCTAGGATGACTTGAGGGTGAGTAAATCATGGGCTAATTTTCATTTTTGGGTGAACTATCCCTTTAAAGGTAGGGTAGGTAAGAATAGGTTAAAAAACTTTTTTTCCAAATTTGTTTAAACTTTCTTTATATATCAATACATAATTAAAATGTAAGTACTCTGAAAAAGAAAGTATAAAAATCGAGTGTCTGTAGACCTCTCACGACTGTTTTAAAGACAGCTCATTATTTCCATTCACTCCACCCCCTCCCTTCTGGGGTCCTTCCAAAGCCACGCCCCCAAAACACATGAACGCGCAACTCCGACAGCTGAGCTGAAGACGCATTTTTTACCTGAGATGAGCGGAGAGGAATGAGCGCAGTGTGCATGCAGTGACATCATGTCAGAATCACATGTAATTAAAAAAAATCAAATTTTATAATTATGAAGATAAAGAAACAAGATGTATTTTAGTACTCACTTTCAAGCTAGCATATTGATATCTGTCTTTCTCATAACTATAAAAAAATTAATACAAATCAACACAACAAATACATCACATTTATAAAATGTCTTGATTACAGATAAACAGAGTTACACTCAAATAACAACTCGCAACTGCATTGCAGACACAAAATAATAACACACACATACAACAAAGTGTGTACGACACACCCAGATACAATATAAAGACATCAGTAAACATAGGTAACGTTAAGGCCCTTTCACACTGAACGTGTAAACGGAAAAGCGAGGCGGAAAAGCGAATTTTTCGCGTGCGAATAGTTCGCGTCAAAACCATTCACATCAGCCGCGACGCGAGTTTGCGATGTCTGTGACGCTTCAGAGCTCCAACATTCCAAAACATTCGCGGCGACAGTAAACATGGACACTTCATCATCCAGTGAAGACAAACTTTTCATTTTATTTAAAAGACCAAATAGAAGGTTTTGGGTGCACCCACTCTTAAAGAACAGAGAGTCTGAAGGGGAGTATGGCAATCTTGTACAGGAGCTAAAACTTTATCATGGCCGATTAACTAACACACAACATACTCACAGTCATGATAGCCGAGTTGGCTGGCAATGCTACGCCACACATTATCTTTTAAATCGGTGTCCTTATAGTTTTTGTTTGTTTTATCAAACAAAACGGGATGCGTCGACACACAAGCTATCAGAAGATCAGTCATTGTTGCTGTGACGTCACCTTTGTTTCCGTGTTTGTGATTGGTTGAAGCCCTTTCCGTCTCCGCGAAAGTAAAAAAAAATCGACATTGAAGCGAAAAAAAAGTCGTTTTTTTCGCCGCAGCACATTCGCGTTTGGTGTGGAAGCACCCATTGCACATACAGCTAATCGAAAAATAAAACCATCTCGCGAATTATTCGCGTGTCAAAATCGCGTTCAGTGTGAAAGGGCCTTTAGAGATTATAAAAACAAAGGCGAAAAAACGTGCAGGTAAACTTATAGGTGAACATGATAAAAGAGTTCGACCGAGGCAGAGCCATAGAGAGAGAGAGTTGCGACAACTCCATAGACTCCAATGGAACGTTTTTTTTTTACAGCAATGGCGGCTCGTGGAGACTCTCAATAGTTCCCGGAAGTAGCAGCCGCGCCATAGAGTTACAGCAGAACAGACCGTTTGTGATGCACTTTTAAAAGGTAAGACGTTTAATCAGTATAATTTTAAATTATCAGCACATCTTAATCATAATAACTTGTACATTAAAGCCTGCTTGTGTAGATTATTCATCATTAAATTAGATTAGTGATGTTATCAGATTACAGATTAGGCTTGGATCGGCTACTGGATAAAGTTATTATCGAACACCGTATTAATGGTTAAATCTGTTATTTTAATTCCGTTTCATCCATCGTTGTGAAATTAGAGAAAAGTATTCTAAACTTTTTTTTTTTTTGCAAGGTATGGAAAGTTGCATATTAGTTAAATATAACATTTGGGCGCGTGACAGCTGGTGTGTGTAAAGTGGTAAAATGAGGATTATTACACGTGTTTTAAGAATACATTTCTTTAATGATAAAATGCATTCGATATACATTTAGTGTTTTAGGCATTATGATTCAATTAACTTTGCCTGTCTATATTTAAGCTCAGCTGAAAAACTAGGTAGGTTGAGGAGTGCTAGTGATGTTGGCTGGGTGCTGGTAGGTTGAGGAGTGCTAGTGATGTTGGCTGGGTGCTGGTAGGTTGAGGAGTGCTAGTGATGTTGGCTGGGTGCTGGTAGGTTGAGGAGTGCTAGTGATGTTGGCTGGGTGCTGGTAGGTTGAGGAGTAGTAGTGATGTTGGCTGGGTGCTTATGGTTAGTCCAAGAGTTTCCATGGCAACAATTAATGGATTTGATAGCACCTCTGGAGCTGTTTGCTGGTTGCTGGATGTTGAAGCTTGGCTACTGTTGGTCCTTTTCCTCTTTTTTGTTTGGCTCTTGCTTCCAAGATGTCCATCGTTCAAGTGTTCTTTTTTTCTGTCATTTCGAATTTTTTTTGCCTCAATTCTCAATCTCAGCCTGATAAATCTTTTGATGATTTTTTCTTGTACTCCACAGCATGATGGAAGCCTGCTGGAGAGTGACTGAGCTTCTGTCTCCAAGACATCCACTGCGTTGGGGAGCTTCATGAGGGTGGAACCAGTTTTGGTCCTAAATAGTTTCTCAATTTGTTGAGTTAAATCATCGGCTTCTTGCGAGGG
Source organism: Romanogobio albipinnatus (assembly GCA_023566225.1). NCBI lineage: Eukaryota > Metazoa > Chordata > Actinopteri > Cypriniformes > Gobionidae > Romanogobio > Romanogobio albipinnatus. Next base: position 63,263,729 of record CM042240.1, on the reverse strand, counting down.
ACGACAAAGAGCACCTGCCTTGAACTCTTTTAAGTTAACTAAGATGTTGTTATCTCCAGCAGGATTGTCATCGTTGTGCTGTGTTGCAGTTTTGCATTTTCCACAGATGCTGGCAAACCTGATTACTTTGTGGACAATGTAGCCTGCAAGATGGAAGAGAATACATTTCTCAGTTTTTGTGAGGTCAGATGCTGTTCTGTTTTCTACCATCAGCTGTTCCACTCTGACTGATGGAGTGACATTTTGTTCCACTGTGTCAAGGAAGTCAGCCAAAAAGCTGCTGTCGTCCTCCTGGTAGCTCCCAGACCTGATGGTGGTGAGGAACTGCCCTACAGATATAATTCTCAGTGCATGATGGAATTCCACTGGAGTTGGTGTGGGATTTTTAGACCTCACACAGCTGAATGTATTTTCAAGGCAGTCTTGTGTGAACCTTGAAGTTAAGACAAACCTGTGTCCTCCTGTTAGCATTTCCTCCTGTATGGCCAAAATTGATCTTGTTGCCATTATCACCCCTTTCTGAACAGGCTTCCAACCTCCCTTATGACCAATCTTCATCCCATGGAACAGATGGATGATATCCTGTAGGAAGATGATGGCCTTTTCATATGCCTCCATCTTGACCCTGCTCAGGGCTGTAACTGGATGGCGAGATGACATGAGATCAAACCAGTGATCAACTTGCTCCAGGAACCACGCTGTAGTCAGGTAGGAAAGAGGGCAGTTTTCTTGCTGCACCATATATTTCAGTCCAGTACTTGTTGCCTAGCTAAATACATTAAGAGCATGACCAACTTTCATTTTTTCAAAGTGACTTGGCTCTATGGCTGCAGCTGATAGATGGGGAGCTATTTTTAATGCCATCCCTTCTTGAAAGGACAATAAGTCCTTAATAGGGACCACTGAAACCTCGTTGGAAGGTAGGTTCTCTTTGTTAACAACATCCTCTGGAATTTTTAACACCTGTCCACGGACAAGAGCACTTTTCAGGTTTTTTACCAGATGTGGGACATCAGGCATGAAATAGAGACACCTGTCTGGTGTTGCTGGATGTGGCACAGATGTTTTGGAATGGTCTACCCCAAAGGATTTCCACATGGCCTGGTTAGGACTACCCATATCAGTGGTGACATTTAGCACATGTAGCCCTATTGATGCTGCCCTTTCTATTATTTCAGAAATGATTGGCCTGTACTCTGCGCCGTTTGTTGAATTGCCACTGTAATGGTATGCCACCACTTGTTTCCAGCGTGTTGTGTTCCCAGCCAACATAAACACACAAGCATGTGTGGCTACTCCTGTGTGACCTGGCAAAGTGACATCACCGTAGAGTTTGCCTGTGAGCATGTGCAGCTCCACACTCGGAGTGATTGCCATCTCATCCAAAGATAGCACACACTCCCTCTCAAGGTCTGCCAATCTATCTACCTTCAGCTTTAAAAAATCGAAGACCTTCGTCAACACACCAGGCTCAAATTTAATACATTCCATTCTTCTTTGCAGGGTTCTTATTGATGGCAGGGGAATCTGCATGTCCTGGAGGGTCTTGTAGCCTGTTGGACCGGCTGCAAAGCGAATTTTCAATGCCCTCTTAATTGTTTCTTTGCTCTACTTCATCCCTTTTGTGGTTTGTAACCCTAATGCCTTAATTTGGTCTTTGGCGAAGATTTTCTTTAAATTTGTGTCCCTAATTTTCATTTTTTTCTTGAGAGCTGCATTTTCTTTCTTTATTTTTCTTAGTGCAGCCTTTGCATTTTTTGATATTTTTTCTTGTTTCTTAAATTTTTTTAATAGACCCTGGTGGCTGGCTGGTGGCTCACTTGCTGATGGCTGACTGGACCTGACCTGTCCCTGTCTCTCCTCACTAGCCATGTCCTCTCTTTCTTCACTGTCACTTTCCCTTCTCTGAGTGTTCTCATCGCTTTTTTCCTCAACCTTTGAAACTGATATAGGCAGAATACATGGATCACATCACTTAAAAATAAGAAATATTACTACAATTAGAAAGAGTTTGGGTAACACTTTACAAAAAGGTTCATTAGTTAACATGAACTAATAATGAACTGCACTTATAAAGCATTTATTAATCTTTGTTAATGTTAATTTCAACATTTACTAATACATTATTAAAATCTTGTTAACATGAGTGAATGCACTGTGAACTAACATGAACAAACAATGAACAACGGTATTATGTTAACGAAGATTAACATTACAGTAACCAATGTATTGCTCATGGTTAGTTCATGTTAGTTAATCCATTAACTAATGTTTAACTACTGAACCGTATTGTAAAGTGTTACCAGAGTTTGTACTTTTTATATATATGTCACCTGTAACACTATAGCTGTGATCATCAGCTATGTGCTGTATGTTTACAGGTCTAGGGGCGTGTCGTGGTGCAGGGGCCCTCCTCTTTTTGAGCACAGGACGATGCACAAAGATGGTGGGAATAGCGTCTGGTCTCAGCCTACTCTTAGACTTTTTGGTCATGACAAATTGGTCTGCCTCAAAATGTGCCTGCAGAGTGACTTGAGGTTAGTTTCCACACACAACTCATTTTTGTCTACCCACATATACCCCTTTTCCACCAAGGCAGTGCTAGAGCTAGATCGGAGCCAGAGCTAGTCCCAGTTCATAGTTGGTTCAACTGAGGAGCCTGCTAAGAACCGTTTGCGTTTCCACAGGCTAGTAGAGCCACAACAGAGCCAGGTCTTACGTCACTGTATACGTCTCATCTTTCTCAGCAACGCTAGCAGGAAACACACACACACCAGGCTTGTTTGAGATGCATCGGCGCTGCGCAGACCGATCCACGTATAATATTTAAAAAAACGCATGAGTGAATCAAAAGCACAAGGAGTCGTTTGCTCTCGCTGGACTCGTTGTCATACGGCGATCGGTCTCTGCCAACAAGCCTTCCATCAACAGTGCAAACGTTGCGTTACTATTGATTCACATAGCTTTACGATCCTACATCGGCATCAAAACACAACGAAAACACAGCGAATCCAACGCATTCATGCAGTTCGCCGTAATTTGTATAGACGGAGATTACAAACGAGCAGCAGCTGTTAGCTCCATTAGCTGCTATTTCAACAATGGCGGATCTCAAGTCTGTGTTGGTCTTGTTGACCCCGCCCCCAGCGCCTGACGTAATCGGTTCTTACTTCTAGCCCTGTTCTAGCCCAGCAATGTTTTGGTGCTACTTAAGAACCACTTTTCCTGGCTCGGAGCTGGAGCTTTGGGTGTGGAAACACAAAGAACCGATTTGGAACTAGGCTCTGGCTCCAATCTAGCTCTGGCTCTGCTTTGGTGGAAAAGGGGTAATACTGTACATATCATATGGTCGTTAAAGGCACAGTAATAGGGAACACTATATAGATAATTAAAATGCAAACCAGAACATGAGACAACTTGTATGAATTTATTCCTATATGAATTCATATCAAATCAGTAACTGATGAGTTGTCATACATTTTAAACATCAGCTGTTAATTATCATAACTAATGAAGTTCAACAACTTAAGTTGAGGAACAAAGACTACTACATCTCATCTCCCAGAGCAATTTCCTATATGTAGGTCTCTAAGCATTTCTTTTACTCCTCTTTTATTTCTCTTTCAGCACAAGAACCACATACTCCCTTTCAAGGTCTGCCAATCTATCTACCTTGAGCTTTAAGAAATCAAAGACCTCTGTCAACACACAAGAACCACAACGGGATTCAATTGAGCTGATGACTCCCTGCAATGAGACCACACACTCACCATGAGTCTCCGCTCCCTGGGTTTTGCAAGCATTTGCTTGTTCCTTATTTCTAGTAAATACCAAACCTAACAAAATTTCCCAATGGGTGGTCTATGTAAAAAAGTTTAAATACAATGTAATTACCTCACAAATTTTTTTGTTGTTGAAATTTTTATTTATATTGAGATTGCTCCTGCTGATTTGAGCCAGCCATTTTTTTCTCCGCTCCATGCCAGTGGGGAAGCCAAACATTCGCACTCCTTTCTCCGAGCGATTGGAGCATCCCCATGCAGCACAGCAAACCATGGCAGAGATTATGCAAGGACAACTTGGAGGAAAGACAGACAAAATGCTTGGCATGCTATTCAGTTTATTAGAAATGTATTCATAAATTAATTGCTGTAAATAGTTCAAACACATAAAATATACATTGATATAAGTGTACAAACAGATGTTTAAGTTGTTTTAAACTTGAATATTTTATGTATCATATATGATGAAGAATTGTAAGAATTATATATTATAAAAATGGCAAGACCATAAAGAGACATCAGAAAAATAATTTATTGCTATTTTCCATCTTATTGGGACACAAATAATGCAACGTGATATTTTTTTTTAAAAATATGACTTTAAATTTTGATTTTAATGTTTGTATCCCAGTATAGGGGTATAAATTCACTGAAAACAGAATTATTGTTTGGCAATAACTTTTACAACATTTTAAACAATTTCAAAACATTTTATTCTCTAATAACTTATAATAAATATTCTAACATATTCTGCTAAACAAGTGATGAACAATATTTCCGAATACATTTATATTGAAAATTCATATAACTTAATGCAACACAGATACATTTCATACTAGCCCTAAAAAGATAAGAAAATTAATTTATTAAATTATTTTCCATGTAATTAGGACATAAATAATAATAAAATGTCATGAAAATAAAAAAAAGGGAAAAAAATACTTTGTTTATTTTAATATTTGTATCTCCAGAATACATTGCTCCTTTGTCGGTATAAATTAATTGGAAACAATAAATAAACAATGCTTTTTTGAACTGCAAAACAGTTGGCAAGCCAGATTTTTAAAACATTTATTCTCTCATAGCTTTTAACTTAATTTTTTTTTTGAAAAATTCTGTTGTACAGTAAGTATAATGCCTATCTATTAATACATTTGTCTACTGTATCATATTTATTATGCAAAATTCTAGGGCAAATAAATTATCAATATGAACAAAACTTTGCTGAAAACCCTGTTGTACATTATCTACTTCATGCCTTCTATACTCCGATTGATAGTTCATACTTTTAAAGTAAATGTAAGGAATACAATTACTGTACTAAAGCAACTTGATTATTCATGAGCATGAAGTAGATTGTGTACGATAGGTTTTTCAGCAGTGTTGGAGATATTGATAAATTATAGACCCTAGAAATTTGCATATTAAATATGTTAAATATTAAATAAAATGTTTGCAAATGTCAAAAAACAGAACAAGCACACTTCTGCATTATTAAGCACTACATCATTATATATAATATAAGACTTATGACTTATATATTACTATATATAATAAGAATTGTAAACATTAAGATTAATTTCACTTAATTTTATTTTTCACTTATTGGCAATGGATGAAGACATCACACTTGACATCATGCTGTTGCTGCTAGTTCATTGTCTCATTGTGTGGTGCGAGCTGACAATCACCTGTAACCAGTCTGTCCTATCTGAAAGTCATAAAGATGACATTAGTTACCTTGAGATTAGTGAAAACACAATGAACATGATGTAACATAAAAAAACAACAGCAACCCGTCTAAATCCAAGTTAACGTTAGCCTAAATTATGTTAACGAGGCAAAGGTTATGGTAATTGGGCGCACTAATTCTCAAATATTAGCGGATTTTATATTTTAAAAACAACATCGCTGTAACTACATACTCATGCTACATACACATGTTGATGTGTAATAAAATTATTGAAAATCAATGCATTTATTGACTATTAATTACCAAAAATCGCAGTTCTGTCACTGTGACTGAACAATTTGAATTGCCCGCCAAAGCACTTCCTGGAACTATTCGCGGTCTACATGAATCATGTGACTATCAAGCGTTTTGAACTTCCGTTGTCGCAACTCTCTCTCTATGGCTCTGGACCGAGGGTAAATATAGTTATAAGAAAAGTTCCTAGATGCGGAGTAACGTTAAGCCTACTATCTGTTAAACATGTATTCAGTTATCTAAAGCAAAATTATGCACAATTCAACACTATCCCCCGGTTTCACAGACAACGCTTAAGCTAGTCCTAGACTAAAATGCATGTTTGTGCTGTTTTAACTGAAAGAATCTTGCACTGACAAATCTTAAAATATGTCAGTGGCATTGTTTTGTCTCAAGATGCACACCGGTAATGTTTTTTTCTTGGGCACGTTTATAAAAGTTACTTATATGTCCTAATTGAACTAAGGCCTAATCCTGGCTTAGTCTAAGCCCTGTCTGTGAAACCGGGCCAACAGCTATCATCTTGAGCTAACGTTAGGCCTATAGATTATTTATCGTCTCTACTACGGCTCGCTAAGTAATGTTATGTTAGCTATGCAGCTACGTGTGCTAATGACACATGTATGATCAAAATACAAAAAGAAAGATTTACCTGTCGAGCAGAAATAAAGCCATCAAGGAGTCACTTTTCAGCCCCTTGAGGTCCCTCAGTTCTCGCCATCGCTGGAAAGCCACGCTGATATTAACTCGCGTTTTATTTCTTTGTTTATCCAAAGATTTTTTGTTCATTGCCTTTTCTTGTACTGTTACTGTCTTCCTTTTTTTGCCTTCACTAACTGCATAGGCCGGTACTGTGAATTTTGCTTGCTCTTTCTCTGCCATTGTTTTGGTATTCCTAGGATCCATCACCGTGCCTCTTGAATTCCTCAAATCAAACGTGCGGGCGCAAGTGAGCAGGTCCTGTGTGGCAAAAGTGTGGTTGCCATGGTTGCGAGAGAGTGACAGTCGCCTATGCCAATCCTATGTTTCATCCCGAAACGAAATAATGAGCTGTGTTTAATACAGATTAAACGTTTTAGAGTCACTCGTTTTTAATACTCTGTTTATCAGAGTACTTACATTTTAATTATGCATTGATATATATAGAAAGTTTATACAAATTTGGAAGACAGTGTTTTATATATTTTTTACCTACCCTGCCTTTAATGATTGAAAACCCCTAAAAAATAAATAAATAAATCTTGCCAAACATTTTGTGTCTTTGCTTTTTTCTTTTCAGCCTCTCCATATTTCTCGTTCACAAGCTCAAGTTTCTTCTTGTCTTTGGCGTCTGCAATTACAAAATCAAGACGCGGTTTAAAAAACAATTCAATATGACAAAATAAAGCAAAAACAACAGATCTGTTCAGTTACCAGTCATCAAAAGCATTAAAAACAACATGTGTGTGCATATGTATATTCATTCTCAACCAAGATTAATTTAGACACCAGCAAAGATTCGCTCAGTAGATTTAACGTCCAGTAGATTCAGTGTAAGCAAGATTCATTCAGAAGATTCAGTGTAAGAAAGATTTGTTCAGTAGATTCAGTGTAAGAAAGATTCATTCAGTAGATTCAGTGTAAGAAAGATTCATTCAGTAGATTCATTGAAAGAAAGATTTGTTCAGTAGATTCAGTGTAAGAAAGATTTTATGGAAGTAAAATAATGCCAAATGTTTTTGAAATAAAAAAGCCTGTTGAATTGCACTACTTGAAAAAAATATGCATTGCATTAACCATGATTGCATTTTAATGCATTGTATTTTTAGGGCTTGTATTTATATGGGCTGAAATTCAACATGGTTGTATATTTAAGCTGTGAATATTTCAATTCAAAACATTTCAAACACATTTTCATTAATAAAAATTCAATAATCCATATTCTCCTTTCATATTTCACTTCCAAAATATTCAAACTGTTTAAAAATACAACCTATAATATTCAACAGGCAATTTTCGGTCCGTTTTATTTCGCTTTACAAATTCGCTCCACAATTCAGTGGTTCAAATTCGATGGCAAATTCGACATTGAATCAGGGACTGGAGGAAAAGCAATAGACTACCGATGCATTATATCTATCTGCTGTTAGTCGCCCTCACCAGTAGGTGGTGCAAGCGCAACGCATGTTGACAACATCAAAGCAACAGACAGAGACGAGAAGCCTTCATAAAACATAATTTGCTGAAATGGACCGAGCGGTGAGTACGAGTTATTATGAGTGTATATATAGTATATAACTTACATGTTGAAAAGGCTGATTAAGACACAAATCATCACACGAGCGTTTACTCAAGTGTCTTATGATACGACTTTTTACAGCGTTCAAAAGGAAGGTGATTTTTCTGATTAATCCAGAATTCCCTCGCCTTTAGCATTGATATAGGCCTAAATACTTTGCAGTCACGTCACTAACATGGATAAGTTACCTGGCGCGGCAACAAACGCTGACAAAATGTGGTTATTGTGCATCCAATCGCACAACTATCTGGCATGCAGGCGACGATCGTTTACACCTCAAAACACCAACTTTTGTATATTAATACTGGCGACGTCCTGGCAAGATCCTATTAATTCATACTTTGCAAGTGATGTCACTAGTACTGGCTGGCAAGTACTTCATTCTCTCAGTGTTTGCCTTTTGCCCGCCAGGTATCCATGGTAGTGACGTGACTGCAAAGTGTTATACGCTAAGACATGTGTATTGTTTGGTTTAGTCACTAATGACAGAATACTAATTTTATTTAGATATAGCATGATTAAATACAACCTACTTATAAATTAAATTCCGCAATTATATATTAAAATGGTACATTTCTACCACAATATCAGTTCATCTTCATGTTACGGTATATGATTAAGTTAAACGTGAATTGTCTCCGTGTAACGTTATCTCAAAAGCATCGTAGAAAAACAAGCACCAATAACGTTAGTCTTAAACAATCAACATAGCTCCACAATGCTTTTGAGATACGCAGCTCTGTATCTGCATTAATATTTTGACATCTGTGATGAAGTGATATATTTAAAGCTACTCTCTATCTTTAATTCATGTTAACTTTGTTATACAAGGGAGACAATGAAGTGCTGAGATCAGCAAGGCACCTTTTATCACTTTTGACACAAGAAAGAGCTGATGGACCTTCTACGAGTCAGGGTATAAATAGGTATAGCAATATTTTTTTTTCAAGAATTTCAACTGAACGTTGCTGTTAACACGTACATTATGAAACTGTATTTTTTTTGTTTGTCAGATCAACTCATGTTAGAGTCCAACCTCAGGAGCCATCATCCTCTGTTCAAACAGAAATGACCAGGCCAGTATAAACATGCATTGCATTCTTGGTTATGAAATGTAGGTCTGTTCATCTACAAGGTTCTGACCAATATTTTACAATGTTTCCAACAGGTCCTTTCCTGGATTATTTTCAAATCGCAGAGGAAAACGACGCTTTACTGGAACAATTCCTGTGCCCATTAAACCAAAACCATTTCAGATCATGTTCCACCTGCTGCCGGCCCAATGTGAGCGGCCCCCTAGTGGTCCGGATCAACTGCTCCACACACAGGCAGGACTAGGACGCAGAACTGCCATTCTTGATGAAAATATGACTCATCAGGAGGTACAGTACATGACGTGATGTGCAAATACACTTAATGTAAAAAATAACCTGTTCAGATAATTATCTTTGTGATTGGTCATAAATAGTAGCGATTGCAGCTAGATTGACTAATCCTGTTTTCTTTCTTAGCTGGTGGTTGGCTCTTGTATAAAGCATCAGGTATTGTTTACTGCCTTGTGTAAATATTAAATATATTTTTATTAATGACACTAATAAATCTGCTTTAGTTTTTTTTGCTTTAGTTTTTCTTAGCAACGCTAATAGGAACCAAAAATGTACGTATAAATAAGTCATCTAATAAAACATACATGTGCTGGTTTAAACCTCGGTATTGTAGTCAGTTTGCTATGAGTGTGGTTCAGCAGGGGTAAAACACAATTCTTATTTTTTTCTAAAACAATGTTTTTTTATGAATAAATTGCATCTCTTTATCAGTAAATAAATTAAACGTTTTAAAGCTGCATTCTTTAACTTTTGGTGCTCTAGCAGTTAAAAAACAAAACTACATGTCTCTTGCAGAAGAACATTGTAGCTGCAACTACCTTTTGTATTTAAAACACTTATTAGAATAATACGTAACAAACTAAACCAAGTAAATAGTCTTTATTCACACGCATAAGAAAAATAAAAACAATTATGTACCATACATCCACCGTCTCTATTATTATTGACTTCCAAATAATTTTAGGTTGTTCCCAACTCAAATTTACATCTTATTGTTTACAGTACATTAGATTAGATTAGATTAGATTCAACTTTATTGTCATTACACAAGTACAAGTACAAGGCAACGAAATGCAGTTTAGGTCTAACCAGAAGTGCAATAGCAGCAAGTGCAGGATATATACAATGGTTGCGTAAGTGCTGGGCATAAAAATGTACTGAATATATATAAATATGTATAAGTAGAGAGATGGTTATTACTATAAACAGAACTGAATTTACAGATGAATATATACAGTGAATAAATATAAATATACAGATGGCTATTACTATAAACAGAATGTAAACAGAATGTACAGGTGAATATGTACTATGAATATAATATACAGATGGCTATTACTTTGAACAGAATTTTACAGATAGAGGTATACAATAATATGTTAGGCTAATATGAGGAATATAGCAGTGGATTAAGGTAGTGCAATAAATTATGGGCAGAGCTATCCGAAAGAAAGTGTAAAAGTGCAGTGGAAAGTGGTTGCATATTGCAGTTAAAAGTACGGTGCAAAATGCAAATGTAAACATGGTTACTATAAATACAGTCGACAGTGCAAATGAGCATATTCCAGTTAAGATATGGTGGTGCAAAATGCATATGTAAACAGTTGTTATTGTAATAAACAGTCGGTAGTGCAAATAACAAAGTGAATGTAGGTGTGAGGTAGGAGAGTTTGCAGTTTATGAGGGAAGTGGATCAACGGTGGTTTGAGTTCAGTAAAGAGACAGCTCTGGGGAAAAAACTGTTCTTTAGTCTGCTGGTCCTGGTCCGGAGGATCCTGAAACGCCTGCCAGAGGGCAGGAGAGAAAACAGTCTGTGGGCTGGGTGAGAGGAGTCCTTGAGGATGCTGCGAGCTCGGTGCAGACAGCATTTCCTCTGGATGTGCTCGATGGCAGGTAGTGGAGTCCCTGTGATGCGCTGGGCAGTTTTCACCACCCGCTGCAGTGCCTTGCGCTCCGCAACAGAGCAGCTCCCATACCATACTGCCACACAGTTGGTCAGGATGCTTTCTATTGCGCAGCGGTAGAAGTTCACCAGGATAGCCGAGGAGAGCTGATTCTTCCTCAGTGTCCTCAGGAAGAAGAGGCGCTGGTGAGCCTTCTTGACCAGGCTGGAGGTGTTGGTCGTCCACGACATGTCCGCCGAGATGTGGATCCCCAGGAACTTGAAACTGGAGACACGCTCAACAGCCATTCCATTGATGTGGATGGTGTCGTGTGTGCCTCTTGACTCCTTCCTGAAGTCCACGATGAGCTCCTTCGTTTTGGTGGTGTTGAGGAGCAGGTTATTATCAGTGCACCATGTGGCCAGGTGCTGGATCTCCTCCCTGTAGGCAGTCTCATCGTTGTTGCTGATGAGACCAATCACCGTAGTGTCGTCCGCAAACTTGACGATGGAATTAGTTCCATACACAGGCTTGCAGTCGGAGGTGAAGAGGGAGTAGAGAAACGGACTTAGCACACAGCCCTGTGGTATACCAGTGTTGAGTGTGATGGACGTGGAGCAGGTGGATCCTGATCGAACATTCTGTGGTCTGTCAGTTAGGAAGTCCAAAATCCAGTTACACATTGAAGTGTTGATGCCCAGGTCTCCAAGTTTGGCAATTAACTTGGTTGGGATGACAGTGTTGAATGCTGAGCTGAAGTCAACAAACAGCATGCGTGCATAGGTGTTTTTACTGTCCAGATGGGTGAGCACAGAGTGCAGTGCCATGGAAACTGCATCCTCTGTGCTCCTATTGCTGCGATAGGCAAACTGGTGTGAGTCCAATGTGGATGGTATAGAGTCTTTTAGGTGTTCCAGGACCAGCCGCTCAAAGCACTTCATAATGATGGGTGTGAGTGCTACAGGGCGGTAGTCATTAGGGCACCTCGGGCTGGAGTGTTTCGGCACTGGCACAATGGAAGTGCGTTTAAAGCATGATGGTACAGCTGCTTGGGCGAGAGACAGGTTGAAAATGTCTGTAAAAACCCCAGCGAGCTGCTCCGCACATGCCCTGAGAACACGACCAGGGATGTTGTCTGGTCCAGCAGCCTTGTGCGCGCTGATCCGGCTCAGTGCCTTGCAGACATCTGTGGAGGAGAGTGTGATTGGTGGGTGGTCAGCTGAGGGTTTGAGCTTGGTGGCAGTTTCTCTGTTGTCTCTTTCAAAACGAGCATAAAAGTAATTTAGCTCGTTCAGGAAGTTGACATCAGTGGCTGCGGGGGTGGAGTGGGTGGGTTTATAATCACTGATGGCCTGAATGCCATGCCACATGCGTCGAGGGTCAGAGTTGGAAAAGTGTCCCTCTATCTTTAGCTTGTAGCAGTGCTTGGCCTTTTTGATGCCCCTCTTCAGGTTTGCTCTGGATGCGCTGTAGGCTTGTGCATCTCCTGATCTGAAGGCAGTATTGCGTGACTTCAGCAGGAGTCGCACTTCCCTGTTCATCCAAGGCTTCTGATTTGGGTATGTGGTGATCTGTTTCTGGGTTGTAACACTGTCAATGGTGGTATTGATATGATCCAATACTGAGGAGGTGTAGGAGTTAATGTCCGTGTGAGCGCCACTGGTGGCTTGAGAAGCAAACATACTCCAGTCTGTGTTTAGAAACCTTTCCTGGAGTGTGGAATCTGCCCCCGCAGGCCACACCTTGATTGTCTTCACTGATGGCTTCACACGGTTGATGAGGGGTGCATATTTGGGGCTGAGGAACAAAGAGATGTGGTCTGACTGTCCCAGGTGGGGGAGGGGTGTTGCAACGTAAGCTCCGGCCATGTTTGTGGCTGTGTTTGTGTGATCTAAGGTTTTGTTTCCTCTGGTGTGGCAGGAAACATGCTGGTGAAACTTGGGTAGCACTGACTTTAAGTTTGAGTGATTAAAGTCACCTGCAACAATAAACGCAGCTTCAGGGTGATCAGTCTGTTGTTTACTGATGGCTGCGTGAAGTTCTTTCATAGCAAGCTTGGCATCAGCATCGGGTGGAATATAAGCAGCAGTTATAATGGTGGAAGTGAACTCCCGCGGTAGATAAAACGGTCTACATTTAACCATGAGAAACTCCAGGTTAGCTGAACAATGACTCCCAACAATAGCAGAGTTTGTGCACCAAGCTTTGTTAATATAAATGCACAATCCACCACCTCTGGTCTTCCCGGAGCCATCTAATGTTCTGTCTGCCCGGAGTGTGTGGCGTCCCGCTAGCTCGATAGCGGTGTCCGGTATTCCGCTGTTTAACCAGGTTTCAGTGAAGATTAGGACGTTACAGTTCAAAAGTTTCTTACTGTGTGTGATGCTGAGTCGAATCTCCTCCATTTTGTTCACTAGCGATCGTACATTAGCAAGGAAAATGCTGGGTAAAGAGAGCCGATGAGGAGAACGCGTTAGCTTAGCCCGCAATCCTCCACGCTTCCCCCGCCTTTGTTTACGATCTCGCCGCCGTCTGCGTGCACTTCCGCCCGGCCGGGATGAGCGCATCGCCTCGGGCGTCCTAGCGATCTCAGGAAGGAGTCGAAGATTGTCCATAAAACTGTCGGAAATTCGTACATTTAAATTAAATTTAAATGTACACAATACATAATCATTTTTCTTGTTCATACTTTCAGGGGGTTGGGGAAGTCGGAAGCTCAGCCTAGTGGCACCTGCAGACTGTGGGTACACAGGCAGACTTATAAAAGCGACAAAAATTGGGGAGAATTCTGTTATGTACATTGCTCCACTTCAAGATGAACTGGACACAGCTCCCTTGCCACCCTCATCTGATGCATTTCGCAATATGCCTAAGGCATTATGCAAAAAATGCAACATATCGTTCCCCCTCCAGGTCCTTGCAAATCACATCAAGACTTGTTCTGATGTTGTTTTGATCAAAGATGAAAACGAAAGACAGGATGAGGCTGGATGTGTGCAGGATGTGGAAAGTGTGAAAAAGAATAATGAACGGGTAATTGCTCTCTGTACAGTGCATATCTTGCTTAATATATTTCAACCCAAAGCTATCAAAAAGGTCAATTTCAAACTGAAGGGGAAAAAAGTCAATTTTTAATGTGTTTTTTTTATATGGTTGATCATCTATATTGTAGGGTTGCTGTCCTATTTGTCAAGAGAATTTCAATGGAATTTCATGCCAGTGAATGTGGCGGAAGGTGTGCAAGCTGGAAAATTTTAGTTTTGTGATAATACGATTATAAAAGTACTATTTACCTCACACTAGACAAAGGATTTTAATAGATTTTTCCCCTTTCCCAAATTGTAGACCAATGGATGATGACATAAATACAGCGGAGTTGACATCTATGGACAACGAAGTGAATAACACTGCTGAGATTTCATACATGAACAATGGTAATTAAATTGATTCTTTTTTGGCTTTTTTGCAGTGCAAAAGAGGATAACATGAATGTTTGTTAAAATCATTATATTGCTGACGTCTTTATTTTGTAGTCCATTTTAAATTTGTGGCAAACAAGTAAAGATTGTAAAAAATATTACACTTTTAGGAATATATAAAAAAATGTTTTTTTTTTTTTTTTTTTTTTACCAGATTGGAAGACCCATCCGGATGCACAAATGGCTGCAACCTTGTACAGAAAGGAAATTCTCCAACTGCACGAGACTGGGAAACCTCTTCTTATGTGTATTGACTTAAGATCATGCACTGAAGAACAGGAGAGGCAGCTAATAAACTTCTACAAGCAAAGAAATGTAGAGTGGGCATGTCCTATAAAATGTCAACTTCAAGGTACATCTGTAGAAGATTAAACCATTTATTCAATAAATTATGCAGGTCATATAGTGTATTCATATTGTCAGTTTAATTACCTTATGTTAATTTTTTTTAGGAGATGCTGCAATTGGTGATGGAGTTACCAGGCACTTTTTCTCAACAATACTTGAATAATTGAAGCATGGTTTCAGTTTGAACTTGGGTATGCAGTTTATTAGTTGCAGTTGCACTGCTAAGTGTACATTTTTCAAATTTGTTTTGATGGTATTTACCTAATTAAATCAACAGGAAACACCGGAGTTACTTGCCTGTTTGAGGGAGAGCCAGACCACTTGGTTCCCTCATCCTCCCAATTTCTGATCGAAAGTGATCTCTTTCTGGTAGCAGGGAGAATGCTAGGCCATTCGTTTCTGCATGGTGGCCCGTGTCTTGCAGGGCTCAGCAGAGCTTTTGTACATGTTCTGCTACAAGGCTCTAAAGACACAACCACTTTGCATTTGGAGGACTTTCCAGATGTCGACATTCGAGAAACCATCAACTTGGTAAGTGTGTTATATTGTGACGTATTTGTGTGGGCGGAGCTTAGCTGGAGGCAGAAAGATTCCCCTGAACACTTCAACAAACTGTAGCTAGCAAGTTTTGTTAGCTTGTTTTCTTTTTTAACAATGCCTGGAGAATATACGGTTTTTCTGAATATGTAAGGTCACTCACTGTCTGGGACTGCGATAGTTATTTCAAAAAGTTAACTTTAATGGACGGAAGCAGATTGGTCGACCCGTACACACTCACTCTTTGGTTAAACGATCTGACAGGATTACTTCCAGATGAGTGGCCTGACATCTAACGTTACATTTACCTGATTGAGAAACCGAGTGTATAGTAAAGAGAAAATGAGGGCATATACATCTTTAGGTGCCTATACTATAACTATGTGCCGAATGGTTATGTACAATGCTTGTGAGGTACAATCTGCAGTTCTGCCTAGCCAGCATCAAGAAGATAACAATTTATGGTGCAATTTTAATGATGTGAATATTTTCTAGAAATAAAAATTCCAGATTCTCATTTTTCATTGATTCTTGCACCCACACAACACAACAAGATGACACTTAATAACAACAAGAATAATAATGATTTAAGCTCCTAATTATGTAGACTAATCTGCTGTTTTGTATTGGCCATCTCTAGTTTTCCCTATGTTTTGCCTTCAGCTACCGCTGTGACGTAATTGTTATGTCAGTGCAAAAGGGGTCTATAACATCTGATTTATTTTTTAGCTCAGTGGGCAGTCTCCATTGAATGAGGAACAGCATACTAAAGTCCTGGAACTTTGTTTGTCTTGGGATCTTCCTGGTCCAACAGAAGAAAATAGAAGATGGCTTTATGAACGTCTGCTGTCACATGCGGTAATTCAAATTTGTAGTTAGTGTTTGTGAAAATGAAAAATGTCCTTATTTCTATACATTTCAATTATTTTTTTAAACTAATTTTATTTATTATTTTTTTATTATGTGTTCTATTCTAATGGTATTATTAGACAGGTATAGCTATAATTTTGTATTCATTTACTGTTTAGAATGCATTCATGATCTTTTGGATAGAGCTATATAACGCATGTTATGTGATATCCTGATTCCTTTTAATTTATAACTGTTTAATTTTACTGTAAACTACTTTAAGGTGGTAGGTCATAACTTTGCCCCTCTGTGATTTTATTCGATTTTTCTTCCATTGTATGAATTTTCAGTCACCAGTTGTTCTTTAATGTTCTTTGTATAAGGATGTACAATTATTATATATATATATATATATATATATATATATATATATATATATATATATATATATATATATATATATATATATATATACAAATAATTCATTATAATAACAACAGCAGGACAGCAAGAACATGCTCTAGGGTGGATTTTTTTTTTATGAAAGACCTTTAGGTACTTGGTCTGTCTGCTGCATGCTGGTATTATAATTTGAAATTAGGATATAATTAATTTTTCTATTTATTTGTACTTTGTAGGTTATTGGAAGAAGAACACGCCAAATCAAACAAATCAAGCGAGGACTGAAAGACACTTTTGTTTGGCCTCTTCTAACTGAGAGGAAGGATGTAGTATTCTTCCCCAAAGAATCAGAAGACTCATGCAGTCCTGAGGTAAGGCTTCCTCATTAAAGGGATACTCCACTTTTTTTTTTACAACTCAGATAGTTGTTAGTCTCATTGACTTCATAGTATATTTTTTTTCTACTATGGAAGTCAATGGGACCAAAAACTGTCTGGTTACTGGCATTCTTCTAAAGACGCGGAGATAGGCGGAATGGATTCAGAAACGGTAAAACTGTTTTACTCTGGGGCAGTTGCAAAATGAGCCTATTTCCGAAAAAAGTGGAGTATTCCTTTTAAGAGGACTACACATGGATATTTACCATAAACAATGTCAATAGCTTTTTTCTTGGAAAACATATAATTCTGTTACTTTTTTAGATACTGCTTTCCCATATCTCATGGCGTAAGGACATTGATGATGAAGATGAAGATGAAGACGAATACTCTGTTGATACCAAGGAACGGATCACAGGGTATTTAAAGCATTTCATTGAGACAGGTATGTGCCTCAGAGTTTGAACAGTACAGCAGTGTGTGTGTGTGTATATATATACATATCATTTTTTAATATTATTATTTTTAACATTGTTACTTTACAAAGCCCTGAATAAAATGTACTCCAAACGAGTCGTTCGATAAATAAAATATCTCCCTTTAGAATTGACTTTGAGCTTTGTAACCTTGCAGATCATTTTATTCTCAAACAGCAACATTACACACTAATAAATATTATAATAGGATGCCTTTGATATATATTTACATAACTACATATTAATTAAAAGATACTGTTTAATTTAAATTTAAATGTTTACAAATGTCATTACACTTTCAATTCATATGGTCCTGCAATTTAGATGATTTCCAATGATTAAAAGTTCAAATTTATTTATTTATTATTAAGTTGAAGTTTTATTAAAGGTCCCATATTATGCCGTTTTCACAATATGTAAAATAAATCTCTTAGGTCCCCAGAGTGTATGTGAAGTTTTAGCTCAAAATACCCAACAGATAATATTTTTGAGACATCAAACTGTCTATTCCACAGTGTTTTGACCACAAACAACTAACGTTAGGTTCAGTCATTATTAGGTAACAGCTGTAAGCATGAACTAGCAGATGGATTCTGACACGGTGGGCATCGCAGTACAACAGCTATGTTAAAACAAATACATTCTAACTTACACTGTTTTGACAAAAGACAGGAATATGATGGCGGACATTGCAAACAATATTTCCATGTGCAGTTTGTTTACATATAACCATAGAAGTTGTTATATTCTTGAGCCAACCAACCCAGTGACGTCACCGGTTAGGATACTGCTCAATGGCGGCGTCCTGGCCGCGGATTTCGTGAAAGATATAACGTTTTTTCTTTAATATGTTTACATTTGTCATTGTTGAGCACCCGAGTGCGCTATTCACTTTCACTCGCGTGTGGGAAAACAAACAAAACGTTGCTCAGTGCTAATCCTTTCTTCAGCAGCTTTTTATTTTAGCAGCATCACTTGAACATAACATCAGTTCACATCTTTGCTTCAGCTGAGAACATCACGTAATGATATAACGTCATCACGTACACAACCGTATACCTCCAAATAGAAACTAAAGCTAATTTTGTATACCGTAATCTAATGTATAAGGGCGCAATACTTTTAACAGTCATGTTTCTTATTATAATAGTTGATTAAAGTGGAAATCCATCTTGTAAATCATGTAAACATGATTGACTGCTTATTTCCCCTTTAAAGAAGGAAGTAGAGGGATATAGTCCTAATCGGAAATTGGCTGTAGGGTACTTCTGTTAAATAAAATATTTCGCTGGCATTGAATTTGATAATTTTACAGGTATCATTTACGCTCTAACAGCAACATTACACACTAACTAAAGTTTGAAAAATGGGATCACAAAGAACAAGACCTTAAACAAACTTACATAAGGATTAACAGAACATTTAGTTTACATTGAAGGTATAGTTAACCCCCAAATTGTGTCTCATAACTCAAATAATAATTACTGTTTATAAGTACTTATAATTGAAAATGTATGCAAAATGCATATTTGAACATGTTCAGTGGGATCAGAAAAATGTAATTTAAGCAATAGTTGAATAGTTAAACTTGAATAAAGTTTTTTGCTCACAATCCACCGTACTAGTTATTATCACTATACTATCTAAAGAATTGTCAAATCATAGGAAGAAGTTAGACAGAAACAACAATTATTACTATTGTTTATTCAGATATTTTAAAGCAGGTATTGATGATTAAAATTATAATTGACAGAAGTCCGCAGAATATAAGATGATATTCTTATGGAATATCACAATTATTCCATAAGAACCGATTGGCAAAAATGTAGAGCAGCTAGATAGATGTCCCAGCCAAAAGTCTGAGAAGGTCCTTTGGAGTCTACAGTTTCTCTGAGTGCTTCCATTTGCTCATCAGTCAGGGGGCATTCGGTTTGAGGAACAACAATGCTGGAATGTGTATCAACACTCAGTCCACTACTCTCCCAGTCTATATGCGGTATGCTTAATCCCTAAAAAAAAAAAGAAATTTAGAGCATTTACTGTCACAAGTAAGATCCCACTTCCATTCCTGGGTTCTCATTTATAACCGCTGCGTACGGACAACAGGCCCTGAAACGGTTTGTACGCCACTTCCAAAGCACAAGTTGTGATTTATAAAAATAAACTTGATGAGAGAATGTGCAACTATAATAAACTTTGTTGCGGCATACGAACATTTGAGACATTTGGCAACATCAATGGTGAGCTGAGGGACTGATGAAGGAAAAATACTTTAAATCTTCATTATGAGTACTAATCATAAATTTAGTGCATGTTCACAACATGAAACTGCTTTACATCTGATTTACACATTTTATTAAATTTACCATCCATTAATGGAGTTTTTAGTAGTGGATGCAATGCTTTTGAACACTTTCATTTGGTATGCGGTGTTTAAATGTTTTAACTACAGTTGAGCATACAATAATAGCAGAACTCGTGGTCTGAGAAAATTGTGCAAATAATGCACAAAAAGGCTTATCCGTTTCCATTTAAAAAAAAATGCAAAGTAAAACAAGGCGTTGTAAGTTATATGGTTATTTCGGGGAGGATATACATGTACACAATCTTCCACTGACTGGGTTTATAAAGGGAATTTTGCATAGATTCTGGCTTACGGGCGCAGATACACTTTTAGTAAGGTCCTCGGCACAGCTTTATAAATGAGGCCCCTGAACAGAGAATAAACTGCTTCAACATTAAAATGTGTATTCAATATACAGTGTGATCAGTGCGAGTTATTTATTTTACTGTCAAAATCCATATCCACATCAAACATACCTCTATGTCAGGCTCAGGTACAGGATTGCGGATACTTCCCATCACCCACAACTGGTTAGGAGTCAAATTGCCCTCTGTTCGTATGGGGTGATTGTCCCAGGTGTTTCGGAAAAGGTTGAGATCATCTTGAAGCCGTGGAAGAAAAACATAATGGCAACAGAATAGATGAGTAAGATCAGAAATGTCAAGGTGGCCACCTTCTTCCAATGCATGTAGAACATCGTAGTAGACATTTGTCACGGATGTCCAGACGTCTCTCCACAACCTCTCTATACTGAAAAGAAATAAATCAATTAAATCTAAGAATTTCATACAGGTATTATGCACAAGTTGATAATTAATAATAATAATAAAAAATATATGTATATATATATATATATATATATATATATATATATATATACATTTTTTTTTTTTTACAAAACCTCAATTCAAATTACATTATTTGAAAATTACAACTTACCGTTGATTGTGCACGCTCTTTCCTGAAATAAAGCTGCCCCTTTCTGTCCCCCGAACTGTGAACATTAGACGAGCCACGTCCACATTTTCAACGCCATGATCTCCTCGTACCCTAAGTACATGAGTGTTTTAGCACAGCAATTGAAACACAATTCTCAAAAAAATTGTAATTACTCAATGTAAAATTCATAGACGTTAAATGTACAGTTTTTCAGACACACACACACACACACACACACAAATCATCAGATGTAAACTTGACTAAAATTCATTCATTCATAATAGGGGAGCTAGTGTGGCCACAGGCCAGTTTATAGTTATCCTTATATATAATATCCTTTGATTAGTGTGTGCCTTAAGTAAGTCGGGGGAATTCTGGGATATGACGTAAGAGAGGGCAACACCAGTATGGCAGCAGCTATTTACTGTACTTCTTACTTGTGGACACATGGTAATTTAAGGAAACAAACGCTCTCACAAATGCTCTCTCTCTCATGTCAATGTAAATAATTTAATTCACTGAACTAAAAATAGAAATAAAACTTAACAAACATGACCAGATTTGGCATCCAATTCTTAATGACATGTTTCCTACCTGAGAGGGAAGCCAAATGTCTCCACTGCTTCTTGAAACAAATCCAAGGTAGTAGCGGCAAGGTTATTAGATGCTGTACCAAGGTACATTATCTATATAAAAAAATGGAATGATAGATGATGATGATATGTCAATATAGATAAGGCAAAAAGTAGTTAGGAGTGGCCAATACCTTGCGTGAAAAGCCATCCACACCCCCAAAGATGACTATGCTGTAGCTGAAAAAAGACAATTCATGCAAATATTTAAAAAGCCCACATATCTCTCATAAAAGAAATGCAAATGCAATAACATACAATAACTACGTGAACAGGCCTAACAAACCAAACTTACCGAATCAATTTATGGTTGGTGTCAATGTGCATTATTGACCTAGGACCTGAGACCGAATATGTCCTTCGTACTACGCAGCCCATTTGTGTCATTCGGGTCATGACTCCAACTGTATCAACCCGGTGCATTGCTGCCCTGACCCGGTCAAACTGCACCTGGTGTCCTCGCGCTTTTAAAGCTGCTCTCATCATTCTGTATCCACACTGAGGCATGTGTTGCTTTATATCTGTCACACACTCATCTAACTCTTCATTCGTGAGACTGCTATATCTTGCCCGAATGGAGAGGTTACATTCTGTCATTCGTCTAAATACTGTGCGGGTGCTAACTCCAATCATGCGAGCAATGGTTGGAACAGAACAGTTAATGTCCATGAGATTGGTGATATAATCCGGTGAGATTACAAGCCGTGGCCTTCCCATCGATCCTGATGTGTGCAAAACAGTCGGAGTGCGCGTCTCAACGTCTGACAAGTTTAGTCGAATTAGTCTGAGTAGTTCTGTGATGCCCTCGAAAACATCACTTGGGATGGTAACTAAATTGGACACAGAACTTAAAAAGACCAACTCTTGCGAGCAGATAAACTCCAGGTAGTCCATGTCAAGGGGCAGTCGTCCAACAGCATTTTTCATGACGGAGTCTTTCCAAAACATAATCCAAAAGCAATTGCTAAAGAGAAATATATAATATTTCATGTTAAATAGGCTAAACCAGTCTTGCTGGGCAGATGAATGAAGCAGAACAAAGGTAAAATTAAAACCAACAAACTCACCGCTCGGTCCATTTCAGCAAATTATGTTTTATGAAGGCTTCTCGTCTCTGTCTGTTGCTTTGATGTTGTCAACACGCGTTGCGCTTGCACCACCTACTGGTGAGGGCGACTAACAGCAGATAGATGTAATGCATTGGTAGTCTATTGCTTTTCCTCCAGTCCCTGATTCAATGTCGAATTTGCCGTCGAATTTGAACCACTGAATTGTGGAGCGAATTTGTAAAGCGAAATAAAACGGACCGAAAATTGCCTGTTGAATATTATAGGTTGTATTTTTAAACAGTTTGAATATTTTGGAAGTGAAATATGAAAGGAGAATATGGATTATTGAATTTTTATTAATGAAAATGTGTTTGAAATGTTTTGAATTCGAAATATTCACAGCTTAAATATACAACCATGTTGAATTTCAGCCCATATAAATGCAAGCCCTAAAAATACAATGCATTAAAATGCAATCATGGTTAATGCAATGCATATTTTTTTCAAGTAGTGCAATTCAACAGGCTTTTTTATTTCAAAAACATTTGGCATTATTTTACTTCCATGAGTCTGATGATCCTGGTGGAAGGGAGAGAGAGAGATATTAGGGAAAATTAAGAAAAGGAAAAGGGAAGTGAGGGTACCGTTCAAGATAAAGCCTTTAATTATTTAGGGGAAAAAATAGGTTTGTCCGTGTTTCTAAATTCTAAATTTGGCCTGGATGGATGTAGGATTTCCCGGCCTGAAATTGTGTCCCAGTCCGGCCCTGGTGCCATACTATATTTCTTCTTTTGTTTAATGCCGGTTTACATGGTGAGTATCACCACCTAGTAGGCTATTTGTTGGTTGTGCAATCATTCTTAATATTTTCGTTTAATAATCACAGTGGCAATAATCACTGTGAATAAGAACTTTGCTGTTTGTTTGATGCAAATTATAATAAAAATACTGATTAACGTTAAACACTTAGAGAACGCAAAGAGAACATGGCTATAATAGTTTTTTTATTACTGGAAAGGTACGAAGATAAAACATGTTTATATTATAGAAATACATTATTATAGCATACAAAACGTCCTGTTGCAAAGAAGAAGAAAAAAACTGAATGCTGATCAGTGTGCGAGATGATGTGAATTTATACATTATAGCCTACTTAGGCTATACAAGGACATTTCCAACTTCATACATTACAACCTGTAAAAAAATTTTTTTAGATATTAAATCAATTTTTTCAGATATAGATTTTGATTTAATATCTTTAATTATAGATTTTTTTTATTTTATAAAGTGCATTTCAACAAAATAACATTATATAGCTAGCACAATGTAACAAGAAGTCCACTGGAAGGCGAGTTGAAGAACCCAGGTGCAGTCTCTTTATTAACAAATTATAAAACATGAATCAAAGGCGTTGCGAAACAAACTCGGCTTTACAAAACACTCACCAACTCAGCAGGTTTACATATTCAATAACAGACCAAGACGCATGGCAAACATGAGGCTTAAATACACTGAGACAAATGACTAGACAAGTGACACCTGTGAACAGAGATTCACAGTGAATTAGTGTTTGGGTTAATCAACCAAGAGTTCAGCTAATGTTTGACCGTAAGATAGCCTTACTTTCTGGAGTATTCCCGTTGTCACAAGGCGCGTGACTGACGTGTTGCTAAACTATGTTTTCTTTCGCATTTTATTGCCCTTAAACTGTCCATACACACAAGGTTAAATCACACAAAGTTCACATAAACACAGTCCATGTCTGTGAATGTAAACACCTGGGAAAGAAATCGCATGTACATTAGATCTGTGTAGTATTAAAGCGTAAGCAGCGTAATGTACAGTATTGATAACATTTACAAGTGCTCAAAACATGCTTTGTGTGCACATATATATTTTTCTTCTAACCGTTATCATATCATTGAATTTTCATTTCTTGGCCACACAGATTTGCACAACGAGGACTTGACGTCCTCAACAGGAAAGTGTGATAAAACCGTCTACAGCAGATGCCAGAAGTCGACAACAAGTAAGATTTAACAAATAACTATCTATCAAACATGTTATAGTTAAAGGTACACAATGTAACCTATAAAACGGGGACTGAGCAGCTTTGTGCCCATAGTTCAGCCAGTTGTAGCAATTGACAAAAAGCGCACATTGCACACATTGACAAGTTGGATATTTAGGCAAAGCTGGCAATTCACTCCAAGTCAGCACCTTGAGTTAGGACTAGGGTGTGTCCTGTAAGGTGGTGGGTGGGACACAGGCCACACCCTATATTGCCAAAAGTCGACGGGACAATTATTATTTTTTTTTTAAAGAAGCTAATATCTGAAATATAGTTACATTTGTAATGAAACAGTCAAATATATGTTCAAATGACAAAGCAAAACTAATACCCAGATATAATTATTTTAAAATACGAAATCTGTGATGAATTGGCCTTTTTGTCGTATTGGCTCCTAGCTCTGGTGCAGCACTCTGGGCGGGACTTGCTGGCTATTTCGGAAAAGAGTGCTGTTCACCCCAAGTCAGCACCTTGAGTTAGGACTCGGGTGTGTCCTGTAAGGTGGTGGGTGGGACCCTAGATTGCCTAAAATCGACGGGACAATTTTTTTTTTTTAAAAGAAGCTAATATCTGAAATATAGTTACGTCGTGCAGCACTCTGGTGAAGCACTCTGGGCGGGACTTGCTGGCTATTTTGGAAGAGAGGGCTGTTCACCCCAAGTCAGCTCCTTGAGTTAAGACTAGGGTGTGTACTGTAAGGTGGTGGGTGGGACACAGGCCACACCCTAGATTGCCAAAAATCGACGGGACAATTATTATTATATTTTTAAAGATGCTAATATCTGAAATATAGTTACATTTGTAATGAAACAGTCAAATACATGTTCAAATGACAAAGCAAAACTAATACCCAGATATAATTATTTTAAAATACGAAATCTGTGACGAATTGGCCTTTTTGTCGTATTGGCTCCTAGCTCTGGTGCAGCACTCTGGGCGGGACTTGCTGGCTATTTGGGAAGAGAGGGCTGTTCACCCCAAGTCAGCACCTTGAGTTAGGACTAGGGTGTGTCCTGTAAGGTGGTGGGTGGGACACAGGCCACACCCTAGATTGCCTAAAATCGACGGGACAATTTTTTTTTTTTTTAAAGAAGCTAATATCTGAAATATAGTTACATTTGTAATGAAACAGTCAAATATATGTTCAAATGACAAAGCAAAACTAATACCCAGATATAATTATTTTAAAATACGAAATCTGTGACGAATTGGCCTTTTTGTCGTATTGGCTCCTAGCTCTGGTGCAGCACTCTGGGCAGGACTTGCTGGCTATTTGAGAAGAGAGGGCTGTTCACCCCAAGTCAGCACCTTGAGTTAGGACTAGGGTGTGTCCTGTAAGGTGGTGGGTGGGACACAGGCCACACCCTAGATTGCCAAAAATCGACGGGACAATTATTATTTTTTTTTTAAAGAAGCTAATATCTGAAATATAGTTACATTTGTAATGAAACAGTCAAATATATGTTCAAATGACAAAGCAAAACTAATACCCAGATATAATTATTTTAAAATACGAAATCTGTGACGAATTGGCCTTTTTGTCGTATTGGCTCCTAGCTCTGGTGCAGCACTCTGGGCAGGACTTGCTGGCTATTTGAGAAGAGAGGGCTGTTCACCCCAAGTCAGCACCTTGAGTTAGGACTAGGGTGTGTCCTGTAAGGTGGTGGGTGGGACACAGGCCACACCCTAGATTGCCAAAAATCGACGGGACAATTATTATTATTTTTTTAAAGAAGCTAATATCTGAAATATAGTTACATTTGTAATGAAACAGTCAAATACACGTTCAAATGACAAAGCAAAACTAATACCCAGATATAATTATTTTAAAATACAAAATCTGTGACGAATTGGCCTTTTTGTCGTATTGGCTCCTAGCTCTGGTGCAGCACTCTGGGTGGGAGGGACATGGAATGTCACCTCGCTGGCGGGGAAAGAGCCTGAGATTGTGCGTGAGGTTGAGAGGTTCCGACTAGAGATAGTCGGAATCACCTCCACGCACGGCTTGGGCTCTGGAACCACACTCCTCGAGAGAGGATGGACTCTTCACCACTCTGGAGTTGCCCATGGTGAGAGGCGGCGAGCTGGTGTGGGTTTGCTTATAGCCCCCCAGCTCTGCCGCCATGTGTTGGAGTTTACCCCGGTGAACGAGAGGGTCGTTTCCCTGCGCCTTCGGCTCGGGGATAGGTCTCTCACTGTTGTGTGTGCCTACGGGCCGAACAGCAGTGCAGAGTACCCGACCTTCTTGGTGTCCCTGGGAGGGGTGCTGGAAAGTGCTCCGACTGGGGACTCCGTAGTTCTACTGGGGGACTTCAACGCCCACGTGGGCAATGACAGTGAAACCTGGAGGGGCGTGATTGGGAGGAACGGCCCCCCTGATCTGAACCCGAGTGGTGTTCAGTTATTGGACTTCTGTGCTAGTTACAGTTTGTCTATAACGAACACCATGTTCAAGCATAAGGGTGTCCATCAGTGCACATGGCACCAGGACACCCTAGGTCGTAGGTCAATGATCGACTTTGTGGTCGTTTCATCTGACCTGCGGCCGTATGTCTTGGACACACGGGTGAAGAGAGGGGCGGAGCTGTCAACTGATCACCACCTGGTGGTGAGTTGGATCCGATGGCGGGGGAGGAAGCTGGATAGACTCGGTAGACCCAAACGTACTGTGAGGGTCTGCTGGGAACGTTTGGCCGAGTCTCCTGTCAGAGAGATCTTCAACTCCTGCCTCCGGCAGAGCTTCGGCCGGATCCCGAGGGAGGCTGGAGATATTGAGTCCGAGTGGACCATGTTCTCCACCTCCATTGTCAAAGTGGCCGCTCGGAGCTGTGGACGCAAGGTCTCCGGTGCCTGTCGAGGCGGCAATCCCCGAACCCGGTGGTGGACACCGGAAGTAAGGGATGCCGTCAAGCTGAAGAAGGAGTCCTATCGGGCCTGGCTGGCTTGTGGGACTCCTGAGGCAGCTGACAGGTACCGGCAGGCTAAACGGACTGCAGCCCGGGTGGTTGTGAAGGCAAAAACTCGGGCCTGGGAGGAGTTCGGTGAGGCCATGGAAAAGGACTATCGGCTGGCCTCGAAGAGATTCTGGCAAACCGTCCGGCGCCTCAGGAGGAGGAAGCAGTGCCCTACCAACGCTGTTTACAGTGGCAATGGGCGGCTGTTGACCTCAACTAAGATGTTGTCGAACGGTGGAAGGAATACTTTGAGGATCTCCTCAATCCCGCCGTCACGTCTTCCATTGAGGAAGCAGAGGCTGGGGGCTCATAGGAGGACTCGTCCATCACCCAAGCTGAAGTCACCGAGGTGGTCAAGAAACTCCGGGGAGATAAGGAATGGATAAAAATAACTCAAATTATAAAAATAAAAGAGGACTTCAATAAGCCCATTAATGGCATGTTTGAGTCATGCTCTTAACCAACTATGTTTTATTTCCTCTTTCCATATTGTGAATAATAAATGTGCATTTTAATTTGCTTGTTACTCAATGGAGCCTAACTTATTGTAATAATTATTTGACGTAGTCTACTTTTACTCTCAGAATTATTCCTTGGCATCCTCACGTAGTAAACTGCATTTTTTAAATTGTTTGCCTGCTGGAGGTACGCGATTACGTCGTGTTGCCGACCACTGATATATGCGATAGCGTGCAGGATCGACCGGAAACCCGATTAAATGCGCTGGCTTGCTCGGGGGGACAGATCGAACGAGACCACCCAAGCCCCGGGGGTCCACGGGGGTCCCGAGTTACAGCCGGTCTGAACCTTTAATCTATATTAAGATTAATATAGATTACTTAAACTATATCTCGGAAACGCGCCCGCGAAACCGTCTGTAATTTGGGTCGATCGTAGTGCCTGACGAGGCCTTTCGAGGATCGAGGCCGTAACTGGGAATGGTGTTCAGACCCTCCTGTTGCGTGAGAAACGCGTTCATACCTGGACACAAGTAGTTGCCGTGGTAATGAACAACAATACCCTAACGTGATGACTTATGTGGACTAACTTTTATTTGAGAAAATCTGTTTATAATATAAGCTATTAGATTTGAATTATTGGTCCTGCGCTGTACACTTAGACTCACGATATAACGCCGTCATTTTAGTTTCTAGTCAACTAACATTAGAACCTGTAGGCGTGGCTTAGGAGTGACCTCGTAGGGCAGCGAAGCAAGTGCATTCTGGGAGTTGTTGTGTGCCAAAAACACATTTTCTGGCTTTACTCAGTCTAGAAGACTGTACATTTCCAAAATAATTTCACATTTCTACTACATAAATCTTCCCAGCGCTGAAGTACATGATAACTCACACTGGAGAGAAGCCTTACACCTGCCAACAGCGTGGAAAGAGTTTCACTGAGAAAGGAACCCTTAAAAAACACATGAACATTCACAATGGAAATAGCCCTTTCACCTGCCCTCACTGTGGAGACGGTTTCAGTCAAGATGGAAACCTTACAGTCCACATGAGAATTCACTCTGGGGAGAAGGAGAATAAAGAAAATATTCTCATCAGAATTAAAACAATGTCCTCAGTTTCCTCATTTGTCAATTGTCTTCTTTTAAATAAATTGTCTGTCGTTTTCTCTTAAGTAGCTAAAAACGGGTAAATTTTATTAAAATCGTGTCTCAAGTTATTACCGACGCGAGTGTGAGGTAACAGTGATGTCAACAGTGATATAACTTGTCAGTAGGAAAAAAAATGCTTGCAATGCATAACTGTTCAAATGTTTAATTTTTTTTTATTATTTTTATACAAAATATTTACAACTAAAATAAATATATCCACGTGAACTCCTTATGGTTTAAATACTTAAAACAAAATGATATGTTAGTTAGCTGGTAAGTTATCACAGGCTGTGGGTTGGGCGTTGCTATTACATGTTTACAATGCTAACAGTGTCATGACTGAAGACAGGAAGCAATTGCAAGTAACTCGTTTATTAGATAAATACTCAGAACAGGTATCCACACAGACTAAGACTGGTGACGCAGGGACTGAGATGGTCAGACGAGATGTGCTGGTGACAGGTGACGATGAAATAATCCAGACAGAGTAGAAGTCCACAAACACCGAACAGAGACAGCCCATGTGAAAAAATACTATAGTATATTATAGTAAAATTACAGTAAAATTACTCCAGTAAATACTATAGTGTTTTTGAACCATACTATAGTAAAGATACTACAGTAAATTGTAGTATATTATAGTATTTACTACACTTTGTTAGTTTACTGTAGTATATTTACTATAGCACGGATCAAAAACACTATAGTATTTACTAGAGTAATTTTACTATAATATACTATAGTATTTTTTCATGTGGGAGGAATCAAGAACAGGACCGGGTAAGGAGCACACAACAGGAGACATCAACAACGATCTGACAAAGGAGATGAGAAATGAGTGAGTATAAGAAGGCTCAGGGAATTAGCTGCAACGAGATCAGCTGGACCGCTAATCAACCCAAGCGGCTTGGTCCCGCCCACTCACACATACGGAGCCCGGGAGGTCACCTATAGCAGGGTTATTCAAATCTTGCCCTGGAGGGCCAATGCGCTGCAGAGTTTAGCTCCAACCCTGATCAAACTCACCTACCTGTGATTTTCTAATGAACCTGAAGACATTGATTAGCATGTTCAGGTGTTTTTACTTAGGGTTGTAGCTAAACTCTGCAGCGCATTGGCCCTCCAGGGCAAGATTTGAATAACCCTGACCTATAGGAGAAAAAAAACCAATCCGTGCAGACGGTTTTGCAATCCGTTCCCTCAGTTTATAAACCGTGATCACGATTTCTTAAACTGTTCCCTCGGTTTAACAAATCGCGCCCACGGATTAATAAACCGTACCCACGGAATATTAAACCGTACCCACGAATTTCCAATCCGTGCGCACAGATTTTGTAAACCGTACCCTCGGTTTTTAAATCTGTTCCCACAAATTCATTATCCGTGCGCACGCTTTAACAATCCGTGCGCACGGGTTTGTAAAAACCTTACTCACGGATTCATTTTAGAAGAAGAACAGCAAACTCCCACGAAACTTATTGTTTTATTGTGTATTATTCATCAAATTATATTAACTGCTGTGATTCTCTATAAACGGGTGGCAGAAAACAACGATTGAATAAGAATTATGTGTGTCAAAATCTTGTTTAACTGTAATAAGCATTTTATTATTATTGCCTAATAAACCTGGCATTGTGTATTATGACTGACTTTTAATTTCTTTGTTCAATAGGCAAATAATAATTATAATAATAATAACAACAACAATTATTATTATTTATTGTATTTATTTTGTAAATGTATTTATTTATCAATTATTTTTAATTTATGACTATAAATGAGTGCACTTAAAACAGTATGTTTATGATAAAATAATTAATGAATGCGTTATAAAAAACTAAAAAAAAGTTTTTACAGTTTTAGAAATGTTTGTGTAGGCTTCTATTCATTTTTAACATGAAGACTTGTTTTAGTGATTTTATTATACTATGCTTTTTGCCCAAAATAGACTTTAAAAGATACAAATAATGACTCTCTCTCTCTGTGTCTGCCCTGAGACTGCTCTACATTCGCCTCGAACTCGTTCATCTTCGGATGCGGAGTTGCACGCGCTGTTACAAAACAAGTCTTCATGTTAAAAATGAATAGTACACAAACATTTATAAAACTGTAAAAACTTGTTTTGTTTTTTTTATAACGCATTTATTAATTATTTTATGATAAACATACTGTTTTAAGTGCACTCATTTATAGTCATAAATTAAAAATAATTGATAAATAAATACATTTAAAAAATAAATACAATAAATAGGGGAGAGCGGGGCACAACCTAACGCTTTTTGACTTTCTCAGTTTGTGTAAATCCACTTGGGGTTCAGAGTATTTATTGTTTCCCACATTAATTGCACACATGTCTAGTACAATTATGTTGTTTTTGTTTCATGAATACAGTTTATACTTTTTTCTTGATTTATCCCGAAAGAATGGAAGTGAAATGTGACAACATGCCCCATAGGTGGGGTACATTGTAACATGACCAAATAACAGCTAAAAATGTTACCTGATATAATCAAAAAAATATCCAAGACAAACTAAAATATTTTGTCAACAAAATACAATCATTAACTTTTTAAAATAAAATAATGGCATTTTTAATCATTAAAAATATAAGCATTTTTGAGTTTGACTACAAACACATCGCTAAATACAGCTATACAGCAGAGTTCAAAACATAATAATAATGAATAACTTCTGAACATTAACTCTCAATCATTATTCACGCTTTTCTCATGGTTTTTCAAAAGAATTCATAAAAGTATAGAATATAATGGAATATTTCTAATAGTGGCTCATTGTAACGCAGCGTTACAACGCACCCCATCTGCGCAACTGGGATTTAAATCGCGGCTCCTGTCTTCTGCTGTTAGATCAGCATTAAAGAACTATATCAACTGTTAAATAACAGATATAAGACTAAAATAATATCGGATTTGTCTTATTTTAAATAAACACAAAAAAAGAGAAAACTAAACTTAAGTAAGAAATTAACTTTTACTATGGTTAAATACATGTTCAGGAATATCTTCCAGAGATTTGTTAATTTTTGCGCTATTTTTTCTCTAAATAATGTTGGTATGGCAACTAGTAAATAAAAGTTTTGTCATTCTGGCATGTGTGGAAAGTGTGGCATTAAAACATGCGCGTTACAACTAACCCCGCGTGCCCCGCGCTCCCTAATAATAATTGTTGTTGTTGTTATTATTATTATAATTATTATTTGCCTATTGTTGCATTTAGGCTACATGCATTTAGAAGAAGTAAAGGGAACAAAGAAATTAAAAGTCAGTCATAATACACAATGCCAGGTTTATTAGGCAATAATAATAAAATGCTAAGATTATTACAGTTAAAGAAGATTTTGACACACATAATTCTTATTAAATTGTTGTATTCTGCCACCCGTTTATAGAGAATCACTGCAGTTAATATAATTTGATGAATAATACACAATAAAACAATAAGTTTCGTGGGAGTTTGCTGTTCTTCTTCTAAAATGAATCCGTGAGTAAAGTTTTTACAAACCCGTGCGCACGGATTGTTAAAGCGTGCGCACGGATTATGAATTTGTGGGAACAGATTTAAAAACCGAGGGTACGGTTTGCACAATCTGAGCGCACGGATTGGAAATTCGTGGGTACGGTTTAATATTCCGTGGGTACGGTTTATTAATCCGTGGGCACGATTTGTTAAACCGAGGGAACAGTTTAAGAATTCGTGATCACGGTTTATAAACTGAGGGAACGGATTGCAAAACCGTCTGCACGGATTGTTTTTTTTTCTCCTATAGGTGACCTGCCGGGCTCCGTACACACACACACATAACACTGACATGAGACAAACAGGAAACAATGCATTCATGAACCGTGACAAACAGGGAGTCAGCGCCTGCTGGATTTACAACACAAGATCATCCACTTCTCCTGAAATATGTGACATTACATGAGGGAGCAACCTAGACTGATTGTACAGTAGAGCATGTTTTTCCCCCCCAAAAATTTAAGAACTTGATAACAACTGAAAACTGGCCATATCCCTTAGGACCAGCCTGATGTTTCACAACTGGTTATATCCAAATATAATGTTGTGTTAGGGCAAACAGAAACCGGTAGTCTTTTACAACTTATCATTAACATAAACATCATTAACATAAATATTCCACAGTCTCTAGTCTCGACTCTTCTGTTTTGAAAAGTTAATGTATGACAGACAATATACTGGGGCTGATGCTATTTATAAATATAAAAT
Organism: Romanogobio albipinnatus; assembly: GCA_023566225.1. NCBI lineage: Eukaryota > Metazoa > Chordata > Actinopteri > Cypriniformes > Gobionidae > Romanogobio > Romanogobio albipinnatus. The sequence continues at coordinate 63,230,382 of CM042240.1, read as the reverse complement.
ATAGTACAAAGACGTGTTTCTATAAACAAATTCATTTAACTACAGTAGGTAACATGTTGTTCACTGATATTAAAGTTAATAACAAACCTACCGAGACTTATTGAAGATCAGGTTTTCTTTACACTGATCATAAAGACTATACATTTACTCATTTGAGCAATGCAGACGTCAAACTGTTAGTTTGCCCCAAAATGTCAATTCTGTCATTAATTCCTCTCTCTCGTGTTGTTCTAAACCCGTCAGACCTTCGTTCATCTTCAGTACACAAATTATGATATCACTGACCTCACCATAGACAACTATTTAATTAACAGTTTAATTTCCCAGAATGGTAGTAAAAATGTCATTAAAATAGTCCATGTGACTTGAGTGGTTCAACCTTCATGTTATGAAGCGACGAGAATACTTCTCATGCGCAAACAAATAAACAAAAATAATGACTTTATTCATCAATGTCTTCTCTTCCCTGTCACTCAAAAATGGAGATTTTATATTATATTTATTATTTAATAATATATTTATCATTGAGAATATCTAGATGTAGATCTATATATTTAGATGTAGAATCTTATAGTCTACATCTAAAAATCCTCAATCATAATTAGGTTATTTTCAGGTATTTTTAAACTCAAATGAACTTTATATATACTTAATATATTATACAAATAATTTATTCCCCTAAACCAGTGCTTCTCAAATAGTGGGGCGCGACCCCCAGGGGGGGCTCGAAGCAACACCAGGGGGGGCGCGCGAGTCCCCGGGGAAAATACTTTTTCAGGAGGTGTTTTTTTTGCACCGAACAAGAGCACACATCAAAGAGCAGGAGATATGAAGTGTAGATAACAAACACCATGGAAAAATATTTAACAGGGATGAAAAGAAAGTCGGAGAGAGACGGAGATAATGAGGGAAACACGTTAAGCCTCCCGAAACCTAAGACGAGGAAATATGACGAAGCGTATGTTGCGCTTGGCTTCACTGCGACTACGGTGGGAGACGAAGAAAGACCGGTATGTTTACTGTGTCTAAAAATGTTGGCAGCGGACAGTATGAAGCCAAATAAATTAAGGCGTCATTTACAGACATTACACCCCAATCACGCTGATAAGCCGCTTGAGTTTTTTCATCGAAAACGTGCCGAATATTGCCGACAATCATCCCGCTTTGTGAATGCAACTTCAGTAAACCAGCGAGCACTGTTGGCATCATATAAGGTGGCGTACCAAATTTCTCAGTGCAAAAAACCCCACTCCATAGCAGAGGAGCTGATACTGCCTGCAGCATTAGACATGGTCTCTGTCATGCTGGATGACGCAAGTGCTGTAAAATTAAAAACTATCCCTCTGTCCAATGACACTGTCGCCAGACGTATAGATGACATTGCTAATGATCTTAAAGAACAGCTGGTGGATAAACTCAAAGACAAACGTTTTGCCTTACAGTTCGATGAAGCAACTGACAGCAACAAAGACTGTTTGTTTATTGCTTATGTACGTTTTGACATGACAAACTCCCTGTGTGAGGATCTACTTTTTTGTAAATATGTCAGAGACAGAGCCACAGCTGAAGAGCTATACAAAATACTGGACTGCTTCCTGACTGAGAATGGGCTTAAGTGGGAGAACTGCATTGGTGTTTGCAGTGATGGTGCACAGACCATGGCAGGGATGAGAAAAGGACTTCGGGCACTCATCAAGAAGGCATCACCTAATGCTGAGTGGACACACTGCGTAATACACAGAGAAGCACTGGCATCAAGGCACCTTTCCTCTGAATTAAGTGAGATTATGACCGACATTGTAGGTGTGGTCAATTTTATAAAGACCAGACCACTAAAAACAAGAGTCTTCTCTGCTATCTGTGAGGAGATGGGAGCTGAACATCAAGCTGTGCTGTTTCACAGTGAAGCAAGGTGGCTGTCACGAGGAAAAGTCTTGTCCCGAGTTTATGAACTCAGAGAGCAGATAAGAATGTTTTTGGAGCAGGAGAACAAGTATGACCTCGCAGAAAAATTTAGTAATGAGAACTTCCTGGCAAAACTGGCCTACATGAGTGACATATTTGGAAAGCTAAATGAACTAAATCTACAGCTTCAAGGGAAAGATAAACACCTGCCTCAGGTCACAGACAAGATCAGCTCTTTCACTCGAAAGCTTACAATGTGGGGCAGGCGACTTGATGAAGGAAATACTGATTCATTCGAGAACCTGCATGAATTTGTTGACACTAATGACTATGATGCCACCTCAGTGATTCCACATATTAAGGAGCATATTTCATCACTGATCGGATTCTTTAGAAAGTACTTCCCTGAAAACAGTTCCCAATATGACTGGGTGAGAGATCCTTTCAATTCACCAGCTCCACCTGGTTTCAGCTCTGCAGAGGAGGAACAGTTCATTGACATGTCGTCTGACTCCACATTGAGACTGAGCTTCACATCACAGACACTGAGTGAATTCTGGCTGAGTGTAGAGAGGCAGTATCCACTCTTAGGGCAGAGGGCCATGGGCATTCTACTACCTTTTGCAACATCTTATCTTTGTGAGACTGGCTTCTCTGCTGTTGCTGCACTGAAGACCAAGTACAGGTCCCAGCTAAACATTGAGCAGGAGCTGAGAGTTGCAGTGTCATGCTTCAAACCCCGCTTCGAAAAGCTGTGCACTGCAAAACGTGCTCATTGTAGCCATTAATCCTGACTTCCTCATTTTGATTAAAAAAAAAAAAAATCAGTTTTAATGTTTTAAAAACAAAATTTTTCATGTTTTTATACATGTTTTCTTCATTTTTAAGTGTTTTAAATATTGTGCTGCCGAGTTAAATGTTCCTGATCAAAAAATGTTTACACTTTAAATAAGGATTGCTTTTTTATGATGCACTTTAAGTCTTTTCTGTTACAGACTTAATATATTGTGCTTCTGAGTTAATGTTGCTGATCAATTAGAATTTATTGTTATTTATTGATTAAATTTTATTTTTCAGTATGAAATGGTCAAAAAATGTTTACACTTTAAATAAGGATTGCTTTTTTATGATGCACTTTAAGTCTTTTCTGTTACAGACTTTATAGATTGTGCTCCTGAGTTAATGTTGCTGATCAATTTAATTTTATTATTATTTATTGATTATGTTTAATTTGATTTCATTTTTTAAATTTCAAGCAAATTGATGCATTTTAAGTCTTTTCTGCTACAGACTAAAAAACAATGTTAATAAAGTTATTCTTTGTTGTAAGTTGATCTATATTTCTTTTTTTCTTTAATATTAATAAGGATACAATGTTTTGCAGAGGTGTAATTTTATAGACAAATTATACTATTACAGTCGCGGCGGAGAGCTGGGGGGCGCGAAATGTTTTCTTCTTCCTAGGGGGGGGCGTGACAGAAAATAATTGAGAAGCACTGCCCTAAACAAAACAGTTTTAACTTTTAGACAAAGTCTCTCAGTCTTTAGTTTCCTAATATTTTCAGCACATCATTGAACAACATGTATTTTAAATATGTATTACACCAATGCATTCAACTCTGAATTTCTGTCATCTCTTGTATTATTTGTATTTGTGCACTTCTGTGATTGTAGACTCAGCAGTGAACGGGACTTTTATTTTGGTGTGATTGGTGTGACGTCATAAGTCCGCGCCGCGCTCCTGCATGTGATTCTGCTGAAGAAAGGTTTGTGTTTTTAAGCGTTTAAAACAATAGAAACCATCTTCAAAGTTTTACAGGCAACGCAGATTGAATTACTTATTATTAAATGTAACATTGCATTGCTTTATCGAGTCGAGTAGAGATGCTGAGAGAAACTGAGCTTTATTGAATCAATTGCTTTGGAAAATTATTCAGTGATTCAAAGCGCTTTATTATTTCTATCTTGATTTCTACAATCATTAAATAATAAATATATAGTGTCTGTGTAATTTGTTTTCTTTTATTAGTTTGTAGTGCTAGTTTTGAGTGTTACTGAGACTGTTGATACTGAACTAGAGCTGATTGAGACACTCAGAGATTTAATGTGGATTTATTTTTCTTTCTGTTAATTTTTCTCGTCTTAAAAAGGACAAACACACAGAAAAACTCCTGGAGAAGCGACTGAGATCATTAATAAAGATGGTGTTTATTAAAGAGGAGAGTGAAGACCTGAGGATTGAAAATGTATTCAGTTTGAAACATGAAGAAACTGAGGAACAAACAGAGAAAGAGGAGAGAGAAGACGTGAAGATTGAAGAAACATTGAGAGTGAAACATGAAGAAACTGAGGAACAAACAGAGAAAGAGGAGAGTGAAGACATGAAGATTGAAGAAACATTGAGAGTGAAACATGAAGAAACTGAGGAACAAACAGAGAAAGAGGAGAGAGAAGACGTGAAGATTGAAGAAACATTGAGAGTGAAACATGAAGAAACTGAGGAACAAACAGAGAAAGAGGAGAGTGAAGACATGAAGATTGAAGAAACATTGAGAGTGAAACATGAAGAAACTGAGGAACAAACAGAGAAAGAGGAGAGAGAAGAGATGAAGATTGAAGAAACATTGAGAGTGAAACATGAAGAAACTGAAGAACACTCAGGTTGGTTTCATTCTCAAAGCTGAACTCACTCATTTGATGTTTTCAAGTCTACACGCTCACAGATCCTCTCATTATAACAAGCAAAGCTTATACTCAATGTAAATAATTTTGTGCTGTTAGATTCATTGGTTTATAGAGGGATTTTCTGTCGATCACTATAACGGCTGCACTGTTTGCTTTCTGTAGTCTAAACTACATTCACAATTTGAAGAAAAGTTTTTTTCATGTTTCTTAAGAGGACCAACGTCCACATATACCGCAAAGTTTCAGGAATGACGAGCGCTTTTAATTGACTGAATCCGCTTTCCTGTTCTGCGAGTCGCTCCTGAAATGGCCTAGACCAGGTAAACCCAGCCCAAACTGCAGGCGATTTGATTTCGGCCTGTACCTCAGGCTGGAAACCTGTACATATTTCTATCCTGCTTCTGTTACATATTTGCGGGGACCAATCAGAAACTGGCTTATTCACCTGGCACGCTATTGGCGGGTTCAACACAATGACGGATAGTTCGGTGCGCGCGGGTAACCGAGTGCAATCTTTAACAGTTCACAGTCGTCTTGTTTCAAGCGTTCTAGCTTAGATGTTAAAGGGATAGAAACTTCTGTCATCATTTACTCACCCTCAAGTTGTTCCAAACCTGAATGAGTTTCTTTGTTCTGCTGAACACAAAAGAAGATATTTTGAAGAACGTTTGTAACCAAGCAGAGAGAGCAAACATTGACTACCATAGTATTCTTTTTCCCTACTATGGTAGTCAATGGTTGCTCTCTCTGCTTGGTTACAAACGTTCTTCAAAATATCTTCTTTTGTGTTTTAAATATGGATATTTTTCTTACACAAGCGCATCGTTTCGCTTCAGAAGGCCTTTACATTTACATTTAGTCATTTAGCAGACGCTTTTATCCAAAGCGACTTACAAATGAGAGCAATAGAAGCAACTAGAACAGTCAAGGGCAACAGTATGCAAGTGCTGTAACAAGTCTCAGTTAATCTAGCACAGAACACACAGGACACAATTTAAAAAAAAAAACATTAAATATAAATTAGGCAGAAATGAATAGAATGTTAAGTGCTATTCTTGATTGGTCAGGTGCTGCTGGAAGAGATGCATTCTGGATCAGTTGCAAGGGTTTGATAGTGCTTGCCGGAAGACCCGCTAGAAGAGCATTACAGTAGTCCAGTCTGGAGAGAACAAGAGCTTGGACCAGGAGTTGTGTGGCCTGCTCTGATAGGAAGGGTCTAATCTTCCTAATGTTGTATAACGCAAATCTGCAGGACCGGGTTGTTGCAGAAATGTGTTCAGCGAACTTTAGCTGATCATCAATCACAACTCCAAGGTTCCTGGCTGTCCTGGACGGAGTAATGGTTGATGATCCTAGCTGAATGGAGAGATTGTGATGAAGTGCTGGGTTGGCTGAGACCACAAGCAGTTCTGTCTTTGCAAGGTTGAGTTGCAGGTGATGTTCCTTCATCCAGGTGGAAATGTCTGTTAGGCAGGCAGCGATTCGAACACCAACCGTAGGATCATCTGGTTAAAATGAGAAGTAGAGTTGAGTGTCGTCGGCATAGCAGTGATAGGAAAAGCCATGTTTCTGAATGACAGATCCCAGTGATGACATGTAGATGGAGAAGAGGAGTGGTCCAACACTCCTCTGTTATTAACACCCCAGAGCCGTGTGGAGCAGTTATTTGATGGACAGATGCACTTTTTATGGACTTCAAAAACAGAGCAACTATGAATCAAATTCTAATGCTTGGATTAGCCTGGACTTTTGTAATATAATTCGGATTTGATTCGTCTGAAAGAAGAATGAGTAAAATATGGGCTAATTTTAGGTGAACTATCCCTTTAATAAATGCATTCTGAAGTGAAACGATGGGTTTGTGTAAGAAAAATATCCATATTTAACACGTTATAAAGTAAAATATCTGCCGGACTGCCTTCTGTATTCAATTTACGAAGCAAATGCACTTCCCGCCGGAAGCTAGACAGTGGGAGGATGACGGTAAGAGTGTCAGGTAATATCTGTCTGATAATTGCATAGCCTATAACTGTCACAGTCTGGAAGAAAGAATAGAATGATCAACCATGTGTAAACAATGACAAACAATTGAAACACATACCGAGGTAAGAGATCATACACAATATGAGATATCAAAATAAGATGAGCAAAAATCTAAAACTTTACTGTCAGTACTGGGCTCACAGATCACTCTGTGTGTGGATGACCATGTCTGTCTGAAGACCCATTTTTGAACCAGGAAAGACTCAGTAAGTACAGTAATACTTATTACCCCTGCAGTAATAAGTCCTGGTCTGCTGCCATCTACTAGCTATAGTGGTAATATAATGTCTTTTTTTGTTTTGCTACATCTTAAATTTACATTTAATCATTTAACCCGATAATAGGGTAACATTATACAAGTGCTGTGATCAGTCCCAGTTTGGACAGTACATGTAGCAACTTTTAAAAAAATATATATAAATATGGAATAGCAAGTGCTAATATTAATTGGTCAAATGTTGCAGAAGTGTCTTAAAAATGGCTAAAGAACCAGCAGCTGGGTTGAGAAGGTAATTTCACCAGCAGGGAACGGTCAAGGTAAAGGTTGGTGAAAATGATTTTATGCCTCTTTGGAATGGCACCATAAGGCATTGTTCACTGCAAGCTTCTGAAGGACATGTAGGTCTGAAGTAATGAGTTTAGGTATAGGGGTGCAGAGCCCGTGATTGTTCTGTGGGCAAACATCAGTGCCTTGTATTTGATGCTAACACCTATTGGCAATCGGCACAATTTTATGAGAGGTGTGTAGGCCTGTCACGATAGTCAATAAATCAATTAATCGCACGATTAAAAAATGAGCTTGATAATTTTTCCAGCCGTGATAATTTCCAGCGTCCGTTTTTATATCCATTTTTGCTGAGCGTTACATTATATGATCACGCTCTTATACATTGTAAATGCTTCTAAGCGCGACAAGACGAGAATGCGCTGTCAATGTCCTGTCTGTGTGGCTGCGTCTCGTGTCAGCTAATCAGGGGACACTGACACACACACACACACACACACACTCTATGCACAGACAGACTCGCGTCAGTCTCCTGCTCCCATCGAGTTCTCTTTTGCTCTTGAACAAACAATAACAACAACACAGAGAATTTTGAGTATTCTCATATTAGGAGTCTTAAATTAGTTAAATAACGTCTTAAATTACAACCCCAAATCAGAAAAAGTTGGGACAGTATGGAAAACGCAAAAAAAAGAAAAAAAAGAAGTGGTTTCTAAATTTACTTTGACTTGTATTTCATTGCAGACAATATGAACACACAATATTTCATGTTTTGTCTGGTCAACTTCATGTCATTTGTAAATATGCATCCTTTCCTGTCATTCAGACCTGCAACACATTTAAAAAAAAAGTTGGGACAGGAGCAATTTAGGGCTAGTAATGAGGTAAAATGGTTCAATAATGATGTTATTTGAAACAGGTGATGTCAACAGGTGATTGTAATTATGATTTGGTACAAAAGTAGCATCCAAGAAAGGTCTAATCCTTTAGGAGCAAAGATGGGCAGAGGATCGCCAGTTTGCCAACAAATACGTGAGAAAATTATTGAAATGTTTAAAAACAATGTTCCTCAAAGAAAGATAGGAAGAGATTTGGATATTTCACATTCAACAGTGCATAACATAATTAAAAGATTCAAGGAATCTGGAGGAATTTCAGTGCGTAAAGGACAAGGGCGCAAGCCTAAGCTGAACAACCGTGATCTCCGATCCCTCAGGCGGCACTGCATCAAGAATCGTCATTCATCTATAAGCGATATCACCACATGGGCTCAGGACTACTTTGGCAAACCTTTGTCAAGTACCACAATACGTAGTTACATCCACAAATGCCAGTTAAAACTGTACTGTGCCAAAAGGAAGCCCTATGTTAACAGTGTCCAGAAGTCCTGGCTGCGGAGGAAGAGGGTACGGGTACTTGACTGGCCTGCCTGCAGTCCCGACCTGTCACCAATAGAGAATGTGTGGCACATTTTGAAGCGCAAAATGCGACAACGAAGACCGCGCACTGTTGCCCACCTTAAGACTTGTTTGCAGGAAGAATGGGACAAAATTACACCTGAAACACTTCATCACTTGGTGTCTTCAGTCCCTAAACGTCTTTTAAGTGTTGTGAAAAAGAATGGCAACATTACAAAGGGGTAAATGCTTTACTGTCCCAACTTTTTTTTAAATGTGTTGCAGGTCTGAATGACAGGAAAGGATGCATATTGACAAATGACATGAAGTTGACCAGACAAAACATGAAATATTGTGTGTTCGTATTGTCTGCAATGAAATACAAGTCAAAGTAAATTTAGAAACCACTTCTTTTGTTTTTTATTTGCGTTTTCCATACTGTCCAAACTTTTTCTGATTTGGGGTTGTAACTTAAAGAGTTGTGAGGAAATGAGATGCGCGGGACAGCGCATCAGATCCACGTCATGTTTGTCAGCGGCCGATCTTAAAGTGACAGGAGCACTGATTATGCCTGTCATTAATGTTCATCAAAGAACAACGGCAACAGAGAAAATTGTAGCTTTAATGATGATTAATCTATATTTCATTTATTATTTATGAAGTTAAGAAAGGTGTTTGATAACTATTACATTTCTGTATATGTCTGACAGGGAAGGCACAGGTAAATACAACATTTATTATAATGGGGTTATGTAAAGAATTAAAAGTTGTTGTTTTTTTAAAGCCTAATAAATGTTGAAATTGGCAGCTTTCAGTTATACTGTAATGTAACGTCATTAATGTTTCATAGAGACATTAGTATCAGTGATACTGGCCTTCATTCATGAAAAGATGCCATTACAACACATATTTAAAATATACTGTCTTTAAATTGTTTCTACATTAATTTGGAGAGTAACATAAATTATTACAATATCAAACATTAAAAACGTATTAATCGTGATTAATTACAGAAAAAAATGTGATTAAGTAGTTAATTTTTTTTAATCGATTCCCAGCACTACCTAAAACACAATCATCCATTGTAGTTTCCCCCGCTGTTTATTCAAGTGCATTTTTTTGTTAGCAGACTGAGAGTCCATTGCTTTTTTGTTTTGGTTGTTTTGTTCATTTATTGTGGATATTTAAAATGCTTTCCGTTTTCAGTGTTAAATAGTCTTTAGAAATAAAAGTTTATTGAACTTTGAAAAGGTGTACCTGCATTATTATGCCATTGTCATTATTTTAGATGAAAATGGTCTCAGAACGACAATATTATCGTTTATCGCAATAATTTCTTGGCCAATTTATCGTCCAGCAAAATTTATTGTGACAGGCCTAGAGGTGTGACATGCTCGCTCTGCGGCTTGTTAAAGACAACTCTTTCTGCTGTATACTGGATCAGTTGCAGAATTTTGACAGTGATGCTGGAAATCCTGCCAAGAGAGCATAACAATAGTCCAGTCTGGATAGAACAAGAACTTGTACAAAGAGTTGTGCATGCTCTGATAGGAAGGGCCTGACCCTCCTAACGTTGTATAAGGCAAATCTGATGGACCTGGCAGCTCTAGCAATGTGGTCTGTGAAGTTCAACTGATCATCAATCACAACTCCAAGGTTCATGGCTGTTCATTATGCTTGATGAACCGAGTTTCGGGTTTGTCGAGACCACGAGCAGTTCTGTCTTTGCAAGGTTGAGTAGATTCGGCAAGAAATGTCTGTCAGGCAGGCTGAGATGCGAGCAGCTACCATTGGATCATCTGATTGGAATGAGAGGTAGAGTTGAGTGTCATCAGCATAGCAGTGATAGGAAAAAACATTTTTCTGAATGAGAGATTCTAGTAATGACATGTAGATGGAGAAGAGAAGTGGTCCAAGCACTGAGTCCTGAGGCACCCCAGTATCTAGATGTTGCAACTTAGACACGACACCCTGAACGACCCACCTGAGAGGTAACCACTGGAGTGGTTAACAAATAATGTTTTGATAAACCCATTAAAACATTTAAAATGAATAATATTTCGAGGTTTAAAGTGCTGGAAAAGTGTGAAGCACTTAAAAAGTGCTTGAATTTAAATCTAGGAACCCTGAAATGAAAAATGTAAAAACATTTGACTATTTCCGCCACAATACCATGGTTACAGTTAGCGTTACGTTAATAAATTGTGAATGTTGGTGAAAACTTGCATTTTATACTTCTTATACCTTACAAATTTCTTATACCTCTTCATGGGCTCAACATTTCATTCAGTATTGTTAAACAGCTTTGCTGAATAATGTTTGATGATTGCGTTAGTTTGCATGATCTTAATCAAAGCTTCTGTCGCTTTTTTCTGCTGCTTCTTTGTCTGTGTTTCGATCCGGAGGTTCTGTACTGATTCAGAAGATGTCTCAGCATCCCCTACCGTATACCAGTGAAAACATAGACTGCCGGAAAATTCTGTCAATGGCGGGAAAGCGTTGTGTCATTAATGATAGAAAATGGCAGGAAAAGGCAGGAGTTAATCACTTCTCCTGGGTAATATATATTTTTCATTAAAAGATTTTTTTAAATAAAAAAAACAAAACAAAAATATGATCTGAAGCGTGCCTTTTGACTGCTTCATGTCTGGTTCATTTGACTAGTGTGATGACTCCATAACGTGCCCTGGCCCGCATGTAGAGGTTCGCTTGTGCGTGTTAGGGGTGGGCGATATAACCTCAAAATGATATCACGATATTTCAAGAATATTTGCGAAAACGATATTTATGACGATATAGAACAAATATATGGAACAAAGTTTTATTGGTTATTGCAGCTGGTAGGCAGCAGCATTTATTAGTGCAAACAAAATGAAGGGCTTTGTCCATCCTTTTCCAATGAGCTACTGTCATTGATGAGAGAATATTTCATACGAAGTGTAAATCTATTGTCATAAGGTGGCAGCAGCGTACAAGTTAGTAGTGTTTTCACTGGAAATCTTAAGTAAAACTATAACATAACATTTTAGTTGAACAATAACTAAAGTAATTTATACCATGGCCTGTCTGAATGTTCGTTTCTGATTGGCTGGAAGGTGTGCAATAAAATTGTTTAATGCACAGGTAGTTCTAAGTCAGTTGAATCATCGTTCTATATTAATGTGCTGTTTTCTAGAGGTGTGCACGAATATTCGATCTGTAATTAATATTCGAAAAATAAAATACTATTCATATTTTACTATATTGCTTTGCTGGCCGTAAATGCAATGAATCCATGATAAATCCCTCTAAAACTCAGTTATAACTAAATCCACTGGGTGGCGCTGTGGAGCGTGTTAATAAGTTAAGTGTATTTGATCACAATTTCCTGCCTTGCGATGTTTGGAATTACTTAGATGAACAGTGAAAATTATCTTACAAAAACACCAGTCGAATGAGGACAGCTGTCCATCACTGCATCACGAGTGCGAGAGAGAGAATGACAGCAAAATGATCTCAAGACAAATGCTTCCTTTAGGTTTTGTCGAGGGTTTAAGAACAGAAAACACAAAGTGCTGTTAGAAACATAACTTAACACCGTTATCTGTGTGTCTCTGCAACATCTGTCAGCGGGGCACGTTTCTCACCCGAGAATATCATCATCCACATGATGATATTGTTTTTTTCAACATTATAATGTGCTACAATATAAAAACACGATAACCATATTCTGACTCATGTGTAGCCTATATGTAGCCTATGTTCTGCACGATAACTGGCGCGCTCTGCTTTATTAGTGTTTTTTTTTTTTCGCTCGTGCTGCTTGAGCTTATAATGCTTGAAAACCTTAAGATATAAAAAATGAAAACCGTAAGATCTAACGTAAGCTTGTTGTGTATACCTAATCATGAGTTGTTCAGAAATGGTGACGACAACTTGATGAATAAAAAAATATATATATGTCTTTCTCCTTTTATCAAAATAACGTAATTTAAATAAACGAATATTTGTTTTTTGAGCCCAAATATTCGAATACAATATTTCGGAAAAATGCCCATCCCTACTGTTTTCATTAGGTGCGTTTACATGGAGCACTGTAATCGGTTTAAAAGTTCAAACCGAATGAAAATGCTCCAGATAAACACCTCAATCGGAATAAAAATGCCCAAACCGAATGAAACTGTAATCGGCTTGAGAGGGGTGGGATAAACCTTTCCATGAACCGATCAAACGAAAAATTCCACCATGTAAACAACCTGATCCAATTACTTTGAGTGTGCGTCTTTCTGTGACGTGATATACAGCACACGCCTCCACCACTGAAGAGTGCACACTGCACTCACAGTAGGCTATAATGTTGATTGAAGTGTTAAACTTTAGTTATGAAGATAATGTTGGAGTAATCTCGTCTGTAAGCGTTTGTCCCAGGCACTTTCTACTTCAACTGCACCTGGCAGAAGAATTTATTTTTCTGAGGTGTTTCTTACAGCAACACCAGATCGGTTTAGATAACGACTCATGTAAACTATCCACAGAATCGTTCAATCAGAATGATTTTAATCGGAATGACATAAAAGTGTGCATGTTAACAGGGCTTTTGAAGCGCTCACTCATACACACGTCACTCGCATACAGAGAGCGGAGGTCGTGTTGCACATTCAGGAGCACAGAAACTTATCAAAGCCGCCCTGTGACTTTTAGCAATAAAATAGCTAAGTTACTGGATCACTTCATTATATTTCTCAGCAACGATGGGGTTACATCGCTATTTTTAAGTAATAAACACACATCTTCATTAAGAGAGACGCTGAACAGATGCAGTCACACAGGTACGAATCTCTCTCTCTCTCTCTCTCTCTCTCTCTTTCTCTCTCTCTCTCTCTCTCTCTCTCTCTCTCGATAATTAATTAAAATAAATGCTATAATCCATTCAATCAAATAAATGTAATCTTATACACTACTTTATCTCTGTGTCTGATTCAAAGGAAGCAGAATGCTAGATCTAACAAGCTTTAACTGACGAAAATAACCGTCAATGTTACCCTTCCGGTCAAATATTGTGCTACAAACATCAATAACAGCTTTAAGTTGTCAATGTTTTGTCAGTTGTGAAGAGGGCTGACCTCTTGTCAGCCTCCGATTACGATTTAGTACCTAAAAAGGGAGCTACTTGGTTACATGCTGCTCTTCTAGTATACTCTCAGACAGGTGTTGTTGTTGTGCGCGCTAGGGAACGTAAATGCGCCAACTAGGATGGGTTATATATCATACTACCCTATACCCTGCTATTGATGCTTTAAATGTCTAAATTGTTTTATGTCTGTTTCTGCCTTAGATCTCATGGCATTGAAAGAGGCAAGTCATGAACTCAATGAAAGGGAAGAAGAGAAAGACCATTATGATAAACATCATGATTTCATGACTGGAGAAAGATCGACACAGGCTAAAAAGATTTCCTCACAAAAAAGAGCTCAAAAGACAGGAACTAAAAGTCATTTAACCTGCCCACAGTGTGGAAAGAGTTTCAATGAAAAAGGAAACCTTAAAGTCCACATGCGAATTCACACTGGAGAGAAGCCTTACACCTGCCAACAGTGTGGAAAGAGTTTCAGAAATAAAGGAAACCTTAAAGTCCATATGAGAGTTCACACTGGAGAGAAGCCTTACAGCTGCCAACAGTGTGGAAAGAGTTTCAGACGTGAAGGAAACCTTAAAGTCCACATGCAAATTCACAATGGAGAGAAGCCTTACAGCTGCCAACAGTGTGGAAAGAGTTTCAGAAATACAGGAAACCTTAAAGTCCACATGCAAATTCACACTGGAGAGAAGCCTCACACCTGCCAACAGTGTGGAAAGAGTTTCACTCATAAAGAAAGCCTTGACAGTCACATGCGAATTCACACTGGAGAGAAGCCTTACACCTGCCAACAGTGTGGAAAGAGTTTCAGACGTGAAGGAAACCTTAAAGTCCACATGCGAATTCACACTGGAGAGAAACCTTACACCTGCCAACAATGTGGAAAGAGTTTCACTCATAAAGAAAGCCTTGACAGTCACATGCGAATTCACACTGGAGAGAAGCCTTACACCTGCCAACAGTGTGGAAAGAGTTTCAGAAATAAAGGAAACCTTAAAGTCCACATGCGAATTCACACTGGAGAGAAGCCTTACACCTGCCAACAGTGTGGAAAGACTTTTGCTGAAAAAGGAAGCCTTAACGTCCATATGAGAATTCACACTGGAGAGAAGCCTTACACCTGCCAACAGTGTGGAAAGAGTTTCAATGAAAAAGGAAGCCTTAATGTCCACATGAGAATTCACACTGGAGAGAAGCCTTACACCTGCACTCTGTGTGGGAATGGCTTCACACGGAAAATAAGCCTTAGGAGACACATGAATATTCACGCTGGAGAAAAGCCGTTGACGTGATCAATTTAGAATTTTACAGTGTGGGTCAGATTTAAAGATAGTCTTAATGTCGAGGTCAGACTGCACGATTTTCAAACTGGTCGGATCACTGCTCTTTTCACACAGTGGTAGCATTCAGTCTCTGCTGTGTTCTCTGTTATTTATCGTAATAATTATCAATATCGAATAATTTTATCGAGTTCACTTTTTGTTCATATCGCCCAGCCCTACCTTGAACATATGCATCAGTGGAAAACATAGAGAAACTTGTTCAATTTCAAAATGGATGTCTTGTTGAGAACTTGTGACATTTGCATTAGTAGAAAAACAACACGCTACACAATTCTTCCTTACAGGGATCTTCTGTCATGTGCGTAATTATGTGTTCAAAATTTTCTCCTCTCTGTCTCTCTCTCAATGTAATTCTCACACTCCTGTGTTCAGGCACACTCTGGCTGAATAATGATACAAATGATTATGAATATTAATACTGAAACTAGTAAAATGTTAGTCTTCAAACTGGTTTAGTTGTCATCAGTGTGGAAAGAGTTTCCCATATCAAAGAGACCTGAAACAGCATTTGCAAACTCATTCTGGAAAGAAACTGCAGTGTTTATCAGTGTGACGAGGTTTAACGAAGCAGCCATTTCAAAAATCAACTGATTTGTCTTTTGCCATCACGCTTACAAATACACCTGAAAAGTCATGCAGATCTGAGGCTCTGCCATTTCAAATGGTACCAGAAAATATGTATCTGTGTGCAATTAGGGCTATATTAAAGGTGCCCTAGAATGAAAAATAATTGAATTAACCTTGGCATAGTTGAATAACAAGAGTTCAGTACATCTGGACATCACATACAGCGAGTCTCAAACACCATTGCTTCCTCCTTCATTTGTAAATCTTGTTTCTAAAAAAAAACGGGCGAATCTCAACATAACACCGACTGTTGTGCAACAGTCGAGATAATTAATATGTACGCCCCCAACATTTGCATATGCCAGCACAAATAAGGCCAAGCGGAACTGCACAGCCGAATCATCGGGAGTTCTGCAGGTATTGTATTGTGAAGAAACAAGCGTCAGGTGAGGATAGCGAAAATGGCAGATCATGGAAATAAATGTTATGTTCCAGGCGGTGCAGGGGACGTGAAGACTTTTCATACCCTTCCCACAAAACAAAACTGTCAACAGGCATGGTTGATGTTTATCTATAACCGGATAATGTGACAATTTAATTCAAAGTTGTTCATTTGCTCGGCCCATTTCACCACTGACAGTTTTTCTAACCAGGGACAATATCAAACAGGCTTCGCTCAGCATCTGATACTGGAGAAGCGGCAATTCAAACTACACTCACCTAAAGGATTATTAGAAACACCATACTAATACTGTGTTTGACCCCTTTTCGCCTTCAGAACTGCCTTAATTCTACGTTGGCATTGATTCAACAAGGTGCTGAAAGCATTCTTTAGAAATGTTGGCCCATATTGATAGGATAGCATCTTGCAGTTGATGGAGATTTGTGGGATGCACATCCAGGGCACGAAGCTCCCGTTCCACCACATCCCAAAGATGCTCTATTCGGTTGAGATCTGGTGACTGTGGGGGCCATTTTAGTACAGTGAACTCATTGTCATGTTCAAGAAACCAATTTGAAATGATTCGAGCTTTGTGACATGGTGCATTATCCTGCTGGAAGTAGCCATCAGAGGATGGGTACATGGTGGTCATAAAGGGATGGACATGGTCAGAAACAATGCTCAGGTAGGCTGTGGCATTTAAACGATGCCCAATTGGCACTAATGGGCCTAAAGTGTGCCAAGAAAACATCCCCCACACCATTACACCACCACCACCAGCCTGCACAGTGGTAACAAGGCATGATGGATCCATGTTCTCATTCTGTTTACGCCAAATTCTGACTATACCATCTGAATCTCTCAACAGAAATCGAGACTCATCAGACCAGGCAACATTTTTCCAGTCTTCAACTGTCTAATTTTGGTGAGTTCGTGCAAATTGTAGTCTCTTTTTTCCTATTTGTAGTGGAGATGAGTGGTACCCGGTGGGGTCTTCTGCTGTTGTAGCCCATCCGCCTCAAGGTTGTGCGTCTTGTGGCTTCACAAATGCTTTGCTGCATACCTCTGTTGTAACGAGTGGTTATTTCAGTCAAAGTTGCTCTTCTATCAGCTGGAATCAGTCGGCCCATTCTCCTCTGACCTCTAGCATCAACAAGGCATTTTCGCCCACAGGACTGCTGCATACTGGATGTTTTTCCCTTTTCACACCATTCTTTGTAAACCCTAGAAATGGTTGTGCGTGAAAATCCCAGTAACTGAGCAGATTGTGAAATACTCAGACCGGCCCGTCTGGCACCAACAACCATGCCACACTCAATATTGCTTAAATCACCTTTCTTTCCCATTCTGACATTCAGTTTGGAGTTCAGGAGATTGCCTTGACCAGGACCACACCCCTAAATGCATTGAAGCAACTGCCATGTGATTGGTTGATTAGATAATTGCATTAATGAGAAATTGAACAGGTGTTCCTAATAATCCTTTAGGTGAGTGTATAAACTAATGCCGAGGTCTCTAGACAGAGGTTTGGTAAGTTTATATTTACGTTCCACACAGTCGGGGGATCGGTCCGGCAGTAGAGACGTCTTCAACTGTTTATGCGGGTAGCGTGCAGTGGAGAGGCGCAGAGCTGCGATCCAGTAGTCGTTGCCACGCTGGGCTGGAGGATGCAGAACTTTGGTTGCGCCAAGAGGGTCCTTAGGAAATGGACCAGGCAGCTGGGTCAGTCGAATCTTCACAGGGTCCAATGCAGGCTGGCTGGGTCACTGAGAAACCGTGTGGGACAGGCAATGTGTGCCGATGCAGAGGTCCATGGTGGACTGGGCTGTGCTGCTGGAGTCGTCGAAAGGGTCAGATAAGATCTCTCAGTGAGAGAGCCCTTCTTGCAGCTAGAGTGCAGCCGAAAGCAATATAAAAGGTTTTGCTCGCAAAAGCTTAACCTCAACTGTCTTGCAGTCTCTTTCCTCGTCAGGTCAGAAGCTCAGATCGTGATGTGTCTGTTAGTGTCTCCTTCCTCGTCGGGTTAGAAATGCAGAACAAGGGTGTGTCTACCCGGGGGACATATTTATCCCTTTCTGATGAGGAGATTGAAATCCGGCGCCTTTCCGATCCTGGAGTGTGATTGGCCACTGGTGTCCGAAGTACCCCTTATGTTGCCCACCCTTGTGTGGAAGTCATTTGCATAGCATAAAGTGGCATGTCAAAACAAGGTCGTTAACGTATTACCCATCCATTATTTCTTTACCAAACCTCTTTTAAAATATAAAAGGCATCATCAAGGCGTTTACAGTCAATGACCATTAACATAAACAGTGTTTTGTGTGAAGATGAAGTGGAAGAGTTGCAGTTTATATACATTTAAGGCCTCCAACATATGTATGAATGGATTAAGATAGATCTCTGTGGCCTCTCTTTTGCTGCTGCATCCATGAGGTCCTGAAGGAATTTTTATGGCTGCTCTTGTCTAAACCTTTGGAATGAGTTTGGTGGTTAAAGTCGACTTTTAGACCAATGCGAGTCCTCTCCTTGGTGGTGGTGGCGGGTGCAGAAGGTCCCCCTTCCTGTCCTTTAAGAGGTGTCTGGCAGTGGTCTTGGCATCTTATCTGATGTTGCTGACCATTTGTTTATGTTTTGTTTGGAGATACTCATAATGGCTACGTAAAGTTTAGACTCTAAGCTTTCAAATGACACCTATTTTTTGTTTGATCAATGCAGTAGTTTTGAAAAATATGACAAATTTTTTTCACAGCTAGGTGGCGCACCGCCGGCGATACACTCCGCTTTAGATGAATAACTCAGCGCTTGTTTAGAGTTATCGAAATTAAAAGCTGAGATTCTAAGCTTTAAAATGATACATATTCTGCGTTTTTACATTCAGTGGTTGCTTAGTAATTTGCTTATTCATTTTGTTTGCCGGGGGTTGTACCGCTAGCGGTACATTTCGGGTTTAAAAGTTTAAACAGAGGAAAAACTCTGTTTATAAAAATACCTGTGTGTGTGTGTGTGTGGACTAGATCTTAAAAGACAAGGCCACAGTTTGAATTAATCCATAGGCAATTACAATACAAAAGGAAAATCTAGAGATGGGAAATTTGGATACATTTATCCATTTCTCAAGTGTTTTTGTCTGTTTCAAAGTGAAGTGGGAGTGCAATTCTCTACAATTCTTTTAGGTCATAGAACTTTAGGTCTTATCTTGCTGATGTGTTTTTTGCTGCTATGGTAACCAGTACCTGGTTCGGGGGTTACAGTTTGGGGATTACAGAGTTGAAGATCTCTTTAATTTTAGGCTACGTTCAGACAGTCAGTCCAAATTCGATTTTTGTGCTGATCCGATGAACAGATTTAGCAAGTGCAAAGGGCAAAAAAACACATGAAAATGCTTCTTTTTTTTTCAGTGGAGACGACAGCACAGACGCTGCTCCGTTTTCCCCCTCCAATTCCTTTTTTTTATTTTTTATTCTGGATTTCATTTTAATGTTTTAATTACATTTTAATAGTCAATGATTTAACAATCAGTGATTTTAATAATAATAATAATAATAATTTGTTACATTTATCTAGCACTTTTCTGGGTACTTAAAGCGCTTTACATATAGAAGGGGAGAATCTCCTCAACCACCACCAATGTGTAGCACCACCTGGATGATGAGACGACAGCCATATTGTGCCAGAACACCCACCACACACTGATTGGTGGAGAGGAGACAGAGTGATGAAGCCAATCGGTAAATGGGGATGATTAGGAGGCCATGATGGACAGAGGCCAATGGGTAAATTTGACCAGGATGCCGGGGTTACACCCCTACTCTTTTATCGAAGGACATCCTGGGATATTTAATGACCACAGAGAGTCAGGACCTCGGTTTAAAGTCTCATCCGAAGGATCCATTTCAATCAATTTTTTTCCTTCAGAAATTGTGTTTGTGTATTTTTATCAGAATTGTTGTTGTGTATTTTTATTTTTCTGGCAATCAAAAGAAGGCATAAAACATTTATTTAATTTATCTTTTAATCATACGAAATTAAACATCAAAACATAAGTTAAAACTCATGCAAGTTGAATTTTCGTTTTCTTTTTTTCCTTAGACCTGATGTCACTGAAAGAGGAGAGTCAAGATCTGAATGGAAAGGAAGAGAAAGCTCAACATGAGAAACACGATTTCATAACTGAAGAAACATCTTTTAGTTGCTCACAGGCTGAGAAGACTTCCTCAAGAGAAAAAGCTCAAACGACAGAAACTTATTTCACCTGCCCTCAGTGTGGAAAGAGTTGCACTCATAAAGGAAACTTCAATGCTCACATGAGAGTTCACACTGGAGAGAAACCTTACACCTGCCAAAAGTGTGGAAAGAGTTTCAGTCAGAAAGGACACTTTCAAGACCACATGAGAGTTCATACTGGAGAGAAGCCTTACACCTGCCAACAGTGTGGAAAGAGTTTCAGACATAAAGGAAATTTTTATAAACACTTAAGAACTCATGCTGGAGAGACGCCTTACATCTGCAGACGGTGTGGAAAGGGTTTTGAACAACATGAAAACTTTAAAGTCCACATGAGAGTTCACACTGGAGAGAAAACCTACACGTGCCCTCAGTGTGGAAAGAGTTTCAACCGAAAAGGAAACCTCAATGCTCACATGAGAATTCACACTGGAGAGAAGCCTTACACCTGCCAACAGTGTGGAAAGAGTTTTAACAGAAAAGGAATCCTTAACAGGCACATGAGAGTTCACACTGGAGAGAAACCTTACACCTGCCAACAATGTGGAGAGAGTTTTAAAAAAAAAGAAATCCTTAACAGGCACATGCTAATTCACACTGGAGAGAAGCCTTACACCTGCCCTCAGTGTGGACAGAGTTTCAACAAAAAACAAATCCTTAACAGGCACATGCTAATTCACACTGGAGAGAAGCCTTTCACCTGCCAACAGTGTGGAAAGAGTTTCAATCAGAAAGGACACTTTCAAGACCACATGAGAACTCACACTGGAGAGAAGCCGTTCATTTGTGATCTCTGTGGAGAGAGTTTCAGATATAGAGTAAACTTTAAGCACCACATGAGGATTCACTTATGAGAGAACGGTTTTATATGTCATCAGTCTGGAATGAGTTGCAGACAGAAAAACCTTTGGGTTTATGTAATAACTTGTACAAGACATCACTGGAAAGACTTGCAGAAATAAAGCCAACCTTGAGGTTCACATGAGAGTTTAGATTATAGAGATGTCTTTTACCAGCCCTCAAGGCCCTGAAATACGGCAAAGTAATGTTTTTATATTTTTTCAGTCTTTGCTTAGCGCACTGGTGAATATCCCGTGTGGCAGTTAAATGAATGTGTAAATATGTGCTGTGCATTTTCCTTTCAGTAACAAAATAAATACGGTGAGAAAACTGCATTTGTGAAAGCATCAGATATAATAAACTGTTCCCGCACAAAACTTGGAAATACTAAGATTTTGATGGCTACACTAAAAGAAAGGTACATGTCATCTGGCAGTATTCCCTTTAACACAACCTCCAATGTGTATAGAAGGAAATAATGCTAGGAAATGACAGGTTTTCCACCGGTCCAGCTCCTCAAGACCTCTAGGCACAAAAGTAGATGGGGTGCAGTTTTGAGCTTGTGTTTGATTTTTGAATTCTTCAATTGTCCGGAGCATGAGATCAGCAAGAATTTAGAAACTAAAGATCACCTCTGTTCAGAAAAGTGCAAACACGACAATGACGATACCGCATGAACAGAGTCCTTAAAAGAGTCCTTAAATTTATACATACTGTAAGCACTGCTCACACCCATATCTTTTTTTGGGTTAAATTTCTATTTCAAAATAAGTTTTTGAACAGGTACATAACCAGACAGTGTTTCAAAGTTCTCGTTTTAGACTGTCAAACTCATTTTCACTGAGGGACACTTTAGCATTATGGCTGCCCTCAAAGGGCTGGGTGTAACTGTAAGACTGTATAAATGATACTACTTCTTAACATATTGTTAAATAACCGTTGTTGGAAATTGCCGTTTCCTCCCCAGTTCTTTGGTTTGTCAATAAGTAGACGCAAGAGATTCAGTAAAAGTATAAAAGTAACTTGAAAGTTTAATAAAGCAAAATCAGATCAGCTTCTGAGCTCAGGATTACAGAACAGCAAATCAATACTGACATACGGGAGGTCCGTAATGTCTCACAAGTCTCAGTATGCAATTTTATTCTTGTGTTGGTGACGCCTTTCTCCTGGTTCGATGACCACCTTCCAATTGCCTTCGCTCCTCTCGACCTTCCCTACTTGGCATCTGCACACAAAAACACACCAAGCACAGCCGCTCCCCCATTGCCAGTTCAAGGTTTCAAATACTTTCGCTATCAGAGCATGCCTCCTAGTTAATTCATATGGTGGCTGGCTTTAGACTGCTGTAAGTGGTTACACAAGCATATTAAAAGATTCCAAACATATTGTAATATACCAAACATAGTTAACCTTTTTAGATAACACATAATTGTCCCATAAAACATAATTATCCCACAATTCCCTCTCTTGATCTCAACGAGATCACTCCATATCTAACATCTCTGGTATATCTTCGTCCTCATCCTCCCTAGCTGCTAGCAGGGGCATTTGGTATGGAGGTGGGGCTCCCTTTTTCTCTATGGCGGTCACTATCAGCCGATTGACCAGACTTCTCATGCATGGTATACAGCAACATCCACAGGTAACTAATATCCCCAGGAAAATACCTAGTGACGTAAAGATGGATATTATCACACCTTTCCAGGTCCCAAACATGTCCTCCATCCATTTGGTCATCGCACTATCTGTCCCTGAGCTTGCCTTCATTTCTTCAGAGAGCTCCCTTAACCCCTCCATCTCATCGGATCTTTGCCACAATCTATCACTTGGCAGAGGTCAAACTCCCACAGTCCGTCCTTTCCCTTCACCCTCTCTAGAGTTAGTTTTTGTAGTTCTTTGTGTGGACAGTGAGCCCTTCTCCACTCTTTGTAGCTGTATAGTGGAGAAGGTGGCCCCAGTGTCCACTAGGGCCTCAACTGGCTGGTCATCTACCAGTATTGTTAGGAGGGGCTCAGCCAACGCCACCTCACTGGTTCTCTGTGGGTCTCGTCAATAGGTCGCATGGTCTGACGGGCCCCAGACTGGGCTTTGTCTGGGCACCTGTTGGTTGCCATACCATGAACCTCTTTCCATTGGGGTACCCCTACCTCTTCCCCTCTGAGGTCCCCCTCTAACAGGAGCCCGTCCCTGTGCAAGGGGTGGTCCCCTTGGCCTTCTGGCATTTTGTTGGCATTCACGCCTCCAATGATCCAAAGCTCCACATGTGAAACACCCCTGCTCACTAGAGGGCAATTCCCTCCTCAAATTTTGATATGGTGGTGGCCAGTCTGGAGTTGGGTCAGGGACAGGATACCCAGGGAACCCTTGTGGGCTGTATGGCCCAGTAACAGGATGCACATTGTGTGCAGGTGATCGAGCCTTCTCCTGGACCCCTGCCACTGGAAAAACTGGCAACTGGGAATTCTCTTTCGGTTTTTTCTTATTTTTGTCTTTTTCCACCTCTATCTGCATTTTTAACAGCTGAGTTTTAAGCTTCTCTAACTCAGTGTCCTCCTTTCCTCGTTTATCTATGGCTCTATCTACATGGTACACAAAATGTCTCGTCCAGATAGCATTATCCCCTCCTACCATATCGGGACTGTTTTCCATTGCCGCGACTGCAACATCTGGAACCCCCTTCATTACTGCCTGTCTAAAAAAAACTCCTGGCATATTTCTTTAGCATCCGGAGTTTCCCCTGTTCTTCCCTCCCACTCCGCCTCACACCTATGTAGGTATGCTGAGGCTGACTCTCCGTTTTGCAGCTTGAACTTAATGCTTTGATAAGTCCATTTGGGCATTGGATATAATGTATCCAACGCCTTCCCTATGTCAGTAATGTGCTGCTGTAGGGGTGTATGGTTGGACTCATTGACTGTATCGGCTTGTTTTTCGATGAGTCAGGGTGGTCCCCCACCAAATCGACCATGTTGACTCCTTGGTGGCTGTGTACTATGTGTGGGGCGGTGAGTGTTTTTATCAACTTACTCTGTCTTTGTGCTGAAAAAGTGAATGCAGATGACTGAATGAACGACACTACAGAATGTGTAGAGAGGATGTGCAATGGGTGTTTCATGACTATGTGTTCCGTTTTTTCTATCATCTTAGACAGCCCAGCTGCATATCTGGCGCACGGGGGTTGTTTTTGTTCTATTTTGTCCAGTTGTGCACTGACATAGCTTAACACTCTTCTCTGTTGGTGTTGTTTTTGATACAGTACCCCACTAACTGTGGAACCGGTTGTGCTCACATCTAGGTAGAATGGTAGTTGATGGTTTGGGGTCTGCAGCGTTGCTGCCTCTGCCAAATCTGTTTTTAATGAGATGAACACGTTTTCTGCTTCTTCTGTCCATTTCAACTTCCCTGTGCTGTTTTTTAGCCCCACCTCTTTTGCTAATGCTCTCAAAATCCCTGTCCGTTCTGAGTAATCTGGGACATATTGTCTACTGTATCCAACCAAACCTAAGAATGACAACATGTCCTTGACTTTATTTAGTTTTGGATAAGACAGAATGGCTTGTTTTGTTTCATTTGACATACCAGTCCCAGCCCTTCCTATCACTTTTCCCAGGAACATTACCTCAGGGTTTTCTTTAAAGTACCCTTTTAATTTTTTATTTCTGTTCTCAATGTGTTTGTCCATTAAAACTCCTCAGGTGTAAGCTCCAAATGACCAAAATCTTAAACCTCTTAATTCATGTCACTTGGCAGTGATACTTCATCAAATCCTCACTAGCCTTATCTTGCCACTTACACCCGAAAGTGTCATAACTTTACCAAGAACACATTTTCATAATCTCCCATATTACTTAAAATTTGGACTATAAGTCATCATCAATTTCTTTAAAGCCTGTGTTAAAATGTTTTGTTCATTCATATCTATATTAACTCCATTTAACTTTACTATTTCTCACAACATTATTCTTTGGGCTATTTCTCATTATTCCTCTATAAAAAATATGGTCTGCAGATGCCACACAATGTGATCATTATTGTTTCTTATCTCTACTGCTCAGCAGAAACCAAAATGTTATATTCCTCTTATCTCAATCCCAGTCACACAGAAAGACTTGAAGTCACTTGCTTCTTTAACATTAATTGTGGTTCTATATAAATCAAAATATCATGAAAAATTTAAATAAAGTAAAAATAAAACTTTTCCTTTTAAAAGTTATCTCTTTGGTCGCCCTCCGGCCTTTAAGAATTTTGAGGGAGTCTCCGGATAATTTAGATAGTGACTTCAGCCAATTTGTCACTTTGTCTCTGCCGTCAAGTCTATAATATTTACGTTTACCATTTTTAATCAATTGACATTATTTAAATTTAAGCCCTCAGTTGAATTTAGACAAGGGTTTTAACCCATGATGGACGGCAATCTTTAACTTTACAATTCCACTTTAACTAATCCAGAGAGTAATTCAAATCAACATCATAAATGACAAAGGTTGTCATAACAGACAGAGCTGGATAAGAATCCATTTAAAGCTCGTCCCGTGTTCTGGATCATCTTTTCACCAGATTTCTTCAAAATTATCAGTTTCTCTAAAGGTTGTCGTTTACCTTAACCAATCTGTAATGGTCAAACACTCATTCCAGAGGTTAATGACACCCAATCAGGACAGAACAGTTCTAGGAACAGACCCATACAAAACATAAAGTGCAGTCAAACCCACACACACATTAAACATGAATTGCTCATTCTCAAATTTTACTTTTAGTTCTTTTCCAGTCTTTTGGTTCAGTTTGATACAACATTTGACCGCGCACAGCCTCCCATGTCGCTTTGTACGTCGTCATTTCGTCAGTAATGGTTGTGTCTCCTTTAACGGATCACACTTTTCACAGTCCGGTCTATGTCCTAACAATCTACACACCCAACACTTTGGTACATTCTTGATACGCGTTTTCTGTCTTGGTAGCAATGCTTCTAATACCATTTATTTATGATCTCTTCACACACACTCAATCACTCGGTTTTATTACATTCACTCTGTCCCTCTCATTTCAAGAGGGCTCATCAATCTCTCTTCCTCTCTGAGCTGTCCGAATACTGCGTCCGTTCCTACCAGGTCACACTTAAGTGACGGTCCAGAGAAGGTGCGCAGCACTCGAACTTCCCAAATACGGAATTATACACACTCGTTATCACACACACTGAGATCTTTAGACTTCAGACACTTTTATCTTTTCACCACGCCGGGTTTTAACAGGATAAACAGAGTTTTCATAACATTGTAACCAAGCCTGGTCAACTCTTTCCCAACCTTGCCAGGTTCTTTTTTTTATGACCTATTTTGTTATTTAACTTTTATCTTTCACCACGCCGGGTTTTCACAGGATAAACAGTTTTCATAACATTGTAACCAAGCCTGGTCAACTCTTTCCCAACCTTGCCAGGCTTTTACGACTTATTTTGTTATTTAACCTTAACAACTGATCTGATTTTGTAGGACCATAAACATTGGTACACAATCCCCTCTCAACCTGATAATTTGGTATATCCAATTATGCAGCTCTTTTATGAAAAAGGTGTCTGCTTACCTTATTTTAGATGCTCTGTAGAGAGGTTGAAAGCGGATCGCCCCCCAATGATGACTTCAGCGTCATGACAAATCCGGGTGCCCCCTCCAAATTGTTGGAAATTGCCGTTTCCTCCCCAGTTCTTTGGTTTTTCAATAAGTAGACGCAAGAGATTCAGTAAAAGTATAAAAGTAACTTGAAAGTTTAATAAAGCAAAATCAGATCAGCTTCTGAGCTCAGGATTACAGAACAGCAAATCAATACTGACATACGGGAGGTCCGTAATGTCTCACAAGTCTCAGTATGCAATTTTATTCTTGTGTTGGTGACGCCTTTCTCCTGGTTCGATGACCACCTTCCAATTGCCTTCGCTCCTCTCGACCTTCCCTACTTGGCATCTGCACACAAAAACACACCAAGCACAGCCGCTCCCCCATTGCCAGTTCAAGGTTTCAAATACTTTCGCTATCAGAGCATGCCTCCTAGTTAATTCATATGGTGGCTGGCTTTAGTCACCATAGGCCTCTGCTGTAAGTGGTTACACAAGCATATTAAAATATTCCAAACATATTGTAATATACCAAACATAGTTAACCTTTTTAGATAACACATAATTGTCCCATAAAACATAATTATCCCACACCGTCTCTTTATTTGACTATTATTTAAGTTACAAATATTGTATTCATTTTCACAGATGTAATAATGTGTAATTGTTCTGTGATATTATAACAAAACATTTTAATTTATCAGGTTAAGAACCCCACATTACTCCATCAATCAAAGTAAATAAAGACAAATATCATCAAATACAAGTAATTACAAGTCACATTTGAAAGGGGCAGAACTATGGTACAACAAATGAATGTGAGCTGCTAAGAAGGTGTGACAGATGTTACAAAAACAAATGGCTGAACACAGCCTTGCAGAGGACATACATTCAACAACCAATGAGATAATAGTTTGATTACTGTAAACATTTGGCTGCATGAACATACAGCTGTAAACTGTTTGTCTTTGCTCACAACTATATTGGTCAAGTTTTGGGTGGATGAGGTGATTCTGCTTGTCTTTGAACTAAGTGGGACATCATATCAAACACCATTCTCATCCATCCATCATGCTCTTAAAAAACATAAAACAAAATATAAGCACAAACATCAAATTCTTATTCTTGGTTGAAATACACTTACGTTAAAATATTTTTACGGTAGTTTTAAAAAAAATACTTCCATATATTGGTTTTCTGGCCGGATGTCTGGCACTGTTTTCCCATGGTCAGTGTGTCAATGTCTGGTTTCAGGTCTTGTTCTGTAGCAATCCGTAAAACAGCATGGAGGTTCACGATGGAGCACGCATTATCGGTGATGCGTGATCTGTGCTTGGTCTTGTTTAGGTTCATAATTAAAAACATCTGTTCGCACATATATGTGCTTCTAAACATGGACAGAACTTGAGCAGAAGTTGTGCTTCAAATTGCGAGTCCATTCTGACCCCCAGGTTGGTGTGGAAAGTGGAATGTCCTGATCAGAGAAAGCAATGCTGGTGATAACGGTTTTCCGGAGCTGAAGTGGAGTGCTGACTAGGATTGCTTCAGTCTTGGAGCTGTTTAGCTGCAGAAAGTTTTGCTTCATCTACGCCTTTATCTCATCCAGGCAAGTGATCAAAGTGGAAGGAGTGAGGTCAGCAGAGGGGGAAGAATTTGACCTAAGGTAAAGTTGAGTGTCATCAGCATAGCAGTGAAAAGAAATCCCATGCCGGCTGATGACACAGCCAAAGGGGGAGCATGTAGAGGATGAACAGGATGGGGCCGAGCACTGAGCCTTGAGGGACACCGCAGGTGACATTGTGTGACAGGGATGTAGCTTCTCCCAACGCAACATATTCAGTTCTCCCAGTAAGATTAGATGAGAACCAGTTGTGGACAGAGTCAGAGAGACCGGTGGTGGAATGTAAACGGTGAAGGAGGATGTTATGATCAACAGTATCCAAAGCTGCAGTTAAGTCCAGGAGGATGAGAAAGGATGGGGTACCAGCATCTGCCGCCATCAATAGGTCGTTTGTGACCCTGACCAAAGCTGTTTCTGTGCTGTGTCCTGTGCGGAAACCAGACTGAAATTTCTCATATAGATTATTTTGTTTTAAATGGACCTGAAGCTGTGCAGCAACAACTTTTTCCAGCACCTTAGAGAGGTATGGAAGGTTGGCGATGGGTCTGTAGTTTGTCAATAACATCTGGGTCTAAAGTGGGTTTTTTAAGAAGTGGTCTGATGATAGCAGTTTTGAGTGATGAAGGAACATGGCCAGCCTGGAGGGAATTATTAATGATTTAGTTATAAGGGGACTTAAGACACAGAGGTTAGATTTTACCAAGGCTGTGGGAAAAGGATCCAGTGCACAGGTGGATGGTTTCATCTTTCTGATGATGTCCTCATCCTCGTGCTGTGTGATGATGGAGAAGCAGCAGAGATGTTGGAAAGTCCCAGGCTGTGGATCGACAGTCGGGACAGGCAGAGCGGAGGTGCTAGAAAGGTGGAAGTGGATGTTGTCTACTTAGTTCCTAAAAAAGGTCATGAACTTATTGCACCTCTCTTCTGTGGCTTCTTGAGTTTGCGGTTTGAGGATGTGGTTTATAGTGGAGAAAAGCTTCTTGGAGTTTCAAGGGTTATTGTTAATTATGCAAGAGTAGAACTGTGACTGAGCATCTCTTAAGGACCTTGCATAGGCCTTGTGATGCTCTCTATAGGCTCGCCTATGAACAGTGAGTCCTGAAAGCTTGAGACGCCTCTCAAGTACACGCCCAACCATCTTCATCTTTCAGAGTTCGCAGGTGTACCAGGGGGCTGAGCGCGAGAAGGTGACCATTCTAGTTCTGACAGGGGCGTGAAGATCTAGAATGTTGCTCAGAGATTGGTTGTAGAAGTCAACCGACTCCGTGACTGAGGAGAGATCAGCAGAGGAGAGTTGCTGGAGGTCTATAGTTAAAGTGTCTTGGTTAATTTTTTTCAGGTTCCTGAAGCAAATTTGACAAGTATCTTTGGTATGAGAAGAGGTGCGTGGCAGCTCCATTGAGATGGCCTGGTGGTCAGACACACCCAGATCATACACCAAGAGGTTTCTAATATGAGGAGAGTTGGAAATGACCAAGTCCAGAGTGTGCCCCCTAGTGGGGACATCCACATGCTGTTGGCAGTCCAATAATTGCAGAAACTCATCTGTCAGGTGGCAGGAGGGGGTATCTACATGAATATTAAAATATCCTAATATTAAAATGTTGGCAGAAGCAGAGCAGAAAGTCATGCATCTCAGTGTTAAAAACCCGATAAATAAGGAGTATTGTCAAAGAAAAAGGGGGTTGACATTTAAAAGCAAGGTATTCAAATGATAACACTGGGCAAAGGGAGAAAAGACAGCTCCAATGTTTGTCTATGAATTACAGCTAAGCCACCACCACGACCAGTGTAACAGGCTTTCTCCAGGTAGCTGTAACCAGGGGGACAGGCTTCATTTAGTGCTAAGTAAACTGCAGGCTGATGCCATGCTTTCGTTAAGCACATAAGGTCTAATCCCTTATCCATGATGTGGTCTTGGATGAAAGATGATTTATTTGTGAGGGATTGTGCATTAAAAAGTTCAATTTTGAGCGCTGACGGGGTGGTGAATCTCATTATTGGCCGTAATACACTAAAATCTGTGTTATATGCCTTAACTCCCATACGGACAGGGTAAATTTTAGTCCTTTTTTTTTGGTTTTGGAGTGTACAACAATATCTGTTAATTTAACAAACTTAGCAGTAAATTTTTTTTAGCCAAGAATCCATTATATAAATGGCAGACCTTAGAGATGAGGAAAAACATTGTTGGGTTTAGTTCTACCTCCGGTAGGGGTATCTCAAAAACTAAAGCACTTTTTGACCATTTGTCACTAGCACTTACTAGTAAATAGTTAGTGATTGTTGTTCCCAATTTGGTGAATACTGACATTTCCCCGGTGCTATGGGTGCTTTTTAATGGCATATTGTCCTTGACTAAATGCCATTAAGGCATTTGAATCTCTATTTTGGTAAATTTTGATTTTCTTTGTTCTACTGCTAAATATAACTTACTCATCACCATACATTGTTTAAATATTGCCTATCACGTTAAATTTGACATCGGTAGCTTTTAATCTAAATCACCATCACACGTTAGCATTTCGCTAGCCTGTTAGCTTGTCATCTCTGCACCTGGGTCTCCTGCTCTCTGAGTTCATTAGTTGGATTAGTAAATAGTGTCCAGCAAACAATTGTGGTGAGTTGGATTAATCAACAAACACGTTAAGTCATGTCATCTCCTGTCATTGTCACTTGCACCGCATGCTGCATGTTCAGTATAGGCTTCTCCGCTGGCGAACAGGGCTTCACATGTGATAAATGTAAGGAGATAGTTAGGCTGACAGAGAAGATTTCAGAATTAGAAACACGCATCCATACTTTATCTGAGAGTAGTGAGGATGTAACAGCTTTAGATACTGATTTGGATGCGTATAGCTTAGTGAACTCTGTACATTCTTCGGTTCCGCAGCAGGGAAATTGGGTGACAGTGAGACGGCATAGTCGCGGACATAAAAAATTGCTTTTCCGTTCCGGTTAGAACCTCAAAAGGGTTCTCCCCTCTCAGTGAAGCACCCACTGAGTATGCTGTTGAAAGTGCCCTAGTCATTGGTGATTCTATTACACAGAAAGTGAAAATAGAGACACCAGCCACCATAGTCACATGTTTATTGTTCTGGACTGCTCCCTGTTAAAAGGAGTGATGAGATAGTTAGTAGACTATCATCACTCAATGGCTGGTTGTCTTAAGTGGTGTCCGCAAAATAACGTAGGGTTCATAGACAATTGGAAAAGTTTTTGGGGCAGACCTGACCTGTTGAAGAAGGATGGCATCCATCCCTCCTGGGGTGGTTCCGCTCTTCTCTCTAGTAATTTGGCACATAGTCTTAGAGCTAAACCTTGACTCACTAGGGCCCAGGTCAGGAAGCAGAAAAACTGGCTAAACCGACTGTCTGCTAGCTGTCTCACGTCACCGGAGTCTGATAAATCCCAGCACATAGAGACTCTTTCATCTAGATATTATCATATAGAGACTGTGTCTGTTCCCCGAATTAGTAAATACAAAAAAACATCAAAACCATTTAACAGTAAAAATTTAATTGATGTCCAACAAATAAACAACAGATATAATACAGATGAACAATTGATAAAGCTTGGGTTGCTGAATATTCGATCCCTTTCCCCAAAAGCGCTTATTGTAAATTATATCATTACAGATAATAATCTAGATGTGCTGTGTTTGACAGAAACCTGGCTAAAACCTGATGACTACATTACTTTAAATGAGTCCACCCCCCAAGATTATTGTTATAAACATGAGCTGCATCTGAAAGGTAAAGGGGGAGGGGTTGCTGTAATTTATAATAATATCTTCAGTATTACTCAGAAGTCTAGTTTCAAATATAATACCTTCAAAGTTTTGGTGCTTTATGTAACGCTATGTAGTGTACATGATAAAACCTGTTTAACATTTGTGTTAGCTACTGTATACAGGCCACCAGGGAAAAATACAGACTTTATCAAAGAATTTGCTGATTTTCTATCAGAGTTAGTACTTGCCGTAGATAAAGTACTAATTGTTGGTGATTTTAATATCCATGTAGACAACGAAAAAGACGCATTGGGATTAGCATTTAAAGACAACACGTCTTTAGGCAACACGTGTCAGGACCCACTCATCGCCATAATCATACTTTAGACCTAATATTGTCACATGGAATAAATGTTGATACCGTTGAAATTCTGCAGCAGAGCGATGACATCTCTGACCATTACCTAGTATCATGTATACTTAATTTAGCTAAGGTTGCAAAGCCGCCCCCTCACTTAAAAAATGGCAGGACAATCACTGCCGCTTCTAAAGATTGCTTTTTAAATAATCTTCCTCATCAGTATCATCTCCTTAGCATCCCAGATAGCTTAGAAGAACCCGATGTTGCAACAGAAACTATTGACTCTCTCTTTTCCAGTACTTTAGACACAGTTGCTCCCCTGCGCTTAAAGAAGATTAAAGAAAATAGTCCAACGCCGTGGTACAACGAGCACACCCGGGCCCTTAAAACAGCAGCCAGAAAAATGGAGAGCAGCTGGAAGAAAACAAAACTAGAGGTCTTTCGTAATTTGTGGAAAGAGCACATGATCGCATACAAAAAGGCCGTAAAAACTGCTAGATCTGCTTATTTCTCGACTCTTGGAAGAAAACAAACACAACCCTAGATATTTATTCGATACAGTAGCTAAATTAACCAAAAATAAAGCTTCAACTTCTGATGTTTGTAAATAGCACAGCAGTAATGACTTTATGAACTTCTTTTCATGTAAGATTGATAATATTAGAAAGAAAATTTTAACCATGCAGCAGTCTACTATAGTATCACATCAGACAGAGCATTGTAGTGTCACTGAGGAAAAATTACACTCATTCACTGCTATAGGAGAAGAATTGGCTAAACTCGTTAAATCATCAAAATCAACAACATGTATGCTTGACCGTGTACCGGCTAGGCTATTAAAAGAGATGCTACCAGAGGTCATAGATCCTCTTCTTAATATCATTAATTAATATTTGTCATTAGGATATGTACCGACAACTTTTAAGTTGGCTATTATTAAACCCCTTATTAAAAAACCGCAACTTGATCCTACAGAATTAGTCAATTATAGGCCAATCTCAAATCTACCCTTTTCTGTAAAAAATACTTGAAAAGGCAGTGTCTTCACAATTATGTTCCTTTTTAGAAAGAAATTGTATCTGTGAGGATTTCCAGTCAGGATTTAGACTGTATCATAGCACTGAGACTGCTCTCATCAGAGTAACAAATTATTTACTCTTATCATCCGATCGTGGCTGTATCTCTCTATTAGTGTTACTCGATCTTAGCGCTGCATTTGATACCATCGACCACAACATTCTTTTGAATAGACTCGAAAATTATGTAGGCATTAGTGGAATTGCCTTGTCATGGTTTAAATCATACCTATGTGACCGTTATCAGTTTGTAGCAGTAAATAAAGAGATGTCACACTGATCACAAGTTCAGTATGGAGTACCGCAAGGCTCAGTGCTAGGACCGCTGCTCTTCACCCTGTACATGCTACCACTGGGAGATATCATTAGGGAGCATGGAGTTAGTTTTCATTGTTATACTGACGATACTCAGCTCTATATTTCTTCGCGCCCTGAGGAAACTTACCAATTCACAAGATTAACGGAATGCATAGCCGCCATAAAACATTGGATGACCGGTAATTTCCTGCAACTCAATTCAGAAAAAACTGAATTTTTAATTATTGGACAAAAAAGCTCCACAAGTAGTAACCTAGAATACTGTCTAACACTTGATGGCTGCTCTGTCAAGTCTTGGCGTCAGTGAGGAACCTGGTTGTGCTCTTTGATACCAATCTTTAGTTTGAAATCCATGTTTCTAGCATCTCTAAAACTGCATTCTACCATCTTAAAAATATATATTACGGCACATGCTCTCAATGCAAAATGCTGAACAGTTAGTTCATGCGTTCATGACCTCAAGGTTAGATTATTGTAATGCTCTACTGGGTGGTTGCCCTGCTCGCTTAATAAATAAACTCCAGCTGGTCCAAAACGCAGCAGCTTGAGTTCTTAATAGAACCAGGAAGTATGACCATATTAGTTCTGTCTGTCAACACTGCACTGGCTGCCTATTAAACATTGCATACATTTTAAAATCTTGCTTACTTGCTTAATCTCTTAACACATTATACTCCATCACGTCTACTGCGGTCTCAAAATTCTGGCCAGTTGATAATACCGAGAATATCCAAATCAACTGCAGGCGGTCGATCCTTTTCCTATTTAGCACCTAAACTCTGGAACAGTCTTTCTAACATTGTACGGGAAGCAGACACACTCTGTCAGTTTAAATCTAGACTAAAAACACATCTCTTTTCTGTGGAATATACATAAAACTCTTTTTCAATGAATTGATTGTTAGACTGCATTAACTAGGTCAGCCGGAACCGGGAACACTTCCCATAACACCTGATGTACTCGTTATATCATCAGAAGAATGGCATCTACGCTAATGATAGTCTGTCTGTTTTATCCCGAGGTTTACTGCAGTCAGCCGGATCCGGGCCATATCCAGATCAGATGGTTGACCTGTGCCCAGAGAAGACCAACGTAGGACCCTGAAGTGTCTGGAGAGGCCGCGACAATTAGACTCCCCTGAAATGGCATCTCAATAAACCCGTCTCCGGCGTGATGACTCCGATTGTTCGAATATTACAATTTAATAATTCTTAAATCGATGTGTCATCCTCAATAAACCCGTCTCCGGCGTGTTGCCTCCGATCCTTCAAATATTCCGATCTATTATGAGCTCTGACCTGTAAAGTTGCCAGAATAATAATCATACGCTGTTTGTTAATTGGCCAGAGGAGAACTGGCACCCCGACTGAGCCTGGTTTCTCCCAAGGTTTATTTTTCTCCATTAGGTCACCTGATGAGGTTTTGGTTTCCTTGCCACTGTTGCCTCTGGCTTGGCGTGCTCAGTTGGGGACACTAATTTTTTCAACTAAATATCCAAATAAATCTAATTATTAAACTAAATTAACCATATAAACTAAATTACTGATCTAAAGCCCACACTGTCACTGTATGATAATTGAAATGAACTGATGACATCACTGTTTTGTTCATACAGAAAAAAAAATTCATACAGGGGCATTTGTGCCCTGATATCTTGAATTTTTGGGACATTCTAACTGCATTCTATAGGCTCCATCACACAGTGAGTTGCCGCCCTGCTTCATGTTCGTCACCATCAACTGTATGAAACGTGGGACGGGGCGGCTGTGTTACATCATTTTAATTGCATTATTTTCATGATTGTGAAAAAGCACATGTGTAAGCATGAAGTATACGCTGTATTTTAAACTTAGGACGCATGTTTCTCTACCTTCTAGGGAAATCTCTTCCAAGCAAGTTCCTCTATATAACATCCAAATTGAGTGTACTGCCCAAGAGACTGCCGAGAGAAGAAGAAGAGATGAGATCAGACGACGGCAAATGATGAAGACGGGAAGATCAAAGAAGATGACAGCAGATAGAGAAGATAGAGGACAGGGACAGAGAGAGGATGGAGAAGTGAGAGGGTAGAGGAACGGAGAAACACATACAGCTGGTATATATATACATACAGCAGACAATAACTTTTCAATGTCTCTACTATGTCTGACATACAAAAATAATAAATAAGAGATTTCTTGGAAAACGACTGGTATCCGGTCCTGTGATTCAACCATAACAGGGACAAAGCTTAATTTCAGACCAACAGTATCAAAAAGAATCTTTATAGACTCAAAAATGGGAAAATGCATTATTGTTTCTTTATTGGTGGAGGTTAAAATTCAAACAATTCACTGGCCAGTTCATCCAATGAAAAATTAAAATAGTAAATTTGCTACTGAGAATCATAAGAGTCTGCTCTTTTAGTTATATATTAAAGGGGTGGTTCCTTGTTTTTTTTTCTAGGCTTGGTTGTGTTTATGGGGCGCAGTATAACATCTCAAAACTTATTTTTTTTTTAAACGGCATATTTTTCTTATATTTGACCTTTATTCCACCCTGCTGTCTCCACTGTCCTTTGAACGGCTCGTTTGCTTCCTGCTTCTGTGACGCCCATCCCTCAGAAAAACGCAATGGTCTTAGATTGGTTAGATGGCCAAATGTAGTTTGTAGTTCTGCAACAGCTCCCTCTCTTTCGTAATGACTGCGATGTGGCCTCGCCCACTTTGTTGCGTGTTCGCGGGGGCAGTGTTTATGTTAATAGCAAGGGTTTATGATGTCCCCAACCCGGGAAGAAGCTTGTTGTAGTCCAAACCGGCCGTTTTTGTAGGCAATAAACTGCCATAACTTTAAAAGACAATATCTCTGTTTGCATTGAATTTTCAGCGCTGTATCTTTGCCGATACTGTTTATGCTCAAGCAGCAACATTACACACTAACTAAAGTTAAAAAAGTGAAATTGCATGCAACCACCCCTTTAACTTGGTGTTTTTTTTGTTTTGTTTTTAGTGATTGTCATAAGTTATGGTTTAAATAAAATAAAAGGTACTTGCCAGATCTCTCACGGTCTCAAATCCACTCGATGATTCCCACTTCAACACATACATAAAACAAGTAAAGAACAAAACGAGAACTAGTCACAAGATATATAACGTTTGAAGAATGAGGCTGTCATCTATACACACGTACACACACAGAAATTTTGTCCCAGGTTGATGACGCAAGACGTATAATAACATGCCTGACTCAAAAAGAACCGAATGAGCCCGTTCAACCAGTTTGCCAAGGAGTCTGATGAGCGAGTTGACAATACTATGCAAGCCTGAGGCATGTACTGTAAATAATCTTATGATTATTAAATTACAGGAATGAAAATAACTCTAGAGATCTAACTTAATTGACATAAGTACCAATGTAGAACATTATATAGAAACTGTGTCTATTCCTCGTTTAGTGAGGTCAAACATTAAATCTACTGTAAGATCTAGGAAAATTCTAATTGTGATTAAACCAGAAAATCTCAATATTAGTGAACAAAAACAATTTCTAAAACTAGGTCTTCTAAACATTAGATCGCTCACACCTAAGGCGGTTATTGTAAATGAAATGGTCACAGATAATAGTTTCGATGTACTTTGCCTTACTGAAAC
Source organism: Romanogobio albipinnatus (assembly GCA_023566225.1). NCBI lineage: Eukaryota > Metazoa > Chordata > Actinopteri > Cypriniformes > Gobionidae > Romanogobio > Romanogobio albipinnatus. The sequence goes on along the minus strand of CM042240.1, from coordinate 63,192,969 downwards.
CTGGCTTAAGCCAAATGATTATTTCGGTCTAAATGAGTCTACTCCGCCAGGATAGCATGAGCCCCGTCTGATTGGTCGTGGCGGCGGTGTTGCAACAATCTATAGAGATATTCTTAATGTTACTCAGAAAACAGGTCACAGGTTTAATTCGTTTGAAGTACTAGTGCTAAATGTTACGCTCTTAGATGTAAGAAAGAAATCCGTATTATCTCTAGCCTTGGCTACTGTGTATAGACCCCCAGGGCCCTATGCTGATTTCTTAAAAGAGTTTGCAGACTTTCTCTCAGATCTGTTGGTCAACGTCGACAAAGCATTAATTGTTGGAGATTTTAACATACACGTAGATAACACAAATTATGCATTAGGGGCTGCGTTTACAGATCTATTAAACTCCTTTGGGATCAAGCAAAACGTCACTGGTCCCACTCATCGTCTTAATCACACACTAGATTTAATTATATCACATGGAACCAACCCAACCGATATAGATATTATACCGCAAAGTGATGATGTCACTGACCATTACATGGTAACTTGCATACTGCGTACTGCTGAAATCTGTCATGTTGCGCCACGTTATCGACCAGGCAGAACAATCATTCCAACCACTATAGATAGATTCTCAAATAGCTTACCTGATCTGTCTCAGCTGCTCAGTGAACCCAAACAAACAGATGAACTAGAGGAAATGACTAGCAGTATGAGCAACATTTTATCTAGCACATTAGAAATTGTTGCACCAATTAGATTAAAAAAGGTTAGAGAGAAAACTAAAGCACCATGGTACAACAGTGCTACACATGTTATCAAGAGAGAAACTCGTAACTTAGAGCTTAAATGGAAACAAACTAATTTAGAGGTCTTTAGAATCGCATGGAGAGATAGTATGTCACGCTATAAAAAGGCCCTAAAAGCAGCCAGGGCTGAGCATCTCCGCAAACTAATAGAAAATAATCAAAATAACCCAAGGTTTGTATTTAACACCGTGGCTAGACTAACAAATAAACAAGCATCGCCTGAGCAAAATATTCCGTTACAGTTTAGTAGTAATGATTTTATGAATTTCTTCACTCAGAAAATAGAAAACATCAAAAATAAAATTGTAAATGTACAATCTTTAATGATGCCTTATGATTCAACCGCTACTATCTCCCCTCAAGAACTACTACACCGCTTTACAACTATAGGACAGGAAGAGCTAAATAAACTTATCATTGCATCTAAACCAACAACATGTTTATTAGATCCAATACCCACTAAACTACTCAAAGAGTTGTTACCTGTATTGGAAGAGCCTCTTCTCAATATTATTAACTCGTCTTTATCTTTAGGTCATGTTCCAAGAATATTCAAGCTGGCAGTCATAAAACCTCTCATTAAGAAGCCACAATTAGATCATAATAACCTAGCAAATTACAGACCAATTTCAAATCTTCCATTTATGTCTAAAATACTAGAAAAAGTTGTGTCCGCTCAATTGTGCTCTTTCTTGCAAGAAAATGATATCTATGAAAAATTTCAATCAAGATTCAGGCGCATCATAGCACAGAAACGGCACTCGTTAAAATCACAAATTATTTACTTCTAGCTTCTGACCAAGGCTGTATCTCAATACTAGTTCTACTCGATCTTAGTGCTGCGTTCGATACTATAGATCATAAAATACTCATAGATCGACTTCAAAATTATACTGGTGTTCAGGGACAGGCATTAAACTGGTTTAGATCGTACTTATCAGACCGCTACCATTTTGTCTGTCTAAATGGGGAAAAATCCAGGATGATGTCAGTAGACTATGGGGTGCCGCAAGGATCCGTATTAGGCCCTCTGCTATTCTCAATATATATGCTGCCACTTGGTAATATTATAAGAAAACATGGAATTAATTTCCACTGTTATGCTGATGACACTCAATTATATATTTCATCACGACCGGATGAAAACGCTAAATTATCTAAACTGACAGCGTGTGTTGAAGATATTAAATACTGGATGACATGTAATTTTCTGCTATTAAATTCAGATAAAACGGAGGTATTACTTATTGGTCCAAAAAACTGCCCACAAAACCTCTCACAATATAACTTTACCTTGGAAGGATGTCCTGTCACTTTATCCACTACAGTCAAAGACCTGGGTGTTATATTAGACCGCAACCTGACATTCGAAAATCATATTTCATATGTTACAAGAACGGCATTTTTCCACCTTAGAAACATTGCTAAGCTACGTAACATGCTATCTATTCCTGATGCAGAAAAGTTAGTTCATGCATTCATGACCTCGAGATTAGATTACTGTAATGCTTTATTAGCTGGTTGTCCTGCATCCTCAATAAACAAACTACAGTTAGTCAAAAACGCAGCTGCTAGAGTTCTTACTAGGTCAAGAAAATATGATCATAAAACACCAATTTTATCATCTCTACACTGCTTACCTATTAAGTTCCGTATCAATTACAAAGTATTGCTACTGACCTATAAAGCCCTAAATGGTTTAGCTCCAGTGTATCTAACGGATCTTCTATCGCCCTACAATCCATCGCACTCTTTAAGGTCACTAAACTCTAGGCTTCTGGTCATTCCTAGGATATCTAATTCCACTAAAGGAGGGAGGGCTTTTTCACATTTGGCTCCTAAACTCTATTGTCCGAGGTTCAGACTCGCTGTCCCAGTTTAAAACTAGATTAAAGACGCATCTCTTTAGCCAAGCATTCACATTATAATTACCTTTTATACTACAGTTAAATTGAAACAAAAGCATTAATATAATATTCTGAACAGCAGCTACGCTAATTATTTCCCATCTGCTTTTCTGTTGTTATCTCGGGACACTAGTCTCCAGTTTGTATCCAGCCTCTCATGAAGACTTCGGATGCCCCAACACCTGTGATGAGACGACTCCACGCCTGTGAAGAGACGACTCAACGCCAGCGTTGTTATGGCCTAAATTAATACACGACTGATTAACTTTTTCGAACATTATTCTTTAACATTGTCTTTCTAACATTTTTACTGTTCATCTATGAAATGCACTTTCTGTAAAGCTGCTTTGAAACAATGTGTATTGTGAAAAGCGCTATACAAATAAATTTGAATTGAATTGAATTGAATCAATGCCCTGAAACTGCCGGAATGGGATGTTCTGCATTTAATCCTTCAAAACGCTTAATAATCTTAATTTACATTTACTTACACTTACTCTAAATGCTTTAATGAAATGATTACACAAGTGTCTTTTTTCTATCTGTAAGATTATGAGAAATATCATTTATTTCCAGTTTCTGTGGTTCCCAATCTGAATAAATCAGACTCAGAAATAATGAACTATTTATTTCTTTGTGTGTGTTCAGGGTCTGATCTGAAGCTTTTAAAGCAGGCCTGTTTGACAGCCTGAATGTCATTTTCACTTTTGTACGAGTCAAAAAAAAAAAGTTAAATTCAACATCTAAAAGTAACTTTGTGCGTTTGTGCTTTGTGCTTTTTCTGAGAGGAGAACCTTTCCTTATTGGGATCCCAATACGTCGGTCACGTTGGCCAAACATCGTACTTGACTGACTGAAAGGGAACATCTGATCTGTAACATTATCCATGCGGTTTAGTAGGTCTGAATATATGGGCTGTCTGTTAAAGATTTAATGTCTGCAATCTGTAATTTATTATGGATTTTTGAAAATGATCTTTCATGTAGTGTGTAACATAGCTCTAAGTGAATGAAAACATCCTGAAACTGCACCATATATAAAATTATTGTCTCTCAAAAGTAAGACTCGATTTGGAGTCAAATAAATGAATTGTTTTTCAAAGCCTTGAAAATTGATAATAGAACATATTATATAGAAACTTGTATATCATCATGCAATGATGTCACTATGCATTTCTTTTATGCTTTTTTATGCATTTCTCAGTGTCATGTTATCTCAAGGAAACATTCAAATAAAGTAATCTGTGTCAATGCATATCGTAACATTCAAATAAAGTTATTTGTGTGAGTGCATGTTGCTCGTTATTGCCTTTCATTCACTTAAGTTAATGGAGTTTATGTTCAGTTAAACAATTTATCCTTCACGTCGGATTCGACTGAAAATTGAAAACAACATGACTTCACCATCCAGTTAGGTACATCCTTGATTTCCCCATCAAAGTCAGTCAGAAATCTTGGAGTAACATTTGATGACCAGCTGTCCTTCAGAGAACACATTTCTAAGACAGCTCGCTCATGCCGGTTTGCGCTCCACAACATCAGGAAGATTAGACCGTTCCTAACAGAGCACGCAACACAGCTTCTTGTCCAGGCCCTGGTTATTTCTAGACTTGACTACTGCAATGCGCTTCTGGTTGGACTCCCCTCTTTTGCGATCCAATCACTTCGAATGATCCAGAATGCAGCAGCACGTCTTGTCTTCAACGAGCCCAAAAGGACCCACGTCACACCTCTCTTCATCTCCCTTCACTGGCTACCACTCGCTGCTCGCATCAAGTTTAAGGCACTGACGCTTGCATACAGAGCCACCACACGCTCAGCTCCGACTTACTTTGACCCCATTCTACAAATCCACACCCCAACCAGAAGCCTTCGCTCAGCAAAGGAACGATGGCTTGTGGTACCATCACAGAGGGGGAAAAAATCCCTTTCGAGAACATTTTCATTCAACGTTCCCAGCTGGTGGAACGATCTTCCCAACAACATCCGAAACGCAGAATCATTGACATCATTCAAAAGTCACCTTAAAACTCAGCTCTTCCGTGAGCACTTAACCTCATAAAAAAAAAAAAACTTCTTCTTTCTCTTCCTTCTTCCCTCCCTACTCTAGCCTGTGCTACACTGAGCAATGTACACGGTCTCAGGATTTCAGGCTCTTATTGCGCTTCTCGACTCTTCATGACCTATCGCTTCATGTTCTCCCAAGTTGTAAGTCGCTTTGGATAAAAGCGTCTGCTAAATGCATAAATGTAAATTGCGCAACTACAGCACACATTACAGGCACTGATCCACAAATGACAAACGCGCATATGTTCTTTATGTCTAAAGCTACTATAGAACGAGTAAACCGAACTTATCAACTGCTTGTTTATTGTCCTTATAAACTCCTTGATTTAAAATATAATCTGTACGCGCAAAACCATAGTATTTCTTTTTCATGTTTGAATAAAATGAAGGCCTATTTAATAAAACCAGTTCATGGTGTTTGTGGTGACAGTTGCATTTGCGGATCCTACATACGACTGACCGATATTGAGTAGCCTACATCTTGGATAAGATTCCTAAAGATTTCGCACATACAGCACACATTACAGACATGCATAAACGCGGATATGTTAGGCCACATGTCTAAAGTAGCCTATATAGAAAGAACCAGTCTTATAAACCACTTAACAACTTAAAATATAATCTGCATGCCCAATAAACTATAGTAAAATGTATTTAAATCTTTTGACAGAAAGGTTTTAATTAAATGTTATTTAGTAGTCATAAGCACATCTCCAGGACGTTATGGTGCCTCAGACTTGCGTCGCAAACTCAATCGAAATGTAACACCGACTTTATGGCGGTTTAAAGGCCTGTTCACACCGGGACGATTTTCGCGCGCGTTTATCGCCGACGTTTAACGCCTCGTGACTAAACAATGGGCGCCAATGTGAGTGTTCACACCGACGCGTAAAACGTCAGGCGTAAAAGCGTCATTTTTTAAAAAACGCCTCGGGTTCGTTTTTTTTTTTTGACGCGGCGCGTTAAAAACTGGCCGACCAATCAGATCGGCGCTTTTGTTCACGTGCCTGGAGCTGCTGAAGTTACAGTAAAACACGACTTGGTGGCGCTCAAGCACAAAACGGTCTAGCCGAGCACACATTGGCGAAGAAGACTGATCACAGAGAGTTGTTTGACAAACGCCACAGTGACTACAAAAACTATTGTTTAGCGTTATGAATAATCTTCAATTTACATATGTGGTCGTTTAATCTGCAGTGATGTCTGTTAACTGTGTGTTATGCTTTACAATTGAGTGAATTATGTCTTGTCATTCAATGTAATATCAGACAACGAACTAAGCAGTATGTTTCAGAATATGGATTGTATTATAAATTTGTTTTTATATCATTATTATTTAGCTAAAGGTTAAGTACTAGTGAAAATGTTTTATATATATAAATATATAGAAATGATTGATGAGTGTAAATGCTGAATAAGAAAAATGTTTATAGTTAGTGCTAATATTCAGTCATTACTATGCAAAAGTTATTTATGTGTTGACCATGTAATATGCTGCACAGTTGTCAAATGCATAGTTTTATTGATTTCATTCGTATTAAATGCAGAGACGAGAAGCCATCAGTAGCGTACCTTTCTTAATTTTTCTTCCTCATTTTCAGGAGAGTACTACAAAAGCAACCTGCACTGACACACTGTATCTTAAAATATATCACTGTCACTGTTTAGTCTCAAGATGCACACCAGTGCTGGGTATATCACGGTTTTTATTATTGGACCTTTACTATGGCATAATTTACTGTCAGAAATAAACATTGTAAGGACAAATACACATTCATTTAAAAAAGATCATTCAAATCAGTTCATAAAGCTAACAATTTAGTTTAAAACGCTGCTCTGGGTCGATTGGTTTACGGTAGTGTGTTTGTTCTTTTGTCAACAAGGGCGCCAACTGTTGAAGTAAATCTTCGAACTCGCTGACGGACATTCTAAAATACCCCCGAAAACGTTCATGATACATTTTTAGCTCTTGTATCAGTCGATAGAACTCCCATGTTCTTCTCTTTTTTTAACTATGGGATGTATCCAAAATCTGCGTCTTTTCTGTTGTCTTTCCTCGTTCAACAGAACAACAATGGTCTCATCGCTGGAGCTGCTGCTGCTGCTTGAGAAATCCATGTTCTAACTTCTAGTATGTGAGAAAGTTATATGTGTTTCGGCTCTCTCTTCTTCTTCTTCTGTGTGACAAGGGATGCAGCGAGCGCAGCGCCACCTTGTGTACCGGGCTATTTCTGTTTTTCAACAAGCGCCATCTAATGTCAGGGAGTGAAATTGCACGTTCACTCGGCGCATCGCGAGTGAAAATCGCTTGGGTGTGAACACTCAAGACGCGCCGAAAAACGTCACGAAAAACGCTGGCGATAAACGCGCGCGATATTCGTCCCGGTGTGTACAGGCCTTAAGACTGTCGACACAATAACTACGCCACCCCCACTTTTACGGGATAGGGGACCCTAATAATGATATTTTCTAAACACAGGTAGTTCAATTAAATGAACCAAAAGCCAGAGTATAAAAGGTTGATTTTAATAAAATGACACAATCCTTCTCCACGGATACTATTGAGATAACATTTGCTGTTAACCAGGGTGTTTCAAACAAAATCAAAATATATAAAACAAACCAACACAGCAAAAAAAGAAAAAAAAAAGAAACAAAAACCTCAACAACAAAAAAAGGGTAACAAACAAACACTGCTCACCACGAATTAGGATTGAACTATCAAATCAAATCTTAAACAGAAAAAACGATAATAAATCTAGTGCTCAAAGCAAGATAGACTTGGGCTGGCATTAAGTGAGTGATATTACATAAAAAAATAAAAAAAAAACAATAATAGATACGACACTCCATCAAAATAAAGTAAATCAAAGTAAAATCACAAACTGGATAAGAAGACTACATGGGAGAAAACATAACAATCCTAAATAAATGAAACCCAAATATCTCAACCATTCGTAAAAAAACACAACAATGAAACACAACCAAACGTAGAAATAAAACCTCCCATACAGTGGTACACCAGTTAATAAAACACTAAGACTTTACAAAAAAAATAATACCAAAAATAAATTATAATGACAAACACCCAAACCAAAATAACACAAACTAATCAAATAAACCTCAAATATATTTGTGGGGAAAGAAAACGGTGGCTGCTTAACCGACGGGAAGGATTTTAAGACCTGTAATTAAAACCATTTCCCATTTTTATTACACAAAAAAACACATCATACACTTATTTATAAAACATATAAAATACTCACATACCTTTTTAACAGTACACTATGGTTCACTTTGTTGACTGAGACATTACCCACCCAGCAAAAACACGTTGAAAAGACGTCGAAAAGACGACATTGCCAGACGTTTAAACAACGTTCAAATTTGGTTGAAAAGTGAAAGGTAAAAAGACGTCTTTTAAAGCCTAAATTTGGCTACAATCTTTTTCAGGCTTGACTTTAGCCTAATTTCAATCATAAATGTATTATTATTCATTATGTAATATTTTCATTATATACTACTAATATTATATTATTATACTCTGAAAATAGGACAACTGACAAAAAGGTAACAATAAAACATTTATTCATACGTCAAATACATCATTAAAAACTCATCACGAAAAACTAATTAAGTGGTTATTGCAGTAGGCTATATCCCCCGCCGCCAGATTGTCCAGGGGTATGCTTGAGGTGGTCTCCCATATCTCATGCTCAGTGGCCTTGCTGTTCCACTTTTTGATGGCATCTGTAATGACAAAAAAAAAACATTTGTTCTGTTCAGATTGGATATTCAAAAGTATTAATTGGAGAAGTAACGGTACAGGTCTTTCGATGCATTTCGCATGTGCATGCTGATTATACACCAGGCACGGTGCCAGGATTCCAGTTTTTGGCCAGACCAATTGTGGGTGAGCCTTAAATTAAAAACGTTATCAAATCACTGTTTAACCTAGTTAAAATGAGTGACTAATATACTGTTACATTTTCTGTGCTTACATAATAGAGATATTAATAGCTTGATGCTCTTTAAATATTTTGTTGCATTATAAAAAGTTTCGGTGCATGACTTCTGAACGAAGAAGAGCGCTTTGGAATCTCCATTACGCACCAGGCTGTGCTCTAGCGCATCTCTCTATAAGGTCTAGACTGTAAAGGAACCTAATATTCGGTCAGGAATCTAATATTTCCCCAAAACAAACTTTAGTTCTTTTCATGAGCCCGAATATTTGACAATTCTGTTTAATTGTTGTAAGGAAATTATTTCAGAATAATTTTATTACAGACAATTATTTAATAAAAAATAATGTTATATATAGGCTAATATTTAAACATAGCCTAACTATATGAAACAAAATAGGCTACGTTTCTTTAACCCTCTGTCCGACGAAGGCGTCTGCACATTTTTTCCTAAATGACTGGAACAACTCACGCTCCATCCTTTTTAGCCATACAGAAGTGCAATACATAATTATAAACTATAAACTGTCTACTTTTATTTGTGTACACTCACAATAAACAAAGGATTCTGGGAACAGATTATTTTGCATGTCCTCCACTCCAGACGCTGTCTTTATTCCAAAAAAAAAGAAGTGTTTATTAAACGCAAAGTTTTTAAGTTCAAAAGCATTTCTAAATTCAGTTCATATTTCAAACAAATGAAATTCCGAGGCAAAATAACGAAGTGGTAAAAAAACTACAACTTTGAGTTAGCCTACCACCATGCAAATTCAAGCATTCCTTCTCTCCCTATGCAGTGACTGGAACACGACTGGGGAACGGTAATTACATAAATGTTTTAAATAGATATGCACATAGCCTAGTAATAATAATAATAAACAAATAGACAACTTATAATAAATAAACTCAACTATTCTACAACACATTGCATATAGACAAACTGCAATGCCATAAATGAGTAGGCTATTTTAAGTTGTTAAGGCCTTTGAGTCCGAAATTTTCGCATGGGTTTTTTGTATTAGAGATTCGAAAAATTTGTCACGCACAGAGACCTTGCACACTGAGTCCGATGCGTATTAATGAATGCGTTACGAAAAAAAACACAAAACAATACAAAATGCCGTCTTCAAGAAGTGAGGATGATTTTTTTGTCCTCTCTCTTCTTAAAAAGAGATTAAAGGTGCCCTAGAATGAAAAATCGAATTAACCTTGCCATAGTTGAATAACAGGAGTTCAGTACATGTAAATCACATACAGTGAGTCTCAAACACCATTGCCTCCTCCTTCATATGTAAATCTCGTTTGTGAAAAACACCACGGAAAAATAGACAAATCTCAACGTAACGCCAGCAGTGATGCAATACACGGGATCATTAATATGTACGCCCCCCCAACATTTTCATAAGCAAGCACATGTTCACTATCAGGCGAAACTGCGCAGCCGCCGTATCAACTGTAGTTCTGCAGCAGACTGACGCGAGGATAGCGATCATGGCAGATCATGGACACCAATGTTATGTTCCAGGCTGTGCAGGGGATGTGAAGACGTTTCATACTCTTCCCACAAATAAAACATGTCAACAGGCATGGTTGATGTGTATTTATAATCGGATACCGCAACAATTTAATTCAGAGTTGTTAGTTTGCTCAGCCCATTTGACCACGGACAGTTTTTCAAACCTGGGACAATATCAATCCGGCTTTGCTCAGCGTCTGACACTGAAGAAAGGGGCAATTCCAACCATATTCCTGCAAGCAGTGATTTTATCCACTTCTTGACTGTCTAAACCATTTCTGATTAAATCGAAAGTTTCTACAACATTAACGATAATATTCCTGTTGTTGTCTAGATCTGACGCAAGATGCTATACGGTAAGAATTATTCTGAATAAGATAATCCAAGTGGCTTACATAACTAAATAGTACATAACTAACTAAATAGTATGTCTAATGACAAAGGTTAATATTATTTCATGCCAGTGTTGTCATAAATTAGTAAATGCAACCATAGATACGTAACATACTATGTTAGTTTAGTTGCTTACACATAGCTCACTCGATCCTTCTAGCTAACGTCAACACCTCCACCATTTAAGTTGAAACGATAGTAATTTGATATTTCTTTATTTATATTTTTGACAACTGAAGTATGATTATATACTGATTGATATATATAAGGTTGAATGCCTAATCTCTCCATCGTCATGACGGTCAGTAAAGTTGTGCCTGCTATCGTTGAGCCGCAGTGAAACAGCCAATCAGAGCAGAACTCTGCATTAATATTCATGACCCTTCCAAATAAGGCAAAAACAGACCATTTCATCCTGGGGAAGATTTCTAGAGTTGTAAATGGACCTGTAAAACCGTATCTGGACAATTATTGACCTTAAATAAGCCATATACCCTCTATGTAGATACCAGAGAACAATTTAAAATGTTGTTTCAAATCATTCTAGGGCACCTTTAAAAAAAGAGGAAGTAATGGGTCCATCATCCACTCCTGCGATTGCGTAGAGAGGAAGGTGAGTTCCACCTTCTTATCAAGGATCTGCGGGATTATCCAGACCGATTCAAAGTTTAGAATGTCACTATAGCGCGTTTCCATTACCCTTCAAATTGCGCAAATTTAAATTGCGAATTGAAAATACGCCCAATGGAAGCGCTTCAATTTCGCAAAAACTCCCATATATCGCAAAAAGGTTTTTGCGCTCGCATGAGGTGGTTTTTCAGGCCATTCGAAAAAGGAATTTTTTGCAAAACTGCAATGGAAACAGTTTTCGCATTTACAGGTCACCTGGTACGGTCATGCATTACTCTCACATAGGGCCTACATATTATTTTTTTCCACTCAAGTATGTCTAATAACAAGATCTTATATGTGGCAATGACATATATTTTCTCCTAATAATCAAAGTGGTGTAACTTTATAATGACGGACCCCGGTGCAGACAGACATATCATAACTATCTATAGGCCTACTGTAATTAAGACATATATTCAACAAATGTATTAAAACAGAAAGACGCTGTAGTTTTGTAATGATCACCAGCTGGAGTGCCCTTGAGAGCCACCAGAGGGCACTCCACACATAAGACTATTATCACTTACAAACTACATTTCCCATAACTCACTGCCCGGACTCATCATCACTTATCACTGATCACATTCACCTGTACCTCATTCACTGATTGCATTTCACCTGTGTCTCACCATCCTGTTAGTATCTGTCTATTTATACCATGGTCATGCATTCACACTCCGCGAAGTCTTGTTTAGTGTTACGCTGCAATTCCGAGCATTCTCCTGTTTTTCTTGTCTGTTGGTTTTGGATATCTTGCCCTGTTCCCTGGATTACTCTCTTGCCTCTGGTCCCTGCCTGTTTTGTTTTTGTTTCTTTGTTTCTTTTTTTGGACTGCCTGTCTGTGTATGACCCCTGCCTGTACTTTGGATTACGCCTCTGGATTGCCCTGTAATAAAGCTGCATTTGGATCCACCTTCTGTCTTGGAGCAGTTCATAACAGAAGACTTCGCCACACCCCGATCCAGCAGCTATGACTTCCAGGGATCCAGCAGAACGGATCTCGCCTGATCTTCCCAGCATGAGCCGGGAGTTCGCTGGACAGGTCGCGGCCTTGGCCCTGGATAGCCTCGATCTGTTCTAGTACACCTGGGGGTTTGTTCCTCTCGCTGCCTCTTGCTCTCTGGGGGACGAGGCAATTAAGTTTTGTTACCGGAGGGGGGCTAAGGAGGTCAAACCGAGGGAGCTTCCCGATCTTTCCGGTCTGGATTGGAGAGAGGCACTCTCCAGATGTCTGGAGAGCTTCCTTCCGTGGCACGCCATGTCACCGTCTGCACTTCACGCCAGTCCAGCCGAGCCCGCACTTCACGCCAAATCTGCCGAAGCCAAGGCAGTATGCATCATGCCCCTAAGACTGAGACTGATAGCCCCTGAGACTGAGAGCGTCATGCTCGCCAAGCTAGAGCCTTCACCGCTGGACTCGTCCAGTTCAGAGCCCTCTTCATCGCTGGTCCTGTCCAGCTCAGAGCCCTCTTCATCGCTGGTCCTGTCCAGCTCAGAGCCCTCTTCATCGCGGGTCCTGTCCAGCTCAAAGCCCTCTTCACCGCTGGTCCTGTCAAGCCCAGAGACAGAGCTTCACGTCACGTCTGCTGATCCAGAGACTGAGCTTCACGTCACGTCTGCCGATCCAGAGACTGAGCTTCACGTCACTCCTGCCGATCCAGAGACTGAGCTTCACGTCACGTCTGCCGATCCAGAGACCGAGCTTCACGTCACGTCTGCCGATCCAGAGACCTAGCTTCACGTCACGTCTACCGATCCAGAGACCGAGCTTCACGTCACGTCTGCCGATCCAGAGACAGAGCTTCACGTCACTTCTGCCGATCCAGAGACTGAGCTTCACGTCACGTCTGCTGATCCAGAGACTGAGCTTCACGTCACGTCTGCCGATCCAGAGACTGAGCTTCACGTCACTCCTGCCGATCCAGAGACTGAGCTTCACGTCACGTCTGCCGATCCAGAGACCGAGCTTCACGTCACGTCTGCCGATCCAGAGACCTAGCTTCACGTCACGTCTACCGATCCAGAGACCGAGCTTCACGTCACGTCTGCCGATCCAGAGACAGAGCTTCACGTCACTTCTGCCGATCCAGAGACAGAGCTTCACGTCACTTCTGCCGATCCAGAGACAGAGCTTCACGTCACGTCTGCCGATCCAGAGACCGAGCTTCACGTAACTTCTGCCGATCCAGAGACCGAGCTTCACGTCACTTCTGCCGATCCAGAGACAGAGCTTCACGTCACTTCTGCCGATCCAGAGACAGAGCTTCACGTCACGTCTGCCGATCCAGAGACTGAGCTTCACGTCACGTCTGCCGATCCAGAGACCGAGCTTCACGTCACGTCTGCCGATCCAGAGACAGAGCTTCACGTCACTTCTGCCGATCCAGAGACAGAGCTTCACGTCACTTCTGCCGATCCAGAGACAGAGCTTCACGTCACTTCTGCCGATCCAGAGACAGAGCTTCACGTCACGTCTGCCGATCCAGAGACCGAGCTTCACGTCACTTCTGCCGATCCAGAGACAGAGCTTCACGTCACGTCTGCCCGTCAAGAGTCTCGTCCCGACGAGCCTGAATCTGTTCCTTTTCCTCTTCCCATGTCTGTGTCTTCGGACAAGAAGGCCGACTCCACGCCTGTGTCTCTTGACAAGATGGCTTCCGGTGAGCCAGTCTCTCCGTACAAGATGGCCACCGCCGAGCCAGTGTCGCCGTACAAGATGGCCGCCGCCGAGCCAGTGTCTCCGTACAAGATGGCCGCCGCCGAGCCAGTGTCTCCGTACAAGATGGCCGCCGCCGAGCCAGTGTCTCCGTACAAGATGGCCGCCGCCGAGCCAGTGTCTCCGTACAAGATGGCCACCGCCGAGCCAGTGTCCCAGGACAAGATGGTCTTTGCGGAGCCGGTGTCTGTTCCTCTTCCTGAGCCGGTGTCTGTTCCTGTTCCTGAGCCGGTGTCTGCTCCTGTTCCTGACACGGTGTCTGCTCCTGTTCCTGAGCCGGTGTCTGTTCCTGTTCCTGAGCCGGTGTCTGTTCCTGTTCCTGACACGGTGTCTGTTCCTGAGCCGGTGTCTGTTCCTGTTTCTGAGCCGGTGTCTGGTCCTGTTTCTGAGCCGGTGTCTGTTCCTGTGCCATGGTCTCCTCCCTGGCCGCCTGAAGGGTCGTCTCCTCCCTGGCCGCCTGAGGGGTCGTCTCCGCCCTGGCCGCCTGAAGGGTCGTCTCCTCCCTGGCCGCCTGAGGGGTCGTCTCCGCCCTGGTCGCCTGCACAGCCTGATCCGCCCTGGTCGCCTGCACAGCCTGATCCGCCGTGGCCTCCCAGCTTGCCGCAGTCTCCAGGTCGTTATCCGCTCCACGGGCCTGGCCCTCCATCCCGCCCCCGGGTCCGCCTCCGCTCCTCCTCCCTCCGTGACAGTTTTAGGAGCGTCTGGAATCCGCTCCTTAAAGGGGGGGCTATGTAATGATCACCAGCTGGAGTGCCCTTGAGAGCCACCAGAGGGCACTCCACACATAAGACTATTATCACTCACAAACTACATTTCCCATAACTCACTGCCCGGACTCATCATCACTTATCACTGATCACATTCACCTGTACCTCATTCACTGATTGCATTCACCTGTGTCTCACCATCCTGTTAGTATCTGTCTATTTATACCATGGTCATGCATTCACACTCCGCGAAGTCTTGTTTAGTGTTACGCTGCAATTCCGAGCATTCTCCTGTTTTTCTTGTCTGTTGGTTTTGGATATCTTGCCCTGTTCCCTGGATTACTTTCTTGCCTCTGGTCCCTGCCTGTTTTGTTTTTGTTTCTTTGTTTGGACTGCCTGTCTGTGTATGACCCCTGCCTGTACTTTGGATTACGCCTCTGGATTGCCCTGTAATAAAGCTGCATTTGGATCCACCTTCTGTCTCGGAGCAGTTCATAACAAGTTTCAGCCTTGCTCAAAGACTGAGGAAACAGGCCAGTTATGCACGTCAATCCATTCCCGACGATCTTGGTTTGCTTCTTATTTATTAAATATACAGCCAAATAGTTGATTAAACATTGATAAAAATTAAAATACAATTTATACAAAACAAAATAAATTTTAAAGAAAGACTTTCTAGAAAACACAATTCAATGAAATGCTCAACCCCAGACATATGCGCATCTGATTATGTGCCTTACTCATGCTGCTCACTTTTCATAATCAACATATTAAATTAAAAGATTATAATATTTTAACATAGCCTAACTATATGGAACTAAATAGGCTAGGTTTTCTTTAACCCTCTGTCCGACGAAGTGGTTGGCGCCTTTTGATGGATTTTTTCCTTATTCCAGCGGAAACAACTCAGAATACTCTGTCATTTCTAGCCATACAGATAGGCTAAGTGCAAGACATAATTATAAACAGTAAACTGTCTACTTTTATTTGTGTACACTCAATAACAGCAAAGGCCATGGACTATTATTCTGCACTCCAAACACTGTCTTCATTTCAAAAATATATTTTGTTTATTAAACGCAAAGTTTTTCATTTCAAAAGCATTTCTAAATTCAGTTTATATTTCCAACAAACGAAATTCCAAGGCAAAATAACGAAGTGGTAAAAAACCCAAAACATTTGAGTTACCACCATCAAATTAAAACTTTTCGCTTGTCTCTAAAATTGTGGGTGGGGGGGTCTATTTTGCACTCTTGATTTCTAGTGTCATTTTTGTACCATTTTGATGAAGCTATATTTTTTTTAATTGTGAAATTTTAAAATGTTAACTTTTTCAGCTAAAAGTGACTGAAGACCATCAGAGGGTTACAACATTAACTTAGATTTTGAATTTTTAATCAATTTAAAATTATGTTTATTTTTATTTGATTAAATTGATACAATTTTTTATTTTATAATTATTAATTCATTATTAAATATTTTAATTATAATTTAATTTATTTAAAGACAGAGCCACAATACAATACACAATTTAAAAAAAAAAAAAAGGATTATGCTTTTTATGCACTGAAATCATGACCGTTGTGTACAGTTTCTCCTCCACTGATTATAATCATATCAGAATATACCTCTCACGGTGGTGTACAGTGCTGTTGACTGAAATGCTTTTTTTGAGCCGTGGCCCTTCATGTTGAGCTGTGCCATAAGGTTGTTGGTCATCAGCCTGAAAGAGAGAGGGGAAGAAAGTGAAGTGAGAAAGAGATGGCGATAGGGATAGGGAGACAATTTGATTAAGATGGGTAGGCAGAGAGAAGCAGTGATAAAGAGAAGGATACATTGTCTCCCATCCGTTATTTTATATTGTATTTGTATTACCTCTAGTCACCTCCTCTACACCCCACCAAAAACAGTAAAGGTGGCAAGTAGGAGATGTGAGAAGTGATGAGTCAAGGCAACGGACATTCATTTTATTATCAGAAATCAAAGCTGTGACTGCCTGTGATTTGAATGTGTGAATGTCTGATTTTCAAGAAATGTACCTGTCCAAAATCTTTGTGGAGCAGTCCCTGGTGTTTTTTCCTCCTACTTTACTCAACTGTGTAATCTAAGAGGGGGAAAAAGAGTAAAATATCATACTTATTACTATACAATATTGGTTACAAACATTTTTAGTCCTTGCATAAACCTAAACCATTGAATTTACAACTCCGTATTTTCAGCAAAGCAGGATTATGAGTATTTTTCTATACTATTGTCATCATTGTGCATGAGGGACCAGCAACATAAACAAAAATATTAGGTAAGGTACAAAAATATGAACAGGTAATTGTACTTTGACTGTCACTAACACTAATTACACAAATGCATCATGATTATTGGTGGGTTTTCACTGTACATAAAATAAAACAATGCTGCAAATATTGTAAATTTTCAGACAATCTGCAGCAAAATCAGTAATTCTAGGCTGCAATAAAAAAATTTTTAAATCCAGGACTGATTAAATAAATTACATACAGTACCTAAGTGCTTAGTAATTTTTTTTTTTTTTTTTTTGAAGAAAAAAATAAGCTAAGTAGTAAATAATAAAATTTTACCAGAACAACGTTTCGGTTACTAATGTAACCTCGGTTCCCTAAGATGAGGGAACGAGTATTGCGTTTTGCTAAAACGCAAGGGGGAATTCCTTTTCCTCGAGATATTGAAGCAAATTTTTATCCAAAAATACCTTTTAAACGCAGTGCAGCTGCACAACTCTCAGCAGGAAGCAGCTGCGTGCTGATTGGCTGTGCCGCTGCAACTGCAGCAACCTATAGTGAGACCGTGGGGCAGGACGGACCAATCAGGTCCTTCCAAATTCCCGCCACAAGGGGCAACAGAATTTGCATAGCCAAGGGTATATAAGACCCACTCTCGCAAGGTTAGTCAGGTTAATCGACTGAAGCGACTCCTGAGCAAGTGAGCAAGCACGGCAAGCAAAACGCAATACTCGTTCCCTCATCTTAGGGAACCGAGGTTACATTAGTAACCGAAACGTTCCCTTACGAGAGTACTCTCGTATTGCGTTTTGCTAAAACGCAAGGGGGACCAATGCAAAACGCCGTGCTTGCTTAATGGCTCTAAGGCCGACGACACCAAACCCAGGCCAACCTAGGTGGGCCCGTAATATGATATCAATAATTCAGAGTGAGCCAGACCTTAGTCGGGCCCTAATGAGAATGAACACGATATTCGTGCAATAATAAGAATAGACCAGACATAGTCGGGTCAGGAATAATGAGTGGCCAGATAAATCGAGCCAGAAGGAATATGCTTATGACTTATACAATATCCAACCCAGGCCGGACTTATCGAGCCTTAAGGGGTTAAATCTGTTTACACAGCAAAAAGCCCAGCTTGTAAAGCCGGAACATCTAAATTATAGAATCTGATAAAAGTGGACGGGGAGGCCCAGCCTGCCGCCGCACAGATATCGTTCAGAGAAATGCCAGTAGACCAAGCCCACGAAGAGGCCATGCCTCTAGTAGAATGGGCTTTAATGCCTAAGGGGCAGCTGAGATCTTTAGACTCATAGGCCAGTGAGATAGCATCCACTATCCAACGTGACAAGGTCTGCTTTGTGACCGCGCACCTTCGGGTGCGGCCGCCAAAGCACACAAAGAGCTGTTCAGTTTGCCTATAAGCAGCGGAACACTCTATGTATATTCTCAGCGCTCTGACAGGACAGAGCAAATTAGCATCTATTTCATCTGACTGTGATGAAAGTGCCGAAAGTGAAATGACCTGTGCTCTGAACGGAGTTGAAAGCACTTTAGGTACGTATCCATGTCTTGGTTTGAGGACGACCTTGGAGTCGTTTGGCCCAAATTCCAGACATGAGGCGCTCACAGAGAGCGCGTGCAAATCACCCACTCGCTTAACTGATGCAATCGCTAGCAGAAAAGCAGTCTTTAGTGAAAGGAGCTTTAAGCTCACTGAATGCAGAGGCTCGAATGCAGAGCTCTTCATGGCATCCAGGACCGTGGACAGGTCCCATATAGGGACAGAAGGGGGGCGAGGTGGGTGAAGCCTTCTAGCCCCTTTAAGGAAGCGAACAATGAGATCGTTCTTTCCTAGTGACAGTCCGTTCACTTGAATGTGATACGCTGCTATAGCAGCCACATAAACTTTGAGCGTGGAGGGGGAGCGACCCGCGTCCAGAAGCTCTTGTAAAAATGTAAGCACCTCTGACACTGCACAATCATGTGGGGTCAGGCTTCGCGCTTTACACCAGTCTGAAAAGACTGACCATTTGCCTGAATAGAGCCGCCTAGTCGTGGGGGCTCTAGCTTCAGTAATAGCATTACGTTCCAATAGCAAATAGGGGGCATTACGCTTTCAGAGAGGTTCTCATGTACCCGTTGATGGGCCAAACATGAAGCGCCCATAGGTCGGGACGGGGATGCCAGATCTGCCGTTCCGCCTGCATGAGGAGGTCTCTCCTCAGCGGAATCGGCCACGGAGCTGCATCTGACATCTGACTCAGCAGTGAGAACCAAGGTTGGTTTCTCCAAAGCGGGGCTATTAAAAGCACAGCGCAATTGCTCTCCCTGATCCTCTCTATGACTTGAGGTAACATTGAAATTGGGGGGAACGCATAAAGAGGAAGGTTGGGCCATTCGTGGGCCAACGCATCCTCGTGCTTGGAGAAATATATTCGGCATTGAGCATTGTCTTGTGAGGCGAAAAGATCCACTTTTGCCTCTCCAAACTTGCCCCAAATTATCTGAATTATATTTGGGTGAAGAGACCACTCTGCAGGGGACACTTTGCCCCTGGACAGCATGTCCGGACCCAAATTCAGAATGCCTGGCACGTGAGTCGCTCTCAGCGAGCTCAGATTGTGCTCTGCCCATATTAGGGCTTCTTCCGCCATTGAGTGCAGATCGACAGATCTCAGACCGCCTTGGAGATTTATATAGGCTACCACCGACCTGCTGTCCGTTCGGATCAGGACATGGTGGTATTTTATGTACGAAAGGAAAGCTCTTAGCGATATCGTGACCGCTTTCATCTCTAGACAGTTTATATGAAGGCTCTTCTCCGAGTCTGACCAGAGACCAGAGATCGGCCTGCCCTCGTGAAGGGCTCCCCAACCTAGGTTGGATGCATCTGTCGAGATAACTTTCCACTTCGTAACAGTGCCCACACTCACGCCCGTCCTGTACCAGGCGGGATTTTTCCAAGGAGCCAGAGCTAACATACAGATGTGGTCTACCCTGATTCGTAATCGGCCCGAAAGCCATGCGTGAGCTGGAACGCGGCGATTCAGCCAGCGCTGTAGAGGGCGCATGTGTAACAGACCCAGTCTGAGCACTGGCGCCGCCGAGGCCATGAGACCCAACATCCTCTGAAAATATTTGAGAGGAATGCGTGCACCGGACCTGAGGGAAACCGCTCGGTTCCGAACAGAGAGCGCGCGCTGTGACGTCAGCCGCGCGCTCATCTGCAGTGAGTCCAATACTGTTCCCAGAAACAAAACTTTCTGTGTGGGAGACAATGAGCTCTTTGCCACGTTGATTCTGAGTCCCAAGCATTGTAAATGGTTGAGAAGCCAAGATCTGTGGTCTAATAACTGTATCTCTGACTGAGCTATTATGAGCCAGTCGTCGAGATAGTTGAGAATTCTCATTCCCCGAAGCCTCAGCGGGGTTAGCGCCGCTTCCATGCACTTTGTAAACGTGCGAGGGGCTAGAGATAGACCAAAAGGTAGCGCCTTGTATTGGTAAGCTTTCCCCTCGAAGGCGAATCTCAAGAATGGCCTGTGATGGGGGGCTATTTGTATGTGGAAATAGGCGTCCTCTAGATCCACAGTGAAAAACCAATCTCCCGGGCGAATGTGCGCGAGGATTTGTTTCATTCTCAACATTCTGAACGGGCGCTTCATAAGGGCTTTGTTCAAATGTCTGAGGTCTAGGATGGGTCTTAGACCACCGTCCTTTTTTGGAACAAGGAAGTAACGGCTGTAAAAGCCCGACTCGCTCTGTGAGGGGTGTACGGCTTCTACCGCTCCCTTTATTAACAGTTTTGATATCTCGGTTCGAAGCACGTGACTTTTGTCGCTTCTCACCGTTGTCTCTTCCACGGCGCGAAAGCGCGGTGGTCTGCGAGCAAACTGTAGCGAGTAACCTCGTTCTATTATGTTCAACACCCATTTCGAAATGCCGGGAATGGCCCGCCAGGCCTCGGCCTTCGAAGCCAGGGGCTGAATTAATCTGTGGGGCGAGTCGCTGAGTAACAGGGACTCGGTGGCCCGATAACTTTGCGCAAAGTTGGCGCTTATGAGGGAATTGTTTCCCGCCGCCTGAGTACAGGGGGCCGGGGGACATAGAGTATTGGTGCTTGTGTACAGGCGAGCGCGCTTGAGTGCGGGCTCGTTGACTGTGAGAGTAATGTTTCCAACCACCTGAGTGCAGGGGGCTGGGGAACATGGGGGAGTGCTTGAGTGTAGGGGTACATGCTTTAATGCTGGCACACTGCCTACAGAGAAAAAGCTCTTTTTGTGACTCATATGGGTCGCCGTGAAAACGGCGTTTGTGTACAGGCGAGCGCGCTTGCTTGCGGGCTCGTTGGCTGTGAATGTGGCGTTCCCAGCCGCCTTGAAGGGAGCCGGGGAACGTTTTAGAAGAGAGCGAGGCGGTGCACCGGCCAAAGCGAGCACTATCCGCCTTCTCTTCATACCTCTGGCTAGGACGGCTTCGGAGGCTCAGGCTTCAACACATTGCTGGGTCGTGGACCTCGACGCTCTGGCGGTCTGTTGCGGCTCGTAGAGCGGGAACGCTGACCGGGCTTGGAAGCCGCGTGAGGCTGGCGAGCTGAAGGCGGCGCCTTGGTGGGCTGAGCTGGTCCAGCTTTAGCTTGACGGCTTGCGGAGGAGCTGGAACGCTTAGGCAGGAAATGTCGCATTGCCTGCGAAGCCTTCTGAGCCTCAGTGAAGCGCTCCGTGAACCCAACCACGGCGGAACCAAACAATCCTGAAGGCGAAATGGGCGCGTCCAGGAAAGCGGTCTTGTCCGCGTCCTTCATCTCAAATTAAGCCATAAATGGCGCTCCAACACCGTCAGGTTGGCCATACATCTGCCGATCGCCTGAGCATTAGCCTTGGTGGCGCGCAGGGCCAAGTCAGTGGCGCCACGCAGATCCTTCAGAGCCTCGTTGTCAGGAACAGACTCGTCCAGGGAATGGAGGAGTTTGGCCTGGAAGACTTGAAGCACCGCCATAGAGTGCAGCGCTGACGCCGCCTGGCCGGCGGAGGCGAATGCTCGACCGGCGAGGCTGGACGTAGTGCGGCAGGCTTTGGAAGGGTGCACAGTCTTTGACTGCCATCCTCTGGTGGAGGGCGGGCAAAGGTGTGCAGCGACGGCTTCCTCGAGGGGAGGAAGGGTTTGATATCCTTTTTTCTGAGCGCCATCGACTACCGAGAGCGCTGGAGAAAAGGAGGATTTGGCGCGAGAAGAAAATGGCGCCTTCCACGATTTTGTTAGCTCCTCGTGGACTTCTGGAAAGAAGGGAGCGGGTCTTTGAGCGGTCGGTTGACGGCGGTTCTCGAAGTACCACTCATCCAGTCGGCTTCTCGTGGGCTCCTCGGGCTGAGACCAGTCAATGCCGAGGTTGTCCACGGCCTTGGTGAGCAAGCGCATAAGCTCAGCGTCAACTGAGGTTATGCCGCCGCTAGCCGTCCGCGTCGAAGTGGCGTGCTCCGAGGCGGCATCCGACCACCCGCTTCCGGATGCAGCAAGGGAAAGGCTGTCATCCTCTTCCTCCTCTGGTCCGCCGAACGAAACAGCAGCAGCCACCATGCGAGGGGAGCCGTGCTGCTCGTCGACGAACAAGACGGGCGATGGCGAGGCACGCGGGGACATGCCCGGCGTGTGCTCGTCAGAGCGCTCCGGTGGCCTCTGGTCGCGACGTTTCTTCTTCCGTGGCTCTAGAGGACGGGATCCGCGTCGAAGCTGGCGAGCCAAGCCCGAAGGGTCTGCAACGCCAGTTCGTCGCACTCAGGGCAGCCGCCCAGGTTGAGTGCAGCCTGCGTGTGGTCTCGTCCGAGACATGACACGCAGATGATGTGCCGATCCTCGTCCGCGATGAAACCTCTGCACGAGGCGCAGGAACGAGACATTTGGAACAACGTCTCGTGCTCTTTTTGAATGTGTAAAAAACACAGAAGGTATAAAAGGATATAGTGCCGGATGGCGCAGCTGGAAGGCAGGCTGAAGGCGGAGAATCCGACGTCCTCAGGCCGCGTGTTCCGCTGGGTGCGTGTCGACGGCAGGCTTCGATCCGGAGCTCAACGATTGCAAGTCGCTGAAGAAGAATTAATCTGACTAACCTTGCGAGAGTGGGTCTTATATACCCTTGGCTATGCAAATTCTGTTGCCCCTTGTGGCGGGAATTTGGAAGGACCTGATTGGTCCGTCCTGCCCCACGGTCTCGCTATAGGTTGCTGCAGTTGCAGCGGCACAGCCAATCAGCACGCAGCTGCTTCCTGCTGAGAGTTGTGCAGCTGCACTGCGTTTAAAAGGTATTTTTGGATAAAAATTTGCTTCAATATCTCGAGGAAAAGGAATTCCCCCTTGCGTTTTAGCAAAACGCAATACGAGAGTACTCTCGTAAGGGAACTCTCTCTTCATTATTGTGAAGCTTCTCCTCCAACGTTTGCAGATCCTCTATCCTCTCCATCCTTTTGATGTGGTATGACGAATTGCTAGGTTCTGCATTTCCAACTCTCTTGATCTCCTGCAATATCTCCACCAGCTTTTTTACATGCCTGGAATTCTAAAATGTTAAAAGCATTTTACATGAATATTAATTATCATTATTTCAATTTTCACATAATAAAATTATTAATCTTGTTATCAGTAATGGAATTTGGCTTGTAAAAATGTGAATTCTTGGTATCAAACATTGGGAAATTAAATTTCAAATAGTAAAAACTGTAATTCTTGATACATGTAATTGTATTTTTTGTGTTAATTATCACAATAGGCTGCCATTCAAATATAGATATCAAAAAAGTATTTCTTGCTAGCTGAAATTCCAATTTCTTACTATCTTACAATCAATTGCTCTCCAATTTATTAATATCTGAAATCCATTTGTTCATTTAATCCTCACAGACACAGAATACTAATCACCTGCACAACTGTCCCTCATCAACATACTCCCCAGATATAATCTGCAAGAATCTGCAAGTGATGTTACTGTTCGCTGTTCATATCAATAATTTAAAAACATTACTAGAAATTCCATTCCTGATATAAAGAATTATCAATTTTAACAAGTGAAAAACGTTTTATCAAAAAGGCATATTCTGAGCATGATTAAAAGTCCAAACAGCTTGCCATAGATTTTCTGCACACCGATTTGATTGGATATTTGAGTTGTCAGTCAATTATCTGTTGAAAGGTCAATTAGTGTGGCATCTAAAACATTCTGGTAGATGGTCCCCAAAACCAGAACTGAGAAACACTGCCTTTGTGAGGAGAAGCTGTGTGGATTCAGATTTTTGCTTGTATCTTTATTCAGCTGTCTCAACATATCCATCCACATCAATGGAATGGCTGTTGTGCGTGTCTCCAGTTTCAAGTTCCTGGGGATCCACATCTCGGCGGACATGTCGTGGACAACCAACACCTCCAGCCTGGTCAAGAAGGCTCACCAGCGCCTCTTCTTCCTGAGGCTCTCCTCGGCTATCCTGGTGAACTTCTACCGCTGCGCAATCGAAAGCATCCTGACCAACTGTGTCGCAGTATGGTATGGGAGCTGCTCTGTTGCGGAGCGCAAGGCACTGCAGCGGGTGGTGAAAACTGCCCAGCGCATCACAGGGACTCCACTACCTGCCATCGAGCACATCCAGAGGAAACGCTGTCTGCATCGAGCTCGCAGCATCCTCAAGGACTCCTCTCACCCAGCCCACAGACTGTTTTCTCTCCTGCCCTCCGGCAGGCGTTTCAGGATCCTCCGGACCAGGACCAGCAGACTTAAGAACAGTTTTTTCCCCAGAGCTGTCTCTTTACTGAACTCAAACCACCGATGATCCACTTCCCTCATAAACTGCTAACTCTCCTACCTCACATCTGCCTTCACTTTGTTATTTGCACTACCGACTGTTTATTACAGTAACAACTGTTTACTTATGCATTTTGCACCACCATATCTTAACTGGAATATGCTCATTTGCACTACCGACTGTATTTATAGTACCAACTGTTTACATTTGCATTTTGCACCATACTTCTAACTGCAATATGCAACCAATTTCCACTGCACTTCTACACTTCGGATAGCTCTGTCCATAATTTATTGCACTACCTTAATCCACTGCTATATTCCTCATATTAGCCTAACATATTATTGTATACCTCTATCTGTAAAATTCTGTTTATAGTAATAGCCATCTGTATATTTACTCGCTGTACATATTCACCTATAAATTCAGTTCTGTTTATAGTAATAACCATCTCTCTATTTATACATATTTATATATATGCAGTACAGATCCATGTCCTGCACTTACGCAACCACTGTATATATCCTGCACTTGCTGCTATTGCACTTCTGGTTAGACCCAAACTGCATTTCGTTGCCTTGTACTTGTACTTGTGTAATGACAATAAAGTTGAATCTAATCTAATATGCAGATAAATACAAAAACAGCAGGCTTTTTGCCCATCTACAAATATACAAGACAAAGTAATTACTTATTGGCCGTGGGCATTGGAAATACATCCATGCTGTGGCCAGTTGGAGCCCTTGGTGTTTCTGAAATAAACATTTAAAACTCAGTTCATACAAAGAGAAAAAACAATAGCTGCACACTTCATACTGTATTTTCAAGACAGGATCTAACTAACTCCTCTACTTGAAATTGTCCACCCCCAAAAATTAGCTACACGACAATGTTATATAACTACACTGTAAAAATAATTTTTGGGGAAAAATTGTGAAAATTGATCATTACATATTGGTCGCAAACTAGCGGACTCCGGTCCGAATCCGGACTGCGAGATGCGTCCATCCGGACCGCGAAGCCTTTTGACATAATGAAATAAATATGCCACATGCCATAAAAAAAATAAAATCACATTTATATCAGGCAGCTCAGTAGAACCGTTTAGGTCCTATGTCGCCACAGGTTGCAACTACCATAGATGGCGACGACAGTTACTATGCTCACTGTTGAATGGCGCGTCATGCACGCCGCTTAATTCGCGCGAATTGCCTATATATTATTTTGTCTATTTGCATCTTTGCATTGACTTGAATCACTCGCGTGAAACACTTCATTCGTGTCCGGTGTGAACGCACCATCAGAGCAGAAAGCAGCGCGCAAAATCAATGGCATTTTCGAAAATTAGGAAAGTTGACGATGAAAACCGAGTTCCCATTCAGTCGGTCACGTTCGACGTACGTCGGACGTACCGACGAATTGGGGATCACTTCTGGGAGCCCCTATCAGCTTCGAGCTATCTAGAACCGGCCAATAGACAATTGGCGTGCGAGATTTGCATCTCGCGCCCCGCCCCGCGCCGCGGGTATAAACAGGAAGCGAGAGCGAATGCACGCTGTCATTCACTTCGGAGCCACACAGGCACATGAAGGACTCACTCGTTTCGAGTATTTTTCGCTGCTATCAAGCAAAGAGACTACAAGGAGACCGGAGAGAACCAGAGGAGGACGTGTGTTGGAGATACGGCACCTTTCAGCGGGACCGCGCTGACTCATCAGCTGCCTCTGAGATACAGAGAAAAACTGCTGTTATCACAGCACCTGTTGGTCTGGGTAGGGCGTTTTCCTGTCTGAGTACAGGCACGGGCTGCACTGCAATCCCGTGTGCTGTCGCGGTTCCCCTGAGTGCTTCAGCACAGAGCGTTTTCCTCACAAAAAGAGTTTCACGGGTGACGTGCCGTCTTTTTCAAGATGTCTTTCCACCCGTGCGTTTCTGGATGCGGTCGTTCCCTGTCTTCTGCTGACGGTCACAATCGCTGTCTCACGTGTTTGGGCACTCAGCACGCTGAGGCGGCGTTTGTGGATAGTTCATGTTCCCACTGCGGGAACATGACTATCGCGGAGCTTAGATCGAGACTCTCCTACCTCCGGGCTGGGGGAGTCCCCTTACCCATCCCACGAACTAGGTCTTCCCCTAACCCGGGCGGACCTGCTTCTTTGGATGGCCAGGGTGATCTGAGGATAACGTTTAGGGCAAACCTGCCGAGTGATCCTCCGCAGGCCCCTATTCCCTCAGCTCCGCAGCCGGTTGAGCTTCCGAGAGAAGCCGCTGGACCCTCCCACGGGAGACCAGTGGTGACTTTTGGGGCTCCAGCGGACGAACAGATGTCGATCGCTGCATTGGAGGGGGAGTTTCAGTCCTCGGGGGATGAAGGGTCAGCTGTACCGCCTTCCGCTGGGAGAGTGGCAACGGCTGCCCCGGACCCTGAGATGGCTGCTATGCTTGCCCGGGCCGCCGAAAGGGTTGGGCTCGCGTGGAACCCTCCACCGTGTCCCGAACCCTCTAGGTTGGACGATTGGTTCCTCGGGGTGGGTCGCGCTGGTTCTCAGCGTCCCGCCCCGACACCTTTCTTCCCGGAGGTGCATGAGGAGCTCACGAGGTCGTGGACGGCACCTTTTTCTGCCAGAAACCGACCGAGTGACTCCTCCCCCCTCACTACCCTCAAGGTGGGCCAGCCAAGGGTTACGTGGGGATCCCGCCAGTGGAGCGCGCCGTCGCGATGCAACTGTGTCCGGCGACCGCCTCTAACTGGCGCGGTGACCCGCGTCTCCCGTCCCGGGCCTGTAAGTTCTCTTCCGGTCTGACCGGGAAGGCTTACAAGGCTTGCGGACAGGCTGCGTCCGCCTTGCATGGCATGGCGTTGCTGCAGGTCCACCAGGCCCAGGCACTCCTTGACATGCACGAGGGTAGGCCTGACCCAGAGCTCCTCCGGGAGCTCCGGACGGCGACGGACCTCGCCCTCCGGGCGACGAAAGTCACCGCCCGTGCCATCGGTCAGGCGATGTCCACGCTTGTGGTCCAGGAGCGTCATCTCTGGTTGAACCTGGCTGACATGAGGGAGGCCGATAAATATCGGTTCCTGGACTCCCCCATCTCGTCAGCTGGGTTATTCGGCGACGCGGTCGAGAGCTTTGCCCAGCAGTTCTCGGCCGCCCAGAAGCAGACGGAGGCAATCAAACACATCCTGCCCCGGCGGCCCGCTGCTGCCTCCACCCCGCCGCCGGCGGCAGCGCCTCCGACTACTCGTCGCCGAGGACGTCCACCCGCCGCCGCCTCCGCCCCCGCCAAGGCGCCGCAGCAGCCTTCCACCAGCCGTCGGCGTGGGGCCGGCCGTGGGAAGGACGTCCAGCCCGCTCAGGCCGCTGCCAAGCCAGGTGGCAAGCGTCGTCGCAAGCGACCCTGAGACGGGCCACCCAGAGATGGAGGAAACTGCTCTGAGGGAGATGGTTGCAGCACCACTCCTTCCCCCGGAGGAGGGCCGGGGGAGAATCTTTTGTTTGTCTGTTCCCAAAACTTCAATAAAAGAGCAGTTTCCAATATCTCTGGGTGCCAAGAGAGCGCGCTTGACGGTGGTCGACGCTCCCATGCCTCGCCACCCTCAAGTACCTCTCCCTTCGCCAGCAGGGGACGCCGGCTGTTGGGACGCACACAAGCGGCCTCCCCACACTCGCACGTCCCCTCCGCGGATGCAGGTATGTGTTGTACACCACACTCAGATCCCGCTCCGGGCCGCTCCCATGCCGTCCGGGCCGGATCCCTGCGTTCCGCCTCGCTGCCCCGCTGCGGGTACGTCTGTGGTACCGATGATTCCCCTTGCTCGGAGTCTGGGAGCCTGGCTAGCGCTTCCCAGCCCGTCTCGGTGGCTCCTCCGTACCATCAGACTCGGCTATGCGATTCAGTTCGCCCGGCGTCCCGCCAAGTTCAGGGGCGTTCACTTCACGACTGTAGTGGAGGCGAACGCCCCCGTGCTCAGGGCGGAGATCGATGTCCTCCTGGCGAAGGACGCGATAGAGCCGGTCCCTCAAGCCGATATGAGGTCCGGGTTCTACAGCCCGTACTTCATTGTACCCAAGAAAGGCGGCGGGTTACGACCGATCTTGGACCTGCGATTCCTGAACCGGTCCCTTCACAGGCTGCCGTTCACGATGTTAACGCAGAAGCGCATCTTCAGGTGCATCCGTCCCCGAGATTGGTTTGCAGCGATCGACCTGAAGGACGCGTACTTTCATGTCTCGATTCTCCCTCGACACCGGCCCTTTCTGCGCTTCGCGTTCGAGGGACGGGCATATCAGTACCGCGTCTTACCCTTCGGCCTGTCCCTGTCGCCCCGCGTCTTTACGAAGGTGGCGGAGGCGGCCATTGCTCCCATGAGAGAGCATGGCGTTCGCATCCTCAACTACCTCGACGACTGGCTGATCCTTGCCCAGTCGCGGGAGCAGTTGTGCGAACACAGGGACAAGGTGCTCAGACACCTCGGCCAGTTGGGACTTCGGGTCAACTGGGAGAAGAGCAAACTCTGTCCTACACAGAGGATCTCTTTTCTCGGTATGGAGATAGACTCGGTCGCCATGACAGCGCGCCTCACCGAGGAGCGCGTCCAGTCAGTGTTGAACTGCTTGAATTCATTCAGAGGCAGGACAGCGGTACCACTGAAACATTTTCAGAGGCTCCTGGGGCATATGGCATCCGCAGCCGCAGTAACGCCGCTCGGATTGCTTCATATGAGACCGCTTCAACGCTGGCTACACGATCGAGTCCCGAGATGGGCGTGGCACAGCGGTTCCCTCCGTGTCCAAGTGACTCCGAGGTGCCGCCAAACCTTCGGCCCGTGGTCGGACCCTCTGTTTCTCCGGGCGGGAGTTCCCCTAGAACAAGTGTCCAGGCACTCCGTTGTCTCCACGGATGCCTCATCCACGGGTTGGGGTGCCACGTACAACGGGCTTGCAGCTTCGGGTCTGTGGACGGGGCCTCAGCTGCAATGGCATATCAATTGCCTCGAGTTGTTAGCAGTTCGTCTTGCACTCAGCCGCTTCAAGGGGCCGCTCAGAGGCAAGCACGTTCTGGTCCGGACGGACAACACTGCGACCGTAGCGTACATCAACAAACAGGGTGGTCTACGCTCCCGTCGCATGTCGCAACTCGCCCGCCATCTCCTCCTATGGAGTCAGAAGCATCTGAGGTCGCTTCGTGCTGTTTTCATTCCGGGCCTGCTCAATCGTACGGCCGACGAGCTGTCACGTCAGCAGGTACTTCCGGGAGAATGGCGACTCCATCCCCAGGTGGTCCAGCTAATCTGGAGTCGTTTCGGGGCCGCACAGGTAGACCTGTTTGCCTCCCCAGAGACGACCCACTGTCAGTGGTTCTATTCCTTGACCGAGGGGACCCTCGGGTCGGATGCCCTGGCCCACAGCTGGCCCCGGGAAGAGCGCAAGTATGCGTTTCCCCCAGTGAGCCTTCTTGCGCAGACACTGTGCAAAGTCAGGGAGGACAAGGAGCAGGTCCTGTTGGTCGCTCCGTATTGGCCCAACCGGACTTGGTTCCCGGAACTAGTGCTCCTTGCGACAGCACCTCCCTGGCCCATTCCTCTGAGGCAGGACCTCCTGACTCAGAGACGGGGCACCCTATGGCACCCGCGTCCAGACCTCTGGAAACTCCATGTCTGGTCCCTGGACGGGACGCGGAGGTTCTAGGTGACCTACCGCAAGCGGTAGTTGACACCATCACTTCCGCTAGAGCCCCCTCTACGAGGCGCCTCTATGCGTTGAAGTGGAACCTGTTCGTCGATTGGTGCTCTTCTCGCCGAGAAGACCCCCGAAGATGTTCGATCGCTTCTGTGCTTACCTTTCTACAAGATGGGTTGGAGCGTAGGCTGTCTCCCTCCACCCTCAAGGTCTATGTCGCCGCTATCGCCGCTAATCACAAGCTCGTAGATGGGAAATCTCTAGGTAAGCACGATCTGATCGTCAGGTTCCTTAGGGGAGCGAGGAGATTAAATCCGCCTCGTCCTCCCTCTATACCCTCTTGGGACTTAGCTCTGGTGCTTACTGCACTACAGAGAGAACCCTTTGAGCCTCTGCAGTCAGCTGAGTTGAAAATCCTGTCGTTAAAGACTTTACTCCTGATTGCGTTGGCCTCCATCAAGAGGGTAGGGGACCTGCAGGCATTTTCGGTCGACGAATCGTGCCTGGAATTCGGGCCCGGTAACTCTCATGTGATCATGAGACCCCGGCCTGGATACGTGCCCAAGGTTCCCACTACTCCCTTCCGGGACCAAGTGGTGAGCCTGCAAGCGCTGCCTTCGGAGGAGGCAGACCCAGCCCTAGCTTTTCTCTGTCCCGTCCGTGCGCTCCGGACTTACGTGGACAGAATGCAAAGCTTCAGGACCTCAGAGCAGCTCTTCGTCTGTTACGGAGGACAGCAGAAGGGAAAGGCTGTCTCCAAGCAGAGGATGGCCCACTGGATAGTGGATGCCATCGTCTTGGCTTATCAGTCCCAAGACGTGCCCTGCCCGCTCGGGTTAAGAGCCCACTCCACTAGGGGTGTTGCCTCTTCCTGGGCGCTGGCTCGTGGCGCCTCGCTGACAGATATTTGTAGAGCTGCGGGCTGGGCGACACCTAACACGTTCGCTAGATTCTATAGCCTCCGTGTAGAGCCGGTTTCTTCCTGTGTGCTCACTTCCCATAGTCAGTAACACCGAAGTGCCCGTTCCAGTGTCGGCTTGCTGCGCCATTCCCTCCCCTATGGTAGACGGGTACGTGCGCTTATTCTGCTCCAGTCGAGTTCCCCGGATCGGCGAACCCTGTTGAGTCCTCCGCAACCAACGGCAGTCGGACGTGGCGGAGCGTTCAACGCCAGGTCTAACACTCGTATGCATTGGTGGAACTTGTGTTAGGCTGGGTTCCATATGTAGTGACCCCCACGGCGGTCCCATATGTGTATTCTTCCACGGTACGGCTCCCTACGGCGAGCCCGTGTCTTTCCCTCGGCAGAGTCCTCTGCCGTTCCAGGTACGTGTTGTCCCCCTCCTCTAATTGGCCGGGGCCACCCCTGGGACTTCCGTATGTTGTGCTGCCCACGGCCAGCCCATACGTGTATTCTCCACATGTTAACTCCCTCTGGGCATGATGTGGCTTCCGCAGCTGCCTTCTCAGGCACGCTTTCCCAGCGTTATCCAATACAGTCAGCTGATGGGGTCTTGCGGAACAGCAGCTTGGTGTCTCCCTGCGTGAACTTCCCGCCCGCATCAGTTCGGGGTCTGTGGGGCTCATCGCTGGGCGCTGGAAGTGGTAGTAACTGTGGCGTTTTCCATAGGGGATCCCAATTCGTCGGTACGTCCGACGTACGTCGAACGTGACCGACTGAATGGGAACGTCTCGGTTACGTATGGTAACCCTCGTTCCCTGAAGGAGGGAACGGAGACGTACGTCCCGTCGCCACAGTTGCTGTACCATCACTGCAGGTTGAGCCATTACGTGTGGCTCCTCAGTGAAAAACAGCGTGCATTCGCTCTCGCTTCCTGTTTATACCCGCGGCGCGGGGCGGGGCGCGAGATGCAAATCTCGCACGCCAATTGTCTATTGGCCGGTTCTAGATAGCTCGAAGCTGATAGGGGCTCCCAGAAGTGATCCCCAATTCGTCGGTACGTCCGACGTACGTCTCCGTTCTCTCCTTCAGGGAACGAGGGTTACCATACGTAACCGAGACGTTTTCTGTGATGAATGGGGGGGGGGGGGGGGGGGGGGGTTTGCATTTATTGTTCCTGCATCCTGTACGAGGCCTGTGTGTCTCATTTGCTCTGATTCTGTTGCGGTTGTCAAAAGTGGGAACATTAAATAAAATGTTTCTTGCACTTTTTAATTTTTCCCAACACTGGTAGCACTTTATTTTTGCCTGTTGGTGTTTCTGAATGATATTGCTAATGATATTTTACCAGTGCAATTTGAAGCACAGAAGAGAGCAGTGTTCAATATTAGATACATTTAGTTAAATAGAGACTATACATGTGAATGAACATAAAATGTGTTATGAGATTTCTGATTTTCTGATCCATTTTCTGGTTTGCGTTCATTGACTGTTATTATTTATCTCAGTTCAGCAGGAAAAAGCACTTTAGTTGCTAGTAATTTTGAAATTAATGTATTTTCAGTGCAGATTTAGAGATGAAGGCATTTTTAGTTCATCATATTTTTGTCAGACATGGTTACTGGTTGAATTTAGATATTTTGTACAAAAGCAACTTAAAGGGCAAAACAGAATAACAACAAAATGAGATCAATTTTGTGAAGGATTACCTATGTTTGCTTTAACAATATGATCAGACATGTTTTGTCCATATGAGAACATATTATATTTTGTTAAGTTAAGAACAAATGCTATCTACACTAATTTCTTTAGTCTGGCAATAAACATAAATTATTGTTTTTAGCTATATATTTTGTTAAGTTAAGAACAAATGCTATCTACACTAATTTCTTTAGTCTGGCAATAAACATAAATTATTGTTTTTAGCTATATAATTGTCCGGACCTCGGCCGCTGACGAGGGTTCATTTTTCTGGACCTCAAGGAATTTTAGTTGAAGACCCCTGTTTGGCCCAATACTTCCAAATAATTATCCCCATGCAAAAAGATGCATTGTACTAATAATAGCTTAAGGTCTTCACTCAAAATTAAAACTGTATATTCACCGAACATATTTAATTGTGCTCAGTCAATCTATGAAGTCGAAGTGAAAAATCCATGTTGGCTGAACAAGTCCTATGTCCGAAAAACGGTATATGCATGCACAAAATGCGCTTGAGAAAACTGTTGGTGTGGAGATTTCAAATGTGGAGCGTGGGAGCGGCAGTGCGAGTGGAGCCGAACCAGCAGGTGCTGAAGACCAAAACAGACATTCCCAAGAGAATATTCATCTCACAAAGACGTTGGTGAGTATTTAGCACTGAAATTATTCTCCAGAGTTTTGCTTTATGACCCGGTATGAAGTTTAAAAGACATTTTGTAGAATCACA
The DNA here is from genome assembly GCA_023566225.1 of Romanogobio albipinnatus. NCBI lineage: Eukaryota > Metazoa > Chordata > Actinopteri > Cypriniformes > Gobionidae > Romanogobio > Romanogobio albipinnatus. The sequence goes on along the minus strand of CM042240.1, from coordinate 63,159,178 downwards.
AGTTCATGCATTCATTGGTTGGTTTCATGCGTGTGTTCTCGTTTACTCTAATGGTAGCCAATAGTTTTATTTTCCTCCTGTCTTATATGTCTAAAACAATAGGTAATAAGTAAATTAAGTCATTTGTGTGATATGTGTGCCATGCGACCCGGTGCCGTTAGATTGCATTTGGAGTCGGCCTCTTTCAGGGCTTGAGTTATTGCCTTTTAATATCAAACACATCAAGCTCGTGATTTTCTTATTTGTCCGTTCATTCGTCTCATCCTCATTATATAATGAAGTAACATCTGTTCTGTCATTTGTCAGATGTGATGCAGGGGAACTTTGTCATTAATGTTAGTTGTTATTTTTATTTGCATGTTTTTAGCCTATGCAGTGGCGCGTTTTCTTCACCACATTAAGACATCCTGTTATGCAGAAGACATCTTGAATGTATTCAGAGTTTTTTCTTATTGAAAATAAGGTATTTTCACCAAATATCCTGGGTTGGAATTTACTTTTTAATAAAGTAATGTGATAAAATGTCAACCCTGTTGTCTGTGTTCTGTATTTTGCTTAATATATTTAGGCTATGTTTTTAGTAATTTTTGTCTTTTGGGACAGTGAGAAATAAACAATTGTGACTACAATTTAAAACATTTAATTGGACCAATATCACAGTTTCACTGTAAAACATTTCTTGTGAGCGATCACATATACATTTTTTAGTTGGCCAAATTGAATTTCTGTGAATTACATTTTATCAAATCACATAAATTCAATTTGGCCACTTGAAAAATTTAGATGTGATCGCTCACTAGAAAATTTTAAATTGGAGAGGCCTGACATTTTTTACAGTGTTGGTAAATTACATTTTTCCATTGGCTCAATTGGCTCATTTCTAATTGAGCCCATGTTAACAGACTGTTGTCACAATGGATAAAATTCAATTCACAGAAATTCAATTTGGCCAGTTGAAGAATTTAGATGGCCTTACATTTTTTACAGTGTAGTTTATTATCTTACCACGTCCAGAAGTAGAAGTAGAGTGCCTTCTATCACTTTGTGATCTGTGACCAGAAGATCTGGAACGCTCCCTTATTGGGGTGGAATGCACTGTAACATCGAAAGGAAATGTGTTACAGGAAGACAGGAAAATGTTTAAATTATAAACTAAGAATAAAATTGGTTGGCATTTGAGTACATTGATTTCTGTTATTGTGGTATAATCAATCACCATAAGATTTTTCGTTTTTTATAACTCATAATGTAATAACCCAATGTAATAACTGCCTATAATGAAGTATTATAAATGCTGACGATAAGTGTAAATGTGATAATTTTCTCAATAAAATGAGAAAGAAAAAGATAAATAAACAGTCTTCAATAAATCAGAACACTGGGGACTTGCAGGGGTAAAGTTAACACATACTACACATAATCAATGATCATAACTGACAGAGCAGACATACATGGGGTATATGTACAACAGTGTTTCCCATACATAAGCTCTACCTTCCCAGGTAAATTGTGTCCTGCCCAGGAAGATACAATCGAACTCCACTTTACGAATTTTCGTATTTTCTGAAAACCCGTGTAAATTGCATAAATCTATCTTTTTTTCTTTTTTCTACCCTATTTTATACAGTCTATGGGTGGTAACCGTGAAACTGCTAAATGGACCTTTAGGGTTGACGGTTGAAATGAGGAAGGAAAAAAGGCCAAAAAAGAAGGAAAGAAGATACATCTAGCGTAGGCAACCAAAAAGGAAAAATTTTAAATCAATATTAAGTTATCTAAATCAGAGAGAAAGAGCATAGTGTGGAATGAAACAATGGACAAATGGCAGCAGCAGTGGCATAATGAAACAAAAGGGGGCATTTATATTCTATACAAAACAGAGTGGGTGTATTAATAGATAATGGTATGAGTTGGAAAGAAAGTCATTTTAAGCAGAATAAGAATGGGGTATAGTAACCTTAATGGTACTCTTCATATTATGGAAACATACACAACAGGAATGTGCAGCCAGTGTCAGGAGTATGAGTTGAGCATTTTTTAATATCTTGTGGGAAGTTTAATCAAGAAAGACAAGACATGATGACCCAGTTACAGAGTTTAGGACGAGACGACGAGTAGAGAGAAATGTTAAAAGTATTTTAGAATATGCAGAGAAACCGAAAGGCACGAAATATTTAGTAGGGTTTTTTTTAAGAAACCAGATTGGACAAGAGAATATAGTGTAAAGGAAATTTAGTACAGTAGGTGGCAGTAATGCAACAAAAGAAGCTTGCAAGCTGCCATAAACCCCCAAAGAAGAAGAAGAAGAAGAAGGGCTGTGAACTGATGCGTGCGACCTTGGCTCGTTATCCAACACTGCAAACAGGATCAACTGCAAAACATGTTAAAACCGCTGATTCATTCAGGACCTAAATCAGGTAAATCTTGACTTGTAAGGAATCGAGAGAGTCTGTAAAAAAAATAGAAAACTAAAAGTTTAAAGGTGTAGCACTTTTGTTTAAAAAAAGACAGGAAATTACCACTATAAACAGTAGATGGAGGAAAAGGAGCACTTATTGACTTGTTAGCCATTTCCACTGTCTAATATATGGAAAAAGTAGAAAACTTTACCTTGAGTTGTGACTGAATTACACAGAAAACGAGTTCAGTGTGATTCTATAGAAAAACGGTGCATTTAATAAGAATAGACTATTTACTTTTTTTTTTCTTTTTTTTTTTTTTACACATTACTGTTGTTAAATAATAGTTACTTGTATCTGCATATCAATTCTTAAACCTTTCCTTTGTTTGACTAGTTTATTCTGAACCCGCTCATCAAGCACTGTGCCGCGCTGCGCCACTTCACCCTGCCCACCACCACAGGTAAATTCTCAACCTATGGGAAACACTGCACAAGGTAAGTGAATAAGACCCAACTAACTGGAAACACAGGAAACTAACACAGGGGATTAACAACATCAAATGTAGTGTATTATGACATGTGTGTTTTTACCTGAAGTAATTTTTATTTTCACCAGCTGGAAAGTGAGCCAGTCCTCCATTGGGTCTATTTTTTATGTGCTGACTGCACCTGGGCCTTTGGCCATCTGACATCTTTTTCATCTTCAAGTATCCAGTTCTTTGGGATGACACCCTCAAAATGTTTCTCACCCTCAATCCAAACAGCCCTTGCAAAAAACATGTCTGAAACTACAAAAGGGCAAAAAAAAACAAAAAAAAAACAAACAAACAAAAAACAAACAAATTCATTCTACATCATGCAACAAAGGGAAGATGGCATATCCTCCACAGTGTGGTAGACATACAGCTTTTATTTTTAAGTCCTGGCTTCGTAGTAGCTGTGTTTTAGCTTGGCTGCTGTTACTGCCAACAAAAGTCATGTCCAGGAGTTTGGACTGGCAAGGCTTTTCAAAGAGGTTGGTGGTTTGTTGATATGGAAAGACACTGTAAACCAACTTGCCATCTGTTTTTTTTTTTTTTTTCATTCACAAAAGCTACGCTGCCATCTTGGAGCAAAAAGCAGCTGTCCCTCTGCTTTCCAGACACTGGCTGCAGGTCAGTTTGTTTCTGTTTCGTATTTTTTTGTGCACGGTCCTTCTCTGCCATACGCTTTGCCACTTGCACCAAAGGGTTATGGCTGGTCTTGACAAGCTCCTTGATGGTTTTCAGATGGTTCTCAAAAGGAAAAGCAGATATATAATTTATCGAACTATCAAAATGTGCAACATCTTCATGGAGGTGTTTTATGGCATGCACATTGTAGACAGTAAATTTATTGCCATAGGCGCTATTGATGACAAAATGATTGAGAAGGTCTGCTGCAAATGGCAAAAAGTGGTTTCTCCGCTCGCGATCTGCAGAAAGAAGGATCGACATTCCAATCATCAGGCAAAGGAAGTGGTGGTACAAATCAGGGTCCACAATTCCATGGAGTACCACTGGTCCGGTGTAAAGCAGAAACTGTCGGAACTCAGTGGCTTTCCATCTATCTAACTCCTGAAGGGATCTGGGCTTCCTGGCCATCTCACTGGGCATTGCGTTCCTCAGTCTAATTAGTTCGCTGGAGAGTTCAGCTCTCTGTCTCAGAAAAAGTCTACGAGGATTGGGGATCCTGCACAAGTAATACAGAATGCGCCTCACTACGCCAAGGCAAACAAGGTGCATATAATCAAGAACAAAAGAACTGACACATGGGATGCCTGCTCTGATCAGTGGTGTCTCCCCATTCTGGTGTTTTGCTCTGTAGGCCATCTGTTTGAACTTTTCATCTGTCCTGCTAGGGGATGGGTCCTTGCTGTTGAACGCTACTTTGCCCAACCATTCACCCTCCTCTTCACACCTCTCACAGCTGTGGTATCCAGTGTGGTAGATTGTTTTTCATGAAAGCTCTTGCTGGAGCATCACAAATAAAGGCTTTTATCTGCACCTGTATGACATTTTCATTGTGTTGGATTCCATTTTCCCTGAGCCTTTTAATTTCTTCTACCAGGTCTTGGACATAATCTTCCAGTGGTTCAGGTTTTGTTACACCACTAAACAGGCAGACGATAAAAGGCTCAAATCCCTCAACCTTTGCCAGCATGGGCCAGAATTGAGCAGCACTAGATCTGAATAATGACACACCATCAACATTAATGGTGACTGCAATGTGATCTGGTGAAGCTTGGCACTGAAGAAGTGTGCGGCGTATACCAGTTTCCAAACCATAATAGATGTATTCGCCATTACATCTTGCTTGGCGTTCCACTACTTTTGGAGTACAAAGAAGTGTCTGTGAATCCTTTGGCAGTTCATTGTGACCATATTTACGTAGAATTGGAACAAGTCATTGAGTGATTTGTGTCTGATTATTGGCCACTGCCCAATCTGCCAAGTCACTACAAAAGGTCCAATCTGTTTTCATCTAGGTGTGCATCGGCTATTTCACGTGCCTCTTCCATTACTTCATCTTCTGTGTCAGGACCTTCAACACTATATCTTTCTCGATCCCTGCTGTCACCCACACCATCAAACTCTTCATCATCCAGATAGGGCATGTACTGGTCATCCATGAACTCTTCACTGTCATCCTCAGTTAGTTTCTTTACCATATAATTGACCTTCCACCAGTTTTTAAGATAATCTGAGGCCATTTTAACAATCCTACACATGTCTGTAGAAAGAATATATGTCTGTAGAAAGAAAGAAAATAACAGCTATGGCTGCCAAACAAAAAAACATAAAATTTAAATTAAATTAAATACCTTAATTATAAATAAAGTGTAAAAGCTTTTTCCAGAAAATTTCCTTAAACATTTTGCAGCTGTTTGTATTAGTATGTGTCAGCAAGACAGATGATGAAGAAGGATAAAACATGAGTCTTTAATTGTTATCGGTTTAATTATTATTATTTAAAAGAGTGATCTCTGGAACGGGCTCAGGGGCTGGAGTGGTCTCTGGAGCGGGCTCGGGCTGGAGGTGTCTCTGGAATGGGCTCATGGACTGGATCAGACTCGGGCTGGAGGTGTCTCTGGAATGGGATCAGGGGCTGGAGTGGGATTGGGAAGCTTCAAAGCAGGTTTGGGATGAGCACCCAAATGTTTTCGTGATGGAACTGGATGATCATGGCAAAAGTCAACATTCACCAGGAGATAGAAATTGAAATAATTCATCATCCAGTCCCATTAGTGATTTATGAACTCTTCTTAAGTTGAAAAATTAGTATTGTCTTGTTTTAAAAATGATTTTTCCCCCCCCATTAATTGAGGTCTGAAAACATTGCACCTTTTTTGCTATTTTGACCAGTCTGACCAAAATAAAAGAAACAACATACATTACTGAGAACACCTTTAGAGAAGCTAAATAATATTACTTAGCTTGAAATAAAAACTGAGGCAATGGAAGACAATCCAAAATCTAATAAAACAAAGAAATCAAAATAATTAATTATAAATCAAACCTGGTAACAGTCCTTATGTTTCATGTACAGGTATGCAGCATTATGCCAATAAATAAATAAAAAATTGTCTGACAGTTAGTCAAAAGATGTACTTACAAAGCCAAAGAACGGACTGTGTTTTGGCTCTTAAAGGTCCCGTTTTTCCTGTTTTTTTGAAGCTTTGATTGTGTTTACAGTGTGCAATATAACGTGTGTTCATGTTTCGCGTGTAAAAAAAACTGTATTTTTCACACAATTTACCTATCTGTATACCGCTGTTTTCACTCTCATAAAAACAGGCTGATGACTTCCTTGTTCTATGAAGTCCCTCCTTCAGAAAACGTAACGAGTTCTGATTGTGCCAGCGGTTCCTGTGTTGTGATCATAGGTTGTGATTCGACAGCAGCTTAGCGCACGTTGCCCAGTAAGGTCACGCCTCTTACCAGAGATGCATGCGCTCAGTGTTCGAGTGACGTTATTAAAGCAGGAAGTAGAGGGATGTAGTCCTAATCGGCTCGTTCGCTGTAGGCTTTGAAAGGGGACTTCTGTTAAATAAAATATCTCGCTTGGCATTGAACTTTGAGCTTTATAACTGTACAGGTATTATGTATGCTCTAACAGCAACATTACACACTAACGAAAGTTTGAAAAATGGGATCACGAAGAACAGGACCTTTAAAAGAGCCTTTGGGGTGTATTGGGCTGCTTTGGACACACAAGCAAAAAAAAAAAAAAAAAAATAAAAACGGTTGAATATGAGGGTGATGGGCCTCCACGAGTTACAATGTTTCATCAATGGTTACAGACTAATCAGAACATAATGAATATGGCAAATCTGAGAGGAAAAACCCCCAAACCCTTTAATGTCTTCATTAAGACTTGCTGCAGGGCATAATTCATATAAACCCAAACTTGTCTAATAGTTAGTCAAAAGATGTACTTACAAAGCCAAAGCACAGACTGTGTCTTGGCTTTTAAACATACCTGCAAACTCACAAGTGGTGAAAAAGGTGACATGTTTTCTGAATTAAATACTTATAGGGGGGTCTGGGGCATTGCCCTACAGTAGAACGTTTTAACATGTAAACGAAGCATCCTGGTGCAAAGAAAAGAAAAAGATAGAATTTGCTTTCAAATTAAAAAAAACTTTTACTCTATAATGCTGGGCATTGAAACAAATTTCACAATTTGATTTGATATTGATTAACATGGGGTCTATCAGGTACAGTACATAGCAAATTGTATGTACTGTACAATGTGTGGATTTTTGGTGGTGTAATTCTCATCAGTGTTATATTAGCTTTTAGCTACATACTTAAATCTGCATATTTGTGATATTTACCTCAGGGTGTTTTTTTAATTTACTTTATAAAGGCCATTTTTTACCTTATTAAATGGTCATCTTTCATGTCAAATTCTTACATTTGATCAATACATTCAGTTATAATAATAAGACACTATAGCATGTTTTCTTATTTGTATATTCAAACGTTTAAAGCATCAATTATATTTTAAACATGAAGCTAAACCACCAGTAGGTGGCAGCAAGTGACCGTCTTAATGAGTGAGTCATTGACTCGTTCAACGATTTATTCAAACGCTGAATCGTTCAGTAACAAAACACAGCGCTGAGTGTTGCTTTCCTTTGGAACCATTTTCGTCTGTAAAATAGAACAAAAAAGTCAATGTTGTCTGTGTCTTAAATGTAAGTAACTTAATATTAACTTAGGCTAGCTTACTTGTTTATTGAACCACAAAATTCAATGTAACATTTGAAATCGTGATGATATTCAGCAAAACAGCTCCCTTAGTCGACTCGTGGTATTAACAATATCATAAGTTATAAATAAAACTCAAACTTTTTACAGCTTTTTTCTTCTGTGAGTTTATAGTGCTGTTATGTTCATTTGTTTTGATTTCTCCACGAATGCCTCTCTCAGGCAGACTTTGTTACCATAAATACACTAACCCTTATCAATCGCTGTTTACATTGAAATGGAATAAAATCATAATCATTTTATTAACTTTTAAGATAGGCCTACTTGTCCGGTCACTTGTCCCGGACAAAGATTAATGTCGAGTCCTCACAGTCTATGGTCGAGCCCTGTGTTCATTCATGACACTTTTCTGCTGTAAAGCGGAGGTGATCGGTTCATGTGCGCGCCGCGCTGCCATTTGTTTGAACTGAGAGTGAACGCTACAGTGATCTGTGAATGTCACGCCAAATTAGAGCACCAAAAAAGATTGCGACAGCTCGAGAGACGTCTATGGTCTCACTCCAGTCTATGGGAAATTAGCCCATTTCCAATTATTATTGTGAAGTTAACAAATGCTTTCAACTTTACCACCCCCACCCTACATATTTTGATTCAAAACGGCGCATTTCATCTAAAAGCGAGAGAGAGAGAGAGAGAGAGAGAGAGAGAGAGAGAGAGAGAGAGAGAGAGAGAGAGAGAGAGAGAGAGAGAGAGAGAGAGAGAGAGAGAGAGAGAGATTTGGGGTGAGTGTTAATTGGATATTCATAATTGTCAACTGGTAAATTTTCAGCCCTACAGCCAAAACCAAATCCAGACTGAATTGACACCAATTGTTGGTTAACTCTTTCACTAGATTTTCATTTAGGGTGTATTTGTCATACTTCAGAGACAATGAAGGGCACAACAATTAAAGATGGATCTTTATTTTATAATGTAAATGTATGTTAGAAATGTTTCAGAAATGGTGCATTTGTATGATATAAATAACCTGTCTAACTGCATCACTACATTGTACAGACATGACAGGTCAAACGTTCCCTCTGACGTTCAATTTATCTGAATAAACAACATTATATAGCTCTTAAGACACACTGCATATAAAAATTCAGTGTTGTCATTTTGAATACCTCAACTGAATAGAGATAATTTGTTTTATTTGTTCTTATTTTATTACTGACTTAGTTATATCTTTTTTGTAAATTCAATTCAGTTTGAAATCAAGCTTCCTTGTGCTGAATGAAGGAGCTCCAAATAGTGTTTTTAAGTGTGAGTTCTTAAACTTTTTTGCTTTGTTGCAAGGCAGGGTTCCTACATATTTTCCATTTCAAAATGCAAAACTTCAAATGTACTATTAGTGTGCGAGACAAATTAATGATTAAATCTGTTGAAGTAAATGGCTCTTAAAGAGGACTCGATTCCCCTTGCTGCAATCGATTCCAAACTTTGGATTCAAATCTTGATTCCTAACGCCTTGGAATCAAGGAATCGATTCTTTTTTAAACGATTCCTCCCAGCCCTACTCTCAAGACAACAACGCCATTTTATCTTCATGCCACCGAGACGGTAAGTTGTTTGTCTCTTCCTAAAATGAAATACATTTGTGAACATTTTCAGTGAAAAATAGAGGTGAACACATTAATAAATTATTAACCGCGCATGTTTTGTCATAATGAAAAAAATAAATTTGTTAAGTTCATGAGATGTAGGCCTCCAAAAAAAAGTTTCTCATGCCGATTTGGTTTCCTGGGTAAAGGTGATTTTACGTGTAAAATAAATTTGTTGTATTGTGCTTATACTTTGTTACTTTTAACTTCTTTCATTTTGGTTTGTTGACAGCCTTTGCGAAATAAGGCATTCCCGCCTCCAGTCACGCAGAGGCCTGATTTTACAACGAGTCTGAACGATTGCAGTTCGATTTCGATTAATCGTGCAGCCCTAGATATAATGATGAAATGATTGCCTGAATGATAAAAAAATGACCGTTATTTGAGTCTCTTTGGCACTGATAACAAAAAGAGTGAGTCGATCGCGACTGCCGACTCGAGGGAGTTCATTTTTCCAGCGGTGAAGTACCATCTTTAAATCTGAAACTCTTTCCACACTGATCACACATGAATGGCTTCTCTCAAGTGTGAATTCTCATGTGGGAATTAAGGGTTCGTTTACATCTGAAACTCTTTCAAAATTGATCACATGTAAATGGCCTTTCTCCAGTGTGAATATTCAGGTGTTTCATAAGGCTTACTTTCCATGTGAAGCCATTCCCACACACTCAGCGCAGGTGTAAGGCTTCTCTCCAGTGTGAACGCTCATGTGACTGTCAAGGCTTTCTTTACATCTGAAACTCATCACACAGTTGGCAGGTGTAAGGCTTCTCTCCAGTGTGTATTCTCATGTGGGCTGTAAGGCTTCCTTTTTCAGTGAAACTAGTTTCACACTGTTGACAGGTGTAAGGCTTCTCTCCAGTGTGTATTCTCATGTGGGCTGTAAGGCTTCCTTTTTCAGTGAAACTAGTTTCACACTGTTGACAGGTGTAAGGCTTCTCTCCAGTGTGAATTCTCAAGTGGATTTTAAGGTATCCTTTTCCACTGAAACTAGTTTCACACTGTTGACAGGTGTAAGGCTTCTCTCCAGTGTGAATTCTCATGTGGATTTTAAGGTATCCTTTTCCACTGAAACTCTTTCCACACTGTTGGAAGGTATGAGGCTTCTCTCAGTGTGAACTCGCATGTGGTTTATAAGGTTTCCCTTTTCAGTGAAACTCTTTCCACACTGTTGGCAGGTGTAAGGCTTCTCTCCAGTGTGAACTCTCATGTGGACTTTAAGCTCTGCTTTATTTCTGAAACTCGTTCCACACTGATCACATGTGTACGGCTTCTCTCCAGTGTGAATTCTCATGTGGGCTATAAGGCTTCCTTGTTGATTGAAACTCTTTCCACACTGTTGGCAGGTGAAATGACTTTTAGTTCCTGTCTTTTGAGCTCTTTTTTGTGAGGAATTCTTTTTAGCCTGTGTCGATCTTTCTCCAGTCATGAAGTCATAATGGTCTTTCTCTTCTTCCCTTTCATTGAGTTCATGACTTGCCTCTTTCAATGTCATGAGATCTAGGGCAAAAGCATACATACAATTATTTAGATATTTAAAGCACCAATACCAGGGTATAGGGTAGTATGATATACAGGTGCTGGTCATATTAGATTAGATTAGATTAGATTCAACTTTATTGTCTTTACACAAGTACAAGGCAACGAAATGCAGTTTAGGTCTAACCAGAAGTGCAATAGCAGCAAGTGCAGGATATACAATGGTTGCGTAAGTGCAGGACATGGATATGTACTGAATATATATAAATATGTATAAATAGAGAGACGGTTATTACTATAAACAGAACTGAATTTACAGGTGAATATGTACAGTGAAAAAATATACAGATGGCTATTACTATAAACAGAATTTACAGGTGAATATGTACTATGAATATAATATACAGATGGCTATTACTTTAAACTGAATTTTACAGATAGAGGTATACAATAATATGTTAGGTAAGATGAGGAATATAGCAGTGGATTAAGGTAGTGCAATAAATTATGGACAGAGCTATAAATTATGGACAGAGCTATCCGAAAAAAAAGTGTAAAAGTGCAGTGGAAAGTGGTTGCATATGGCAGTTAGAAGTATGGTGCAAAATGCAAATGTAAACATTGGTACTATAAATACAGTCGGCAGTGCAAATGAGCATATTCCAGTTAAGATATGGTGGTGCAAAATGCATAAGTAAACAGTTGTTACTGTAATAAACAGTCGGTAGTGCAAATAACAAAGTGAAGGCAGATGTGAGGTAGGAGAGTTAGCAGTTTATGAGGGAAGTGGATCAATGGTGGTTTGAGTTCAGTAAAGAGACAGCTCTGGGGAAAAAACTGTTCTTAAGTCTGCTGGTCCTGGTCCGGAGGATCCTGAAACGCCTGCCGGAGGGCAGGAGAGAAAACAGTCTGTGGGCTGGGTGAGAGGAGTCCTTGAGGATGCTGCGAGCTCGATGCAGACAGCGTTTCCTCTGGATGTGCTCGATGGCAGGTAGTGGAGTCCCTGTGATGCGCTGGGCAGTTTTCACCACCCGCTGCAGTGCCTTGCGCTCCGCAACAGAACAGCTCCCATACCATACTGCGACACAGTTGGTCAGGATGCTTTCTATTGCGCAGCGGTAGAAGTTCACCAGGATAGCCGAGGAGAGCTGATTCTTCCTCAGTGTCCTCAGGAAGAAGAGGCGCTGGTGAGCCTTCTTGACCAGGCTGGAGATGTTGGTCGTCCACGACATGTCTGCCGAGATGTGGATCCCCAGGAACTTGAAACTGGAGACACGCTCAACAGCCATTCCATTGATGTGGATGGTGTCGTGTGTGCCTCTTGACTCTTTCCTGAAGTCCACGATGAGCTCCTTCGTTTTGGTGGTGTTGAGGAGCAGGTTATTATCAGCGCACCATGTGGCCAGGTGCTGGATCTCCTCCCTGTAGGCAGTCTCATCGTTGTTGCTGATGAGACCTATCACCGTAGTGTCGTCCGCAAACTTGACGATGGAATTAGATCCATACACAGGCTTGCAGTCGGAGGTGAAGAGGGAGTAGAGAAACGGACTTAGCACACAGCCCTGTGGTACACCAGTGTTGAGTGTGATGGACGTGGAGCAGGTGGATCCTGATCGAACATTCTGGGGTCTGTCAGTTAGGAAGTCCAAAATCCAGTTACACATTGAAGTGTTGATGCCCAGGTCTCCAAGTTTGGCTATTAACTTGGATGGGATGACAGTGTTGAATGCTGAGCTGAAGTCAACAAACAGTATGCGTGCATAAGTGTTCTTATGGTCCAGATGGGTGAGCACAGAGTGCAGTGCCATGGAAACTGCATCCTCTGTGCTCCTATTGCTGCGATAGGCAAACTGGTGTGAGTCCAATGTGGATGGTATAGAGTCTTTTAGGTGTTCCAGGACCAGCCGCTCAAAGCACTTCATAACGATGGGTGTGAGTGCTACAGGGCGGTAGTCATTAGGGCACCTCGGGCTGGAGTGTTTCGGCACTGGCACAATGGAAGTGCGTTTAAAGCATGATGGTACAGCTGCTTGGGCAAGAGACAAGAGACAGGTTGAAAATATCCTTAAAAACCCCAGCGAGCTGCTCTGCACATGCCCTGAGAACACGACCAGGGATGTTGTCTGGTCCAGCAGCCTTGTGTGCGCTGATCCTGCTCAGTGCCTTGCAGACATCTGTGGAGGAGAGTGTGATTGGTGGGTGGTCATCTGAGGGTTTGAGCTTGGTGGCAGTTTCTCTGTTGTCTCTTTCAAAACGAGCATAAAAGTAATTTAGCTCGTTCAGGAAGTTGACATCAGTGGCTGCGGGGGTGGAGTGGGTGGGTTTATAATCACTGATGGCCTGAATGCCCTGCCACATGCGTCGAGGGTCAGAGTTTGAAAAGTGTCCCTCTATCTTTAGCTTGTAGCAGTGCTTGGCCTTTTTGATGCCCCTCTTCAGGTTTGCTCTGGATGTGCTGTAGGCTTGTGCATCACCTGATCTGAAGGCAGTATTGCGTGACTTCAGCAGGAGTCGCACTTCCCTGTTCATCCAAGGCTTATGATTTGGGTATGTGGTGATCTGTTTCTGGGTTGTAACACTGTCGATGGTGGTATTGATATGATTCAACACAGAGGAGGTGAATGAGTCAATGTCCGTGTGAGCGCCACTGGTGGCCTGAGAAGCAAACATACTCCAGTCTGTGTTTAGAAACCTTTCCTGGAGTGTGGAATCTGCCCCCGCAGGCCACACCTTGATGGTCTTCACTGATGGCTTCACACGGTTGATGAGGGGTGCATATTTGGGGCTGAGGAACAAAGAGAGGTGGTCTGACTGTCCCAATTGGGGGAGGGGTGTTGCAACGTAAGCTTCAGCCATGTTTGTGTAAACATGGTCTAAGGTTTTGTTTCCTCTGGTGTGGCAGGAAACATGCTGGTGAAACTTGGGTAGCACTGACTTTAGGTTTGAATGATTAAAGTCACCTGCAACAATAAACGCAGCTTCCGGGTGATCAGTCTGTTGTTTACTGATGGCTGTGTGAAGTTCTTTCATAGCAAGCTTAGCATCAGCATCCGGGGGAATATAGGCCGCAGTGATAATAGTGGAGGTGAACTCCCGCGGTAGATAAAACGGTCTACATTTAACCATGAGAAACTCCAGGTTAGCTGAACAATGACTCCCAACAATAGCAGAGTTTGTGCACCAAGCTTTGTTAATGTAAATGCACAGTCCACCCCCTCTACTCTTCCCGGAGCCATCTAATGTTCTATCCGCCCGGAGTGTGTGGCGTCCTGCTAGCTCAATAGCGGTGTCCGGTATTCCGCTGTTTAACCAGGTTTCAGTGAAGATTAGGACGTTACAGTTCAAAAGTTTCTTACTGTGTGTGATGCTGAGTCGAATCTCCTCCATTTTATTCACTAGCGATCGTACATTAGCAAGGAAAATGCTGGGTAAAGAGAGTCGATGTGGCGTTAGCATTAGCTTAGCCCGTATTCCTCCACGCTTCCCCCGCCTGTGTTTACGATCTCTGCGCCGCCTGCGTGCACTTCCGCCCGGCCGGGAAGAGTGCAGAGCCTCGGGCGTCCTAGCGATCTCAGGAAGGAGTTGAAGATTGTCCATAAAACTGTCGGAAATTCGCAAACCAATATCCAAAAGCTCACAACGGGTGTACGATGTAAAAGCACAACTGTTCTGTACGAACAGACCCAAGATGAACAAGAAAAATACAGCAAAATTGCAGAATCTGGAGAGACGCTGAGCCTCGCGATCTACTCGCGCCGCCATCTTGGTCATCATGATATTTCTGACGTGAAGATTCCTCTGATCTAACACTATAAACTGAGTTTATGACTCATTTCATTGATAATTACCTGTGATTGGGTTGTAGGCGTTCCCTATGTTTGTGAAGACGTTCTTGTATATTAGTGTGATCTCAGTGGTAAAAGGACCAGTATATCCACTGCCAGATTCCACCAGTGAAGCTGAAAAAGCAATCTCTCTGTCTGTTGCTCACAAAAGCAATATTGTGATATATTACCGTATTACACTGAGAATGTATTCTTTCTCAATTCCTCCACTTGACTCTTGATTTCTGCGAAGGAATAAAGATTCTGTTAAATGACATTTACACTGATTAATAGAAAACACAGTTTACACAGTATACACTCAACTTTACACTAACATTTACACAATTGCTTTGTTTAAAAGTGGACATTTCAAGCTTTCTATACACATATTTCGGTAACACTTTAGAATAATGGTCATTAGTTAACATTATTTAATGTATTAACTAACATGAACTAACCATGAGCAATACATTTGTTACTGTATTTGTTCATCTTTGTTAACGTTAGTTAATATAAATCCAGCTGTTCATGGTTTGTTCATGTCCAATTTAACTTTATAATGAATTATATCATAGCTTAACAAGCCAGTCACATTGTTACAGCTGCATTCAATGTTAATATACTTCCAAACACACCATAAAAAAACTGCAGTTGGTCGTGGTTGAGGTTTGTAAATTATTTTACTTTATTTATTTTTATATATATATATATATATATATATATATATATATATATATATATATATATATATATATATATAGAGAGAGAGAGAGAGAGAGAGAGAGAGAGAGAGAGAGAGGTACAAAAACATTACATAAGAAAAAAAAAATGGACAATGTTTTGTTTGTTTAATCTTGTATGCGAGAAAAGATTGGTGCGAGGTGCATGTGGTCCACCACATTATCTACAAATGTATGCATGTCCTGCATAACTGTAAAGATAAACATCAGTGGCTCTACAAGATCGTCCTCTATAAACTCTGCAGTACTTTTCCAAGGCCTCAATGGCTTCCTCATCCTCCATGCACAGTATACGAGGAAGCTGAACTGAGCCAAGAAGATTGCCAGAGTTCTCCAAGCACCACTGACTGGCAATCTTAAGATTCGCCATGATACGCGCCTAAGAAAAAAAACAATGCAAAAGAGGAAAATTTTAAACATGCTGAACAATAATGGCTGCGAACCCTAATAAAACCTACTTTTCGTGCAGCCACCTGCTTCTCCGATGTAGACTCGTTTGTTTCATCTTCCTAAAAAACATGAAGATTGAATTTGAACCTTTTTAAAAAGTAACTGACACTTTTTCTGAGGAGCTGCAACAAAGCAAAGGTACGAGTTACCTGTACATGGAAAGGCTTTTCCTGTTAGTGGAAAAAATACAGCACAAGTATAGCTAGTATATGTTAACATGCCATTTTTAACCTCATTATTTCCAAGTATGTTTTTACCTGAGAGATTTGATCAAACTTCCTCTTTGGCAACCTAAATACAGGCTGCTGATCACCTCTCAGGAAGGCTTTGGACTCTTCTGCATAATGGGCAAACAGTTTTCCATGTCTGGAAAATAGAGATTAAAGATTGATTATTGCATAGTTCCTTATTCATGAAAGCTTTAAGTATTCAGAGGCCAAAAAACAAACTGTACCGATCCAGTCCGAAGTTCTCCATTAACATGATGCACCACCAGGGGCGTAGCCGTCTTTTCATAAGTGAGGGGGACAGAAATGTCAGGTATAATACCTGTTTTTTTCTGACCTCTGTCTAATTGACAGATTTAATTGATCTATTGCTTTTCAGTAAGATATCAAATACACTGCTGAACAATAACCACTAATATGTATAATATTTTCCCCTATATTTTATGCCAATTTTATGATTGGTTTATGCACTACAAACACTTGTGCATTAAAGGGTTAGTTCACCCAAAAATGAAAATTCTGTCATTAATTACTCACCCTCATGTCGTTCGACACCAGTAAGACTTCTGCTCACCAAGGCTGCATTTATTTAATAACAAATGCAGTAAAAAAATAATACAGTGAAATATTATGCCAATTTAAAGCAGCTGTTATCTATGTGAATATATAAATGTGATCAAAGCTGAATTTTCAGCATCATTACTCCAATCTTCAGTGTCACATGATCCTTCAGAAATCATTCTAATATGCTGATTTGCTGCTCAAGAAACATTTATGATTATTATCAATGATGAAAACAGTTGCTTACTTAATTCACTGCTGAAAACACTGCTGCTTAACTTTTGTGGAAACCATGATAGTATTCAAACTTTTGTGGTTAGATTAAAAAAGAGAGAAATTCATACTTTTATTAATTAAACATGCATTAAATTGATCACAAGTGATATTTATAATATAAATAAAGATTTATATTTAATAAGTGCTTTATTTAATGCAAATAAATGCAGTTAATTTAACTTTCTATTCATCAAAGAATCCTGAAAAATAAAATGCATCATGGTTTCCACAACATTTTTAAGCAGCACAACTGTTTTCAACATTTATAATAATCATAAATGTTTCTTGAGCAGCAAATGCTCATATTATAATGATTTCTGAAGGATCATATGACACAGAAGACTGGTGTAATGATGCTGAAAATTCAGCTTTGATCACAGGAAAAAATTACACGTTTACTAGCTCAGTTACATAGTAAACAGCTGTTTTATATAATAAATGCAGCCTTGGTGAGCAGAAGATACTAAACATTAAAAAGGATGTCAGTTAGCACTGCATTATTCATATACTTTATTGTCAATAAATACCTTGAGATGGCTTGAAAAACACACATATAATGTCGAAATCATGTGTTTGTCGTCGCGTTTCATCAGTCATAATTCTCTTTATTCAGCTGCTGGTTCAGCGCTGTGAATGCCTTTGGAACGTGATTACTTCTACGAATCCGTTTTGGACTTTCTGTGAGAGGGCGCCCTCCGGCTTCGAGTATGAATTGGAGTGTTGCACGAGAGTGTTAGCACTCCATGGTGTTCAGAGCGCCTTGTTTTTGGATACGAATAAAATGACATGTCATGTAGATTTATTCACATTGGCTTCTACGTAATCAAACTTGCCCGTGTAACAGACGTAGGCCAGTAAGAGCGGTACGACTAGACGCCGGTTCGAATCCCCCACGGAGCGGGTCGACTTGGACCGGTGAGACTCGGTAAAGTGCGGGGGACGAATTTACGTTTTATTAAAGGTGCGGGGGACACGTCCCCCCCGTCCCCCGCGTAATCTACGCCCATGTGCACCACCATTTCCTCAGCTCTGCCATGTCCAGCTGCTCAAAGCATAAAAGTTTATGCCTTTTGTAAGTTATACTGTCTCCAAGTTATTAATCTTATAATATTACTTACAATTGTGTAGTCAAATGGGGCATCCAGCACAACGTACAATGCAGACTATAAATGAAAGACGAATTAGTATTAGGAATACTATATAGGAATATATTATTACACTACAAACATATTGTACACCTTACCATCAACATGAATATGCCACAGTCGTTTCCATATTGCTGTCCTGGAAAACCCTGAAATATAATGAAAGGGGGGGGGGGGGGGGGACTCAGCAGACTCAGCATTGGATTACAGTTGTTTGGGGGCAGCCATGTTGGTACGATATACAGGTCAACAATATGAATGTCCTTTCCCTGCGGAATTTTGTTTGAAGAATCAGTCTGGCCAATCTCAATTTTAATATATAGATGAGTTTGATAGATTAGAAAGTACCTTTGACGCTGCAATTTGGTCAATGAGTTGAAAACAACCATTTCCAATCTAGAGAAAAATATGTAAGAAATTATAAATGGACAGCTGTGACTGATTGACATGAATGACAATCCTTACAAAAACTAATCATATTTTCGCTGTAGTAAATCCATGTTTTTGGTATACAGACTAAATAAACAGTATTTAACCATGGTATTTCCATTTGTATTTTGTAGCCAAAGCATGATTCATTTGTGGTTACCATGGTTTTACTCCAATAACTTGTTTTTAGCAATTGGTAATTTGAAGAGCCAAGTTGGGCTGGTTATATTTGGGAAAAATGGTAATTAAATTAAGGAAACACTCAAAGTTCAGACACAAAACCCTCTAAAAGCCATCTGAATTTATTTTCTAAAATTAGCATTTTAGTTAGATGATGTGTTTAGGTTCAGTACCTTTACTTAAATATCAATCTTTAAGTAAAGTTTAAATAAGTTCCTCATTGCCATTGAAGTGAAATAACTGAACAGAGACATATGAGCTTGATAAAAAAAAATAAAAACAGCTAAATTTCAGATGGCTTTAAGAGGGTTATAGATCTGAACTCTTCACTTGTAACAATACATACAGAAAATGTAATCATAAATGTAAAACAACCAATATCTTACAGTAGACTCAATGTCTCGATTTAATCCTAAGGTCCAAAAATCAGCACGGGTCAGGCATGCCTTTGCTGTTCGAATAATCAGCTCATTTGCAGGCTTCTCTAGGTCCAGTATGTAGTTGAGCTAATAAAATAGCAATATTTGGAAATGCAAGATTAAACACAAACTTATGCAGATTTGTTATATTGTTGATCTTATTAAACTAACCAGTTCTTTCTGTGCTGAATGGTATGTTAAAGACCACGATGCTCTGCAGGCAGTAATGTTTTTGCAATTTGTGACTTCTTCGCATTGGGGTCCACACTCTTCTGCATATTTCAAGACAAACAAATTTCCAAGAGTTAGCAAGAAACAAATTATTATTAATAATAAAAAAATCCTTACCATTGTCCTCAGCTGCATGTGGTGAATGTTTCAATGACTCAGGTCCTAACCCCAAGCCAGGAGAAATTAGCTTGTCTGTGGAACATGGGGCTAAGAAATACAGATGATATATTTAAAAAAGATTAGATCTACAAATTTATTTACAATAGTAGTGATTAGAAATAGAATGGATACTGACTTAAAATTGTTTGTCCCAAGTCAGAGAGGGCCACATTTTCAATGCTGTGAGGTATGTGACCACGCTGTAGTTGTCCCTCCAACATCTTCTGGTTTGCTGATGCATTTTTGTGATGGATAATGTTCTGCATAATGAAAATGTGTGTCGAGGGAGCCATATTATTGATAAAGTAGTTGTTTTTTCTCAAGTCTGCAAAAAATTGCTCCGCAATTTGGCTGTTCAGCCAACCCTGTAGTTCTGGCACCAGGCTGATTTTTCTGAGAACATCCTTTGGGTCTTTTGTGTTGGATTCGTGTAATTTTTCATACAAAACATAGTGTTCAGATGATCCCGTGATTGGATGGCCCTCTGAGTTCAGAGTATCGTCTTCTCGATCAACCAAGGAAGAGATACTTTAAGCCTTCCTTGCTTTGCTTTGTTGATATTCTCGAGTGTTGAGTCTGCCAGTCTTCCTTCGTACAGTTGAAACGGAAGAGATGAAGGAACACGTAAATTGGCATGTGTTGCCAAGCCTCGAGCAAAGTCATATATTGTGACATTGGGCAAGTGTTGCCATGAGTCCATAAAATCATAAAAAGTCCATAAAATCCCTTGGACTCTCTGCCCTCAAATTAAACTTCAAACTGTAGGCCACACCATGTGGACACAGGACAACAGACCACCCACCTGAAAAAGACAATAAAAATGAAGGGAACAAGTGAAAATATTTTTTAACATATCAAACCAGTCTCACCTGATGCCCCCCAGAGCTTCTGGAAAATTTTGTTGTATGAATGCCTGTTTTGCATCTCTGCTCTTAATCTTAATATCAGGTCCATGCGAGATCCCTTGGAGTCCACATTACAGGCCTTGCACAGCTTTCTGACAACACCAACCTATCATGTAAATGGTTCATGATAAAATTAATCATATTGGCTTAAATTATTAAAAAGCTGAACTCTCATCTCTTTTGTGAGCACTTATCTTTAAAAAAAACAACTATTCTTCCATTTCCTTTAATCCCTCTCTATTGTAGTATATTCTACTCCGAGCAAAGTCTGAAACTTGTATTCCTCACTTGTAAGTGACTTTGGATAAAAGTGTCTGCCAAATTAATAAATGTAAATTTAAAAGTTGAACAGTTACAAGGTATTAACCTTCTGTTTCATTAGCTCATCTACAAGACGATCCTCGGACACACTGAGAACCTGAGCTTCGGCTGATGTAACTTTTGGAGAGAAAACCTTCTCATACTCTGTATTGAGTACTGTGTTACCCATCCTTGTTTTTTGTCCAATCCATGGAGCCCACTTTTCGTAACTTGGCTCCACAACAAATGGATTGTTTGTCCGGCCTGAGGGGAAACATTTACAAATATAAAATTAATTTGATCATGTCGATATCAGATAAACCATATAGAATACCCAAGACACACACATCACTCATCTAGCTTTGAATGGGGAAAAATGCAATGCTTAACATGGCAGCTCTATTAAAACGAAGACCTGTCTTTGAAATAAAAGAGCCGATCGCTAATCAGTAAAGTCATGGTTTCTATAGAAACAGTTAGTCTGAGATGTCCACTTAGGATTGGGTATGCACACTTAAAAAAATAACGCTATTTCAGCAAAAGAGACAATATTTCAGACAGTTGTTTTCAGGTTTCACTGAGGATTTAAAATATAAAATTTAATTGTACGGTAAGGTTGCAAACAGTTTTAGAGAATTTGATGCTTCCCTTTTAAAGAGACAGGGGATGCAATTGCATGACCGGAATGTTTTTCAAAGATAGCCACTGAGTGAAATGAAGCAGTTAAACTTGTTTGTTTTGTTTTTTTGCTATTAGACGCTGCTGCTGGACACTGTTGAGAGATTAGGGTAATTCATACACACAACGTTTATGAACCCCTGACTTGACACATCACTCACCTGTGGAGAACAGCAGCAGGCGATTTTACAGGCAAATGCTGACAGACAGATGGAGACGATAAACTCAAGGATGGTGAATACCAATGATACACCAGTGATTCCCCAGGAGAGAGTCTGAGAGAGAATTCAACATTCAGCTGCTCAGCAGTTCAGAATCTACCATCATTGAGGTTCATTTAGTAATAGAACATTTCTATATGTCAAACTGGACTGAGTTTGCAATAATGTATAATGCCTTCTTGAATCGTAAGTGATCAGTAATAGTAAGAGAGCTATAAACTACTTCTGAAAAGACTGGACAGATGAGTGCAGAATAAGGCTTGAAACCATACAGTGATCTTATTGTAATTACTAAATGAACGTGAATATAAAAGTTGGTGACATACCTTATACTTTTCCTCAATATAATAACAATCATAATCGTTGCAGTAACTGTACAAGTTCAATAGCCCTACAACCAAATCCACTGAAAGTATGATAATGGAAGTGCTTGCAATTATAGCACTGATAATGTTCATTCCAAGTGAACCTTTCACCTATAGGTGGAAAAAAACAAACATAAAA
This sequence comes from Romanogobio albipinnatus, assembly GCA_023566225.1. Lineage (NCBI taxonomy): Eukaryota > Metazoa > Chordata > Actinopteri > Cypriniformes > Gobionidae > Romanogobio > Romanogobio albipinnatus. The sequence continues at coordinate 63,137,172 of CM042240.1, read as the reverse complement.
TAGATTTAATAAATTAAGAAGAACATTAGCTTGTTAACATAGACTGAAAGGTATATGGAGTGTGATAAAAATACACCATTTGACATAAATAAATAAAATATAACAACATGCAGCAATCATTTACTAATCAATTAGTGCTGGTAAAATTCATTTCCGCTAATGCGTAAATTTTTACAGCCCTCATACATACATATATATATATCGAGGTCGAGGCTGGGTCTTCCAACATGACAATGACCCGAAGCACACAGCCAGGATAACCAAGGTGTGGCTCTGTAAGAAGCATATCAAGGTTCTGGCGTGGCCTAGCCAGTCTCCAGACCTAAACCCAATAGAGAATCTTTGGAGGGAGCTCAAACTCCGTGTTTCTCAGCGACAGGCCAAAAACCTGACTGATCTAGAGAAGATCTGTGTGGAGGAGTGGGCCAAAATCCCTCCTGCAGTGCAAACCTGCTGAAAAACTACAGGAAACGTTTGACCTCAAAGAGGTCAAAACAAACAAAGGCTACTGTACCAAATATTAACATTGATTTTCTCAGGTGTTCAAATATTTATTTGCAGCTGTATCATACAAATAAATAGTTAAAAAATCATATATTGTGATTTCTGGATTTTTTTTTTTTTAGATTATGTCTCTCACAGTGGACATGCACCTACGATGACAATTTCAGACCCCTCCATGATTTCTAAGTGGGAGAACTTGCAAAATAGTAGGGTGTTCAAATACTGACCAAGATAATTAGTGGCTACTGTCTCTTTAAGAGCAGCCGCTGCTGACAGAGACATGGCTCTCACACGCGCCTCATTCTCTCACAATGATGACCGATTGATCGTATGATCGTGCAGCACTAATATATATATTTTTTTACTATCCTAAGATACGTGATCATAAAATATATGGGGTGTATGTGGACTTGTGTTAAACATTGAAATTTAGATGAATTGCATGTCATAGGTCAATTCTAGTTCTTTAGATTATCACTTGCGGCTCAAAATTTTCAGTGTCCAGAAGTATTTATCTTAAGGTCCTTATCATTTTCATTATTTATTGTATAATATATGTGGCCTTCTAACCTTTTTAAACAGTGTATTTGTGTGAAGCGTTGGGCTTAAACTGTAGTCAACACATTAATATATACAACATCAGCTCAAAAGGTTACACTCTTTCCCCCTCAAAATTTGAACCGGTTCAAAAGAATGATTAATTCAAGAACCAAACATCACTAATGGTAACAATCAAGGCAAGCAAGAAAGGGAAACAGGAACTGAACATAGAAACAAACAAAAAAGTCCATACAAAACACACCATCAGGATTGTGACACTTTTAAGTTTGGATTCTAGATCAATTACGGTCACTGATGCCTATACTCTTTTATGGCAGAAAAACAAAAGGAAGAAGAAGAAATCAGTACAAACACAGTATGGTGCTTGGACCCCTAAAAATTTTGTACATACCAAACACAAACTGGAGGGTGAATTGAGTTTGTTTTCTGCAGCAATGGAGAGTGAGCCTGTGATAATGTACTGAGAGCACAGAGAAAGACAACAAATCAAGACTTCTGCTGGAATATGTAACTTGTGTTATAAAAGACACAACACTTAATTGTATAATTGTTTCTTACAATGATTGATCCCCAATAAGGAATACCACTAAAGACAAAGACGGATTCTGCATGAATTGTGGACACGATTCCCAACAGGAGAATCAACAGGCCAATCATTATCTGGACAGCCTGTGAGGGACAAGAGAGGCTTTTATAAAGCAAGCAAAACAGCAGCTGTAGTTATGAACTTGTGCTTGTACTACAAAAAATATTTAATCACACACACTGATTTACAGATTAGCAAAAATCGTCTCGGTTACGTATGGTAACCCTCGTTCCCTGAAGGAGGGAACGGAGACGTACGTCGGTATTACCGACGAATTGGGATCACTTTAGAGAGCCCCTATCAGCTTCGAGATTTAGAGAACAGGCCAATGGGCCATTGGCGTGCGAGATTTGCATCTCGCGCTCCGCCCCGCACCGCGGGTATAAACAGGAAGCGAGAGCATCGCACTGACGTTTTTCACTGAGGAGCCGAACTAGTGACTCGGCCATGCAGTGATGGTAAGGAGCTGTGGCGACGGGACGTACGTCTCCGTTCCCTCCTTCAGGGAACGAGGGTTACCATACGTAACCGAGACGTTCCCTTTCAGTCGGTCACTACGACGTACGTCGGTATTACCGACGAATTGGGATCCCTATGGAAAACGCCACAGTTACTACCACTTCCAGCGCCCAGCGAGAGCCCCCCAGACCCCGTTCTGATGCGGGCGGGGAAATTCACGCAGGGAGAGTCATACTGCTGTTCCGCAAGACCCATTCAGCAGACTTATTGGATAACGCTGGGAAAGCGTGCCCGAAGGACGCTGCGGGAGCCACATCATGCCCGGAGGGAGTTACCATGTGGAGAGAACACGTATGGGCTGGCCGTGGGCAGCACAACATACGGAAGTCCCAGAGGTGGCCCCGGCCTATACAGGCGGGGGACGACACCGAACTGAGACGGCAGAGGAACTCTGCCAAGGGAAAGACACGAGCTCACCGTAGGGAGCTGTACCGTGGAGAATACACGTATGGGACCGCCGTAGGGGTCACGACATACGGACCCCAGTCCGACACAAGTTCCACCAATGCATACAAGTGCCAGACCTGGCGTCAGACGCTCCGCCACATCCGACTGCCGAGGGGTGCGGAGGACTCAACAGGGTTCGCCAATCCTGGGGAACTCGACTGGAGAAAATAAGCGCACGTATCCGTTCCATGGAGAAGGGAATGGCGCAGCAAGCCGACACTTAGAACGGGCACTTCAGCTGCTGACTATGGGAAGCGAGCAAACGAGAAGCCACCGGTTCTACACGTAGGCTATAAAACCTAGCGAACGTGTAGGTGTCGCCCAGCCCGCAGCTCTACAAATATCTGTCAGCGAGGCGCCACGAGCCAGCGCCCAGGAAGAAGCAACACCCCTAGTGGAGTGGGCTCTTAACCCGAGCGGGCAGGGCACGTCTTGGGCTTCATAAGCCAAGACGATGGCGTCCACTATCCAGTGGGCCATCCTCAGCTTGGAGACAGCCTTTCCCTTCTGCTGTCCTCCGTAACAGATGAAGAGCTGCTCTGAGGTCCTAAGCTTTGCGTTCTGTCAACATAGACGCGCAGGGCGCGAACTGGACAGAGAAAAGCCAGGGCTGGGTCTGCCTCCTCCAAAGGCAGCGCTTGCAGGCTCACCACTTGGTCCCGGAAGGGAGTAGTGGGAACCTTGGCACATATCCAGGCCGGGGTCTCAGGGTTACCTGAGAGTCACCTGGCCCGAATCCCAGGCACGATTCATCGACCGAAAATGCCTGCAGGTCCCCTACCCTCTTAACTGAGGCCAATGCAATCAGGAGTATTGTCTTTAGAGACAAGATCTTAAGCTCCGCTGACTGTAAAGGCTCAAAGGGCACCCTCTGAAGTGCGTCAGCACCAGAGTCAAGTCCCAAGAGGGTATAAAGGGAGGACGAGGCGGATTTAATCTCCTCGCCCCCCCAGGAACCTGACGATCAGATCGTGCTTGCCTAATGAATTAACCATTAACCAGGTCATGATTGCGCTATAGCGGCAACATACACCTTGAGGGTGGAGGGAGACAGCTTTCGCTCCAACCCGTCTTGAAGAAAAGAGAGCACAGATCTGACCGAACACTTTCGGGGGTCTTCTCGGTGAGAAGAGCACCAGTCGACGAACAGGTTCCACTTCAGCGCATATAGCCGTCTCGTAGAGGGGGCTCTGGCGGAAGTGATGGTGTCAACTACCGCTTGTGGTAGGTCACCTAGAACCTCCGCATCCCGTCCAGGGACCAGACATGGAGTTTCCAGAGGTCCGGACGCGGGTGCCACAGGGTGCCGCGTCTCTGAGTCAGGAGGTCCTTCCTCAGAGGAATGGGCCAAGGAGGTGCTGTCGCGAGGAGCACTAGTTCCGGGAACCAAGTCCTGTTGGGCCAGTACGGAGCTACCAAGAGGAGCTGCTCCTCGTCCTCCCTGACCTTGCACCGTGTCTGTGCAAGAAGGCTCACTGGGGGGGAACGCATATTTGCGTAGGCCCCGGGGCCAGCTGTGTGCCAGGGCATCCGTGCCGAGGGTTCCCCCGGGCAGGGAATAGTACCACTGGCAGTGGGTCGTGTCGGGGCGGCAAACAGATCGATCTGTGCGGCCCCAAGCGACTCCAAATCAGCTGGACCACCTGGGGGTGGAGTCTCCACTCCCCGGGCAGCACGGGCAACCATGACAGCTCGTCGGCCGCACGATTGAGCGGGCCCGGAATGTGGATGGCACGAAGGGATCTCAGATGCTTCGGACTCCACAGAAGGAGATGGCGGGCGAGTTGGGACATGCGGCGGGAGCGTAGACCACCCTGATTGATGATGTACGCAACGGCCGCAGTGCTGTCCGTCCGGATCAGAACGTGCTTGTCTTTGAGCGACCCTTTGAGGTGGCTGAGAGCAAGACGAACCTCCAGCAACTCCAGGCAATTGATATGCCATTGCAGTTGGGGCCCCGTCCACAGACCCGATACTGCAAGCCCGTTGTACGTGGCATCCCAGCCCGTGGAGGAGGCATCCGTGGAGACAACAGAATGCCTGGACACTTGTTCTAGAGGCACTCCTGCCCGTAGAAATGAAGGGTCCGACCACGGGCTGAAGGTTTGGCGGCATCTCGGCGTCACTTGGACACGGAGGGACCCACTGTGCCACGCCCATCTCGGGACTCGGTCGTGTAGCCAGTGTTGAAGCGGTCTCATATGGAGCAGCCCTAGCGGCGTTACTGCGGCTGCTGCTGCCATATGCCCCAGGAGCCTCTGAAATTATTTCAGTGGAACCGCTGTACTGCGTTTGAACGTATTCAAGCAGCTCAACACCGACTGGACGCGCTCCTCGGTGAGGCGCGCTGTCATGGCGACCGAGTCGATCTCCATCCCGAGAAAAGAGATCCTCTGTACGGGACAGAGTTTGCTCTTCTCCCCGTTGACCCGAAGACCCAACCGGCTGAGGTGCCGAAGCACCATGTCCCTGTGTTCGCACAACTGTTCCCGCGACTGGGCAAGAATCAGCCAGTCGTCGAGATAGTTGAGAAGACGAACACCACGCTCTCTCATGGGAGCAATGGCCGCCTCCGCGACTTTCGTGAAGTCACGGGGCGACAGGGACAGCCCGAAGGGCAGGACTTTGTACTGACATGCCCGTCCGTCGAAAGCAAAGTGTAGAAACTGCCTGTGTCGAGGGAGAATCGAGACATGAAAGTACGCGTCCTTCAGGTCGATCGCTGCAAACCAATCCTGGGGACGGACGCACCTGAAGATGCGTTTCTGCGTTAACATTCTGAACGGCATCCTGTGGAGGGAACGGTTCAAGTAAGGCAGGTCCAAGATTGGCCGTAACCCGCCGCCTTTCTTGGGTACAATGAAGTACGGGCTGTAGAACCCGGACTTCATATCGGCTGGAGGGACCGGCTTTATCGCGTCCTTCGCCAGTAGGACAGCGATCTCCGCCTGAAGCACGGGGGCATCCACCCACGCAATAGACGTGAAGTGAACGCCCCCAAACTTGGGCGGACGCCGGGCGAACTGAATCGCAAGCCGAGTCTGATGGTACAGATGACCCAGCGAGACGGGCTGGGGAGCGCTAGCCAGGCCCCCAGACCGAACAAGCGGGGCCATCGGTACCACAGACGTACCCGCAGCAGGGCAGCGAGGCGGAATGCAGGGACCCCAGGACGACATGGGAGTGGTCCGTGTAGGGGTCTGGGTCTGACACACGACCTGCATCCGCTGAGGGGGTGCGCGAGTGTGGGAAGGCCGCTTGAGTGCGTTCCCACAGCCGGCACCCCCTGCTGGCGATTTGGAGAGGCACCAGAGGCTGACAAGGCATGGGAGCGTTGTACACCGCCCAGCGCGCTCTCCAAATGAAGGAGGGGCTGAGCGTGGCAAGGCTTTGTGGCGTTGCACACGGTCTGCCTCACCTCCTTCCTCAGCGGGGAACAAGAGCGGCGAGGCATAGCGTCGCGCACTGTCGTCCACACACCGCTGAGAAGAGGGGAATGAGAGTGGCGAGGCTTGTAGCGTCACACACTGCGATTCTCGCCCTCTTGTGGGGAGGGGAATGAGGGCGGCGAGGCTTGTAGCGTCACACGCTGCCATTCCTGAACTCCCGAGACCCAGAGATATTGGAACTGTTCTTCTCTTTTTTTTTTTTTTTTTATATATATATTTGGGTACCACTGGCTGTTTTTAACCCCAGTGGCGGAACAGAATTACTAATGTCTTTTACCCGGCCCTCCTCCGGGGGAAGAACAGTCCCGAACCAAATCCGGGTCAATTGTGTTTCTGGACATCGTCTAGACAAGGGCCAGCGCTGTGCGCAGCTCAACCTCGGCTGAGAACTACCCTCATGCCCTAAGCAGGGCGGAGGTGGCCTGCCAGTGGCACTGCCACCCCACCGATGAGGGTAGTGAGAGAGAGGAAAACTTTATACAGATTATGGCCCTATTGGTGTTCCATATTTTGGCACCAATAGTTCCATAATGCAAAAGCCTTCCAACGCACATCCGGGAAAGGCAAGGGGCAGGCAAGGCGGTTTATGCGTTGCACACCGGGAAAGCATGGCTGTCGAGCATGAATCGGATTCAGCACGAGCGCCCACTATTATAGTGGGAATCTCAGCATCATCTTCATTTTCAACACATAACAGCCCTCTCTCCGATGCAGCGATTGACATCTGTCCTCTGCTAGAGCCCCAAACGAAACGCTAGGTCCTTTTTTTTTAAATTTTTTATTTATTTATTTATTTTTTAGGACCAGCAATCCCATCTGTAAGCTACCAGCAGACATGTGAAACAGTGGGCGTGGCCGTGAGGCCGTGAGACGCTGAACACTCAAGCCCTTATGAAAAAGGCAAGACGAACAGCGCGCCGACGTGGCTATGCTCTCATTAGAGAGCATAGACCACCCACAAACACAGTCTCAACATGCGTAGCCGCCGAGTGACGCGCGCTGAGCTGCCGTGGCAACCCGCGCTGTCACTCGGCAGCTAGACGGCACACGGCGCGCTGAACACTCAAACACTCAAACCCTCACGCGGAAGGCGAGATGACCAGCGCGTCGACGTAATCCCGTTCCCCTGAGAGAACATGGATCACCCACGAACACAGTCTCAACATGTTTATGCGAGAGGGATCGTGGCCGTCAGGACAGGAAACAACCGCATCCAGAAACGCACGAGTGGAATGACGTCTTGAAAAAGACGCAGTGTCACACCCGTGTTGCTCTTTTGTGAGGAAACGCTCTTTAAACAGTGCTGAAGCACCCAGGGGAAGACCGCGGCAACACACAGGTGGTAAGTGCAGTCCTGTGGTGCACTCACTGAAACAAACGCCCTCACCAGACCGACAGTTGCTGTGAGAACAGCAGTTTGTTATGCTGAAGCAGCGGTGAACATGCGGTCGCACTGATTGTGCCTTTTCGCCAACACAGAGCGTCCTTCTCGTTCTCTGGAGCATCTCTCTTGCAGATAGGCTTTCTTGTAGAAAAGCAGGCTTGCTTCATCAACGCCGTTCGGCTCCGAAGTGAATGACGTCAGTGCGATGCTCTCGCTTCCTGTTTATACCCGCGGTGCGGGGCGGAGCCCATTGGCCTGTTCTCTAAATCTCGAAGCTGATAGGGGCTCTCTAAACTGATCCCAATTCGTCGGTAATACCGACGTACGTCGTAGTGACCGACTGAAAGGGAACTGTTCATTACTTTTGTAATAGTCTGCATTTCCTAAAACATTTTCTGTGACTGATACACTATACATATTTATGATTTTACTCTGCAAATGATAAACGTGATCTTATATCGCTGTCTTTCCTGCGTTGTCACCAAGGCATTATGTCACATTCTTCAGTAAAAATGTGTATGCTTTGATCATGTGTATACCACTTTTTTTTTTTTTATTCTTGTACTTTGCTTACTTCACACTGACATGCGCACATTAAAAATATACAATTATTTGTATTTATGAACAATTTCTCACCCCAAGTGCTTTTGGTTGGCCTTTCAGAAATGGCTGAAGTCTGTGAGGAGATGAAACTCCTGCTGGCTGTTGTCCATGAAGAGGCACAGGAGCATTTGTCCCAGTTCCAGCTGCTGGTGTTTGTGTTGGTGGTTGAAACTGGATGACAACCGTTGAAGAGTTCACAGGTATGACAGTGTGGGACATTCTTGTTTCTGAATCTGAAATTGACCTGTAAAAAAAACATAGTAAATCAAGACTATGTCCCTTTCCCCCCTTCTATGTAAAGCGCTATATAAATGTAACAAATTAATAATTAATTAATTATTAAGACTAGATATGTTTATAAAATAGATTTATGTTAACAAACATTCCCATTTATTTATTAAAATATATATTCATATATGTATGTATTATTATAAAAGTGCTGTAAACGTTAAGAATGCATTTCTGTCAATAGTAGTTATTAGCATGGGTTAAATTATTGTCATCAACTAGAAAAACTCTATTAGACATTGAAAACAGAGAATATGCTAAATAACAAACTGACCCACATCATTTACATTTAAGGCATTTAGCAGATGCTCTTTTCCAAAGACAAACAAAAGTGCCCTACCAACCAATACAGAGGAAATTCATTCATTAATACAATTAATAAATATATAAATGAAGTGCAGACATAGCACAAAGATAGGCATCTTATTAAAGGAAGTCAGATTGTCAGTGTAAGTATATCATTCGGTGTTTTACCGGTAAAAAATCTTCTCTTCACCGCACTTTGCTCTGTAGTTCAGTTCACTCTTCTGAGATGTAAGTGTGATGTCATTAGAGTAAATGCTGATACTGTTTCCCAGAATGAACCAGGCTGGAGCTCAGGTGGTTAGGAGCTGCCCTCTTAATAAGATAATAAACCATAAAAGACAATAATTAACTGAATTACTCATAAATGTTTATGTTGTACTTCATAGCAAGTAATCTGGAATGGACCGGCAGATTAGCATTACATTTACATTTACATTTATGCATTTGGCAGACGCTTTTATCCAAAGCGACTTACATTGCATTCAAGGTACACATTTTACATTTTGTCAGTTCTTGCTTTCCCTGGGAATCGAACCCATGACCTTGGCGTTGCTAGCGCCATGCTCTACTGCTTGAGCTACAGGAAAGCTTTATTACCTCATCTGTTGCAGCGCTTGTGTCACCGCACAGTGCCTGTTTGTTCTCTAACTGTTTACATCCACAGTGACACTCGATCAGCTGGAGCGTTGGTTTGGGCCTGTGGCGTGGTGCCTTCACTTTTGATTGTAAATGTAACGCAAGCAGCGAGGCCGAGGGACCGTGAGAACGGGGCGAGGCCGGTCGTGAGTGATAATGAGCCCCAGCTGCGCACCGCACCGGTATTGTGTCTCAGGGAGGAGGAGCTTGGATGCTTAAAAAGAGGAGTGACGAGAGAGGACCAGGCCTAGACTTTATACTGTGTTTTGGTTTCCGTTTTATTTTGTGAGTTTGTGACAGTCGTCCATGAGGGGCTGCCGCTTTTACTTTCAGTTTATGTGTTTTGTTTATTAAAGTCTTTGAATGTTTGCTGGTTCCCGCCTCCTTCTTCCCATAACTAAGAAGTCTGTTACAGTGCTGTGAGTAAAAATCTTGAATCAAGGACTAAAGAGGCATGCAATAGGCATTTAGCCACCTAGCTGTCACCAATCATTTCTGCAGTTTTTGTTTTCCTTTGCTTATTTGGTTTTCAAGTGAATTTACTTAGTTTTGTTCAATATGTTCCTTTCTCATTTTGTGAGTGCTATATATTTATACATATTTAATTTACTTATTTGTGATTGCTCCAAGTTGTTTTTTGCTTTATATATTTTCTTTCTTATTGTGATTTAGTTTGTTATTTTTTTTGTATGTCTCTTGTAATTTGTTGGCTGTTTTTGCTTGTTCTAGTCCGTCAGCAAGGAGTCTACTGTTTCTGTTTACTGTAGTGATAACTACTGACAGGTGGACTTTGAGGGCTACATTACAGTCATGGCACATGTAATCAGCTCTGAGTGATGTGCTTCAGACTCACCCACTTTTCGGTTCACACACTTGAACAAACATAGACATAGTTTTAAAATGCCTATACTAGAGTGATTATTTAAAGGGGTCATGAATTTAAAAATCAACTTTTCATTCAGCCTTTGATATATAAAAGGTCATGGTAATATAAGAATATCCTGTAAGTTTCAGAGCTGAAAACTTCCTTGTTAGTCAAAAAAAGCTTATATAGACACCAGACCCAGCAAATGAGAGATCTCAGAATATGACATGCCTTGACGTCATTGTGTGGTGAAACGCTGCCTCAACAGAAGAAGTACGCCTGATTCTGTAGCCCCACCCACCGATTTGTGCATGGCACAATGGGGTGTACTCATGGGGGAGCCGAAGCTCGTTATAATATGCAAAGTTTATCCAATCATAGCAGTGGGCGTTTGCTTCCAAGTCATCAGTGTGGCACACCCATAAAAACCGAGCGTTCCATGAGAGAGGCTCAAAAACAGGGCAGAAAATAGCCGATAACTTATTCATTATGATGTTTCTGAATGTAAAAACCATGTGAACGTCATGAGTTGACCTCAGACAACAGTATAAAAACATTTTAAAAGCCAGTTAATGCCCCTTTTAAAATATTATCTACAGATGCTGCTTGATAATTAAATAATGGGCAGTCTACCTTGTACCAGTCTTTCACCAACATTTGTCAATCACACCCTTTTGACCAATCAGGACGTAGCTGCATGCTATATGGGCAGAGGGTGAGCACTCGTGACACTACGGTTCCCTTTCGAAAGGGAACTCGCGCTGCGTCAGCTTGACGCTACGGAGAACGCCTCCAGCGTGACAGGTGTCTGAGCTACAATCGAATCACATCAGTCCTACTGACCGGCGACAGCCGATGATGTCATCAGGGTGCGACCAGGAAGTATATAAGGGCGCCTCTGCCAACATGACACCGCTTCTTCGTCTTCAGTGACTGTCTTGTCTGGTGTATACAAGTAAGAGAATCACGTTAGCAAGGATGAAGTGCTCACAGAAGACGCGGCACTTTAGGAAGTGCGCGGATCCGTGTCCGAGGTATTTGACGCCTGAGGACACGCATAATCTCAGTGTCTACTGTTTGGGGGAAGAGCACGCGCGGGAGGTTCTCGAGGGAGCCTCTTGCGCGAATTGTGAGCGTTTTCCCATCCGAACGCTCCGCTCTCGCCTGGCCCTCTTCTCGAGGGAAGAGGGGCCAGCGTCTGGGGACGGTCCCGCTCACGCCGAGGCGGAGCGGCGACGTAGGTCCTGGGGTTCCCAGACGGACCTGGCTCGTCGTCTGGAGGAGGGTGTGGTCCTCACAGAAGATCAGCCAGGTCGCGAGGGGCGGCTGGCGGAGGAGGAGTCGGATTTCTCCTCCTCGTCAGCCGATGCTCTTCCAATCGTGCAGAGTGGTGGCTGGGCAGGGTGGTGATGAATCGGTTGAGGCCGAACCCTCTCAGCCATCTTGCCCCGTGTATGCGGAGTTGATGGGTGTTATGGAGCGCGCCACCAACAGGCTGGAGTTACACTGGCAGCGCGCTAGGAGAGAACCCGAGCGTCCAGGTCGCCTGGATGATCGCTTTCTCTCCGGCCATAACCCATCACCTCTGGGGAGCCTTCCATTCCTTCCCGATCTGCACGGTCAGATCGCAGGGGCATGGAAGAACCCATACTCGGCCAGGTTAATTCGGCATCAGCGTGGGAACTTCGCTGATGTCGAAGGATTGGCCGAGTCTGGGTACGTGTCGATGCCTCCTATCGATGAGACGTTCGCGAACTATCTCGCATCGGGGAGGCCATCGACACTTAGAGCTCCCACCCTGCCGTCTAAAGCAATGAGAAACACCTCGCGCTTGAACGGCAGGGCGTACACGTCAGCGGGTCAGGCCGCTGCAGCACTGCACACCACTGCGGTGCTGCAGGCATACCAGGCCGACTTGCTGAAGGGCCTACCCCCTGACGCGATGGCTGAGCTCCGCCTCACCACAGATCTGGCTCTCCGTGCTTCCAAACAAACGGCGGTCGCCATTGGGCGCTCAATGGCGGCTATGGTAGCTACGGAGAGGCATCTGTGGCTGAACCTTGCGGACATCGGGGTGAAAGAGAAGGCCTTTCTCCTCGATGCCCCGGTTTCGCCCTCTGAACTCTTTGGCACCTCCGTCGAGGCGGTGGTGGAAAGATTCAGAGAGGCGAAGGCGCGCTCAGCTGCATTTAAATCATGCATTCCGCGGAGATCCGGGGCCGCACCCAGGCAGGCGGGAGGCCCTGGTCCGTCATGGCCCGAGGGCCAGCGACAGGACCAGCGAGCCAGTGTCGCCTCTCGTGCGCCCCCTCAGTGGCGGAGTAGGGCGCAAAAGAGGCGGGACTCCCGCACTAGGAATCGGAAGGACGCCGGAGAGCAAGGTCGGTTCCAGCGAAGAAGACCACGCTGGGACAGGTCTCCTCCCCCTAGGGCGCGCTGAGATTAGGGAGGCGTCCTTCTCCTAGTTTTTTCTCCCCAGGCGCTTTTACACCAGGCCGGGCGGGCCCATGATGAGCGGAGAATCAGTCAGACTCTGACGGCCTGCCTGGCTTGGTGCGTGAGTGCGCCTCCCTCAGCCCTGTGGTAGTACTACACCTAAGCATTTATATGGAAATAAAGCTTGTGGGTCGATATCATGGTGTGCCGCAGGAGAGCGGTAAGTCCCCTATAAATGGGAAATTATTTCATATATTTCTAACTTATGCTCCCTGCTGAGGGCTTCGGGGATCGCTGGATATGTTCTAAAAAGGGCCTGTAGTTCCCCTGTTAGGTTGGCTAGAACGATTACCAGTTGCTTAAGCTCGGTATAATTGAGCTAGTATTGCTAGTGGAGGCCAGCAAATATTATATATGCGACACGTTGTGTGTGCTGTACACCCCTTTGTTATTCCCAGTTCTGAGAAACCAAGAAAATGCGTTAGAATTAACGCCGGGAATGTTGCTTATTCCTGAGGGTTTGTAGCGAAAAAAAAAAGAAAAAAAAAAAGAGGGGCTTGTTTTTTTCTGAGGAAAGGCTTGCATTTTTTCTCCTAGTATTAAACTACTAACTGGTAGCCGCCTCAGGGTAAGGCGGCCTGTTTGTTCTCTCAGTGTAAATTTCTGGAGAGTGCAGGATCAGACTATGCTAGAACTACAGTTAGATCTAAGGTCAGATCTATGTAATGACTGGCACTTCCACTCGAGTGCCCCCTTTTTGCTATGATGCAATAGTAGTGGCCCTGTTCGGGATCTCGGGTATAGATCTAGATTGGCCTAGGCTTTCTAGGGATTACGGAGTCGCGCGCCAAGAAGCGCTGGCGCTCCGGGTAGCTGTTCCTTGTTTGAACTTAGCTTTATTATTTGTCCCTAATGCAGCCTCCTCTTACGCAGAGTAGTCCGGCCAAGGCCCGCCCCCTTGCCTGCGTTCTGGGGCTTTTGTTAGTAATGCAGGTTGGTGCTGTGCAGTATTGATAGCGACTTAGCCAGTAGTCGTGGGGCAACTTGGCCCTCCAGAGCTAGCGTTTAGAGGCCGCCAGTTTTTTGGCAGGCGCTGGCCTTTCTAATGTATTTTCATGGCCAGTTGGTCGTACTCCCCTGTCAAAGCAGGGTAGATTTGAGTACCTCCACATCCAGCTCTGTATCATTCTGTTTCACCCATGGCTCGGGTTGAGCAGCACTTCACAACCTTTTGGTTTATGTAGGTTTGGTCGTGAGCTCCCTTGTAGCCAGAGCATTGCCATGGCTGACGCCCTCACACGGTATGATAGGCGCTATTAAAGCTAGGACCTTCATGAGGTGGGTGGCGTATGTGGTACTCCCCCTGCTTAGGGGGTACAAGGCGTTTGGTGTGCCGAGTACCCTGCTATGGACAATGTGATTAGGTTCCAGTGTTTGTAGGCGCTGCCGATAAGACTGCACCATTGTGCAGTTGGCTCCAGAAGGAATTGGAGGCCTCCGGGATGGGTCACCCAGCTAGGCTGGGATGATTTTTTAGGCCAGCTGGCTGTGGGTAGCCAGCTGGGGCAGTCTTGGCAGTAGACTCCAGGTCAGGTGGTAGGCCTCAGATTTAGGCCTCCTTGCGAGTGAGTCCCGACGGTTGGGGAGGTTGGCAATTTATTAGCTGCAACCTGGAAAATAGGTAGTCAGCCTTGGTAGGCCTCTGCAAAGTTCGGCCCCATGTGTATTGCGGTATATATTGCTCCCCAACGATGTCGGCTTCAAGTAGCAGAATTTCCCAACTAATAACCCTATTTAGCAGTTGGATGTTAATTTTTGTCAGCCAGCAGAGAAGCTACTGTCAGCCCAAAGTTATAACAGCATAACAGTTTTTCACTCTTGCCACCAGGAAGCCGTCCCTGCAGGCCTGCTGTGAGGTGGTAGGCCCCATTAGGCCTCCCTGAAAGCAGGCTCTCATTCGCCAGTCGCTGTGTCAGCTAGCATGGGCTGCTAAGCTGTTGATGGGTGGTAGGCCGCACTAGGCCTCCCTGAAGACTCGGCATGAGGTAGCAGGCCTCACCAGGCCTCCCTTGAGGACGCATTCTTGGGTTCAGTCACTTGGCAGGTTGTGATGAACTGCTGGCAGGTAGCAGGCCTCACCAGGCCTCCCTGAAGGAGGGCTCCTGTTTGCCAGTCGCCGTGTCAGCTAGCACAGGAGTTGCTAGGCTGTTGCTGGGTAGTAGGCCGCACTAGGCCTCCCTGAAGACTGGTCGTAAGGTAGTAGGCCTCACCGGGCCTCCCTAAGGGCATGTTCCTGGGCTCCAGTCACCTGAGAAACAGCTAGCACGAGTCGCTAGCAGGTAGCAGGCCGCACTGGGCCTCCCTGCAGGCCCGCTATCAGGTAGTAGGCCTCACTAGGCATCCCTTGAGGGCGAGTTCCTGAGTTAGGATGCTCGGGTAGCTAGCATAGCTTGCTATCAGGTAGTAGGCCTCACTAGGCCTCCCTAAGGCTTGCTATCAGGTAGTAGGCCTCACTAGGCCTCCCTAAGGCTTGCTATCATGTAGTAGGCCTCACTAGGCCTCCCTGAGGGCGAGTCCCCGAGTCAGGATACTCGGCTAGCTGGTGTAGCTTGACCTTCAGGTAGTAGGCCTTCACTAGGCCTCCCGGAGAAAACGAGTGTCCGTTTTTCAGCTACTTTGACAGTCGGCTTCAACTGCTATCAGGTAGTAGGCCTCACCAGGCCTCCCTCTAAGCGAGTTCCTGAGTATGACCTCTCAGGCTTCTCTGGCGTACACTGGGCCTCACTAGGCCACCCTATTGGGTCTTTGGATCTCAGTTCAAGGGCTATTGACTGGCATGATGCTGACAGCTAGTGGTCACCCTAGCGCGACTGGTGTCGCTTCTGCTACTTGGTTCCCAAGGAGGGGATTTCAGCCTGCAACCTGGTTTACCTACCGGGCAGCCCCTTTAAGCTCCCCTCCTTTCGGAAGGGTTATATGTGAGCCAAGGCTGCCTGGGCCTGATCGGGTGGTCGTAGGCCCCTAGGGTGGCCTCCCAATTAGATCAGTTTTTAGGCCAGTCTGGCCTCCTGAGTGTTTCTATCTGATAATAGCTCAGTAGATCCTAGGATTGAGCGGATTACTCCCCTCGCTGGCAAGGGTAGAAAGCGCTAAGCTGAGTGCTGCTCTCCAGGATTCCCGTCTCTGAGATCCGGTCCGAGGAGGCCACTGCCATTCTGCAGTCCCTGGGATTGGATGCCTCCTCAGGAGGCGAGGGTCCAGAGGCTCTGTTATCGAACAGACAGGGATGGCCCGGCTGGAATGCCTGTTAAAAAAGGCACCAGGCTAGGCCTCCTTGGTGGCGGTAGTGGCTGGCTGGGGCGCCCTAGGGCCCCCTAGCCACATTCCCTTAAAGGAGCCCCCTTCTTTCGAATGGGTTGGATCCAGGCCTTTGAGCGGCCTGGGTAGAACTTCTCTAAGTGTTCGAAGCTTCCTACTCAGGCTTATAGCTTGGGCTATGACCGTAGGGAATGCTGTCACTGACAGCCTTATGTGACCAGAGGGGGAGTGGTTCAGGCATTTCAATTGAATTTGCTTGTTCTGACAGTTGTCACTGCCAGTAGGCATGCACTCCCCTCGGCACGGCAGCGTTGGTATTTCGTTCCCCGTAGCGCCAAGCTGACGCAGCGCGAGTTCCCTTTCGAAAGGGAACGTCTCCGGTTACGTATGTAACCTAGGTTCCCTGAGAACAGGGAACGAGACGCTGCGTCGCTTTGCCATGCCTCGGGGTTTGCCTGCCGGACAGTCCCTGAAGACGAAGGGCGGTGTCATGTTGGCAGAGGCGCCCTTATATACTTCCTGGTCGCACCCTGATGACATCATCGGCTGTCGCCGGTCAGTAGGACTGATGTGATTCGATTGTAGCTCAGACACCTGTCACGCTGGAGGCGTTCCCCGTAGCGTCAAGCTGACGCAGCGTCTCGTTCCCTGTTCTCAGGGAACCTAGGTTACATACGTAACCGGAGACGTTTTGTTGTTAGAGGCTGCACGAGTCTCTTTCTCGCCACGCTGCTGTTTTGTCTCGACGGAGTGTTCTGCCTCAATTGATTTGTGTTTAACAACGTACTGTTAATGGGGAAAGCTATATTAGCTCCCTCCGGGTTCTGAACGCCTCGACGCACTTCACAGCGCGGGACTCGACGCGCAATTGGGTGTTTGTATTAACCCGTTTGTATTTCAGTGACTGTGTTTATTAATGTGTGTGCGAGGTTTTTGTTGTTTGGTTATGATTAAGTGACGTTTGATTAGTTTATATTTCTTTTTTTTTGTTATAAATAAGATTCTTTTTTTCTCTTTGTATTTTTCATTGATTGATGGTTTTTTGTTTTAGTCTTTATTAACTGAATGTTTTTCTTTTAGTGCTGAGTGCTGGAAGTGGTGGTGTCGGTGTCCTCGGTGGTGGTGTCTCCTCCTGTGTGCTGTGTTTTCCCTTTTTGGTGTATTTTGAGTTTGGTTATTTTTGTGTGTGTGTATGTGTGATCAGGGAATCCTTAACCCCAGAGCTCCCCAAACCCTTGACCCGGTTTCCTCCACTGGTAAGGCCTCAGCACTCCCCCTTTCCTTTATTTCCTTTATTTAGTGTGAATGGTACTTTATATTTGATGTTCATTTTAATGATATAAATAAAATTATTGTTGTTTTACTGGAACTACGTCTCTGGCTTCATGCATGAATTGAACCTGTGTGCTTTTGTAAATTTGGAGGTTTAATTATCCAACTAATTTAATTCTATCTCCTGGGGTGAAACTCCCTGGGTGGCGTAGTCAGTATCCTTAGTCACACCCCGCCACAATATCATAAAATAATCAAACAGATCCTTAGTAAATGGTTATTAAGTTACTAGTTAATATATTATCAATCACTGAAATGTCAACGTACCATTATCTCAATAAACAATTGTTAATCATGAACAAATGATGATCAAACCATTAGTAAATGATGAGTATATAATTTATTGATGCAACGAATCCGGACAAGGCAGAGCAAGGTAGGATTGGATAGGTAGTTAGATTGTGATATGATGTCTGCCCTGCAGAAAATACATCTTAACTAGCCTAAGCATGTCTTGTTAGTTTAAGATGGTTGAAGCTGGTTTGATCAGCCATTTTTGTTTTTTTGTTTTTTACCAGTTTCATGTTTATGCATGAGATTTGATGGTTTAGTTGGCTTAACCATCTTATAATGTCCATTCTTAGCCCGATGCACCAAACTCTGCCAAAAATAAAATCTTGGTGATAAAACCTGAAACCCTCTTAAAGGGTTAGTAGTTATGTAACCGAATAAATGAGAAGTGGTGGTGATTGACAGCTGTGAGCACCTATCAGTGAGGAGTGTCTCCTATTTAAGAGCTGGTTGGCCAAAGCTTGTGATGCGTCATGCCTGCCCATCATGTCCGGCTCCACCCCTTTCTGTTGTCAACAGTAGCTGCAGGTATGTGCCGGTAGCATTTTGTTTGGTTTACGTGTTAGTTGCTGTGCGGGGGTATTAATTAAACATTGTTTCATCCTAGCCTGTCTTTTCATCTCCTTTTCCTTCGCTCGGCTCGTTAGTGGATTCTAAGACTGCTCACCTCTCAGGTATTATGGTAAGGAAGATGAGAAAACCAGGGAGGATGCAATTCACAGTCTTTAATTAAACGAAAGGAAAATGTCCTCAATGATCAAACAGAACATTAACGTCTGGCAGAAATCAGGGCCAGAACAGAGACTGAGATGAGTGAGTGAGTGCGTGAATGACCGAATGACCACAAGAGGGAGACAGAGAGAAAAGAAAGAGAAGCCCAGGATCATAACAAGGTATGCAAGTTAACTGTTCTGTTGAAAGCAGTTTGTTTGTTTGGTTTCACTTGGGGATTGGCTGATGTTTTGCGTGTGCAGTTCCCTGTATCCCAGCTAAACGGCGCTTTTATATGAATGCGGTGTACCCGTGCCTGTGCAGGGGTGGTAGAACACTGTCCTTTTACGGTAAGTGTCGTCGTGCATGTCGCTATGAGCGAGAAATTCTAGCAGGTGATTCATGCATTTTAGTAATTGTTTTTTTTTTTTTGTTTGTATTTAGTTCAGGGGCCCGTTCTTCGTACCTGGCTAACTCAGTTAGCTGGATTTGATTGTTGGCGATTTGGCATGATCTGGTTCTTCGACGCTCATCCTGGACTTGCTGTCATAGCAACAGCTCCGTAAACTTAAACCTGCTCGAGCGGCTTATTTCATGTAAACAGGATTAGATTGCATCTTGAGGTGATACTTAAAATCTGTCCCAGCCACTGCTACTTTATTACAAGAGTTCATTACTGAACCAGGGGCAATAATAATCATTTTAAATAATAATAATATACACATTTTAAATTATATATGTATATTATAATGTTGTGTATAATACTATAGACACAGCCACTTGATTTAGCGATTTTATTTGTGATGGAATAATTACTTTATAATTTTATTGGAGGTTTATACATGTTGTACAGTTAATCTGAGCCGTGCATTAATTTGAGTGATGACGGATATTATGGGATGGCTTGATGCAGAGAATTTGATCTTGACCCTTAAGAAACTTTAATACTGTCATGTTACAAATCTGCTGCAAATTGAATTACAACATTGAAATAAAAATGTAACGGGTGTAGGCTACAAATACTGTATAAAATCGTGAATATAAATAATTGGTAATCATGTAAAAAAACAAAAAAACATTTATCATTGATCTATTATAACTTTTATGTTGGTTTGGTCGTTTAGCTGTTTCCTTATAAAGGTCCAGATATCCGTGGGGTTTTTGTGTAATTTGTCGAGTTTTTTGCCAGGTGGCAAAAGGTGTCATTACGTTGCTGTCTTGACGCCAGCCAATCGCTGCATTGCTGATCATGGTTTCGAGTATCGATGCATCTGCCCTCTTCAGGGAAAACAAGAACGCGCAGTGACCTTAGATCATTTAATCCAGATATTTTAATCCAATCCGCAAATCAGTCAGACATCAGTTATCATGATTAAAAGATCTGGGATCTGTCAAATCATCTCAGATGTATTAAGCGAGGTACAAAGAACGGACCCCAGGATTCTCCCTCTCGTCTGTGACGATCATTTTCTCTGCTGTCGCCATAGTTTCAGCCCTGTCGTTTCTCCGCGCCCATACAGAGTGAACGTCGTTATCGTCCAACTAATCGAGGGGATTGTTGCTGTCTGGTTTTGTTGAGTTATAGTTTATTTATTTGGGGGTTGACGCTCACTGGTCTCTGGAACAGGAGCACAAACGTATATGCTTCATGCAAGCCTGTCTCCCCTGTCCTTCGAATTGAGTTGATGTCGTCTTTATTTTTGTTGTTTGAATTATTTTGTTTATTTTATTTATCTTTGATTTTTCCTTTCAGGAGCTGGGGTCCCACGGGTGAAAGGTCTCCACTGGTGGTGGTGCTCCTCCAATGTTTGCCGTGTGACACTTTTTGAAGTGTTGTGTGATCTGAGTGCACGGTGGTGTGTGTGTGTGTGTGTGTGTGTGTGTGTGTGAAACGTGTGCTTTTGGATAACTAGCTTGGTGATCACTCCCCCTGTGGTGAGCTTCAGCTCCATAAGTGGTGTGTGTCTCTCTTTCTTTATTTTTCTTTGGAATCTGTTATCAGCTATACACCTAAAAATCCCTCAGAGGTTGCTTGTATCATTGATACCATTTTAATGCGATTTGTCCTTTTTCACTTAACTTTGTATTAATACAATTTTGTACTTTTACATGATACCCACGTTTCTGCCTACCTTATTAAAGAGAATCGAACCTGTGTGACCTAATGACAATTTGTTAGGTGTCATTCATATTTCCCTGGGTGAAATTCCCAGGGTGGCGTAGTCGAAATTCCTTTGTGTCTGAAATCTGTACCGCTCCGTCACACAAGACGAAAGATATTCTGTTAAGTTCTAGAAGTTCTGATAAATAACACCAGCAAAATATAAACTATATACAGTGTAAATATGAGCTACCTTATAATTACAATGTCAACCTGCTTATCCCTTTACATGCACTTTTTTAATTCTATCCATCAAGCTACAACAAACCATTTTCACTCATTTGGTGCCTGCCTTCTAAAATTTACAACTGATGATGCAGTAAATCCATCATGTGACTCGCTAATGCTGCGTCTGAACGAAGTCAGCAACGCACTTTCGCTCACGTGCCTATTTACAATGCAGGGACTGGAACTACAAATATACTAGTTATAAATACAGTAATCGTTACTTTATTTAGGCAGAATAAGTTTGTTGTGATTTCCAAGGCGCATTAATGTTAGCGCTCTCCCACTGATAGCCATGGCATTAGTATGGAGTCAGAATAGACTCATTAATAATTCACGCAAAAAACACGATGCACACATGCATGGCTGATTTCACATGCATGAAACCAAATTCACGTGCACAAAAAACAATTCATGTGCGCAAAATAAAATGATATATTCATAAAATACATTTCACAAATGCAAAACACAATTAGTAGATTTACAACTGTGCACAAAAACTTTTGAATGTTTAAAATGTACACATTCATCCTGTAATGCAAATGTGCAAATCGTCAATCACGTGTGTGAATTGCCTTGGATGTGTGTGTGTGTGTGTTTTTGAGACTTTCCTGGCAGCGCAATCCTCCCTACACAGAGGAGTCGTACTCTTTAGCCAATCAGATTCGAGCTTACCATTCAACCAATCATAAGCCGCTGAGTGTGCTGCACTCAAGGAGCACAGCGTTGCGCACCTTTTGCGCAGTATGAATTAATTAGAAACGGAAATGAAGCCTCAACTACATCATTAATCCCATAGATGTGTATATCTATGATTAATTCAGGATGACAAACGAAGATCAGAGGGGTATTGCACAAAAGTAGAATTAAGAAAGCCAGGATAACAGAACAGTCGCGGCTTGACCTAGTTTAATCAGTGCATCCTGGCTTAATCCGTTGCACGTTTGCTGAGCCAGGATGAGAACGTGCGGATATGTCAAGCCAGGTGTATATAGTTTGGATAAATGCGCGTTCACGGCATTCTTAAAAAGATCACGAAATCGATCACAGAATCACAGATGCAAAAATGGACAAAACCCGTGCGGCATACTTTTCGCCTAATGAGCAACAGCTTCTTATGGAAACATATGAAGAAGTGAAACATATAATTTGTAAAAAAAAAAAAAAGGCAATACAGCTGCTGTAATAAAGCAAAGAGAGAATGCTTGGCAAACAATAGCGGACCGATTGAATGCGTAAGTAGTCCAAATAACCAGTGCTCCACTGAATAATTACAATTAATTTTACTTGTATTTACAATTCATTTTCAGTTACTTGTCATTTTCAAAAATAATTGTATACTTTGCCTTAAATGTGTCCAGTGGACATGCATTTAACATGAAGAATAATTGCAAACACTTACCCACTATGTGCATCTATTTGATATATTTAGTTTCTTTTATGTCTCTAATCTGTTTAATCTTTTTACTATTACTATTTACTATCTATGTGTATGTAGGGTTTGTTTCTAATTGATTTGGTGTAATCTATAATCAGATCATTTGCTCTATTTTTATCCATCTAATCTATTTTATCATTTGTATCTATCTATTCCTCTTAAAGAACAAACATGTCTGGCCAAAAATGGACTTGGCAGCAAGTCAAGATTAAATACAAGAATATTTTGCAGGCTGGTAAGTGACTTGTTTGCTGAGAACATAGGTGACATGTTTGCTGACATTTTATTATCTGTGCTGATTTTAGCAATAAAAAAAAAAGTCATATTACTGGTACGGGGGGTGGCCCTCCAACCCAAGACTTCACCCCAGCAGAGGAGCTTGCCCTGGACTTAAATAAAGGGAAGCCAGTGATTGAAGGGATCCAGGGAGGGACAGCCACTGACTCTGGCCCAGCAAGGGATACTGGCCTCTTCATACAATGTACATTATTGCCATACTACTGCACATGGAAAATATTGAAATCCATTTATATTTTGTTATGTGGACTGTGTGACTTTGCCTTACCTTGCAGTGGCTGGTAACACCCTTACACTTTTGGAGCCACCAGACTATGATTCGCCGGTGAGTATTCTTTACTAAATCATAGGCTTTGCATGTTCTGTCAAAAATATCAATACCAGTAATGAATATGGCAGAGGGAAGCCACATCTACAGCAGTGGAGTGCATTTCTGCCGATGATGAGACCGTGTCGCTAGACTCCAGAAGGCTCGAGGTATCATGTCAGTTTTGTGGAAATAGACACATTTTTTTAAGTTTATAATAGATAAGAAGTCAGGGAAGTGGTACTAATAGACAATATAATTTGTTAAAGGATCCTGACATTGGGCAGCCTGATAACATAGTGAGTATTGCCTAAAGTAAATTTACATTATGCAAAAATTCTGCTATGCTAACTAAAAGGTGTTCACAGAATTCACAAACTGTCAGATATCTCTACACAACACATCTTAAGAGACAGATCGAGCTGACAGAATGATGTGAATAAAAGAAAGCTGCAGGACATGGACCTTGAGATGCAAATTAAACGCAAGACACTGAGGAAACTAGAACTGGAAATCCAGAAACTAGAAAGAGAAGTAAGTGACTTCAGTTCATACTGTAACCATGACTGTAACACAATGTATTAATCATCATAATTTCTTCTCTCCAAAGCTCCAAGCTGACAAGTGATAACAGCAAAATAATAAAAGAAAAATATTCCAAAACCATTGTGGTCTTGTAATTTTTTTTTATGAATGTCAAGTACACTTTATAGTTATTGATCCAGTGAAGTGGAACTAGAATTTGGGAAGATAACCACAGTGTGTGCTACTTATGCCAAATAAAATGCATGTACACATGAAAAAGTTATATAGCCTACATTATCCTTTATTAAGGGATGGGCTAAATCTGAAACTGAAATAATTTGCAATGTATTGTTCTCTAACAAGTCTACCATTTCTGTTATCTGGGAATATGGCAGCATTGTCCCAATCAACATCCAAAGCAACTCTGGGAGCCCTTTCTTTTCTTAGGCTGGCAATATTGTGCAGCACTGTGCAGGCAACAGTCACGTCGCATGCTCTGTCTGGGGAGACCCTCAGGTGGTGCAGGCACTGAAATCGTGATTTCAGGAGGCCAAAGGTCATTTCAATTCGAGCCCTGGTTTTGGCATGGGCATGGTTGTAAGCTTGCTGTGCTGGGGTTTGGGGGTCTGTAAGGGGAGTCATCAGAAATGTCTCACAGGCATAACCTTTGTCCCCCAGCAGCACACCAGAGAACTCACCTGTGAATACAAAACATAATTATTACAAGTACTGTACTCTTGATGTTCAAGGTGCTTAAAAAAAATGGGGTGGCTTACCTAGAGAGAGTCTCTGGTAAATTCTACTAGCCCGAAAGATTCTGGAGTCGTGGACTGAGCCAGGCCACTTTGCCTCTAAATTTGTGATAAGGCAGTCAGCATCACAGATCATCTGTAAAAATATATAGCCTATTAAGGTCATTTAATGCACAGAATAATTATGTAGCTGACAGTAACCATAACTCATTCTTACCTGAACATTGACACTGTGGAAGGATTTCCTGTTCACATAATCTCCCTCATGTGCCCCTGAGGGGCGTTGGATACGAATATGGGTGCAATCTAAGGCACTGCAGCGGGTGGTGAAAACTGCCCAGCGCATCACAAGGACTCCACTACCTGCCATCGAGCACATCCAGAGGAAACGCTGTCTGCACCGAGCTCGCAGCATCCTCAAGGACTCCTCTCACCCAGCCCACAGACTGTTTTCTCTCCTGCCCTCCGGCAGGCGTTTCAGGATCCTCCGGACCAGGACCAGCAGACTAAAGAACAGTTTTTTCCCCAGAGCTGTCTCTTTACTGAACTCAAACCCCCGTTGATCCACTTCCCTCATAAACTGCAAACTCTCCTACCTCACACCTACATTCACTTTGTTATTTGCACTACCGACTGTTTATTACAGTAACAACTGTTTACTTATGCATTTTGCACCACCATATCTTAACTGGAATATGCTCATTTGCACTGCCGACTGTATTTATAGTAACCATGTTTACATTTGCATTTTGCACCGTACTTCTAACTGTAATATGCAACCACTTTCCACTGCACTTTTACACTTTCTTTCGGATAGCTCTGTCCATAATTTATTGCACTACCTTAATCCACTGCTATATTCCTCATATTAGCCTAACATATTATTGTATACCTCTATCTGTAAAATTCTGTTTATAGTAATAGCCATCTGTATATTATATTCATAGTACATATTCACCTGTACATTCTGTTTACATTCTGTTTATAGTAATAGCCATCTGTATATTTATATTTATTCACTGTATATATTCATCTGTAAATTCAGTTCTGTTTATAGTAATAACCATCTCTCTACTTATACATATTTATATATATTCAGTACATTTTTATGCCCAGCACTTACGCAACCATTGTATATATCCTGCACTTGCTGCTATTGCACTTCTGGTTAGACCTAAACTGCATTTCGTTGCCTTGTACTTGTGTAATGACAATAAAGTTGAATCTAATCTAATCTAATCTAATCTAATCCACTGTACCAATTACATTAGGAAAAGCTGTAACACAAAATAATGAGTGTCATACTGTGACTGTGCTAATGTAACATTTTGTAGTAATCTGTTATTATTCGTGTTACCTGCAATCTTGTAGAACTCCTCCTTGATGTGGATGAATCTTCTGTGGCCAGGGAAGGTGATAAATATGTGCACAAGAGATTTCAATGCCAGACTTACATTTCTTATTGTGCGGCAAATAGTGGCTTTATTGAGGTTTTCTGCATCACCGACAGAAAACAGAAACATGCCACTTGCAAAGAATCTCAGTGCTACGCAGACCATCTGTGGGACAGTGAGAGCATGGCTCTGTGCTGTCCTGTGCTGTATGTTTGAACCCAGCAGCCTACACAAATATCTGATGCCATCACTTGAGAATCTGTACCTCTCAGTCAGATATTCGTCTGAAAAGGCCAATGGGTCTGCCCTATCTCGGAAGACTCTTTCATGCCTGAACGCTCGTCTGAGTATTAAAACTTCCTCATCAACTACATCATTCAACAAAGGGCAAGCCATTGTGAATAGTAAACACACAAATCTTTAGTCTATATATACTACATATTGACCTCGTTACGGACTTAATTGAAACCACATTTGCAACTTCATGAGCCATTTCTTATTATCTCATCAACTGCAATAAAATATAATATATTAATATTTTTTATCATTCAACAGTACATTTCTACTCTATACTTGCATATATAGATATACATAGTCTATATTCTATTTCTCATATTGTATAGTATAGTTCTTTTGCACTGTGTTGGCATTCATTGTGGACAGCAAAGTAATAATTGCTCAGGAAAATCTGCTTTCCTCACTGGGTGTATGACAATAAATGATGTTTTATGAACAAAGTTCGGGAGGAGCACGTTCAGATAATTGACACAGGTGGAGAGCACTCAGCTAATCAATAATAGAGGTATATATACACGCAGCAGTCTTGCCTCCATTCATTGACAGTTTCCAGCATGGAGGGCATTTCCGGCAGGTCGCCCCGCCCGCCCACGCTGTCTGCACGGCTCGAAGCAACTCTACAATACTAAAATCTTTTCCTTACAAATTTATAAGCTATCTAAAAACCCCTTTCGGCCGCTTCCATCAGCATTCACGAGCCAACCGCGAGAGCAGTGCTCGGACAGTGTAAAGGAGTGCACACAGCACAGACTTGCAACAGGGAGAACTACAACAGTTCCTGTCTTAAGATAATGTATTACAGCTCTTTTACTTTTCTTTTCTTGCGATCTTTCCGCCTCTGTGTACTACAGTACAGGCAGATACTTTTCACACAGGAGAAATGCGTTCATCATGTACGCACATGCGGTCGCCGTGGTGATGAACGATCAATTTACTCGCTGCTGGTAAAGCGAGCGAACGTATTGTGAGGCTAAATCACTAAAATGCTGTCAATGCAACAGTGCATATTACGCCAAACAATCAGCTACTAATTGGAATCAGCTGATAATCACCGCCTTGATTCAATACTTCTCAACTTGACGCTCACATAAGCTCACAGGGCTCAACACAGTGCGACCATACTCGCTTTGTGACTATAAATAGACGTGTGCGAACTGAACAATGTATTTGGGAGCACACGCTTTCTTAAATGTAACATCAATACCTTATAGTAGGGCAGGCTATTGTATAACGCGTATCAATTGTATAAAGCGTATCAATGATTGTTATACCATCTTATATATATATATTTTTATGAAACAGAAAAAAATCAAAAGCTATGATTTCATTGAATTAATGTGAGCAATCACGTTTCTGAATGTGGCACCGTTGTGCGTTCTACTGGCTTGAACAATGCTTCAGAATGCTTCAGTTCAGAGCATTTCACAATCAATGAATAGCATACATTTATGCAAAGCGAATTCGTATCAACAATGACAACATATTACGATATAAATCACAGTAAAGAAAACGGTGTATACTGTTATAAGACTGAATTTTCTCTGTGGCTGCGCCACGCCTCCGGAATAGCCTCCCTCGGCATATCAGATCTTGTGAATCCTTAGGATGTTTTAAATCTGTGTCGAAAACACATCTCTTCTCTCTTGCTTACAACTGCCCATAAGGACTGGGAGTTTGAGATGTGTGTTTGTGTTTTGTGTGTTTATATCGGGGTGTTTTGTCAACGTTTTATTAGTACTGTTGAGAGAGTAAAGCACTTTGGTCAACTTATGTTGTTTTTTAACGTGCTATAGAAATAAAGGTTGTTGTTGTTGTTTTATCTCTTTCATATGAATTTGAATGAGCATCTGCAATAATAAGACATAAACATTTCAAAATAAGAGTCCATTCGGTTACACAATGTGTTTCTCCATTTGTCCGTCTAACTTTTTCTCCTTTTTCTCCCACAGGAGCTCAGTTTTCTCTGGCTAATTTTCTCCACTGCCACAGCAGTGCTGTTCCCTCGGCTCCCACAGGAGCTTCGTTTCTCTAGCTAATTTTCTCCACTGCCACAGCAGTGCTGTTCCCTCGGCTCCCACAGGAGCTTCGTTTCTCTAGCTAATTTTCTCCACTGCCACAGCAGTGCTGTTCCCTCGGCTCCCACAGGAGCTGAGTTTCTCTGGCTAATTTTCTCCTACTACAGCAGTGCTGTTCCCTCGGCTCCCACAGGAGCTGAGTTTCTCTGGCTAATTTTCTCCTACTACAGCAGTGCTGTTCCCTCGGCTCCCACAGGAGCTTCGTTTCTCTGGCTAATTTTCTCCTACTACAGCAGTGCTGTTCCCTCGGCTCCCACATGAGCTTCGTTTCTCTGGCTAATTTTCTCCTACTACAGCAGTGCTGTTCCCTCTGCTCCCACAGGAGCTTCGTTTCTCTAGCTAATTTTCTCCTACTACAGCAGTGCTGTTCCCTCGGCTCCCACAGGAGCTTCGTTTCTCTAGCTAATTTTCTCCTACTACAGCAGTGCTGTTCCCTCGGCTCCCACATGAGCTTCGTTTCTCTGGCTAATTTTCTCCTACTACAGCAGTGCTGTTCCCTCGGCTCCCACAGGAGCTTCGTTTCTCCGGCTAATTTTCTCCTACTACAGCAGTGCTGTTCCCTCGGCTCCCACAGGAGCTTCGTTTCTCCGACTAATTTTCTCCTACTACAGCAGTGCTGTTCCCTCGGCTCCCACAGGAGCTTCGTTTCTCCGTCTAATTTTCTCCTACTACAGCAGTGCTGTTCCCTCGGCTCCCACATGAGCTTCGTTTCTCTGGCTAATTTTCTCCTACTACAGCAGTGCTGTTCCCTCGGCTCCCACAGGAGCTTCGTTTCTCTGGCTAATTTCTCCTACTACAGCAGTGCTGTTCCCTCGGCTCCCACAGGAGCTTCGTTTCTCTGGCTAATTTCTCCTACTACAGCAGTGCTGTTCCCTCTGCTCCCACAGGAGCTTCGTTTCTCTGGCTAATTTTCTCCACTGCCAAAGCAGTGCTGTTCCCTTGGCTCCCACAGGAGCTTCGTTTAATCGGGCTAATTTCTCCTACTACAGGAGTGCTGTTCCCTCTGCTCCCACAGGAGCTCAGTTTCTCCGGCTAATTTTCTCCACTGCATCAGCAGTGCCATTTTCTCTGCTCCCTCAGGTTCTCCGGCTAATTTTCTCCACTGCTACAGCAGTGCTGACCCCTCTGCTCTCACAAGAGCTCAGTTTCTCTGGCTAATTTTCTCCACTGCCAAAGCAGTGATGTTCTTTCCCAGAAACCTCAATCCTACATGACGGCCTGGAGATGTTTAAAGCATTTTACTTCTCTTATAAACATACCGTTCCCTGATTTTTCTCTCCTTTCAATCACCTCATTTATTTTCTACCTTAATACATCAAAGGTTACTTGAGCTGCATCCAGTTTTTCAACAATTGATGTACGGCAATTCCTCCCCCGAGATAAACAATTCACCAACCTCTCTCTGATCAAAGGGATTCAAAGATCCCAGCCCACCCGTCCCGACACTAGACAACCTATAACACTGGTATCCTCAAAGGTATTGACACCCTCCGCACAGACTACCAGCCCCTCAATACTGCCCGAACACTCAACGCCATGTCCTCCTAGCTTTTCTGGTTTCCTTAGATGCTTGGATTTCATCTACATTTTCAACCTCTCATCGCCAATCTAATCATATCAGTCAGAATCAAATTCTGCATTTTTTTCTGTTTAACACTGTGAAGCTGCTTTGAACCAATCGGCATCGTAAAAAGCGCTTTAACTAAAGGCGAGATGACTGACCAGTCAGTTCTGGATTAATTTTGAATGGAGAAGTTCTCCCCTGGAACCCCAGTTTCAGATGAATCTAACAAAACTGTGACACACTTTTGGTTCCAGAAACACCTCAAATCCGTTCTCCAACCATCAGGGGTCCCAGCAAAGAACTTTTCAAGCCACTCCTTCCGTATTGGGGCAGCAACCTCAGCAGCTCAAAAAAGTCCTCTTCCAACAGCAGATCCAAGCTCTCAGGAGATGGTCCTCCGACGCTTTCCAAAGCTATATCAGGACCAATCGGTTCCACATCAAAAAAGCCCACCAAACCCTTATTGACTAGTACACAGTAAGAATCTCCCGACCAAACACTCTTATCTTTCTCCTTTATGTTCTCAGGTTCCAGTAAGAAATGGAAAGTTTCCATGGACGCAGCTCAAGGGGAAGTTCCTTACAGCTTGAAAGAGTGGAACGTTTCCGTGCAGTATGAAAGAGTGGAAGTTCCACGCAGTACGAAAGAGTAGAAAGTTTCCACGCAACGTGAAAGAGTAGAAGTTGCACGCAGCGCGAAAGAGTGGAAGTTCCACGCAGCGCGAAAGAGTGGAAGTTCCACGCAGCGCGAAAGAGTGGAAGTTCCACGCAGCGCGAAAGAGTGGAAGTTCCACGCAGCGTGAAAGAGTGGAAAGTACGAAAGAGTTTAAAGTTTCCACGCAGCGCGAAAGAGTGTAAAGTTTCCACGCAGCGCGAACGAGTGGAAGTTCCACGCAGCGCAAAAGAGTGTAAAGTACGTAAGAGTGTAAAGTTTCCACGCAGCGCGAAAGAGTGGAAAGTACGAAAGAGTGTAAAGTTTCCACGCAGCACGAAAGAGTGTAAAGTTTCCACGCAGCACGAAAGAGTGGAAAGGTTCCACGCAGCACGAAAGAGTGTAAAGTTTCCACGCAGCACGAAAGAGTGTAAAGGTTCCACGCAGCACGAAAGAGTGTAAAGTTTCCACACAGCACGAAAGAGTGGAAAGGTTCCACGCAGCACGAAAGAGTGGAAAGGTTCCACGCAGCACGAAAGAGTGGAAAGTTTCCACGCAGCACGAAAGAGTGGAAAGTTTCCACGCAGTACGAAAGAGTGGAAAGTTTCCACGTAGTACGAAGAGTTGATGTTTCCACGCAGCAAGTGGAAGTCTTCCACGCAGCAAGGAAATGTTTTAATAATATTTTTAATATTGTTGTCTCTCCCATGTTTCTCTCTTTTCCCGTTTCTCTTGCAGGCAATCCCCCGGCACGATGCGCCACAACCGCCCTCAGGGGCTTACCGGTCAAGCAACCAGGCCCTTTCTTGAATGCCAGCCCGCCAAGCTCTGCACTTCTTGGGGGGTATTTAGCCAGGCGGCTGTCCTATGCTTTAGCATTTTTGGGGGGTACTCTGGGTTCGGGCCAAATTCCGAGCTCGAAGCCCTCCCCCCGGACAGCACGCCAAATACGCATTTAAACTACTCTCCATAAATGATATGTAAGTGTGAACTCGTGAAATGATGTTTTATGAACAAAGTTCGGGAGGAGCACGTTCAGATAATTGACACAGGTGGAGAGCACTCAGCTAATCAACAATAGAGGTATATATACACGCAGCAGTCTTGCCTCCATTCATTGACAGTTTCCAGCATCCCTCCACCACCCCTTCTCCACACTTTTATTTTATCAACTACTTACATACACGGGGGGGGGGTACTCTGGGTTCGGGCCAAATTCCGAGCTCGAAGCCCTCCCCCCGGACAGCACGCCAAATACGCATTTAAACTACTCTCCATAAATGATAAATGAGAAGTGTGAACTCGTGAAACGCTTTAAATCTCAAATAATATATATATTCATCAAACCTCTGACAGTGAAATGAACAGCAGTTTTCAATAATAACTAAAATAACAGTACGCATAATTAGATGAATGACTTTTTTTAAATAATCAATTTTTTAATGCAGGACCATGAAATGACTAAAACATCTAATATCTAGTAGGATTTAGGGAGGAACTAGCCGATAAATCACTAGGATTAATCTTAGCCTGGTTGTTAGCCTGCTCCGGAGCAGGCTAGCTGCAAAGTGTAAATCTCCATAGTAATTTAATGTAGATTAATTTAGCCTCCCTTCATGCAACCAAGTCAGGGCTAAATTCAGACAGGATAACTGGAAAATCCCAGCTTAATCCCTTATCTTGCTTTTGTGCAATACCCCCCAGGATGCACGTGTAAGTTTACTTTATTTCCTAAAAGTCTGAGTATACACAGTTTATCGTTTACACATTTGTCAATAAAATTGTCACATTTCTAAATTAAACTGTATGCAATCAGGATGTAAAAAGAAAGATGTGTAAAGACTATACCATTTTGAGTATTGTAAAATGATCATTCTAAATAATCAGATTTTATAAATTGATGTTTGTTAGGTCAGTATGAACTTGCTTTTACAGTAACAAAAACATTCAAAAAAATGTGTAGTTTATTGACAACCACTACAATGAAACAATTGTAATTCAAACAAGATATATAACATCAGATATTTAGAAACCTTTTGTTTAACTTGGAAATATATTGTCTGTACATTGAAATACATCTATTCTTTTTTATTAATTTAGGAATCTCTAAAGCGGTATATTCTGCAACGACTTCATGATCGTTTAGTTGCTGTCTTGGAGAGACAGCCACTGAACATTGATTACTTACAATTTATTTGCAGACAGGAACTAGTATTTATTAGTGCCCTGTCTGAAATAATACATATATCAGAGGATGTCATGGTAGCCCTTACAAATCTGAGCAACCTCATACACCGTCTGAGGGATACGGAGGCATTGGAGGAGGTATCTATAACAATGGAGCTGGAGCCAGGACATGGACGTCCAAGAATTTCAATTTCAACGGCCAATCTTACACATCTAATAGAACTTGGGCTTCCAGTCAAGTCTATTGCAACTCTACTTGGTGTATCTTGTGCAACACTGTTCAGGAGGATGGCTGAAAACAATTTATCTTTGAGAGCTTTGTACAGCACATTTACAGATGAAGAGCTTGATGCTCTTGTCACTGAGTTTAAGAACTCCATGCCAGATGCAGGATATCGTATGGTTCGAGGGGCTCTACTGGCACAGGGTTATGGTAGATTATTTCGCTTATTTTAAGCAAAAACTCCCTTCATTTTGAGTTATTTTCCCCCAAAACAAGACAAAAACTTTTGCTTGTCTAGTAAATGCTTCTTAATGTGAGATTTTTTAGATATTTGGACTGAAAACAAGACAAAAATACTAAGTAAGAAATGCATTTTTCAAAGAGTAGGCAAGAATTACCTGGCGGATGAACTCATTCTCGCGAGATTCGGATGTGCATGTACTTAAGTTGCGTCCGAATATGCCTACATACCTACTATATAGTAGGAGAAAACAGTACATGAAAGGAGTAGTATGTCGGAAACCTCAATATTAATATATAACCTCAATACAACAGTAGACGAGAAATCCCCGGATGGCCTACTGCGTCCGCCCAGATTCTGAAGTGTGCATCTGATGGACATAAAATATTAATATATTAAATACTGATATATTAAATATATTAAGTTGCTGTAAAACATTTATTTTTCATATAGCTAGCGTACCAGTTGTGCTTCATTAAACACACATACTTCATAAGATCTGTTAAAATCGTGTTCTTGAAATCATTGCTTTAACTGTGTACAAGGACAAACGTTTGTTTAAAGAAAAAAGTGCGTTATGCACTCTTAACCATATGCAATATAGACGTGCGTTTAACATTTGACGGGGGACATTTTACAGACATTATGGCAGATGAAACTTTAAAAAAATACATATTCCAGATAAAAACACATCAACACCATGTACGTGTTTTATGTGTGCTATGATGTCATCGTCAGCACTTTGCATTACACACATAAATGCTTATTTTACTGATTTAAAGAAACAGATTTACACAACTGAAGATGCATTTTAGATTTGATTTGTCTATTGACCAATTTAGGATTAGGATTACACACATTGACAAATTCACAATCATTTGTGTTGGATAAAAAGCAAAATAATAAGTCCGTTATCAAAGTATACACATTAACTTTTCGATATATAATTGCTTTTTATCACATAAATGACAGATCTAACATTAAATCTTGTTACAGGGACTGATGAACACACTGCACGCAGCCTTATCCAGTGGAGAGTGGCTAATGAAGCCCTCTTCACTGCAAGGACAAATGCTGAACTCAAAGGCTTCGAGTTAGTATTGTCACATGTCTAGTCTGTCTCTGTTGTGTTTTGCATTTGTCACATGTTTCTTTGTTCTTTTTCCCACTCCTGTGTCTCCTTGGTTACCCTCATTAGTCTAGTTCTGTTCAGCAGTGTTTAGTTATCTTCACCTGTATCACCTGTGCCCTTCGTTTATTCAGTCAGCTGTTTGTTTTTAAGTTCCTCTTTGTCTGGTCTTAGTTATGTTGTGTCAGTTATATGAAGTATGTATGTTCATGTATTGTGAAACCTTCTTCTGTAAACTTCGTTTGAGTCACGTATTTGCCTGTCCTTGCCTTCCTGCCTGAGTGACTGTAACAAGTGTAGTGTACTATAGAAGTGTACTATAGAAAATAATTATAAAAAAAAAAAAAAATACATATTTGTTGTTATGTTGTCATTTTAGCCAGAGTTATTACAGCATTTGTTTTATTGATTTCTGATCACGTGTTTTGTGGTGGAGCAGGGCCTGCAAGGCAAAGTGGTGGCCACATTTGTAAAAAAAAAAAAAAGGGAAAAGCTTAAACAGAAATATAAAGTATAATTTTTTGTTACTACTAATGCAAGAGTTAATGACTATTTAAATTGTGTAATTAAAATGAGTGACTTTGTATTGTGTTTGAACATTTCTGCAGGATCTGAAATGTCCACAGACAGGGCTGAGCACTGAGGGTGGGGAGCCCACAGCAGCTCCTGGAAGTGCTACAGTGCCATGGATGAGGCAATTGGGGGCAGAGCCTCCATCACTCCTCCTGCCCTGATTTTCTCATCTGGCCCGGATGTTGCTGTGGCCTCTTCATGCTCGGGGAGCCCTGAGCCAGCAAGGGGAGTAAAAAGAAAAATACTTTGAGGACCTAATCTGGGAGATGGAGGAGAGGGAGGCTGCGAGAGAGCCAGAAGCAACAGACTGCCCGTGTAATGCACTGCACATTAGAGATCGACTGATATGGGTTTTTCTATAGCCGATGCTGATGTTTAAGGGTCAGGGTCAGCCGATGGCCGATATGTGCTGCCGATTTTTTTAGGGCTGATATCTTGATTTTTTTTCCCTTCATTTGCATGCTAAAATGTCACAACATTTCTAAACTTAACATAATTTATTGAACAGACTTGAACCATCTCTCTAATCTTAATTTTGTGCACTGCACAATATTAAAATTAAATATTTATCCAAAGTTAACCAAGCAAATCAATAAACTGACCAAGTATTAAATATATAAAACTGGTAATATAAAAAAAAAAAAACAACAACACATCAATCATTTACATACAAGTTTTAGAGTATTTATTTAGCAGAATTTTCAAGTTAGTTGGAACAAATGTAACCTTAAATATACATTTAAATAAAAATAAATACAACTTTATAAATAAACATTTATTAAACTGAAAAATACAATAAAAAATATAAAAAATAAATAATAGTAGTGCTGCAAACACACTAGCAACCAGCAAGATTTGTGTTTGGTATAAATGACAGAACATCTAAAGTGCATTCTTTCTGCATTTTGCAACTTTCTGCATTTTTATAATAACTGGTCAACTTTCAGTGGGATCCGAATTCTGCCATTTATGTTGGGCATCAAACATTTCTGTTAGAGTAGGCTGAGATACATTGGCTGTAGAGGCAGCTGCTTCCACAAATGTATGGTGTTTTTCTTTTTACCTTTTTCAGCTCCCAAGCTCAGCAGTCCATTGCAGATATTGCACCTGGCTTTCCCTGGAGTTGGCTCGGTGAAATGCTGCCATACTGGATTTGATTTTTGTTCTGTCATCAGACAGCAATTACTAAACAGAAGAAACATTCATGGTTAGCATTTTAGTAGCGCCTTCATCTTCAATTCAGTCTATAATTCTTGAGCTGAATATGCTCATAGTTGGATAGAAACCCGGCTATTGTCTGCATCAAACCAGGCCCGACTAAATCACTGATGGTGCTTCTGAAATTACTGAGAGTGCTCTAGTAAAGTCTGGATGTTGGCTAAGCAACCGCTCCAGCATACAGTGAGAAATGTAGGATTATTTACAAGTTCAAGTTATAAAAATAAATAAAACATTTTGCTACAAATGTTTGTCTATTAGTCTGCCTTTACATTGCTTTAATGCATTACTAGTATTTTTACATGTAATTTCCCTGAGAACCAGGAAAAAAAGGTTGTGAATTTAGACTTTTTTATTTTTTTTTAGGTCATTACATTGTTTGGAGCATAAAAAACACAAATGTATATTTTTGAAAAAATCCTGTTATATGGTACATCATCTGTAGAGGACAACATAACTCATTTATTAAGAAAATGTAAAACATGAATAGGCAAAAACAATGGGATTTTTTTTTTCATTCACCAATCAATTTTTATGCTTCAAGGTTGTTTTTTTATCAAAACTTTGTGTAAAGATGACTCAAATGTTATGAAAGATATAAGCCTAACAGGATAATTAATGATAAACATGACCATACATGCAATTCATCTATACACTACATCTAATTTGCATAGTAATTTGTTTTTGGGAAAATATGTATTGTAAAAGACATGTAATAATGGGAGTAATAAAAAGGAATATTTGTATGAGAATCTCATATTTCATAAGATATCCAGACTTAAATCTGTGTATATTGTCAGAGAAATGCACTAAAATATGTCCTCTACAGAGGCAAAAGCTCTATTCTGGGTCTCAGGGGGATATTTCGGACTTGTGCAGTGAATCCTGCATTTATATTCGATTAACAACTATATCTGTGATTGGCTACATCACTCACCGCTGCACAAACACATTGTAAATAGATGCATTTGGCGCTCTCTTTAGAGCGCGAACACAAATGTGCAAATCTGCCTAGTCTGTTTCGCCAGTATATTATTACAGTATCAACTGAGAGGGCTTTTTGCTCGCGTTTGAGAACCGGGCCTGCATCAAACCATGTTAGCAAGCAAGCTGCTGATATTTTTCGACTACAGTCATTAAAGTTAACTGCAAGTAAGCGAACCGTCAACTAACTGTGGCATTCTATTCGTTTTTTTCTTTCACTAAGTGAAGCAACTCTTCATAGTTTGCTAGTAATATATAGTAAATATA
This sequence comes from Romanogobio albipinnatus, assembly GCA_023566225.1. Taxonomy (NCBI): domain Eukaryota; kingdom Metazoa; phylum Chordata; class Actinopteri; order Cypriniformes; family Gobionidae; genus Romanogobio; species Romanogobio albipinnatus. The sequence continues at coordinate 63,100,428 of CM042240.1, read as the reverse complement.
TGGCCATTAGACTTTGAAATATCAGAATTTAAGCCTTACCTTTATCTCCCAGGATATATCCCACCTCTCTCTGTTGTTGATTTCCAAAAGTTTTGGCTCGGGGTCTTTCACATGCGGCAGCAGCAGCACCAATAACAAGGGGCTGCCCGCGGATGGGCCTGACTTTAAATCGCCGCTATTAAACACGGATATTGGCCGATGCCGAAATATATTAAAAAATAACAAATATCGTCCCGATATATTGGCCGACCGATATATCGGTCAACCTCTACTAGTGACATGCCTGCAATATTCAGCAATGAAAGGCTATACTCACGACTAGTTGACCTGTCGTGGCCCTCAGACCTGGGTGTACCTAAGCAATGCAGAAACATCAGTCAGTCATTATCAATAGTGTTAGTTACCAGCATGCTGATTTGATAATCTAAAAATGAAATGTTAAACTCACCACTAGTTGACCTGTTCAAGCCGAGACCTGGCTGTACCTAAGCAATGCAGAAACATCAGTCAGTCATTATCAATAGTCCTAGTGACCTGCCTGCAATATGAATGAAAGCACCTGCAATGAAAGGCTATACTCACGACTAGTTGACTTGTCCTGGCCCATAGACCTGGGTGAACCTAAACAAACCAAATTGAAATTGATTTGCAAAATATGTGTCATACCATTCTAAAATAAAGTATTGTGGTGCTGCAGAGACATCCTACAAATAATACCCTACAGTCTAAAGAAAAAATCTTTGTTTAGTACAGATCCTCACCCAAAAAAAAATCACATTTAAATTTTTAAAAAATATATATATTACAATGAAAATAATGATACAAAAATGATCATTCCCTCCAAATTATGAATCATATCACAATCATAATATCAGTCAAAATAATTGCAATTACATATTTTCCTAATATTGTGTGATCACAGTAGTGATTACCTGCATGCTGATTTGGTATTCTAACAATAAAAAGTAAACTCACCACCAGGGCAGTTGGAACAAATTCTTAAAGCAAATATAATTTAAAGGTCCCATGGCATGGCATTTTTCTATTATTTTATAATGTTTCCTGAGGTGTACTTATATTGTTAGTATGACTTTTACATCATAAAATGTCATAATTTAGAAATAAAAGGCATTTTTTCAATACTGCTGTTTGCCCTGTGGCTGAATGCCCTGCTTCAAGAGGCGTGTCTGCTGTGAGACTTCAGTAAAAACGCCCACTGTTGTGATTGGCTGACATCTAGAACGATTCAGTCCGATTTGGTGAACTGATTCGGTTCACTAAAAAGAACAGGTTCAAAAGAAAGATCGTTCGCGAACCGGACATCACTAACGTACCAGAGACGGAGCTCAGCGATCGCTAACAAAGTTATTTATAGTAACTACTGAGTTGTGAGAGCGCTGTCAGTCAGCGCTGTGAGTTTATTGTGTTTGTATCTGAGAGTTCTGAATAAACACGAGTCCCAGTCACACCGAGTCCGTCTTCATCATTATTACCAACTTTGTAACACATGCAAAGTACCATTACAGCTGTCGAGATGAACGAGTTAAAAGTAAGTGTTGATAATAGCATTATTTTTAAAATAAAATAAAAGCGTCAGTGACGCGCGTTGAGTACACAGCGCAAACAAAGACACAACAGCAGTAATCGAATGTAATCCAGTTTATTGTGGGGCTAGGCTGGCTAGCCCGAATATGCTCACGCTTAACTTACCCCCCTTCTGCTTAATCTCACGCCGCATTTGGTGCCTCCGCTGTGGGCCAGATGCAGTACTGGGGGTCGGGGATGTTGAAGGCCAACGGCCAGTGCAGCCCGAGCTTCGGCGTGTGTGAGGCCGATGTTGAGCAGAGACTCATGACTGTATGCACATTTTAGAACCGGTAGACGCGACGAGGACGTACAAAAACACTGACTCACAAGATAGAAAACACCGTTCTGTCTGGAGAGAGAGAAGCCGCATTGTGTGCACGAATAATAAATAATTAGCTTCACATCAGAAATTACTGATCACAGATCAGAAGGAACTGAAAAAAGACTTCTGTTTTCATTTGTACATCCAAACACTGAGAAACTGCCTGCATTCACTCGTTCACAAGCAATGATCTCTCGAGCGTTTGCATGGGCGTGCCAGATTCGCTGGGCGGAGGAAAGGGAGGTAACCGTTCCTGCTTGGACGTCAAAACAGGAGACTTCAGGATTGGCTCGTCTGGCCTGTCATTTTCTCAAAGGCAGAGAGAGACAGCCAGAACTCGGGTATACACCGATCAACATTTCTATCCACTTGGGGACAATATTCAGGCTAGGGGAACTCATATTAATGTTGAAAAACCTCATAAAATTAAAATTTCATGCCATGGGACCTTTAAATAGTAAAAAAAATACTATTTGAATGCTAAAATTACAAAATGCTTTTCTCATGTCACGTTTGATGAACAATTCAAGTCAATTCAAGTTAGCGAGTGTGAGAAACACAAGGTAATGTGAGGTCTTTAGATTACTGAGCTAGCGTTATGTACCGAGTAGGGAGTGACAGGCTGCGGCTGGTATTTGGAAGGATGGGAAATAGCTTTAACATTAACTTTAAAATCTTCATCCACCGAGCCAAAATGCTTATGTTATCATTAGTCAGCTAATTATTTTTTCCTCACTACATTGCGAGTTAAAGAAGCTTAGCTGGGAGCTTAACGGAGACAGCTAAAGTTAATGAAAGCTGCCCTACAGCTGTCAGAGTTAGCTTCGACTTCATATATTACCTTCGAATAACTGTATTCTCAGTAACATCCAAGAAACAGGTTGTGTATTAACTCACTAAAATGGTAGTGACAGCACGACTTGGCTTAATTAGCAATGCTGTTAGCATCGTGGCTAACGCTATTGTTAGTTTATGACAAATGTTTTCGGCTGTGCTTTCGAACATGCTATAATTGTGCTAACCGAGCATCATTAGCCTTCACAAGAGAGCCGCTTCAATACACTTGTTAGATAATGTTTCATCACAGGGTTGACAATGCATAATAGAGTAGTACAGGCTGCATTTGAGCATTAAATATTTGAATATTATAAGAAAAATGAAATTTGAATGGTATTAACTTGGAAGATTGACAGCTCTACTCACCACTATTTGATCTGTTGCAGCCCACTGACAACAAAGACAGACATAGTTTAATACAAATATTTAACTTAAAATTTGAATCTGGTTAAAATGTACATGGTCATCTTAGCAACAACTCACCATTCTTTGACAGTTTGATTGGTGGGGTGGGAAAGACTGGAATTATAGGACTGGCATCTTATCAGTAAATAAGGTGTATAAAAAATAATAATATACAGTTTACTTAATTTTGTACTGAGCACAGGCAACGCACGTTTCAATACACATTAAATTAATGCCACAATAAACATTTCTGTACCTCCTTTCCTCTCTTCTTTATCCTCCCCCTCAGCAGTCGCCTCAGACAGGTCAGATCCTTTGAATATTATAACATGTTACAATTGTAACATGAGTTTGCATATTTTCACTATTCAACCAATGATGGGGACATACCTTCAACATAATCTTCAAAAGTTTTAGTTTTTTTCCTCCTTGTTTGCACTACAACCTCTTCGTCACCATCTTCACATTGTTCAGCATGGCTGGTTTGATCATATTCCTCACACTCATGGAGACTTTCTGCAAAGACAGCATGCATGTCATCAAAGCTTATATCAATGTATAGTCCACGTGACTTCTCACATTTGTTTTACCGTTGAATCAAAATATACGAGCTAGGTTACCTGCAGTACATTTCACTTTCAACAATGGGAAAGTTTCCCAGTCCTCCTTAGGAGCCACATGGTTGTCAAAACAATATTTTGCCCATGTCTTTGGCCATCGAAGGGTTTTCTCAGCTACATTAACCCAGGCATCAGGGATGGTCCCCTCCATTTCCTTCCCATTTTCATTCCAAACGACTCTGACGAAAAGCATAACCTGCAACAAAAATTAATAAATAAATGAATGTACAGTATATATATATATATATATATATATATATATATATATATATATATATATATATATATATATATATATATATATATATATATATATATATATATATATATATATATATATATATTAGTGCTGCACGATCATATGATCAATCGGTCATCATTGTGAGAGAATGAGGCGCGTGTGAGAGCCGTGTCTCTGTCAGCAGCGGCTGCTCTTAAAGAGACAGTAGCCACTAATTATCTTGGTCAGTAAAGTTAATCAAAGAACAAAGAGAACAGAGAACGTTACTCACTACTCTTGACTAAAGAACTTTTGTAGCTTTAATAAGGATTAGTCTATATTTCATTTATATTTTATGCAGTACAGACTTCAATTCAGTTTCGGTATATGTCCAAGGCCTACCAGTTAGACAGTAAGGGCACAGGTAAATATGACATTTCTTTTTTACTGTTGTACTATTGAGACAAATAACATTGAGTTGAGAAATATACATTTCAGCATTATCACTAATCTGTGTGTGCATTTTACTTGAAAACCAAGCAAGTTGACTCATGAAACAATTTAGATTAGATTAGATTAGATTCAACTTTATTGTCATTACACAAGTACAAGTACAAGGCAACGAAATGCAGTTTAGGTCTAACCAGAAGTGCAATAGCAGCAAGTGCAGGATATACAATGGTTGCGTAAGTGCAGGACATGGAAATGTACTGCATATATATAAATATGTATAAGTAGAGAGATGGTTATTACTATAAACAGAACTGAATTTACAGGTGAATATGTACAGTGAATAAATATACAGATGGCTATTACTATAAACAGAATTTACAGGTGAATATGTACTAGGGATATAATATACAGATGGCTATTACTATAAACAGAATTTTACAGATAGAGGTATACAATAATATGTTAGGCTAATATGAGGAATATAGCAGTGGATTAAGGTAGTGCAATAAATTATGAACAGAGCTATCCGAAAAAAAAAAAGTGTAAAAGTGCAGTGGAAAGTGGTTGCATATTGCAGTTAGAAGTACGGTGCAAAATGCAAATGTAAACATTGTTACTGTAAATACAGTCGGCAGTGCAAATGAGCATATTCCAGTTAAGATTTGGCAGTGCAAGATGCATATGTAAACGGTTGTTACTGTAATAAACAGTCGGTAGTGCAAATAACAAAGTGAAGGCAGATGTGAGGTAGGAGAGTTAGCAGTTTATGAGGGAAGTGGATCAACGGGGGTTTGAGTTCAATAAAGAGACAGCTCTGGGGAAAAAACTGTTCTTAAGTCTGCTGGTCCTGGTCCGGAGGATCCTGAAACGCCTGCCGGAGGGCAGGAGAGAAAACAGTCTGTGGGCTGGGTGAGAGGAGTCCTTGAGGATGCTGCGAGCTCGATGCAGACAGCGTTTCCTCTGGATGTGCTCGATGGCAGGTAGTGGAGTCCTTGTGATGCGCTGGGCAGTTTTCACCACCCGCTGCAGTGCCTTGCGCTCCGCAACAGAGCAGCTCCCATACCATACTGCGACACAGTTGGTCAGGATGCTTTCTATTGCGCAGCGGTAGAAGTTCACCAGGATAGCCGAGGAGAGCTGATTCTTCCTCAGTGTCCTCAGGAAGAAGAGGCGCTGGTGAGCCTTCTTGACCAGGCTGGAGGTGTTGGTCGTCCACGACATGTCCGCCGAGATGTGGATCCCCAGGAACTTGAAACTGGAGACACGCTCAACAGCCATTCCATTGATGTGGATGGTGTCGTGTGTGCCTCTTGACTCTTTCCTGAAGTCCACGATGAGCTCCTTCGTTTTGGTGGTGTTGAGGAGCAGGTTATTATAAGCGCACTATGTGGCCAGGTGCTGGATCTCCTCCCTGTAGGCAGTCTCATCGTTGTTGCTGATGAGACCAATCACCGTAGTGTCGTCCGCAAACTTGACGATGGAATTTGATCCATACACAGGCATGCAGTCGGAGGTGAAGAGGGAGTAGAGAAACGGACTTAGCACACAGCCCTGTGGTACACCAGTGTTGAGTGTGATGGACGTGGAGCAGGTGGATCCTGATTGAACATTCTGGGGTCTGTCAGTTAGGAAGTCCAAAATCCAGTTACACATTGAAGTGTTGATGCCCAGGTCTCCAAGTTTGGCAATTAACTTGGATGGGATGACAGTGTTGAATGCTGAGCTGAACTCAACAAACAGCATGCGTGCATAAGTGTTTTTACTGTCCAGATGGGTGAGCACAGAGTGCAGTGCCATGGAAACGGCATCCTCTGTGCTCCTATTGCTGCGATAGGCAAACTGGTGTGAGTCCAATGTGGATAATATAGAGTCTTTTAGGTGTTCCAGGACCAGCCGCTCAAAGCACTTCATAACGATGGGTGTCAGTGCTACAGGGCGGTAGTCATTAGGGCACCTCGGGCTGGAGTGTTTCGGCACTGGCACAATGGAAGTGCGTTTAAAGCATGATGGTACAGCTGCTTGGGCAAGAGACAGGTCTGTAAAAACCCCAGCGAGCTGCTCCGCACATGCCCTGAGAACACGACCAGGGATGTTGTCTGGTACAGCAGCCTTGTGCGCGCTGATCCGGCTCAGTGCCTTGCAGACATCTGTGGAGGAGAGTGTGATTGGTGGGTGGTCAGCTGAGGGTTTGAGCTTGGTGGCAGTTTCTCTGTTGTCTCTTTCAAAGCGAGCATAAAAGTAGTTTAGCTTGTTTAGGAAGTTGACATCAGTGGCTGCGGGGGTGGAGTGGGTGGGTTTGTAGTCACTGATGGCCTGAATGCCCTGCCACATGCGTCGAGGGTCAGAGTTGGAAAAGTGTCCCTCTATCTTTAGCTTGTAGCAGTGCTTGGCCTTTTTGATGCCCCTCTTCAGGTTTGCTCTGGATGTGCTGTAGGCTTGTGCATCTCCTGATCTGAAGGCAGTGTTGCGTGACTTCAGCAGGAGTCGTACTTCAATCAATCAATCAAATCAAATCAAATCACTTTATTGTCACACAGCTATATGCACAAGTGCAACAGCAGGTGAAATTCTTGGTGCAGTTCCGAGCAACATAGCAGTCACGACATGACATGTACAACATTTAAAGCAGCATTAGATTACACATCTGATGCGCCCACAATTACTCACAGCACAGTATACACTACAATAAACAATAAATAATTTACACAGTGTGAGTGTAGTTCTCACAGCTTTAAACAATATACACATACTTACAATATACATATACTTTAAACAATATACACTAAACATACATTAAACAGTATACATTAAGCTATAATAATAATAATATACAATGTACAGTATACATTATTATTCACAGTAGAGATCCAATTATGTACAATAGGTGCTATATGATAAATGATAAATAATAAATGATACATAAATGTGTATATAATGTGTGTGTGTATCTACAGTGGGTTGTGCGGAGTGATATTCTGTCCAGTGTGTGTTATGATCCTGATGGATCAGGAGTTAAGTAGTCTAATTGCTTGTGGGAAGAAGCTGTTCTGGAGTCGGCTGGTGCGTGTTCTAATGCTGCGGTACCGTCTGCCTGATGGCAGCAGTGAGAGCAGCCCATTGTTCGGGTGGCTAGAGTCTCTGATGATCCTCTGAGCTCTCTTCACACACCGCCTGGCGTAAATGTCCTGGAGGGAGGGAAGCTCACCTCCGATGATGCAGCTGGCCGTGCGCACTACCCTTTGCAGGGCTTTGCAGTTGCGGGCGGTACTGTTGCCGTACCAGGTGGTGATGCAGCCAGTCAGCAGGTGCAGGTGTAGAAGCGTGTGAGGATGTGGCGGCTCATTCCAAACCTCCTCAGCCGTCGCAGGAAGAAAAGGCGCTGATGAGCCTTCTTCACAACGGCCTCAGAGTGGACGGACCATGAGAGTTCCTCTGTGATGTGGACACCGAGGAACTTGAAGCTGCTGACTCTCTCCACCGGTGCTCCATCGATGGTGATGGGGCGGTGTTCTCTCTCATTCCTCCTGAAGTCGACCACCAGCTCCTTGGTCTTGCTGACGTTGAGGGAGAGGTTGTGCTCCTGACACCACCGTGTCAGAGTGTGCACCTCCTCTCTGTAGGCAGTTTCATCATTGTCAGTGATGAGACCTACCACCGTCATATCGTCAGCAAACTTGATGATGGTATTGGAGCTGTGGATTGCCACACAGTCATGTGTGTACAGGGAGTACAGGAGTGGGCTGAGAACACAGCCCTGAGGGGCTCCAGTGTTGAGAGTCAGTGATGAGGAGATGTTACTGCCCATTCTGACCACCTGGCGTCTGTTTGACAGGAAGTCCAGGATCCAGCTGCATAACAAGCTGTTTAAGCCTAGAGCCCGGAGTTTCCCGTCAAGTATGGAGGGCACAATGGTGTTGAATGCTGAGCTGTAGTCCACAAACAGCATTCTCACATACGTGTTTCTCTTTTCCAGGTGGGAGAGAGCAGTGTGTATAGTGGATGAAATGGCATCATCAGTGGAGCGGTTTGTGCGGTATGCAAACTGCAGTGGGTCCAGTGAGGGGGGGAGAACAGAGCAGATGTGGTTTCTGACTAGTCTCTCAAAGCATTTACTGATGATGGGGGTCAGAGCAACAGGACGCCAGTCGTTTAAGCAGGTGGTTTTTGACTGCTTAGGTACAGGAACAATGGTGGACGTTTTAAAGCATGTGGGGACCACAGACAGGGAGAGGGACAGGTTAAAAATGTCCGTGAAGACTCCAGCCAGTTGGTGCGCGCACGCTTTGATCACGCGGCCGGGAATGCCATCTGGACCCGCTGCTTTACGGACGTTCACCCGCCGGAAGGATCGGGTTACATCCGCTAAAGATACGGAGAGTGCACTAACCTCTGTATCTTCAGCCGCGAGCTCTCTCTCCGCGAGGGCGGTGTTAGTTCCCTCAAAGCGAGCATAGAAGGTGTTGAGCTCGTCCGGGAGAGAGGCAGCGGTGTTCACGGTGGAGTTTGTGATCCCTCTGTAGTCCATGATGGTGTTAATTCCCCTCCACATGCTTCTAGAGTCGGTGGTGTTGAACTGTCCTTCAATCTTGTCCCTGTACTGCCGTTTTGCTGCTCTGATGGTTTTCCGGTTTTTGCTTGTTTATGCTCCTCCGCATTACCGGAGTTAAAAGTGAAGGTCCGCGCATTGAGTGCCGCGCGAACATCCCCATTTAGCCACGGCTTCTGGTTAGGGTACAGCCGAATTGTTTTGGTCGGAACAACGTCATCTACGCACTTCCTGATGAAACACGTTACGCTATCAGCGTAGACCTCGATGTCGTCATCAGAGGCCGACCGGAACATCTCCCAGTCCGCGTGATCAAAACAGTCTTGTAGCATAGAGTCCGATTGGTCCGACCAGCACTGGATGGTTCTGAGGGCGGGTGCTTCCTGTTTCAGTCTCTGCCTGTATGCGGGCAAAAGTAGAATGGACGCGTGATCCGATTTGCCAAATGGTGGGCGCGGGAGTGATTTGTATCCATCCTTGAAGGGAGAGTAGCAGTGATCTAAAACACGGTTCCCTCTCGTGTTGAAGTTAACATGTTGGTGGTATTTAGGTGCAATGCGCTTGAAGTTGGCTTTGTTAAAGTCCCCGGTCACAATAAACGCAGCCTCAGGATGCGCGGTTTCCTGCTCACTCACTGTCCTATACAGTTCCTTTAGTGCCCGGTCTGTGTCGGCTTGTGGGGGAATATACACAGCTGTGATGATGACCACGGTGAATTCCCTCGGTAGCCAGAATGGTCGGCACAGAAGCATGAGAAATTCCAGATTAGGAGAACAGAAAGACTTGATAGAATGTACGTTCCTCTGATCACACCAGGATCTGTTGATCATAAAACACACACCCCCGCCTTTGCTTTTCCCGGAGAGTTCTTTTTCTCTGTCCATTCGGTGCACGGAGAACCCCGTGGTTTCGATGGCCGAATCTGGAATCTCAGCGGACATCCAAGTTTCTGTAAGGCAGATAATGCAGCAGTCCCTCGTCTCTCGTTGGAAAGAGATGCGCGCTCTCAGCTCGCAGAGTTTATTGTCCAGAGACTGAACATTAGCCAGTAAAATACTGGGAAGCGGGGGGCGGTTTGCGCGGCGTCTTACTCTGATGAGTACGCCGGCTCTCTTCCCTCTTCTCCGGCCGCGTTTGCGCGGTCGGACCGCCCAGACAAAAGGATCCGCTGCTGTGTTTGTAAGCAGCGTGTCGTCACTGAAGAATTTAAAGTCCGGTTTTCGGTGTGCGATTGCCGAACCAATGTCCAAAAGTGTCTGTCTGTCGTACGTAGTAAGGCAGACAACATCCAAGACGAAAAACACAAAAACTATAAACAGAACAAACAAAAAACTACAATGTTTCAGCGGAGCTCGCGACGTAGCAGCCATCCTCGGCGCCATCTTGACTCCATTTCCCTGTTCATCCAAGGCTTCTGATTTGGGTATGTGGTGATCTGTTTCTGGGTTGTAACACTGTCAATGGTGGTATTGATATGATCCAATACAGAGGAGGTGTAGGAGTCAATGTCCGTGTGAGCGCCACTGGTGGCTTGAGAAGCAAACATACTCCAGTCTGTGTTTAGAAACCTTTCCTGGAGTGTGGAGTCTGCCCCCGCAGGCCACACCTTGATTGTCTTCTCTGATGGCTTCACACGGTTGATGAGGGGTGCATATTTTGGTGTGAGGAACAAAGAGATGTGGTCTGACTGTCCCAGGTGGGGGAGGGGTGTTGCAACGTAAGCTCCGGCCATGTTTGTGTAAACATGGTCTAAGGTTTTGTTTCCTCTGGTGTGGCAGGAAACATGCTGGTGAAACTTGGGTAGCACTGACTTTAAGTTTGAGGGATTAAAGTCACCTGCAACAATAAACGCAGCTTCCGGGTGATCAGTCTGTTGTTTACTGATGGCTGCATGAAGTTCTTTCATAGCAAGCTTAGCATCAGCATCCGGTGGAATATAAGCAGCAGTGATAATGGTTGAAGTGAACTCCCGCGGGAGATAAAACGGTCTACATTTAACCATGAGAAACTCAAGGTTAGCTGAACAATGACTCCCAACAATAGCAGAGTTTGTGCACCAAGCTTTGTTAATGTAAATGCACAACCCACCGCCTCTGGTCTTTAATGCAAGCCACAGCAGAAAAGATGAATATCACGCAAGAATTCATGACAGGAGTGCGGTTTACAGTTGAAGAAGAGACTTCTATGACCCAAGTGCTGCCATCACCTTTGACCAAAATCAAATAACGATTACATTCATGCCAAGTCCACATAAACATACAACTCACACACAGTCCCACATATTGTGCAGATACTTTCAGTAGGAAACAGTTAACATTTATGTTATATTAGAGGTGGTGTGTGAGATGCATAATGAATGAATGCTGATGGGAAATGTGCAATCGCTACTGAATCTCTTGGTAACAAGCTTTTGAAAATGAAGCGCAAAAAAGCCCACATTCACTAAATCAGGGAATTGTTTTCTAATGGCAGAAACCAAAGCCATTATGAGACTCAGGAGAAGTGCTTCAAGATCAATCCTTCATGACTGAAACTTTAAAGAATGCATAAAAACTGTACTGTTCATCATTTTAGCTACTATCATCTTTTAAATCATGTGAAATACATACATCACGTGGCTTTTGTGTTCACTCTCAACATGTTAATGAAAGTGTTCATTACTGTCATTATTTACCATTAAGCTAAGATGCTGTTTGATTATTCTTCAAATGTGCCATACTGTGAAAGTCAGGTCCATATTTGAACATGAATTATGTTTTGACCAATATTAACACATGATTTAACATTTGGAACGCACATGTTGTAATGATCTGTAAATCTTTAACAGAAATGCCCATTTCCTGTGTGGATACAGTCAGTATACTTTACATTCATCACTACATCAAGTGTCAATAATTATAATCAGAAGCAGAACATTATTAAAGCCAGTTCAGAATCAAACTAACTCAAGTTTACTGACGGATCGATGCGGTGCTTCACAAACATCAGTGTCTGGAATCAAACTGCAAATAAACATGTAATGATTTTGTCTTTATTTTGCTCTCACTTCATAATCATAATCTGATAAATTTACAGTAGGATCTCAGTATTATATCACTGTATTTCTGGCTGTTCACATTTTCCTTTCTATGACACTTGAGGCTCTTTAAGTGTTTTCTGTTTGGATGTTTGGTTTTGTTTGCTGATTGCTGATGCGGTTGCATTAAGTGTAAATGATGTTTAATGCATCTCTGCTTGATGTTTCTGGAGTTAATTCAAGCTATAAAAGAGCGCTGAGCAGCTCATAAACACCATCATCTTCTGAGGAGCAGCGTCTTCAGTCTGATTCCCGGTAAGATCATGTCGTCTCTGCTGTGAATTATTGTGTTCAGCCTTCAGTAAAACCTAAGCATATGTTGTTCAGCTTGTTGACTCTCTAGTGCTTGTTTAGTGCTTGTTGTAGAAGAAATGAAAATGGAGTTGATTTTATGTTCTTGATATTCAGCTGATAAGGATATGATCTGCTCATAAACATCATCATCTGTCTTGTAGTTTGATGTTTATTATTATTCTGGGTAAGATCATGAGATCATCTCATCTGTGAGTTTATATTGTCAACTATCTTTGTATTTCAGCCTCTGGTATCATGTGATCATTTGTTCTTAATCTAGTTTCCTTTAATTAACATTGTGTGTGATTTCAGTACAGCAGCAGCCAATGGAAAAACCACAGATTTCCATTTCTTAAAGAAAACAGGCTTGAAAAACAGCAGAGAATCAATATTTTAGGAAGATCAGAGCATTTGTGCTTTCTGTCATCGATCATTCGTGGGTTTCTTATTTTACTGAGGATATGAAAAAAAGTTTACTTCGGCTGGTTTTTCACTCAAACTATCATTGTTAGTTAATTGTGTCCTTTCCATGTCATCACAGTTTCACACGTTGGATCAAATAGTTTTTGTCTGTAAACCTACATCAGATCCACAGCTTTAAAATGTGTGTTTTTACAGTTTATGCAGTGGATGAAGAGCTCTTCCAACACATCTGTGTAAATGTGTGAAACATCTGTCAGTCTGTGAGCCGCTCCACACACCTTCTGCTTTGACTTGCAGACGAAACACACAAACTACCGTCAGTAACGTAAGTTCTTCAATATTTATTCCTTGTTTAATAAACCACTGTACACTTGCAGTTATGCTGAATATTCCAAAATGTGGTAAAACTTGCACCCCATTGTGAGTTATGTTCTTACAGGGCCTGTCAGCCTCTTCAAATGTGGTAACCCACGAGTTTCTACGAAATCCTCTCTCAGAGCTATGACTCGTCAAAGATTGTCGCAATGCAAAGCGCGCTTATAAAAGTCATAGCACACCTCTCCTCAATAAGCTGCATGATTTCTCTTTCTCTTTTTCTTTGCTTCCTAAATTTATATATTAGATCAGCTTTTTCAAGCCAACGTAATATTACTTAAATAATTATAAAGTTATAATACAAAAATATATATTGTTCATTTTGACTTAAAATATCGTGATAAATATCGTATTGTGAGTTTAGCATCGCGATAGTACCGAATCGTGACGTGAGTGTATTGTTACACCCCTAGTATTTTTCATTTACTTGTACTTTTACTTTCAATACTTAAGTACGTTTAATATGAAAACAATACTTTTCATACTTAAGAACAATAAATAACCACATCCTTTAAAGCTTTTACTCAGGTAATGTTCTAAACAGTGACTTTAACTTCTACCAAAGGGATTTTCTGGCGAGATGTCTAAACTTTTACTCAAGTGTGTCTTTCGAGTAATTTATCCACCACTGATTTTTATTATATTACCCAATTGTTCCCCCGGGGTACACATGTAATGTATTTGAATAATTTTAACATTACACAGATCTCTGAAGAAAATATAAAGTAAACTGAGGAAACTGTATTTCAACAATCACACAGTAAACACATTATGCCATACATATTTTTCCTGAAAAATATATTTTTACAATAGGAAATGTTGTTTTTAACTAATGACTGGTTTGTTATTTAGTGTTGCCTGTCAAGATTTCGTGAAACAATGGCAGAGCACAACGCCAGCATCAACGGATCAACTGGAGGAAATAATCACAACGGATCAACACCTGAGATGTGGGAGATGCATGAATTTTTCAGGAAACGTGTGCTTGCACAATCAGTATTTGTCTGGATCATTTCAGTCGTTGAGATTCCAATCATGATCTTAACTCTGTTTGCGTTGTGTGTTCTCATCAAATCTCATCGCTCTGCTCCAGTTTTTGTTATTCATTTGATTCTTTCAGATCTCATTCAGATCATTTGTACATTAATAAGGACATTCGAATGGTTAAAATCGTCACCTGAACTGCTCAGTACATATTGGTATAGTTTGATTGTGGGTCTGTATTTTATGGCATGTGTTGCTGTTGAACGATATCTTCTGGTTTCTCATCCTATCTGGTACAAATCTCATCATTCACTGAAAGTCTGCTGTGTTATTTCTGTGATCATCTGGTTTGTTCCTCTGATCTTTGCAGACGTAAACTCCTATTGGCTGTATTTAAACCAGCTGTATTTTAGCCATCTGCGCCGATCGATCGCCTGTTTTATCCCCTACCCGATAGTCATTCTGTGTTTTGTTGGCACTTATCGCGGTCTTTCACACGCAACATCTCTTACTCCTCTAAAGCGAAAATTAATTTTGGGCAGTTTGTTCATGGTGCTGCTGATTTACACGTTTCTCATTCTCCCCTTTCTAATCCTGGATTTTATTGCAGAGATTATTCCCAAAATCTGTGGCAGTTTACTAGTTGTTAAATGTTTCTTTTTTTCTGAATGCCTCCTGTTTCTGAACCCACTGGCTGACTGTATCTTGTACTTGTTCATGAGGCCTGATGTTGGTGGTTTAATGAAGTCTGTTCACTGCTGTTGTAGAACTGACAGACGTCAGAATTCGACACACAGCCGGGACGAACACTCACGAGACAGTAGTGGCACGTTTGCCTGCTGTGTTTCAGTGCAGAAGCCTGCGTCTCATTCACGGACCGCCTGCAGTTCAGTTTAAACAGCTGAAATAGAGCTGCGCTGAATAAACCAACTCAACTAAGTCATTCCTTTCATTACACACACACTTCCTTTCTATGGGATCTAGGTTTATTAGAGATAAACCATCTATTGACGTACACTTAGCGCTGATGCTTCTGCTGGCTTTCTGTAGCAGCAGTAATTCATCATACCATGGATAAAGAGCGTCTGCATTGCAGTCGTGGGCAAATGCTTTAGGAACAATGTTCCCCCGCAGTAAAACAGGCCGAACAGTCTGCAGGATCCTCTGGAAACGTCTCGGTTACGTATGTAACCCTTGTTCCCTGAGGAGGGAACGGAGACGTACGTTAGTGACTAACGAATAGGGCTTTCGCTTAGAAGCCAATTACCTTCCAGAATTCAACAGCGCCCAATGGCAGTGCCAATGCCATGGGCATGCGGAATTTGCATGCGTAACTCCGCCCCACCTCGTGGGTATATAAGGAAGTACGCTGGCAACATCACATTATGTTACTACTGCAGGAGCCAAGACTGAACTCCGCGTTCCAGGCAGCGCAGCTGACGTGGCAGAGGAAACGTACGTCTCCGTTCCCTCCTCAGGGAACGAGGGTTACATACGTAACCGAGACGTTCCCTTTCGTTCAGTCACTACGACGTACGTTAGTGACTAACGAATGGGGGTTCCAATACGTCGTAAGACTAGTACGGACGAAGGACTCCCACTTATCACAGGAATACCAAGGTACACTGGGAAGCATATCCCAGTGAGGGAATGCCAAGATGCCTACCCGTGGGGAGGACTTAGAGAATACACATATGACCTGCTAAGGGTTGCATATGGAGGAACTCTAGGGTACCAGCCGAAGGTGGATTTTTAACCCTAGGGGCGGCAGAGACTTGCCAAGGGAAAGACACCTGCTCGCTAGGAGGCTTACGGTGGAAATACTCGTGTGGGGGTCGCCGGAGGGGAACCATGCACACGGAGCACCTGGCCGGACATGAGGGTCTGGGCTCGAAAGGGCAGACTGAACTGATGTAGGCGTCAGCAGTGCTGGAGGAGCTCAGGGCTCTCGGGGAGCTCACCTGAGGAAAATATTGCACGTACTGGAATGGCGAGCAAGCGAAGACACCTGAGCCTGGCCCATTACCGGCCACCCATAGGGGCGAGTACATAGTCGGACACTGGCTCTACTCGGAGATTGTAGAATCTGGCGAATGTGTTAGGTGTCGCCCAGCCTGCAGCTCTGCAGATGTCTGTTAGCGAGGCGCCATGCGCTAAAGCCCAAGAGGAGGCCACACTCCGGGTGGAGTGTGCCCCAACCCCAAGGGGACATGGTCGACCTTGCTGCTGGTAAGCCAAAACAATGGTGTCCACTATCCAGTGAGACAACCTCTGCTTTGAGAGAGCTCTTCCCTTCCGCTCTCCACCATAACAGACAAAGAGCTGGTCTGAGGTCCTGAAACATTGCGTGCTGTCTACATAAGCGCGGAGAGCGCGTACTGGACAGAGCAATGCCAAGGCTGGGTCTGCCTCCTCCAAAGGCAGCGCTTGCAGGTTCACCACCTGGTCTCGGAACGGAGTGGTGGGAACCTTGGGCACATACCCAAACTCAAGGCACGCTTCATCAACCGAAAATGCCTGCAGGTCCCCAACCCTCTTAAGAGAGGCCAATGCGGTCAGCAGAGCCGTCTTCATAGACAAGAATTTAATCTCAACCAACCGCAAAGGCTCAAAGGGAGGCCTCTGCAGAGCACTTAAGACTACTGAGAGGTCCCAAGAGGGAACGAGAGGAGAGCGAGGAGGATTCAGTCTCCTCGCCTCCCTCAGGAACCTGATGATCAGGTCGTGCTGACTTACCTTTTTGTCTCCCAGGAGATCGTGGTAGGCAGATATTGCGGCCACGTACACTTTAAGGGTGGAAGGAGACAGCCTTCGTTCCACCCCCTCCTGGAGAAACGATAGCACGGACCCGATCGGGCATTTCCAGGGGTCTTCTTGCGGGAAGAACACCATGTGACGAAGAGGTTCCACTTCAACGCATAGAGGTGTCGCGTAGACTCTGCTCTAGCGGAAGTGATGGTAGCGACCACCGCAGGTGGAAGGCTACTCAAACCTGCCGCTTCCCGTCCAGAAGCCACACGTGGAGCTTCCAGAACGCCGGACGCGGGTGCCAAAGGGTGCCCCGTCTCTGAGAGAGAAGGTCCGGTCTCAGAGGGATAGGCCAGGGAGGAGCTGTTGCAAGGAGTAGTAGTTCTGAGAAACAGGTCTGGCCGTGCCAATACGGGGCGACCAACATGACCTGCTCCTTGTCCTCCCTGATCTTGCACAGTACCCGTGCAAGAAGGCTCACTGGGGCATACTTGCGTAGCCCCGACGGCCAGCTGTGCGCCAGTGCATCCGTGCCGAGGGTGCCCTCAATCAGAGAATAATACAGGGAGCAATGGGAAGAGTCCTGGGAGGCAAACAGGTCTACCTGTGTGTCGCCGAACCGTTCCCATATCAGCTGAACCGTCTGGGGATGGAGTCTCCACTCTCCGGGGAGAGGCTGTATCCGTGAGAGCTCGTCGGCTGCACGGTTCAGGTCTCCCGGGAAGTGGACAGCACGAAGGGACCTCAGGTGCTTCTGACTCCATAAAATGAGATGGCGGGCGAGTTGAGACATACGGCGGGAGCGTAGACCGCCCTGGTGGTTGATGTACGCTACTACGGCAGTGTTGTCTGTCCTGACTAGTACATGTTGACCCCTCAGCAACGCTCGGAAGCGGTGCAGGGCGAACCGTACTGCCAGTAACTCGAGGCAATTGACATGCAGAAGGCGCTGGGGTCCTGTCCAGGAGCCCGCGGCTGCTTGTCCATTGCACATGGCACCCCAGCCCGTGGATGATGCATCTGTTGATACAACAGTATGCTGGGAAACTCGTTCTAAGGACACTCCGGTCCGTAGAAACTTGAGGTTCGACCACGGGGTGAGAGTCTGTAAGCAGGCCCGAGTCACTTGTACCCAGAGCGTGCCAGACCGCCATGCCCATCTCGGGACTCAATCGCGTAGCCAGTGCTGAAGCGGTCTCATATGTAGCAATCCGAGCGGCGTTACCGCGGCTGCAGATGCCATATACCCCAGGAGCCTCTGAAATTGTTTCAGTGGAACCGCATTCTTGCCCTCGAGTTGACGAAGGGAAGTCAGCAGAGACTGCGCGCGCTCGCTCGAAAGCTGCGCGCACATGGCGACCGAGTCGATATCCATACCGAGAAAAGAGATCCTCTGCGTGGGGCAAAGTTTGCTCTTCTCCCAGTTGACCCGAAGGCCCAGACGGGCTAGGTGATGGAGCACCAGATCTCTGTGTCCGCAAACCTGCTCTCGAGAGTGGCCCAGTATGAGCCAGTCGTCGAGGTAATTCAGGATGCGAACCCCGTCCTGCCGAAGGGCTGCCTCGGCGATCTTCATAAAGACGCGAGGGGACAGAGATAGCCCGAATGGGAGGACCGCGTACTGATATGCCCGCCCCTCGAAAGCTAACCGTAGGAACGGTCTGTGTCGAGGTAGAATGGAGACATGGAAGTAGGCGTCCTTCAGGTCGATCGCTGCAAACCAATCGTCCAGACGAACGCAATCGAAAAGGCGTTTCGCTGTCAACATCTTGAACGGAAACCGGTGAAGGTAACGGTTCAAGATGCGCAGGTCCAGGATTGGTCGTAACTCACCGTTTTTTTTGGGTACAATGAAGTACGGGCTGTAGAACCCGTAGTTCATCTCGGCTGGAGGGACAGGTTCGATCGCACCCTTCGCCAGTAGGGTGGCAATCTCCGCTCGCATTGGCCCCGATCATAGTGGAACGGACTCCCCGGAAGCAGGGAGGAACCTGCGCGAACTGAATCGCGTAGCCGCGCCTGACGGTCCTCGCGACCCAGCGGGACAGCCCTGGAAGCTGAAGCCAGACTCCCAGGAACTGCACCAGCGGGGTCATTCGGACCACAGACGTACCCGGTGTGGGGCAGCGAGGCAGCGTTACCGGCCCGGACAAGGGAGGCTGTGGGGCGTCCCGGTGTGGGGGCACGGTTAACTGCTGCGTCCTGACAGAGGAGAACAGGGAAGGACGCACGTTCCACTGGGGCCGGTTCGCGTAGGAAGGCGTCCAAGTCCCCTCAGGCCGCCCCGCGCCCCGCTAAACGCCAGGCCAAGCGGTGCTCCTGAGACGGATGGCTCAGGGATGGAGTATTCTTTCCAGGAGATGGTAGCAGGACCACTCCTTCCCCCGGTGGAGGGCCGGGGGAGAATCCTTTGTTCAGCTGCTGGCCCCCGGGAGTGGTCCTGCTACCATCTCCTGGAAAGAATACTCCATCCCTGAGCCATCCGTCTCAGGAGCGCCGCTTGGCCTGGCGTTTAGCGGGGCGGGCTGAGCGGATTGTGACGCCTTCCTACGGCGACCTCTGCCACCCGGCCCGGGTGAAGGCTGCTGCTTGGGCCGGGCGGGAGGGGAGGGAGCCTTAGGAGGGCGTCCTCGGCGTGGAGCAGACTGAGGCGCCTGTGCCGGCGGCTGGGTGGAGGCAGCAGCTGGCCGCCGGGGCAGTACGTGCTTAATAGCTCAGTCTGCTTCTGGGCGATTGAAAACTGTTGGGCTAAGTCTTCAACCGCCCCGCCGAAGAGGCTGGCCTGGGATATGGGGGCATCGAGGAACCGGGTTCGCTCGGTGTCCCGCATATCTGCCAGGTTCAGCCACAGGTGTCTCTCCTGGACCACGTTTGTGGACATCACTTGACCCAGGGAGCGTGCGGTCACCTTCGTCGCCCGGAGAGCGAGGTCGGTGGCGGCACGCAGCTCATTTAAGAGCCCCGGATCAACTCTACCCTCGTGCGTGTCCTTGAGGATCCTGGCCTGGTAGACCTGAAGGATCGCCATGGCATGCAAAGAGGCGGCAGCCTGCCCCGCGGCTCTGTGCGATTTCACCACCAAGGTTGATGTGAATCGACAGGCTTTGGAGGGGTGCTTAGGATTGCCGCGCCAAGTTGAAGCGCTCTGTGGACACAGTTGCATCGCAACAGAACGTTCAACTGGGGGGACCCCAGTGTACCCGTTGGCCGCAGCCCCATGAAGGGTAGAGAAGGCGGAGGAAGTCACCGAACAGTCGCGGGAAGACAACGGGGACTTCGAGGACCGCACAAGTTCCTCATGCAGCTCAGGAAAGAAAGGTATTGGGGGCGGGGACTGACGGTTGTCAGCGCGCGCTCCCAAAAACCAATCATCGAGCCGGGAGCGTTCGGGACAGGGCGGAGGGTTCCACTCTATCCCTAGGCTCGCGGCTGCCCGAGACAACATGGCTGTCAGCTCTGGGTCCGACTCGGGCAATGCTGGAACGCCCGAGGGCGGCAGCACAGCCGAGTCATCATCCTCAGAGGACTCGAGCCCACCTTGTGATGCGGTGACCGACATCGCATCCTACTCTGGAGCGCCAAACGAGATGCGTGGGGGGCCGGAGCAGGCCCCGCGATCTGCGTCTGAACACTCGCGGGTTGCAGTGTGCAAGAGGGGGGTGTGGCCCGAGGCATGAGCGTCGGGGCTTTGTTCCACACCGTAACCCTCAGGTCACCCTGACCACCAGCCGAAGTACTGGGCCTCTGGGACTCAGTAGATCAGGGTGTGGTAGAGGGGATTCTCACTTCATTACAAAGCTCCTCGAGTCTCGACCGCAACACTGCGATGGTCATGTTCCCGCAGTGGGAACATGACGCATCCACAAACGCTGCCTGGGCATGCTGAAAGCCCAAACATACCAGACAGTGTTTGTGCCCATCAGAAGAAGACAACGACCGGCCACACCCAGAAGTACACGGACGAGACATCCTGAAAAGGACGCGTCACGTGCAAGCTCTTTTTGTGAGAGGAAAGCCTCGCAGAGAACGCCGAAGCGCCCAGCGACCACACACCAGCTGTCTAGCGGACCACTGCGCAGATCAGCAGGCAGGCAGTAATGAGATCACTGGAACGCGCCATAACACCAACGCCTCTGGAAAGCTGCTCGTCTCGAAGGCTGACAAAGACTCAGATCAGGCTTGAAGGAGTGACAAGATCCTCTTAGCTCCAAAGCAGAAACATAATGCGATGTTGCCACCGTACTTCCTTATATACCCACGAGGTGGGGTGGAGTTACGCATGCAAATTCCGCATGCCCATGGCATTGGCACTGCCATTGGGCGCTGTCGAAGGTAATTGGCTTCTAAGCGAAACCCCCATTCGTTAGTCACTAACGTACGTCGTAGTGACTGAACTAGGGAACGAGTGTGTTCAGCATCAGTTTTGCAGACTTTATTCTCACTTCAGCTCCTCCTTCAGCTAGACTGACAGATGCACAGCATCAATTATTCAATGTCATATTCCTGCTGGTCAGCTGCTGTTCATAACGCATGTACATTATTCAAATAATCACTATTCACACTATTAAAAAGATAGTTCACTCAAAATTTTTTATAATTTACTTGCCTTCATGTCGATCAAAAGCTGAATAACTTTCTTCTGTGGAGCATAAAATACAATATTTTGAGATTTTTTTGTCCTTACATTGGACGTCAGTGGACAGTTTTGGGTGAACTATCCCTAAAAAGACTATATTAATATTATCCAGGAGTTATGTGTAATATTGTTGTTGGTTATAGAAGTGTTTCTATAGGTCACTGTATCGTATCGGGTCAGAGACTGTCCTGTATTCTCTCATCATTAATATAATTAAAGAGCTCTCAGTTCTCCTGTATCTGTTTCTGTCTGTGCTTATTTGACCAATAACAGCTGATCTGAACTGTCAGTGTGTCATGGTTTTGTCTTGTGTTCCTGTTTGTCATGTGATGCTCTATTGTCATGTGATTCCCTTGTCCTCATGTGCAGGCACGGATTAACACATAAGGCTTGTTCGACTTCATGCAGTGATGCACAGACTGATCAGCGGCTGACTTAAAGCAGTGCATGCCGGTTTAACATTTGGTCCAAATTGCGGCAGCGCAGCTGTTCCACGATTGGCCGGATTCCCCACATGACAGCGATCACGTGTGTTTTGTGTTAATTCAAAAACCTTCAGTTCCACTAATGCTCACAAATCAGTTTTTTATAACAGTAAAAACCTCTTTTCATGTAGTCGTGATGTTTTATTGTCATGTTTCAAATTTAATCAAAATTAAACTGATAAAATGTACACTGTAACGGATTTTTGTAATTTGAACAGTATTTTACTGTTATATGTACAGTATAATACTGTTAAATGCACCAACAGTATAATACTGTTAATAGCAAAGGATTATGGGAAAATAAATGTTTACTACTGTAATTATTCTCTACTGTAAATCGATTTACAGTAGCGACAATGCCCGGGAAAAACTGACCAATGACAATGGAGACTTCTTTTCAAGTTTTTTTTTTTTTTCGGTTGGTGGGGGCAACTGAGGAAAGACTATTTATTATTAGAGTATTATTTCTGTCATTATTTTATGTAAAACTGAGATATTTTCAAATGCATTCACTTATTAACAACAATCTAACATGAACTAGTGCTGCAAATTGAGTGAGTTAAGCAAATTCCTGTCAAGAGCCTTTTTTCTGCCTGTTTGTCAAGGCGGGGTGGTTACGTGACTGCCGTCATCCTTGATTTACTTCAACGGGGTGAATAAAGTTTACATTGACTAATAGTTAGTGAAAAAGAAAAAAAGCTCTTTTAATGTTCCTCTACCTCTTTTGTCAGGTCTCGGGTCTGATCACCTGTCTTTGTGTTTTGTGTTTTGGTGCGTGGCTTTGTTTTGACAGCTCGCCATGTGCTTGTGTCTCCGCCCCTACCTGTTCCTGCTCGTTAGCTCATCTCACACCTGGTTCTTGTTCTCCTCATTATTATTTTCCCTTTATAACCCCTCGTGTGTCTCTGTCCTTTGTCAGACTGTTATGGTTTATACCACTATTCTGACTGCCTATGTCCGTATCAAGTACTCTTGTCTTGTCTTGTCTCTTCCCGTCTCGTTCAGGCTCCAGTGCTCGTGGCTGCAAGTTCTCTCGCCATTCTACTGCGCTCACTGTGGACTCTAACACCATTCACATTTGGTGGCGGCTGCCTGGATTAGAGAGCAGCCTTTCCTGGTTGTGTCTTTTGCCGCGGTCGCGGCTTTTCCTGTCCCACGAACTGTTTTTCTGTCGCCTAAGTTATTTTCTGTTCATTGTTTTGCACCCGCATCTGAATCCTGCCTATTTTCCTGACAGAACAGTCTGACCAAACGATGGATTCAGCGGGATCCGACCCACTCCGTTCTGCTCTCGTTCAGCAAGGGGTTTTGCTGGGTCAGCACTCCAGCCAGATCAACACTACTGCTCAGGAAGTGGACGCACTGAATGCCCGAGTCGCGGAACTCCTTTCACGGGTCGATGAGCTTCAGCAAGAGGCGGCTAACCGGGCGCCTGCTCCTCGCGCAGTTATTCTTCCTGAACCCGAACCACACGCCAATAATCCACCGATCTATGACGGCGATCCGAGGTCTTGTCAAGCCTTTCTCTCTCAGTGCGCTCTGGTGTTCGCGTTACAACCTCGACGATACGTCACAGAAGAGGCAAAAGTGGCGTATGTCATCACCCTTCTCTCCGGTATCGCCCGCGAGTGGGGAGTGGCCGTGTGGAATTCTCGTGCTCTCTGCTGTGCTTCTTTTGAGGATTTTCGTGAGGAGATGACGAAGTTATTCGACCGTTCAGCACAGGGAGATGAGGCGGCGTCTCAGTTGTCTAGTCTGACTCAGAAGAGGAGTTCAGTGATTGATTATGCAATACAGTTCCAAACTTTGGCGGCTGCTTGTGCTTGGAATGAGGGTGCGTTACGTGCTCGTTTTCTTGATGGACTGGATCATGCCATTGCCGACGAGCTGGCTGCTCTGGATCTCCCTCGGGGATTGGATGACATAATTAATCTCGCGCTCCGTGTTGAGGGGCGTCTCAATCGTCGCCGTCAGCGCCGTCTGTCTACTGCTCCATGGCGCCACCTGGAGTCCTCTTCGCATGATGCCACAAGTTCGATGTCAGCTGAAACTGAGCCGATGCAGCTGGGTCGGCTTCGATTAACCCCACAACAGAAACAGGAGCGTTTAACCCAAGGATTATGCTTGTATTGTGGCAAGCCGGGCCATTTTGTTCTTCAGTGCCCGTTAAAAGCCAAAGCCCACCAGTGAATCGGGGAGTCCTGGTGGGCGCTTTTTCCTGTTCTAACTCTCCAGCCACATGCACTCAGATGCCTTTTCATCTCGCCTTCCGGGGGGACGTTCACTCGGGTCAAGCGCTTATAGACTCAGGCGCTGAAGGAAATTTCCTGGATTCTGCCTCTGCTCTCAAATGGAATATTCCCACCATCCTCTTGGCTGAACCCATTGTAGCATGGTCACTGGCAGGAAGTCCCCTTACTACCATCACACACGTCACACCCCGTGTAAGCCTTTCACTTTCTGGTAACCATTGTGAGGAGATTGAACTGTTTATTTTGGACTCTCCTAATGCTGTGTTAATATTAGGACACCCATGGTTGCTAAAACACAACCCGCAGGTTGACCGGGTCAATAATTCCATTTTAGCCTGGAGTCAGTCTTGTCATGTGTCTTGTTTAGGTGCTGCGTTTTCTCCTGTCTCTGTGTCTTGTGTTTCGCAGGTGGATCCTTCTGACCTTACCGGTGTTCCTGCGGGGTATTTTGATCTTCGAGCGGTTTTCAGTAGGTCTCGGGCTACCTCACTTCCTCCGCATCATCCTTACGACTGTGCGATTGAGCTCCTCCCGGGCACTTCTCCGCCTAAGGGTTGTCTTTATTCCCTTTCTGGTCCTGAAAGAGAGGCTATGGACAAGTATATTCGTGAATCACTTCAGTCTGGGCTCATCCGCCATTCCTCCTCTCCTGCTGGTGCAGGGTTCTTCTTCGTGCAGAAGAAAGACGGCTCCCTACGTCCTTGTATTGATTACAGAGGTTTGAATGACATTACTGTTAAGAACAGGTATCCCCTACCTTTAATGTCTTCTGCTTTTGAATTATTACAGGGAGCTCGGGTCTTTACCAAATTAGACCTCCGCAACGCCTACCATCTAGTGCGCATTCGGGAGGGGGATGAGTGGAAGACGGCATTCAACACTCCATCGGGGCACTATGAGTATCTGGTTCTTCCTTTTGGTCTTACCAATGCTCCAGCCGTCTTCCAAGGTCTCGTCAATAGCGTTTTGGGAGACATGATTAATCAATTTGTCTTTGTGTATTTGGATGATATTCTTATCTTTTCTCCCTCTCTCCAAGCACACACCCAACATGTTAGACGGGTCCTCCAGCGTCTGTTAGAGAACCAATTGTTTGTCAAGGCGGAGAAGTGCGAATTCCACGCCGAGTCTGTTACGTTCCTTGGCCACATTATTTCATCCAGGGGGATCAAGCCTGATCCAGCCAAGATAGAAGCTGTCGCTAAGTGGCCAGTCCCCGACTCTCGTAAGGCAGCGCTTCCTGGGTTTTGCCAACTTTTACCGCCGTTACATCAGGAATTTTGGTCAGATCGCTGCACCCCTCACTGCATTAACCTCCACCAAGGTGGCCTTCAGCTGGAACCAGGATGCTCAGGTAGCCTTTGATAACCTTAAGTCCCGATTTATCTCTGCACCGGTTCTGTTGGTTCCAGATCCCGAATCCCAGTTCATTGTTGAGGTCGATGCATCTGATGTCGGGGTTGGCGCAGTTCTATCTCAGCGTTCCCTTCGTGATGGGAAGGTGCATCCTTGTGCTTTCTTCTCTCGTCGCCTCAGCCCTGCAGAACGTAACTACGACATTGGCAACAGAGAGCTGTTGGCAGTGAGATTGGCTCTGGGTGAGTGGCGTCACTGGTTGGAGGGGTCAGCGCAGCCCTTCTTGGTCTGGACGGATCACAAGAATTTAGAATATATCCGTTCGGCCAAGAGGCTTAACTCGCGGCAGGCCCGTTGGGCACTCTTCTTTGGCCGGTTTAACTTCACCCTCTCGTACCGGCCAGGGTCCAAAAATGTTAAGCCCGATGCTCTCTCGCGTCTGTTCGATGCTCCGGAGAGAGAGCTTGCGGCCGCTGCCATTCTCCCTGAAGGGGTGGTGGTCGGTGCGCTCTCCTGGGGTATTGAGCGGCGCGTGGAGGAGGCCGGCCGAGGGGTGCAAGTGCCCAGGGAGTGTCCTGCGGGTAGGTTGTTTGTGTCGGCTGCGCTGCGCTCTGAGGTCCTTCGGTGGGGTCATTCGTCCAGGTTGGTCTGCCATCCAGGGATTCGGGGAACGTTGTCTGCCATCCGTCAGCGTTTCTGGTGGCCCTCTCTGGCCACAGATGTCAGACAGTTCGTGTTGGCCTGCCCCACTTGTGCTCAATGTAAGCCGATTAACCGGCCTCCTGATGGTCTGCTCCGCCCCCTTCCCATACCCTCCCGTCCTTGGTCACACATCGCCCTTGACTTTGTTTCTGGGCTTCCTCCCTCTAAGGGGAACACGGTCATTCTCACGGTGGTGGATCATTTCTCCAAAGCAGCCCATTTCATTCCCTAAATTGCCCTCCGCTCGGGAGACCGCTCAGCTGATGGTGGATCACGTCTTCCGTCTCCATGGTTTGCCGGTTGATGTGGTTTCTGATAGGGGTCCTCAGTTTGCCTCCCGGTTTTGGAAGGAGTTTTGTAGACAGATCGGGGCCTCTGCGAGTCTGTCTTCTGGTTTTCACCCTCAGACCAATGGGCAATGTGAGCGGGCCAACCAGGATCTGGAAAGAATGCTCCGCTGTCTGACATCCAATAACCCGAGTTCCTGGTGCCAACAGCTCTCTTGGATCGAGTACGCCCGTAATTCCCTTCCGATGGCGGCTTCAGGTATGTCCCCCTTTGAGTGTTCTGTGGGTTATAAGCCTCCTCTGTTTCCATCACAGGAACCCGATGCTGCGGTCCCGTCTGCCCTGGCTTTCGTCCAGCGTTGCCGTCGCACCTGGAGAAGGGTTAGGGGGGTTTTGGCCCAGACCTCTAGACGAACCAAGGCAGCAGCTGATCGCCACCGGTCCTCTCCTCCTACCTATGTGTGTGGTCAAAGAGTATGGCTCTCTACCAGGGATCTGCCTCTCCGGGCACCCTCTCGTAAGCTGGCACCCAAATTCATTGGTCCATACCGTGTCACCAAGGTGGTTAATCCAGTGGCGGTCAGGCTCAAGCTTCCCCCTACTCTTGGTCGGGTTCACCCTGTGTTTCATGTTTCCAGGGTTAAACCTGTGTTTTCCTCTCCCATCAATCCTGCTGGCGATCGTCCAATTCCCCCACCCCCTCGTCTTGTGGATGGCTCTCCGACCTATACGGTTAGGAGGATACTCGACGAGCGGCGCCGTGGTAGAGGGTTTCAGTATCTCGTGCACTGGGAGGGCTATGGTCCAGAGGAGAGGTGCTGGGTGCCTTCCCGGGACATTTTGGACCGCTCGTTGATCGAGGACTTCCGTCGGGGACGAGGTGAGCCTCCTCCTGGGGCGCCTGGTGGCGCTCCTGGGAGGGGGGGTACTGTCAGGTCTCGGGTCTGATCACCTGTCTTTGTGTTTTGGTGCGTGGCTTTGTTTTGACAGCTCGCCATGTGCTTGTGTCTCCGCCCCTACCTGTTCCTGCTCGTTAGCTCATCTCACACCTGGTTCTTGTTCTCCTCATTATTATTTTCCCTTTATAACCCCTCGTGTGTCTCTGTCCTTTGTCAGACTGTTATGGTTTATACCACTATTCTGACTGCCTATGTCCGTATCAAGTACTCTTGTCTTGTCTTGTCTCTTCCCGTCTCGTTCAGGCTCCAGTGCTCGTGGCTGCAAGTTCTCTCGCCATTCTACTGCGCTCACTGTGGACTCTAACACCATTCACATTTGGTGGCGGCTGCCTGGATTAGAGAGCAGCCTTTCCTGGTTGTGTCGTTTGCCGCGGTCGCGGCTTTTCCTGTCCCACGAACTGTTTTTCTGTCGCCTAAGTTATTTTCTGTTCATTAAACCTTCTGTTTTGCACCCGCATCTGAATCCTGCCTATTTTCCTGACATCTTTAATGTAAATTAGCTAAGCAGGAGGACTTTACGTTAACAGCAAACTATCTTAAAATACCGGAAGAAAAGTGAGGCAACACTAAAGACGGAGGTTGTAATAACAGTATTTTGAAGTGAATCTTTTGTTTTTGTTTAAAGTTTGCTGTTAAAACCGCCATTTGAAACGTCGGAGGTGTCTTGGAGTTATTTTCTGGCGGTTACCGTCATCTGAGGAAACTGGTAAACTGGTGATTATATGACGTTATATGACTCTTATATTAAAACGTTAACCTTATATCGTTAACAGACAGTTTAAAAAAGCAACAGTCAAGATGGTTGCGCAGTTTGTGTGCAAACACTGCAAGTTATCTGTGCGAACGCATTGCAGATTTTACCACCATATCATAATGCATAGGAACCTGGCTAATTTTAGGTTCAACTGTGGTTTGCCGACTTGTCCTTGTAGTTTTCAGACTCTGTCTGCACTAAAGTCACATATGCATCGTAAGCACACAGACAAAAAAGGTTAACTGCAGACCTGCTCAAATTGATGCTGTGATTTGTCAGTTTGCGGGATGCGAGCATACATCTTCCAATTTGTATAGCTTGTGCGGCCATTTAAAATGGCATATACAAGATGGGAAAAAAGTTACCTGCCCCTTTCCCAACTGTGAAAAACATTTTCATGTGAAATCATCTTTCACAGCTCACATCAGCAGAAAACACAGAGCGTCTTTGGAGAACTATTTTATAGATAATGATGCATCAAACTGTATACATGACAGTGATATCCATGATGACAGTCTTGTGCATTTTAAGGTTGATGATAATTGCAATGATAAAGACACATTTTTGACAAATTTGTCACTCTTCTATTTGAGGATGCAAGCTAAAATGCTGCTACCAGCCACCACTATCCAAATGTTAATTTATGAATTTCAGGTGATGCATGACAGCAACATGCAACATATTTTTTCAAAACTGAGAGATGAATTAAGAAAGCTAAATATACCATCACCGGATATTGATAACATCATAGCTGGTCTAAATAAGAGCAATCTTCTGAGGTTGTATAATGAGGGAGTATTTAGGTCTGATAACACTCGGAAGACATATTTCAAGAGGAATTTTAATTATGTGGCACCTGAACAGGTCAAAAACAGGACAAAAAAGGGGAACAGAAATTCTCTCATGTCTTGTAAAATAATATTTTGATTTCAATTAAATTAAGATTGTATGTTCGGTAATTTTATTTATTAGTTCGGTATTTATTTATTATTTATTTGACAGGGACAATGGACAATACAATATTACCCCAGAATTAGCTACAGAGCTAAATTTCTGTTGTCCCTGGGCAGGAGTACACCAAATTATCAATAAAAATACCATACAGATTAAATACAATAGAATAAAAAAAAAAAAAAACATATTCAAAAATCGTTTACCTTGTATAATTAATGATCACAAACCTGACTTGCCTTTAAAAATCTTTTCAAATGTAATTTAAACTGGACAAAGGTAGTACACTGTCTAATATCAGTTGGTAAACTATTCCAGTTATTAACAGCCTTTACAGAAAAGTTTTTCTAAAATGCGCTTCACAGTCACCTCTTAACAAGGCTCTTGTCTGTCTTAAACTGTCTTTGCGCAATGAAACAAACATCTTTAAAGGTGGAGGTGCAAGATCATTCACAATTCTATACATTAAACTACAGTTGTGAAATATTACAAAGTTATTAATGGTAAAAAGATTATGATTTTGAATTATAAGACAATGATGATGTCTGTCAGGTTTCTTATCAAACACTTTTATGGCACGTTTGTATAAACTATGCAAAGGTCTAAGAGTATATTTTCCTGCTTGGCATCATGAAGTAATGCAGTAAGAGAAATGAGAAAAGATTAAAGAGTGCAGAAAGATTCTTGCAGATTCTGCTGAAAGTTGACCCCGTATAAATTAAAAATTTCTAAATTGGGGTGTAACTGTACAAACTATTTTTTTTAACATGCTTTTCAAATGTTAAGTGAGTGTCTAAAATAATAACGAAAGCCTATACGATGGCTAGATATTTAAAATCTGATACAATTTGTAATCTTTCGCCATTTACTAATATATGTGGTATAAACTCCTCCATCTTTCTAATCTTAAAGTACGTACAAGCAGTTTTCTGGACATTTAACGATAAACAACACAGATTAAGCCAGTCTAAAATTTTGGTCATGAGAGCAGATAATTTTTGTCAAATCAAATCAAATCAAATCACTTTATTTGTCACTCTACCATATGCACAAGTGCAACAGTAGGTGAAATTCTTAGGTGCAGTTCCGAGCAACATAGTAGTCATGACATGACATGTACAACATTTAAGCAACAACAGATTATACATCTGATGCGCACACAATTACTCACAGCACAGTATACACTACAATAAACAATAAATAATTTACACAATGTGAGTGTAGTTCTCACAGCTTTAAACAATATACACATACTTACAATATACATATACTTTAAACAATATACACTAAACATACACTAAACAATATACATTACGCTATAATAATAATATACAATGTATAGTATAAAATATTATTCACAGATTGAAAAATTGAAATCCAAAGTGCAATAGATGCTGTATGATAAATAAATGTGTATATAATGTGTGTGTATCTACAGTGGGTTGTGCTGAGTGATATTCTGTCCAGAGTGTGTTATGATACTGATGGATCAGGAGTTAAGTAGTCTAATTGCTTGTGGGAAGAAGCTGTTCTGGAGTCGGCTGGTGCGTGTTCTGATGCTGCGGTACCGTCTGCCTGATGGGAGCAGTGAGAGCAGCCCATGGTTCGGGTGGCTAGAGTCTCTGATGATCCTCTGAGCTCTCTTCACACACCGCCTGGCGTAAATGTCCTGGAGGGAGGGAAGCTCACCTCCGATGATGCAGCTGGCCGTGCGCACTACCCTTTGCAGGGCCTTGCGGCTGCGGGCGGTACTGTTGCCGTACCAGGTGGTGATGCAGCCAGTCAGCAGGCTCTCTATGGTGCAGGTGTAGAAGCGTGTGAGGATGTGGCGGTTCATTCCAAACCTCCTCAGCCGTCGCAGGAAGAAAAGGCGCTGATGAGCCTTCTTCACAACGGCCTCGGTGTGGACGGACCATGAGAGTTCCTCTGTGATGTGGACACCGAGGAACGTGAAGCTGCTGACTCTCTCCACCGGTGCTCCATTGATGGTGATGGGGCGGTGTTCTCTCTCATTCCTCCTGAAGTCGACCACCAGCTCCTTGGTCTTGCTGATGTTGAGGGAGAGGTTGTGCTCCTGACACCACCGTGTCAGAGTGTGCACCTCCTCTCTGTAGGCCGTTTCATCATTGTCGGTGATAAGACCTACCACCGTCGTATCGTCAGCAAACTTGATGATGGTGTTGGAGCTGTGGGTTGCCACACAGTCATGTGTGTACAGGGAGTACAGGAGTGGGCTGAGAACGCAGCCCTGAGGGGCTCCAGTGTTGAGAGTCAGTGATGAGGAGATGTTACTGCCCATTCTGACCACCTGGCGTCTGTTTGACAGGAAGTCCAGGATCCAGCTGCATAACAAGCTGTTTAAGCCTAGAGCCCGGAGTTTAATGTCAAGTATGGAGGGCACAATGGTGTTGAATGCTGAGCTGTAGTCCACAAACAGCATTCTCACATATGTGTTCCTCTTTTCCAGGTGGGAGAGAGCAGTGTGTATAGTGGATGAAATGGCATCATCAGTGGAGCGGTTTGTGCGGTATGCAAACTGCAGTGGGTCCAGTGAGGGGGGGAGAACAGAGCAGATGTGGTTTCTGACTAGTCTCTCAAAGCATTTACTGATGATGGGGGTCAGAGCAACAGGACGCCAGTCGTTTAAGCAGGTGGTTTTTGACTGCTTAGGTACAGGAACAATAGTGGACGTTTTAAAGCATGTGGGGACCACAGACAGGGAGAGGGACAGGTTAAAAATGTCCGTGAAGACTCCAGCCAGTTGGTGCGCGCACGCTCTGATCACGCGGCCGGGAATGCCGTCTGGACCCGCTGCTTTACGGACGTTCACCCGCCGGAAGGATCGGGTTACATCCGCGACAGATACGGAGAGTGCACTAACCTCTGTATCTTCAGCCGCAAGCTCTCTCTCCGCGAGGGCGGTGTTAGTTCCCTCAAAGCGAGCATAGAAGGTGTTTAGCTCGTCCGGGAGAGAGGCAGCGGTGTTCACGGTGGAGTTTGTGTTCCCTTTATAGTCCGTGATGGTGTTAATTCCCCTCCACATGCTTCTGGAGTCGGTGGTGTTGAACTGTCCTTCAATCTTGTTCCTGTACTGCCGTTTTGCTGCTCTGATGGTTTTCCGGAGGGCATAACTTGCTTGTTTATGCTCCTCCGCATTACCGGAGTTAAAAGTGAAGGTCCGCGCATTGAGTGCCGTGCGAACATCCCCATTTAGCCACGGCTTCTGGTTAGGGTACAGCCGAATTGTTTTGGTCGGAACAACGTCTTCTACGCACTTACTGATGAAACACGTTACGCTATCAGCGTAAACCTCGATGTCGTCATCAGAGGCCAACCGGAACATCTCCCAGTCCGCGTGATCAAAACAGTCCTGTAGCATAGAGTCTGATTGGTCCGACCAGCACTGGATGGTTCTGAGGGCGGGTGCTTCCTGTTTGAGTCTTTGCCTATATGCGGGCAAAAGTAGGATGGAAGCGTGATCCGATTTGCCAAATGGTGGGCGCGGGAGGGACTTGTAACAATCCTTGAAGGGGGAGTAGCAGTGATCTAAGACACGGTTCCCTCGTGTGTTGAAGCTAACATGTTGGTGGTATTTAGGTGCGATGCGCTTGAAGTTGGCTTTGTTAAAGTCCCCGGTCACAATAAACGCAGCCTCAGGATGCGCGGTTTCCTGCTCACTCACTGTCCTATACAGTTCCTTTAGTGCCCGGTCTGTGTCGGCTTGTGGGGGAATATACACAGCTGTGATGATGACCGCTGTGAATTCCCTCGGTAGCCAGAATGGTCGGCACAGAAGCATGAGAAATTCCAGATCAGGAGAACAGAAAGACTTGATAGAATGTACGTTCCTCTGATCACACCAGGATCGGTTAATCATAAAACACACACCCCCGCCTTTGCTTTTCCCGGAGAGTTCTTTTTCTCTGTCCATTCGGTGCACGGAGAACCCCGTGGTTTCAATGGCCGAATCTGGAATCTCAGCGGACATCCAAGTTTCTGTAAGGCAGATAATGCAGCAGTCCCTCGTGTCTCGCTGGAAAGAGATCCGCGCTCTCAGCTCACAGAGTTTATTGTCCAGAGACTGAACATTTGCCAGTAAAATACTGGGAAGCGGGGGTCGGTTTGCGCAGCGTCTTACTCTGATGAGTACGCCGGCTCTCTTCCCTCTTCTCCGGCCGCGTTTGCGCGGTCGGGCCGTCCAGACAAAGGGATCCGCTGCTGTGTTTGTAAACGGCGGTTCGTCACTGAAGAATTTAAAGTCCGGTTTTCGGTGTGCGATTGCCGAACCAATGTCCAAAAGTGTCTGTCTGTCGTACGTAGTAAGGCAGACAACATCCAAGACAAAAAACACAAAAACTATAAACAGAACAAACAAAAAACTACAATGTTTCAGCAGAGCTCGCGACGTAGCGGCCATCCTCGGCGCCATCTTGACTCATCTCATCTTGTGATACCTGTTCAGTTGTTTTAGCATGTACATAAATCACAGTATCGTCTGCATACATTTGAATAGATACATCAAGACAAACGTTACATTACCCTAACCTGCAGAGGTTAGCTCCAAACCTGATAAAAAAAACTCTCCTGCCTACAGCTTTCTAACCTAAAGACCTTGATTAGCTTGTTCAGGTTTGTTTGATTAGGGTTGGAGCAAAACTCTGCAGGACTGGATCTCCAGGACCAAAGCTGGCCACCCCTCTGTTAGACAGGACTATCTTCAAGCAGATTCCTTTAAGTGTTTCCTTGTCACATGAACAGCTTACACACACACACACACACACATCACTGATATTTTAGGCTAAGGCTATGGTGTAAGGAGTTCATTTAAAAGTTCTTAAGATTTTTTTCCTCTGTCTAAGTTGTCATCTTATGCTTGTTATTTTT
Organism: Romanogobio albipinnatus; assembly: GCA_023566225.1. Classification (NCBI taxonomy): domain Eukaryota; kingdom Metazoa; phylum Chordata; class Actinopteri; order Cypriniformes; family Gobionidae; genus Romanogobio; species Romanogobio albipinnatus. The sequence goes on along the minus strand of CM042240.1, from coordinate 63,066,272 downwards.
TGATTGTAGATTTATTTTGGAGAAAATGGACCTGTCCAGTAAAGTAACCAGCTGACTTAACATAATGGTTAATAAGCCCTGCCAGTGAAACCAGTCCTTTATCTGTAAAAATCATACATCTGTGATAACTGTAAACTACAGTCTATTCATTATATTAATACAAACTGTGAAGGTTACATTTTGAGATCATCAATCACTCACATGAATCTGTATAATGCCTATATTATTACAAGTGCAATACTAGTTGTGGGTAATGACTGATTATCAGTACTGCCTGTAATTTTGCGAAAATAGTTAGTCTATATCTGTTAGCTAGTGTTTCTTTGTGCTTCAATGAAAGTGCCCTCTCTGGTGGAGTAACACTTTCAATGCTGTAATTTCATGTTGACTATGTATTGTTTCAGCCAGTCTATGATAGTTTAACTTTTAATTAAAGAACCTTAACACACCGTCCATCACTGCTACATTGTTTTCTTTATGTGTTTTTTTTAGATAATCAATTTGGTGCAAAATCGGCGCTGCAGACCAACCATTTGGACTTTCAGACGCTCAAATGAGTGGTGGGATGTGATCGTTCCAGGATTCACAAGCACACAGTGGGTGCACAACTTCAGGATGTCTGAAGAAACATTTCTGTTCCTTTGTGCTACAGAAGTATTGGCCATCTTTTTGGAGTCAGCAAAACAACAGTGTGTCGGTGCGTCCAGGAATTCTGCGAGGCCGCTTGCATATGGTTAGTTCCAGAACAGATTTGTTTTCCTGACCGGCAGAAGCTTAAAGAGATGGCAGCCTACTTTGAGAACCGATGGGGACTTCCGCAGTGTGTTGGTGCCATTGATGGGTCACACATACCATAATAGCCCCAAAGGAGTACCACTGTGATTACTTCAACAGAAAAGGCTGGCATTCCATCATCCTGCAGGGAGTAGTCGACGGAAAATGACTATTTTGGAGTGTATATGCAGGAATGGCTGGGAGTTTGCATGATGCTCGGGTTCTGAGACTGTCCTCATTGTGGGAGCTAGTTGAGCGTGGAAGCCTTTACCCAGCTTGCACCAGGAACATCTGTGGGGTTAATGCTGGCTATTATGTGCTGGGAGACTCTGCCTATCCTTTGCAGAATTGGCTCCTAAAACCATTCCCTGACAATGGCCGGCTGACAGCAGAACAACTGACCTATAACAAGAAAGTGTGCAGGGCTCGGGTGGTGGTAGAAAATGCTTTTGGGAGACTCAAAGGGAGGTGGCGGTGCCTTATGAAGAGGAATGACAGCGACATTGAACTGGTGAAATCTATGGTGTTGACTTGTTGTGCTCTGCACAATCTTTGTGAAAGTCATGGAGAGGATTACCAGCATGAATGGGACACACCTGTTACTGCAGAGCCTGTGGTGCCACTGGCACAGGGGGCAGAAGAGGAGAGCAGGGACGTACGTGAGGGTCTGATGCGGCATTTGAACAGTTAAATCTGTTATACATTTAGCAAAGGCACACTTGTGTAAATGCTAGGTTGTTTTGTTTACCTGTTTTGATTGATATTATGAACACGAATAAATCGCTTTTTCTTTTACCCTGCCTCTTCATATTTGGTAAAAGAGAGGACTTTTTACTCTCTGCAATACCATGTAGAAAGAAATTTAGATTTTACTTGCAATATTACTTTAAAAATCATATTTGAGTACTGAGTAAATAACACATTAACAACTATTTTGTATGTCAAAGTTAAGCATAATCTCCCAAATGGCCATTTTATCAAGGTAGTAAACAAAATGTCCGTTCACTCTGGCATCATTGACACCAGATGGCAGGAATGTTAATCAAATGACATAAGATAGGAAACCTGTGAGACGGCAATTGAACACATGACAAGACACACAAGATAATAAAAAAGTACTTTAATTTAAAAAGTCAAACAAATGCTTAAAAAAAAAGTGCTGTGCAACAACAGAAAAAATATGTGCAAACAAAAAGTGCAAAAAAAAAAAAGTGTAAAAGCACTAGTGGCTGGATGGTGGAACAGGGTCACAGCGACTACTCAACACCTGCACCAGCTGACTGAGTAGGAAAGCCTGATTAAAGCTTGCAGACTGCTCCATGTGTTTCTGAGTTATTTCAGCCTCGTGCCGCCGTGCCTCACGAGCATCCTCCAGCATCATTTCAAAGCGCCGGTCACGACGGTCCTCCATCCTCTCCATCCTCTCCTGCTGCCTCTCATCAGCTGCCTGCATCTCGGCCAGGGCCGCAACAACATCCTGTTGCCCCCTTTTCCTCTTGCCTAGAAATTCAAAACAGACAGGAATGTTGGCTGGTTAGCGAAACATTTTTATCCTTTGCTTTTGGCAAAACAATATATATGTCCAGCTGGAGAAACGAACGCGCAACGGCCTTCGAGTCGTTATCGCTACCTTTCATTGGAGCGATTTCAGCGGCCTTACAATACTTTGATTAAAATGTTGATTAGAGAGGGGAAAACTAAAAAAAGGAGTGAGTAAAGCTCAAAATCCTTATAATACCTTTTATTTCAATACACGCAAATTCATTGGGAACACTGCACATTCTATTCTAAGTCAAAACATGAAGAAAAATGTATCACATTTGTTATTACTTTAGAGAAAGTAAAGAAAAAGGAATATTAGGCTGTTCAAAAAAATAGCAGTGTCTACATTTTTCTTTACAAAGTCAAACATTTACTGTATAAACTGAAAAATCCTTGAAGATTTCGCTTTCTTGTCAATAACTGGACTAATATTTAGTCATATAATCACTGGTTCTGAGAACGGCTTCACATCTGTGTTGCATGGAGTCGACCAACTTCTGGCATCTGTGAACAGGTATTCCAGCCCAGGACGATTGCACTACATACCACAATTCCTCTGCATTTCTTGGTTTTGCCTCAGAAACAGCATTTTTGATGTCACCAAGTTTTCTAATGGGCTGGCCACTCCATAACGTTAATCTTGTTGGTCTGGAACCAAGATGCTGCTCGCTTACTGATGTGTTTGGGGTCGTTGTCCTGTTGAAATACCCATTTCAACGACATGTCCTCTTCGGCATAAGGCAACATGACCTCTTTAATATTCTGATGTACTCAAACCGATCCATGATCACTGAAATGCGATAAATAGGCCCAACACCATAGTATGAGAAACATCCCCATATCATGATGCTTGCGCCACCATGCTTCACTGTATACTGTGGCTTGAATTCAGTATCTGGGAGTTGTCTGACAAACTGTCTGCGGCCCCTAGACCTAAAATGAACAATCTTGCTTTCATCGGTTCACAAAATTGTGCCATTTTTCTTTAGGCCAGTCAATGTGTTCTTTGGCAAATTGTAAACTTTTCAGCATGTGCGGGGGCTTCTTGCCGATAGCTTGGCTTCACGTAGGCGTCGTCTAATTGTTACAGTGCTCACAGGTAACTTTAGGCTTTCTTTGATCTCCCTAGAGCTGATCTTTTGCCATTTTGGCTATTCTTCGATCCATTCGAATGGTTGTTTTGGGGGTTTTTCCCCCACGTCTTTCTGGTTTTGGTTGCAATTTTAAAGCATTTGATATCATTTTAGCAGAGCAGCATATCATTTTCTGCACTTCTTTATTTGTTTTCTCCTCTCTAATCAACTTTTTAATCAAAGTACGCTGTTCTTCTGAACAATAACTGGAACGACCCATTTTACTCAGATTTTGAGAGAGAAATGCACAGGACATTTGTTGCCTTTGTCCTTAAATAAGGGTCACAGGTTTGACATCAGTTTCTTCACAGAATGAATAACCTCTAATTGAACTCCACACTGCTATTTTTTTAAACACTGCCTTTTTAATTAATGATTCAATTACACAAAATCAGCAGCATGCATGTCATGACTGCTGGGTCTGTTGGTTCTATTACTCTACTACACCGACTAGTAAAATAATTGCCATGTAGAAATATAATTTCTACCAAAAACAGTGACTGATCTAGTTAGTGATGTTGGACTGCTATTATTTTGAACACATCTGTATGTGGTGTATTTCTGTATGATTACTGTGACAAAATCCTGACAAACTAATTATTACCACTGTGTCCCTTTTTAATATAAAACTGTGGTAAAACATCAATGCTTGTGTTCTAAATCGTTAAATAAAAAACAAAAAGGCAAACATTTATCAAAATTATCCAGTCTGATAAAAAAAAATTCCCTTTGTTGGTGAAACGTCTTTCGATTTTAATAATCAATACATTGAAAATAGATTTTTGACTCTGGCTTCTTTGCTCCCCTCACAGTCACTGGCCATTTAGTACCATAACCAGTGTGCGAAATATCTCCCGATTGTTGCGCAATACCAATCAAATTATTATTATTATTTTTTTAATTTGTAGCATTACAGCAGACAATATGCAAACAAAGCACAATATAACAAACATAATCAAATCTTGTTTGTTTGTTCATGAGAGGTTTTGCAAGCCTGTATAACTCAACACTGAATAAAAACTCTGGCGGTTTGAGCCGTGAGTGGAGTCTGACTAACTTAAAACATATTGGCCATTGCATACAAGAGATCAACAACTATGTCACGTTGTAAATGGATACATTTGACGTTCTACAGACACAAATATGCACTGGAGCATTTGCCAATATATTATTACAGTATCAACTGAGGGTGCTCTGACTTGCATTGAGGTGCTTAGACAATTCAGCAGAACAGTGTCTGCAAATGGCCATTTCTGCGTCTTTCTCCGACACTTTAAAGCCTTCTTTAAGCCTTGTTTATACTCGACACGTCCGCACGAGCACGATCAGGTGCGCGCAGCAAAAATGACATCATCGCAGACTGCTAAGCGGACGAGACCTCATTGTTCGGTAATATCTATTCGGTCTTTTCACTTATTCAAATCTTATTCAATAATTTTGTTTGCCGGGGATTTTCGCACACTGACCGTAACAATAATGAGCACATTATACAGTCTCTCAAACATGAGGCGTTTCCTGTCTGTGAAAATAATTCCACACCGATGACATATGAAACCAGTTCTCTCATACATGAATAATCATGTGGTACTTATGGGCTATTTTATACTTAATACTTTTCCCAACACATGTGTACGGCTTCTCTCCAGTGTGAACTGTCATGTGTCTGTTAAGGCTTCCTTTTCGGTTGAAACTTTGTCCACATTGTTGGCAGATGAACGGCTTCTCTCCAGTGTGAATCCTTATGTGGCCTAAAAAGTTATGCTTTTTAGTGAAACTCTTTCCACAATGAGGGCATGTGTAGAGTTGCCCCCCAGAGTGAATTCTCATGTGGACTTTAAAGGTTTCATGTTGATCGAAACACTTTCCACACTGTTGGCAGGTGTAAGGCTTCTCTCCAGTGTGAATTCTCATGTGGATGTTAAGGTTTCCTTTATCTCTGTAACACTTTCCACACTGTTGGCAGGTGTAAGGCTTCTCTCCAGTGTGAACTCTCATGTGCATGTTAAAGCTTCCTTTTCGGTTGAAACTCTTTCCACACTGTTGGCAGGTGAACGGCTTCTCTCCGGTGTGAATTCTCATGTGCCTTTTAAGGTTTCCTTTTCGGTTGAAACTCTTTCCACATTGAGTGCATGTGTAGGGTTTCTCTCCCGTCTGAATTCTCATGTGCTGGTTAAGGCTTTCTTTTTCAGCAAATGTCTTTTCATACTGTAGGCGTGTAAACGGCTTCTCTCCTGTGTGAATTCTCATGTGGATGTTAAGGTTTCCTTTATCTCTGTAACTCTTTCCACACTGTTGGCAGGTGTAAGGCTTCTCTCCAGTGTGAATTCTCATGTGGATGTTAAGGTTTCCTTTATCTCTATAACTCTTTCCACACTGTTGGCAGGTGTAAGGCTTCTCTCCAGTGTGAATTCTCATGTGGACTTTAAGGTTTCCTTTATCTCTGTAACTCTTTCCACACTGTTGGCAGGTGAACGGCTTCTCTCCAGTGTGAATTCTCATGTGCCTTTTAAGGTTTCCTTTTCGGTTGAAACTCTTTCCACATTGAGTGCATGTGTAGGGTTTCTCTCCCGTGTGAATTCTCATGTGCTGGTTAAGGCTTTCTTTTTCAGCAAATGTCTTTTCATACTGTAGGCGTGTAAACGGCTTCTCTCCTGTGTGAATTCTCATGTGCCGGTTAAGATTTCCTTTTCGGTTGAAACTTTTTCCACACATTTGGCAGGTGAACGGCTTCTCTCTAGTGTGAATCCTTGTGTGTTCTACAAAGTGTTGTTTTTTAATGAAACTCTTTCCACACTGTTGGCAGGTGAAATTGCTTCTAGTTCTCTTCTTTTTAGCCATTTTTCGTGACAATGTCTTTCCAGCCTGTGAGCAACGAAACGTTTTTTCTCTTGTTATGAATTCATGATTCTTATATTGATCTTTCTCTTCCAATTCATTCAGTACTTCGCTCTCCTTTCTCAGTACCGTCAGGTCTAAGGTGAAAAGAGAAATGGAAATCAACACCAATTAAATGCCAAAACGCAACAGACAACAAAACATTTAGACATGTAAATTATCAAAACCAACTAGTTCCTATTCCCAAGGGTGTTGCACTGGGGGAAAAGGTGGACAGAGTCCGGATGGCCCAGAAGTTTATTTGGGGGACATTGATATCCTATCCATAACAATGTCCTTCGAAATAGCTGAGGAGCACCTTCTTTTTACCCCCAAGTGAAGACTGAAAAAGAAATTTGCTCCGATGCCAGCAGCGCCACATAGCATCTTCTCAATAAATAATCAATGATTCACTGCTAAGAAAAAGCACGCCATTCTACTTCCTTCTTCTTTTGTTTAATGGTGATTTACATAACCTATTTAGTGCACATGACATCGCCACCTATTTGGTGGTTGTGCAATAATTTTTCAACCTTTTCATTTAACAAGTAATCTTTATTCACTGAATATGGATTATATTGTTTGTTTGTTGCTAATTAATTGAAAGCAGATCCATGTGTGAGATGACAATAAAATAAATAAAAAACATTTTAAAATAAATTTAGAATGAACATACAATACTGTATAATTTATTTGGATTAATTAGGGATGCACTGAATCCAGATTTTTGGGGTTTGGCCGAATGCCGAATCCACTGGATAAGATTCTGCCGAGTCCGAATCCGAATACTGAATCTTACTCCCATTCTCAGTCCATTATCACTGCAAACACATTAATGAAGTGAACAACATCCACAGAAGTGTATGGATGCTCATTTTGACCGTTTAACCGTCAACCGAAAGTAAGAACTTTGACCGATTAATACTATCTGTTAAGCGGTTTAAAGTTTTTTTTTAAACGCTTTTTGTTTGTTTGTTTGCTGTATGGTTAAAGAAAAATATGCTGTATTTGTTCACTCTCGGAGCGCATCGACACGTGCTCTAACCAGACATATTTCACAAAATGAAGCAATTGGAAAGAAGAAGCCTACTGTGTGGGATCATTTCGAAAGAAAGGGCGATGAAGTTACTTGCAAAATATGCTACGCGGTTTTAAATTACAGCAGTAGTAGAAGCTCCCGACTGGTGGAAAGCAAATATTCTGGCCACTCTAGAGAGGCGTTACCTCTGTATTGCTGGGGCATCGGTGCCATCTGAAGCCTTGAAGGTTTTTTGTAGTGTGGTTTGGTCAAGTTTACTAAAGTAAACATTGTCCCGTATGTTCGCCTTGCCGCTGTTTCCTGATGGTTTATAGAACAATTACCGTGAGTCGCCCTCTTTCGTTTCACAGAACAACACAAAGGCGCACGCGCAGTCAGCAGAGGCTCGCGCTGTAGAGACAGCCGAAAGTATAAACAAGGCTTGAGAGGGTGTTTTCCCCCGTGGATTTAACTGTCAACAGGCTACACTCCAGACTAACCCACATCACATGTAACTTTTAAAAAAAAGTGTAGTGTGATGTATATTTTATCTGATCTGTTTGCTGGTTTGCACAGTAAAATAAACCCATGAAAAAAAGTATTTTTAACGGGTCACAGACACTTGTCAATCGTATTTTTATTTAATTCCAATTCAATATTTTAATCTTTTTAGTTAACTATTAATAATCGGAAAATGAGGAGCGGTTGTCGGTTGGGAGAATTAACTGAAATGAGCATCCCTACAGCAGTGTATTTTTAATTTAAATTTGAATTAAGAATAGGCAACATAATGCCAGGATGACTGTCCTTCCTTTGCCGTACCTGAAGTTGCTGCATTGGTGCTGTCTGTAGATTCCTTCATGCACAACTCATATTCTTTCAGATGTTTCATACGCAAATGTTTTAACAGCGGCTATTGTTTAGAGTCCTTGCCACCACGAGACACATCAGCATTGCAAATTGAACACGTAGCTCGAAAGTACTGCCAAACAACACGTTCTCTGTTAACGAGTTCCATTTTCACTTTCTCATAGCCGACACCATTCAAACGGTCCACCTAGTAAACACCTTCCCATAATCAACAGCGGCGTCATTACGTTTAACCAGCAAGTAGTGCAAGCCTAGGGTTCGGTTCAGAGGAAAAAAATTATAAAGGTTCGGCAGAAACCGAAACCCTGTCAAAAAGCCCTGGATTCGGTGCATCCCTAGTATTAATATAACTATATTAATTATATAACATGCATCTGAATACCTCTTGAGCAAACTAACCCAGATCTGCCAACCTTAAAGGAATTTTAACCCAATGCTTTCTACATTGTGGCGAGACGCGACGCAACACAACAAATTTCCAACGGTTAATATTTCAAATGAATAGTATTAAAATAGTATTAGTACAAAAAAATGCAAGATCACTCTGGCGCCTCCATGTCTGCTATAGCCTATTTGCTTCTTATTTATTAAATCCAGGCGATTGGCTGATGAAACATTGATTAAAATTAAGATACAATTTATACAAAACAAAATTCACTTAAAAGAAAGGCTTTCTACTAAATAAAACTTAATGAAATGGTCAAAATCAGTTGTGACCCACTCGCATATTTGCACTTTTCATAATCAGATGAAATGTAAAAATAACATTATAATATTTAAACAAATATGAAACAAAAACATTATTTAATGGCTACAACAAGTATAGCAGGCTACAGTACAGATAAATGTCCTGCCTGAGCGGGATTTGAGCGAACGTTGACTGGTGTCTCAGAACGTTTCTGTTCATAATGCTGCTCTTCATCAAAGTATTTCATTTAAGTCTCATACATTTTGTTCTTGCACTGATGTTAAATGTGTAGCCATTTTAGACTTTGACAACCAGTTTGAGAAATAGGCTTTATTTGAGTATTGTGTGCATAGTTTACAAAATCAAATGATTCTGTGTTTTTGCCATTGAAATGACGGGGAAAAAAGTGTCCCAATAACCCTGAATTCACCCTATACTCTTTGAAATCATAATTATAGTGCATTATGCAGAGATGGGGACTCGAGTTTGAGACTCGGACTCGAGTGCGACTTAAGTCGCACACACAGTGACTTCAGACTCGACTTCAGACTCGTCCTCAAAAGACTTCAGACTCGACTCGGACTCGAGCTGCGGGACTCGTGAACAATGTTTATTTTTAGGAAACGTCTGATGAGCTCGATGTTATTCCCCTCCCTCCGGTACCTATAACCTGCCTACGTACTACGTATCTGCTGCTCGCGGCCACACATGAGAGGACAACGAGCAATCATGTATAGGCGCGTCAATTCAAGCGGCCGCGGCGCGCGCGCGCGAGTGAACGCGATCATCTCTTCCAGAAGAATAAACATAAATTAATATCTTAAGGTATGTTGAGAATAACACTTACTGAAACGTATTATATGTCGTGTAATCGCTCAATCAGTGTTTCAATCGCGCAAAGATGTCAAACAGCTTGAGAAACATATGTCACGCCGCATCATTTACCTCAGAGTCAGAAGTCATTCAGTCCACAGCTGTTAATTCACTGGAGAAATCAACTCTTTCACTATCTATATATATATATATATATATATATATATATATATATATATATATATATATATATATATATATATATATATATATATATATATATATATATATATATATATATATATATATATATATATATATATATATAAATTCTACTTAACCTGTTAGTGATGTCTTGATTATTTAATGCTATGTTTTGATAAATCTGTCATGAAAAGGACAGTCACTAAGATTATATTTCAACATGGGTATTCAAATAAAACCTAATCATGGTTGATAATCCAAACTGCTTAAAAAAACATACTAAATGGTGCTTTTTTTAAATTCAAAAAAAGGCCAAAAGTTTTCTGTGATTGGTAGGTTTAGGGGTAGGGTTAGTGTAGGTGGATAGATTATACCATTTGTACATTAGTAAAACCATTACACCTATGGAGAGTCCCCGTAAACCACGTGTGGGTAGTGTGTGTGCACTTGAGTGCGTGTGTGACTGTGAGAGAGTGTTTCTGTGTGTTTGCTTGAGTGTGTGCTCTCTTTAAGTGGAAAAAAGTGTGTTATTGCTTATACATTTTGCAATGTTTTTGTGATACCCTGAGTACCAGAACTTTGTGGTTTCAGATGTGCTGTGTTGCACATAAAATTGTTAGCTATTAGATAAGCATCTTACTTGTTGTCTTTTCATATTCACTTGTTGTCTTTTCATATTCATTGATCGACAACTGCAGGTTTAATGAGCTGATATGGTATGTTAATAGAGAAAGGTGTCAAAATAACTTATTACATGCTTTGAATTCCTTATATATAGCTTTGCAGTGTTCTACACAGCCTGGATGGGTCACCGTATGTGATGCAACACTTATTATAACCAGAGACTTATTATAATAAAGAGACTTGAGACTTGACTTGGACTCTAGCTCAGAGACTTGAGACTTGACTTGGACTCGAGCCCAGAGACTTGAGACTTGACTTGGACTCTAGCTCAGAGACTTGTGAGCATCTCTGGCATTATGTTGCTTGAAACTCCAAATATTATAACAGTCTTCATTAACAATTATTCAGTTATTTGTAACAATGCCACTGTAAAAAAAGAAAAGTAGTTTCAATGTAGCTGACTACTTTTGATAGTAACTTATAGTGTAGTTAACTACTTTTTCAAAAGGGTAGCTAGAATGCATCAACTACTTTAACCTAAAGTAGCTTGTAATGCTACAGTTTCAGAGTAGCTTGCACAACACTGATGATTTTCGTTGTGGTTTCTGAACTTTTTTTGAGGCGGCTCAGCCATGGTATGCAAGCCTGCAGTTACTTGGCCAGCCTGGCTTTCTTGAGGCACTGAATTGAATTGAACGTGCAAAGGTTTCACATCTGTGATTTTGAGATGGTGAACACCGGGGCTGGATGGGCTGAGGGTATTTAAATACGTGGGGGCGTATTACGGAAACATCTTAACTTTAGAATCCTCTTATCTGTTTAGTAACCACGGCAATTTAAGGACCGCATTTAGAACAAAGGCTATTATAGAATTACATTTCTTAAATGCATAATCTTAACTATGGATAGGAAACGTCTCAGTTACATATGGTAACCCTCGTTCCCTGAAGGAGGGAACGTAGACGTACGTCGAACGTCAACGACGTATTGGGATCACTTCTGGGAGCCCCTATCAGCTTCGAGATATAGAGACCAGGCCAATGAGCCATTGGCATGCAAGATTTGAATCTCACGCTCCGCCCCGCACTGCGGGTATAAACAATAAGCGGATGCAGCGCACTACTGTTTTTCAATGAGGAGCCTAACTAGTGATTCGGCCATGCAGGCACAGTACAGTAAATGTGGCGACGGGACGTACGTCTCCGTTCCCTCTTTTATGGAACAAGGGTTACATACGTAACCGAGACGTTACCTTTCAGTCGGTCATGTTCGACGAATTAGGATCCCTATGGAAAACGCCACAATTACTACCACTTCAAGCGCCCAGCGAAAAGCCCCTCAAACCCTGTCTGTTTCGGGCGGGAAAACTCATGCTGTCACTGCTGTCACAAAGAGTCACTGCTGCTGTTCTGCAAGACCCACACACCAGACTATTGGATAACGTAGGGAAAGCGTGCCCAGGGGGCCACTGCGGAAACCACATCATGCCCGGAGGGAGTTACCATGTGGAGAATACACGTATGGACTGGCCTTGGGCAGCATACAGAAGTCCCAGGGGTGGCCCCGGCCATCATAGGCGGGGAAACAACACCACACTGAGACAGCAGAGCGAGCTCTGCCAAGGGAAAGACATGTGCTTGCCGTAGGGAGCCGTACAGTGGAAGAATACACAGATGGGACCGCCGTGGGGCATGCGTACGAGTGTTAGACCTGGTGTTGGATGCTCCACCACGTCCGGAGGCTATTAAATATAGCGAACGTGTTAGGTGTCGCCCAGCCCGCAGCTCTACAAATATCTGTCAGCGAGGCTCCACGAGCCAGCACCCAGGAAGAAGCCACACCCCTGGTGGAGTGGGCTCTTAACCCAAGCGGGCAGGGCATGTCTTGGGTTTCATACGCCAAGACGATGGCATCCACTATCCAGTGGGCCATCCTCTGCTTGGAGACAGCCTTTCCCTTCTGCTGGCCTCTGTAACAGACGAAGAGCTACTCTGAGGCGGATCTAGTCTCCTCGTCCCCCTCAGGAACCTGACGATCAGATCGTGCTTCCCCAAGGATTTACCTGCAGTGATAGCGGCAACATAAACGTTGTGGGTGGAGGAAGGCAGCCTTTGCTCCAACCCGTCTTGTAGGAAGCCTCTGGTAGGCTACCTAGAACCTCCGCGTCCCGCAGGGACCAGACATGGAATTTCCAGAGAACCGGACGCGGGTGCCATAGGGTCAGGAGGTCCTTCCTCAGAGGAATGGGCCATGGAGGTGCTGTCGAGAGGAGCACTAGTTCCGGGAACCAAGTCAGGTTGGGCCAATACGGAGCGACCAACAGGACTTGCTCCTCGTCCTCCCGGACCTTGCACATTGTCTATGCGAGAAGGCTCACTGGGGAAAACGCATATTTGCGTAGGTTTTCCCCATTGCATATCTGAGTGCCAGGGCATCCGAGCCGAGGGTCCCCTCGGTCATGGAATAAAACAACTGGCAATGGGTCGTGTCTGGGGTGGCAAACAGGTCTACCTGTGCGGTCCAGGGCGGGGCGGGGCGGAGCGTGAGATGCAAATGCCCATTGGCGTGTTCTCTTCATCTCGAAGCTGACAGAGAATCCCAGAAGTGATCCCAATTTGTTTGTGATGTCCAACATGCGTCAAACGTGACCGACTGAAAGGGAACGGGTATTACAGAAGCATCCTAACTCAACAAAAAATCCTAAAAGCTGTTTTAACAACCCAACTGGTGTCCTAACTTCAAAACTTTTTGAAATCCAAAGGTAAAAATCACAGTACAAAAGCCTTTTTCCAGAGAGCATTACATTTATTTATTATATAAGTTGAAGAGCAGCGACATTTTGATGGTGGAGATACTTTTGGAGGACCCAGAGGATGTGCTGCGCTTTGATGATAAAATACTCACTGATAAAATACAGATTCCCACGACACAGGATTTTGCAGTTAGTTGACTAATTACGACCAACATTACAGAGGCCAACGAGCCATCATGGAGCATTACCGGTCGTTCTTCACTGACATAAAGTTGGTTTGACGCTGGATATTTGATATTCGCAAATTTAAGGACCATCTCTAAAGTTACATACAACATTGGTAGCTACACATTTCTAACTTCAATAGCATTTGACCGGAATATATAAAATGTGTACATCATAGCTGACACTTAGATGAACACTTTACATTTGGTTTGATACTACAAGTCATTCCGTTCAAATGCTATTGAAGTTAGAAATGTGTATACCAATGTCGTATGTAACTTTAGTCAAGTCAAGTCAAGTCAACTTTATTTATATAGCGCTTTTAACAATGGAGATTGTTTCAAAGCAGCTTTACAGTGTTAAACAGCAAAATAATGCAGCGGTATAGCCATTTGATGTCATCAGTTCATTTCAATTTCCATACGGTGACAGTGTGGGCTTTAGATCAATAATTAGATCAGTAATTTAGTTTATATGGTTAAATTAGTTTATTAATTAGATTTATTTCGATGTTTAGTTGAAAAATATAGTGTCCCCAACTGAGCACGCCAAGCCAGAGGCAACAGTGGCAAGGAAACCAAAACCCCATTAGGTGACCTAATGGAGAAAAATAAACCTTAGGAGAAACCAGGCTCAGTCGGGGTGCCAGTTCTCCTCTGGCCAATTAACAAACAGCGTATTATTATTATTATTATTATTATTATTCTGGCTGCTTTACAGGTCAGAGGTCATAATAGAACGGAATATTCAAAGGACCGGAGGCAACACGCTGGAGACGGGTTTATTGAGGATGATGTTGATTAAATCATTATTAAAGTGCAATATTCGAATGATCGGAGGCAACACGCTTTAGAGATGGTCCTTAAATTTGCGCATCGAACGTCTAATAACTTTAGACGCATAATACTCGTTTTTTTTTGGAAAAGGCGATTTTAAAAAAAGGCTTTAACTTTTCAACGGAGCTTATCAAATTTAAAATGTTTGCTGCACTGGAATTAATGATAAATGCAGCTTTGCTGCTAACATCTATTCAGGGCTCTAGTGGAGTCCATGCCTTGATGGGTCAGGGCTGTTTTGGCAGCAAAAACGTCTCAGGTTACGAATGTAACCATTGTTCCCTGAGAACAGGGAACGAGACGCTGCGTCAGCTTGACGCTACGGGGAACGCCTCCAGCATGACAGGTGCCTGAAATCACTATCAAAAAACATCAATCCTATTGACCGGCGACAGCCTATGATGTCATCAAGGTGCGACCAGGAAGTATATAAGGGCACCTTGCCAACATGACAGTATCTAACGTCTGAAGGGACTGTTCTTGGCAGGCAGGCCCTGCGGCATGCCACAGCGACGCAGCGTCTTGTTCCCTGTTCTCAGGGAACAATGGTTACATTCGTAACCTGAGACGTTCCCTTTCGAAAGGGAACTCGCGCTGCGTCAGCTTGACGCTACGGGGAACGATATACCCACGCCGCCATGCCGACGGGAGTGCATGCCCACTGGCAGTGACTACTGTCAAGACAAGCAAATTCTACTGAAATGCCTGAACTCCCCTTCTGGTCACATTAGGCTGTCAGTGACAGCGCTCCCTACGGTCATAGCCCAAGCTATCGCCCAAGAAGGAACCTTCACACACATGAGGTCCTTCCCAGGCCCTGCTCGAAGGCCTGGAACCACCCATTCGACTTAGAAGGGGTTCCTTTAAGGGAACGTGGCAAGGGAACTACGAGGGAACCCTATGCCAGTCACTATTCGGGAGGTTCTCACCGAATGCCACCAGGGAGACCTGACCAGGTGACCCAGTCTGTTATGGGACACGTAATACGGTCAACCCTGTCTGTACAGTACAGAGCCTCTGGTACTCGCCTCCGAAGAGGCATCCCGCTAGGGTGCTGCAAGAAAGGCAGTGACATCCACTAGCCGGATCTCAGAGATGGGTTATCCCGGAGAGCAGCTCTCAGCGAAGTGCTATATAACCCTTGCTAGCGAGGGGAGTTTAGCCGCTCGATCCTCGGATCTACCAAGCACCTACTTTAAAACGTGCTTAGGAGGCCAGAGGCCTTACAGGCTGATTATGCCAGGGAGGCCCCGAGGGGCCTACAACCCTTAACCAGCGCCAAGCGGCCGTAAGCTCCTAGTAGACCCTCATTCGAGAGGAGCTCATAAGCCTGCCTGTTAGGTAGCCATGCAGTAGGCAAACTATGAAAGTCCCCTCCCGCGGGGACCGCATAGCAGCCATAACGTCTCGTCGTGCTAGGGTAAGAACACCGCCTCCAGGTCTCGCGAACGGCCAGAGACCGGCGCCTGATAGCGGGTGACCACTAGCTGTCAGCGTAAAGCCAGTTGTGCGTTCCTGCCAGGGGAACTCGTTCCCCATGGAGGCTGAGAGGAGCCTCCACCTGGTAACCCTTGCCGACTGCTCGCGTGTCCAACAGCGGAGCTCGCCCTCAGGAAGGCCAAACGGGCCTCCTGATCGCAGTCGTGCTAGCCCTCGAGGTAGCTGGGAAGATAGGGACTTGCATCATCAGGGAGGCCTAGCGGGCCTACCACCTGCAAAAAATGCCGGGCATTTCTCCATCACAGCCCTCTGCTCAGTGACTGGACCTATCCAGAGACCACGAGACAGGAGCGTGCCCTCAGAGGAGGCCACGAGGGGCCTACAACTCCAAGCGAATCCCACAGGGAAGCCCCGTGCAGCTTGCCTGATAGTATCCCATGCTATGATCCGTTACCGAACCTGGGGACCGGGGAACGACTTCAGGGAGGCGCAATGCCTCCACCTGATAGCAGAGCGTGCCGCCCATAGCCAGAATGTGCTACTCATGGCACTTCATGGTCACTGCCTCAGCGGCTGCACTCAGGGAGGCCAGCACTCATGCTAGCCATCCAGTGCCTACTACCAGCCATCGAGGGACTTAATGCCAGAGGTGCCCCCTCGGGGGAGACCAGGCAGCGCCTGCTGACCACAGCAGGCCCTCAGGGAGGCCACTCGGGCCTCCACCTGAGCGAAGGTAACCCAAACCGAGAGCCTACCCCTCAGGGCGGCCTCAACGAAGGCTGGCTGCTGCGCCTGGGCTGGCGGCAGCTATCTGCTGCTGACGCCTGGAAATCCAGATCACACCTGGGAACTCATCCCCTGGGAGACTAGCTGACGAGGTTACTGCTGACGTCGACACCAGTGGAGACGATCCTCCAAGGCCCACTCGTGGGCCATGGCGTCGAGACTTCCTTGCAGGGAGGCCGGTTGACGCCTACTACCTGTCCTGAAGTCCAGCTGCCCAGACTGCCCAAGCTGGCCACTAACAACCAGCTGGCTCCTACGCCCGCACCTGGGGCTGGCTCCATCCCAGAGGCAGCTAGGGACAACTGCTTCGCCGTGTCCTAGGGCCCCCCGGACGGCGCAGTCTCTCGGGCAGCGCCTACAAACATGGACCTAATCACATTGCCAACAGCAGTGTACTCAGCGAAAGTGCTTAAACAAAGACCCTCTAAGCGAGGGGAGTACAACTTACGTCACCTGCCTCGGGGCGGCTGTCTACTTTCCATGCAGCGGCCAACCATAAGGCGAGGGCGTCAGCCATTGGCAATGCTCGGGCTTCAGGGGAGTATCCGACCAGAACCTCCACAGAGGTTTATCCGATGTTCAGTTCAACCCGAGCCCTAAAGGAGGTGGAGCAGAGACATAGAGCAAGGGTGAAACAATACCTTTTCTTAGAAAATATAGAACCCACCGGCCGAACATCCTCCAGGAAGAGGCCGAGGGCCGCCAAAAGATGGCGGCCACCAAGCTCTGAAAGGCGGAAATGGCAGATAAAGTCTAATCGCAAACCAGCGAAAGACGCTTCACTCCGCCCCACGACCACTGGCAAAGTCGCTGTCTGCTGCAACACCCCGACTGCGTTACTCGTAACCCCAGAACGCAGAGAAGGGGGCGGGCCTTGGCCGGACGACTCTGTAACGAGAGGAGGCTGAAACAAGGATGCATAAACCACGCCATGTTCTTATATCAAAAGACAGGCCAGGGGCGAACAACCTTCATTAAAAAGGAACGCCCCCATCCTTGATAAAGCCTAGGCCAGGTAGTGCGACATAGAACGCACTAGATCTACTCAGGGCTCGGGAAAGAAATATTATCACCTCTAATATTACACATTGAGGCCCCGAACCCCTTATCCCAAAGCCCCGCAGAGCTGGGCGCAGATCTTACTACAGCTTGCGCATTAGCGCGTACCCGGTCTTCAGCTACTTCCCACTTTTACGCTAGGAAACACAGCTAGCCCTCTACACTACAAGCCCTCGGGCAAGAGCGCAAATTAATCACCCACATAGTGGGAAAAATAACACGGAGAGGCAGCAAGACTCTACTAGCAAAAGTGAGGCATACACACAACCACATAATGTTGCAAAGAAGATCGTTCTTAGCTTACTCACGGGGAGCTGCAGGCCCTGCGACATCCCGCGATGATCCAAACTCTCCCCCACACCCTCTCAGGGGAGCGACGGTCACAAAGTCCTGAAAAACATAGTTTTGAAATGTTTCGCCCTCATAGAGGGGGACTCACCAATCGCTCCTCGTGGTGCGTCAACCAAGCCACGAGCTAGTATCCACCCGCCATCCTGAAGGGGGCTCGTCGACAACCAAGCCAGGCGGGCCGTCAGAATCTTACATTTTCTGCTCATCATAGGCCCACCGGCCTGATGTAAAGCGCCCGGGGAAAGCGTGAGAGGAAGGGAAAAGCAGCATTCATCTCTGCGCCCTCGGGGGCGGAGTCTGCTGCCTGTGTTGGTTCCGGTTGCCAGCACCGGCTTCCTTACTCTTCCGGTTGCGGGTGTCCCGCCTCTTCTGCGTCCCGCTCCTCCGCGGCGGGGGCGCTCGAGAGGCAACGCTGGCTCGCTGCTCCTGTCTCCAGCCCTCAGACTGAGACGGGAGCGGGACACCCGACTGCCTGGGCGCTGTCCCGGACCTCCGCGGTATGCATGTCCTAAATGCCGCCGAGCGCGCCCTCGCCTCCCTGAACCTTCCCACCACCGCCTCTACGGAGGCGCCAAAAAGTTCAGAGGGCGATACCGGGGCACCGATGTCCGCCAGGTTGAGCCACAGATGTCTCTCCGTGGCCACCATCGCCGCCATCGAACGACCGATGGCGAAAGCGGTCTGCTTGGTGGCCCGGAGAGACAAATCTGTGGACCGGCGCAACTCGGCTACCGCCTCAGGGGTCAGACCCACCCCCTGATCGAGGTCCCCCAGCAGGTCTGCCTGGTAAGCCTGTAACACCGCCATAGTGTGTAAGGCTGCCCTGGCATGACCCGCCGACATGTATGCCCTGCCGTTCAGGCGCGCAGTCGTCCTGAGAGGTTCAGACGGCAGGGTGGGAGCCCTTAATGTCGATAGCCACCCGGAGGCGAGGTAGTTCGCAAATGCCTCGTCTACGGGCGGCAACGCCACGTATCCAGCCTCGGGCAATCCCTCGACATCAGCGAAATTAGCCCGCTGATGTCGATGGATCCGGGCTGAATAAGGTTTCTTCCATCCTCTCGCGATCTCTTGGTGGAGATCGGGAAAGAATGGAAGGCTCCCGGGAGCTGGTTGGTCATGGACGGAGAGAAAACGGTCGTCCAGCCTACTCGGACGCACATCCTCTCTCCTAGCGCGCTGCCAGGGCAGCTGCAGTCTACCTGCAGCACGCTCCATGACCTCCAACAGCTCCCCATACATGGGACAGGGTGGTTGAGAAGCCTCAGCCTCAGGCGCTTCATTCGCCTCCTCAACCATCCTCTGCTCAAATGGAAAAGCAGCGGACGAGGAGGAGGAGCCCAAATCCTGCTCTTCCTCCGAGGTCCGCCCCTCGCGATCTGGCTCGTTGTCTGCCAACACTACACCGGTCTCCAGACGACGAGCCAGATCCAGCTGGGAACCCCAAGTCTGTAGCCGCCGCTCAGCCTCAGCACGAGCGGGGCCGTTCCCAGCTACTGAGCTCTCTCCCCTCGAGAAGAGAGCCAGACGAGAGCGGAGCGTTTTTTCATGGGAAAACGCTCACAGTTCGCACAGGATGCTCCCTCGAGAACATCCCGTGCGTGCTCTTCCCCCAGGCAGTACACGCAGAGTGTGTGTGTGTCATCAGGTGTAAGATACCTGTTGCACGGGTCCACGCACCTGCGGAAGTGTCGCTGCTTCTTCGCACACTTCATACTTTCTCTGTTGATGCTTTCCAATAGCGAAACAGGCAAAACAGTCCCTGAAGACGAAAAGATACTGTCATGTTGGCAAGGTACCCTTATATACTTCCTGGTCGCACCTTGATGACATCATAGGCTGTCGCCGGTCAATAGGATTGATGTTTTTTGATAGTGATTTCAGGCACCTGTCACGCTGGAGGCGTTCCCCGTAGCGTCAAGCTGACGCAGCGCGAGTTCCCTTTCGAAAGGGAACAGAGCCAACACAATTTTAGGAAGGTGTTCATAATGTTATGCCTGATCGGTACATACATATATGTATATGGGTGACATTTGACTCTCGAGTTGGGGGGATTTTTTTGTAGGCCTACCTGCATCAGCAAAGTATTCGCAGAAATTAAGCAAACTAGTTGCTAATTATTTTCCTTCTTTGTTTATTTAAATAATTAATATTCATTTTATTTAATTTTATCACAGGAAATTATGCGTGTGTGTCTGTGTGTGTGTGTGTGGGGGGGGGGCAGCCTTAATTTCTGTAGAGCTGGAGATTTGAATAATGATCAAATGATTGAGTTCAGCTTTGAGAATGAAACCAACCTGTGTGTTCCTCAGTTTCTTCATGTTTCACTTTCAATGATTCTTCAATCTTCATGTTTTCACTCTCCTCTTTAATAAACTCTTTATGTTGATCTCAGTCACTTCACCAGGAGTTTTTCTGTGTGTTTCTGTGTCCTGTTTAAGATGAGAATAATTAACAGAAAGAAACAAGAAACAAAAATTAACTTCAAATGAAAGAGCATCACTTAGAAATGAAAATCTTTGAGGGGCTGACAGTATACGACGGTATATCGATTTCAGTATCAATTCATAGCCTACTGTACATATAAGGAAATAAGGATATGTACGTTATTAACATTTTAAAATTTCACATTTAAAGAAATCTAGTGTTCGATCATATCGAAATATTTATTAAAATGCAAAACTGCAATACTTTTTGAGAAACTAGATTAGATACATGTATATTGATTAAAGAGCCATAAAGGCACCAGTAGGTAATGGCATTACAAATGAAAATTATTATTTTTCGAGCCACAAAATGACTCTAATTTGCCTCTTTGAATAAGAATTCTCTAATCTAACCTTAAGTACTATACTAATTGTAATTTAAATAAGAAAAATCCACCAATGAGTGTGAGCTATTAGTAAGGAATACCTGAGGGCTAAATAAATACAATAAAAAACATTAACGTTAATGTTAACATTGTTGCATCTCCATCACTCTCCATGATAAAATGCTCCAGTATGGTTGACGTAATAATCAATGCACACTATGCTGTACTGTTTACCAAAACTTGCTGCAAACACCTGTAAAGTGGAGCAGTATCAAGCAATTCAAATGTATTGACACAGTGCTAGAAGTATGGAGAGCTCCGTGAAGCACGTGACCGCGCGCGCCTCCAGGAGATCAGAGAGCATGTCAACTCCGTTTTCCAACACTCTGGCTTTAACTGTTATGCCATATTAGCGGCAAAACGATATTTATTGTTTGAACAGCCTTGATGACGCAAAATGAGACCGCAATAGTATTAGAGCGCTTCAAATCACTGAATCATTTGTTGTGAATCAATCGGTTCAATTGACTCTGAGAGTCTAAAGCTCCGGTTCTCTCTCCAGAGACTGATCTCATGTTTGAACTGATTCACGATAAAGAGAGAAATGAGACGCTCCTTCTGTTACTCATGAGTTACTTTACTCACACAACGCTGATAAATGTTAGATAAAGCAATGCAGTGTCACTTTTAATAATATATCATTAATTCTGTTTCGCTTTAAAAACGCTTGAAACACAAACCTCTCTTCAGGCGAACCACAACAGATGCTTGTGCATCTGATGCAAGGCGCAGCCTTATGACATCATAACATCACACCAAAATAAAAGTCCCGTTCACACTCATTTTATAAACTGTATGAAATAAAAAATTCTAAATCCTATTTGCAAGCTGTTTCTTTCAGAAATATCATAACATCCTTAATTATAGATTGTGATCCAGGCATACTCAATAGATTTTTTAAATGCAATTAATTTTCCATTGCCCTCTCTAGTTCTTTCCTTTTTTTCAGAATACTTTCTGTACTCTTTCTAGTCAAGAGTACATGTGTTACATTTTCCACTTCTCCACAATGAAAGCATAGTCCAGTCAGATGTTTTCCTATTAAATATAAGCAGCTATTTAATCTTGTGGGATCGTAGCCGAGGCTGACCGCGTCACCGCCGCTGACACATGGACCCTCAGCTCCTCCAGAGAAGCGATTGGTCTGGGTACATTGCTCGACTCTGGATAGTCGGCCGTCTACTCTCAACGCCAACTCAATAAGTCCATTAAGAGATGTCGGTAGATCCAGGGCATAGATCTCTCTCTGGACGCGGTCAGCCAACCCTTGCAGGAACATGTCCCACTGCGCCTCCTCGTTCCATTGACACTCCGCCGCTAGGGTTCGGAATTCGATGGAAAATTCTGACACCGATCTCTCTCCCTGAAGCAAGTCCGCGAGTACTCTGGCCGCCTCTCTCCCGGCGAACGCCCGGTTGAATACTTGCCTCATCTCCTCGGAGTGTGTCTGGAACAAGGCGCAGCAAGGATCTTGGTTCTCCCACACCGCTGTTCCCCATAGTGCCGCTTTCCCAGTCAACAGCGTCAAAACGAATGAAACCTTGGCTCGTTCGCTGTTGAAGGTCCTGGGTTGGAGAGAGAAATGCATGGAGCATCGTGTAATAAAGGCTGTGCAGTAATTGGGATCACCTGAATATGATTCGGGAATAGGTAGACAGGGCTCCGACTGGGAAGGGCTCTCCGGTGGTGTGGGGGGAACAGCCGGTGTGGGCGGCGCAGTGGGAGCTCGAAGAAGTTGTAATTGCTGGGTGAGCTCGGACACCTGCACCACCAGAGCCTGGACTGCACGTCCTGTGTCGTTAAGACCCCTTTCATGGGAATCCATCCGACGAATACTGCTGTTGACGAATTCCTCCAGCGCGGTAGATGGATTACTCGCTGCTTCCATTGGTGGGTCAGATCGTTCTGGTATCCACACAGACTAAGACTGGTGACGCAGGGACTGAGATAGTCAGACGAGATGTGCTGGTGAGAGGTGACGATGAAATAATCCAGACACAGAGTAGAAGTCCGCAAACACCGAACAGAGACAGGAATCAAGAACTGGAACACCGCACAGGACCGGGTAGGGAGCACAACAGGAGACATCAACAACGATCTGACAAAGGAGATGAGAAATGAGTGAGTATAGGGAATTAGCTCAGGGAATTAGCTGCAGCTGGTGCTGGAAACGAGATCAGCTGGACCGCTAATCAACCCAAGCGGCTTGGTCCCGCCCACTCACACACACACACACATAACACTGACATGAGACAAACAGGAAACAATGCATTCATGAGCCGTGACAAACAGGGAGTCAGCGCCTGCTGGATTTACAACACAAGATCATCCACTTCTCCTGAAATATGTGACATTACATGAGGGAGCAACCTAGACTGATTGTACAGTAGAGTACATGTTTTTCCACATTTTTTTTTATTTTTAAGAACTTGATAACAACTGAAAACTGGCCATATCCCTTAGGACCAGCGTGATGTTTCACAACTGGTTATATCCATATATAATGTTGTGTTAGGGCAAACAGAAACCGGTAGTCTTTTACAACTTATCATTAACATAAATATTCCACAGTCTCTAGTCTCGACTCTTCTGTTTTGAAAAGTTAATGTATGACAGACAATATACTGGGGCTGATGCTATTTATAAATGTAAAATATAGTACAAACACGTGGTTCTATAAACAAATTAATTTAACTACAGTAGATAACATTATATTGTTGTTTGCTGATATTAAAGTTAATAACAAACCTACCGAGACTTATTGAAGATCAGGTTTTCTTTACACTGATCATAAAGACTATACATTTACTCATTTGAGCAATGCAGACGTCAAACTGTTAGTTCGCCCCAAAATGTCAATTCTGTCATTAATTCCTCTCTCTCGTGTTGTTCTAAACCCGTCAGACCTTCGTTCATCTTCAGTACACAAATTATGATATCACTGACCTCACCATAGACAACTATTTAATTAACAGTTTAATTTCCCAGAATGGTAGTAAAAATGTCATTAAAATAGTCCATGTGACTTGAGTGGTTCAACCTTCATGTTATGAAGCAACGAGAATACTTCTCATGCGCAAACAAATAAACAAAAATAATGACTTTATTCAACAATGTCTTCTCTTCCCTGTCACTCAAAAATTGAGATTTTATATTATATTTATTATTTAATAATATATTTATCAGTGAGAATATCTAGATGTAGATCTATATATTTAGATGTAGAATCTTATAGTCTACATCTTAAAATCCTCAATCATAATTAGGTTATTTCCAGGTATTTTTAAACTCAAATGAACTTTATATGTACTTATATATTATACAAATAATTTATTCCCCTAAACAAAATAGTTTTAACTTTTAGACAAAGTCTCTCAGTCTTTAGTTTCCTAATATTTTCAACACATCATTGAACAACATGTATTTTAAATATGTATAACACCAATACATTCAACTGTGAATTTCTGTCATCTCTTGTATTATGTGTATGTGTGCACTTCTGTGATTGTAGACTCAGCAGTGAACCGGACTTTTATTTTGGTGTGTTGGTGTGACGTCATAAGGCCGCGCCGCGCTCCTGCATGTGATTCTGCTGAAGAAAGGTTTGTGTTTTTAAGCGTTTAAAGTGTTTAAAACTATAGAAACCATCTTCAAAGTTTTATAGGCAACACAGAATTACTTATTATTAAATGTAACATTGCATTGCTTTATCTATTAACGTTGTGTGAGTAAAGTAACAGAATAAACTCATGAGTAACAGAAGCAGCAGCTCATTTCTCTCTTTATCAGTTCATCATATAAACATGAGTTCAGTCTCTGGAGAGTAGAGATGAGAGAAACTGAGCTTTATCACACTCTCTAGTGTTCATTATTAGTGTGTAGTGCTAGTGTTGAGTGTTACTGAGACTGAACTAGAGCTGATAGAGACTCAGTTCATCATATAAACATGAGTTCAGTCTCTGGAGAGTAGAGATGATGAGAGAAACTGAGCTTTATCACACTCTCTAGTGTTCATTATAAGTGTGTAGTGCTAGTGTTGAGTGTCACTGAGACTGAACTAGAGCTGATAGAGACTCAGTTCATCATATAAACATGAGTTCAGTCTCTGGAGAGTAGAGATGATGAGAGAAACTGAGCTTTATCACACTCTCTAGTGTTCATTATTAGTGTGTAGTGCTAGTGTTGAGTGTTACTGAGACTGAACTAGAGCTGATAGAGACTCAGTTCATCATATAAACATGAGTTCAGTCTCTGGAGAGTAGAGATGATGGAGAAACTGAGCTTTATCACACTCTCTAGTGTTCATTATTAGTGTGTAGTGCTAGTGTTGAGTGTTACTGAGACTGAACTAGAGCTGATAGAGACTCAGTTCATCATATAAACATGAGTTCAGTCTCTGGAGAGTAGAGATGATGAGAGAAACTGAGCTTTATCACACTCTCTAGTGTTCATTATTAGTGTGTAGTGCTAGTGTTGAGTGTTACTGAGACTGAACTAGAGCTGATAGAGACTCAGTTCATCATATAAACATGAGTTCAGTCTCTGGAGAGTAGAGATGATGGAGAAACTGAGCTTTATCACACTCTCTAGTGTTCATTATTAGTGTGTAGTGCTAGTGTTGAGTGTTACTGAGACTGAACTAGAGCTGATAGAGACTCAGTTCATCATATAAACATGAGTTCAGTCTCTGGAGAGTAGAGATGAGAGAAACTGAGCTTTATCACACTCTCTAGTGTTCATTATTAGTGTGTAGTGCTAGTGTTGAGTGTTACTGAGACTGAACTAGAGCTGATAGAGACTCAGTTCATCATATAAACATGAGTTCAGTCTCTGGAGAGTAGAGATGATGAGAGAAACTGAGCTTTATCACACTCTCTAGTGTTCATTATTAGTGTGTAGTGCTAGTGTTGAGTGTTACTGAGACTGAACTAGAGCTGATAGAGACTCAGTTCATCATATAAACATGAGTTCAGTCTCTGGAGAGTAGAGATGATGAGAGAAACTGAGCTTTATCACACTCTCTAGTGTTCATTATAAGTGTGTAGTGCTAGTGTTGAGTGTCACTGAGACTGAACTAGAGCTGATAGAGACTCAGTTCATCATATAAACATGAGTTCAGTCTCTGGAGAGTAGAGATGATGAGAGAAACTGAGCTTTATCACACTCTCTAGTGTTCATTATTAGTGTGTAGTGCTAGTGTTGAGTGTTACTGAGACTGAACTAGAGCTGATAGAGACTCAGTTCATCATATAAACATGAGTTCAGTCTCTGGAGAGTAGAGATGATGGAGAAACTGAGCTTTATCACACTCTCTAGTGTTCATTATTAGTGTGTAGTGCTAGTGTTGAGTGTTACTGAGACTGAACTAGAGCTGATAGAGACTCAGTTCATCATATAAACATGAGTTCAGTCTCTGAAGAGTAGAGATGATGAGAGAAACTGAGCTTTATCACACTCTCTAGTGTTCATTATTAGTGTGTAGTGCTAGTGTTGAGTGTTACTGAGACTGAACTAGAGCTGATAGAGACTCAGTTCATCATATAAACATGAGTTCAGTCTCTGGAGAGTAGAGATGATGGAGAAACTGAGCTTTATCACACTCTCTAGTGTTCATTATTAGTGTGTAGTGCTAGTGTTGAGTGTTACTGAGACTGAACTAGAGCTGATAGAGACTCAGTTCATCATATAAACATGAGTTCAGTCTCTGGAGAGTAGAGATGAGAGAAACTGAGCTTTATCACACTCTCTAGTGTTCATTATTAGTGTGTAGTGCTAGTGTTGAGTGTTACTGAGACTGAACTAGAGCTGATAGAGACTCAGTTCATCATATAAACATGAGTTCAGTCTCTGGAGAGTAGAGATGATGGAGAAACTGAGCTTTATCACACTCTCTAGTGTTCATTATTAGTGTGTAGTGCTAGTGTTGAGTGTTACTGAGACTGAACTAGAGCTGATAGAGACTCAGTTCATCATATAAACATGAGTTCAGTCTCTGGAGAGTAGAGATGATGGAGAAACTGAGCTTTATCACACTCTCTAGTAGTGCTGGGCGGTATACCGGTTCATACCGAATACCGGTATAAATTTTCTTTATGATATGAATTTTGATGATACCGCAATACCGGTATATGTCGCTTAAACAACGTTCGGAACGCGGCGCAGCGCGTCATTGTTTGAGAGGGGACGCATTTCATTGATGCACTGTAGTAAGAGCAGTCAGAGCACAGTTGAGATCGCATTACAGCACAGCCTATGGCTGTATCCTATACTCTCATTCACTATTCCCTACGTTATCACTTTATTTGAAGGAGTGAATGAAAACGTGCGTGAAGTCGGACAACCGTTGTGTGTACATCGGCTGTACACTCGTTATTGCGGTGCAATGGGATAGAATGAGTGCACTCAATAACGTCCACTAAGGTTTCGGACACCACTACAAAGCGCTGTGCCCTCCAAATAATGCTATATTTGAGGTTATGGGAGCGATGTCGGATTCAGCCCTTGATTATTGTTGAGAATTCAAACTACACGCGGCACGCGAGAGAGCGCGGTTTCTGCACGGAGCGCTGCGATGAGTTTAACAACGCTCACCACATGGATCATATAGCACTGATATAGACCGGAGCGAGCGCGTTTAAAAATTTTATGGACATATTTCAAAAACTCTAGTGCTCTAGACATGAACCAGAAGTGTGTATGCGCGCATATTTCATCACGTCTTATTAAAATGAAATGTATGCACTGATTACACTGATAACCTATGTCTGATCACGAACGCGCTGACACGATGGATTATTCAAAAGACGATGTAAGTTAATAAATAAACTGACAATTCAAAGAACAATGGGCCAAAAAGTAACTGCTTTATTCTTTCTGTGTTAAACTGATGTGTGTCATTCGTTCAGAGAGTCCTGTTAAATGTATTGCTAATATCCTCATTTCTCTTCGTTTTGGCAGTTTGTTGTTATAGAGGGTTAGATTTTTAAAATGCTTAAGGTGCCCTCAACTCAACTTTTAATATTCAGGTGTCTGTAAGTATGATTCTAAACGTGTTGCAGGTCTGTGTTTTATTGGTTGTTGTCTCTCCACAGCATCATTTTGTGAGGCTTTGTTAACCTGTATTAACTCTAGTGTGGAATTTTTCTACAATATTCACTCGTCATGACAGTAAAACAGGGCATTCTAGTCAATCTCCTGCAGTATTTCCTCTCTCAATCAGTAGAAAATGTGATTAACACCCTGTCATGCATAGGGGAAAAAATACCGTCATATACCGTGAAACCGATATAATTTAGAAAAATACCGTGATATACATTTTTGGTCATACCGCCCAGCACTACTCTCTAGTGTTCATTATTAGTGTGTAGTGCTAGTGTTGAGTGTTACTGAGACTGAACTAGAGCTGATAGAGACTCAGTTCATCATATAAACATGAGTTCAGTCTCTGGAGAGTAGAGATGATGGAGAAACTGAGCTTTATCACACTCTCTAGTGTTCATTATTAGTGTGTAGTGCTAGTGTTGAGTGTTACTGAGACTGAACTAGAGCTGATAGAGACTCAGTTCATCATATAAACATGAGTTCAGTCTCTGAAGAGTAGAGATGATGAGAGAAACTGAGCTTTATCACGCTCTCTAGTGTTCATTATTAGTGTGTAGTGCTAGTGTTGAGTGTTACTGAGACTGAACTAGAGCTGATAGAGACTCAGTTCATCATATAAACATGAGTTCAGTCTCTGGAGAGTAGAGATGATGGAGAAACTGAGCTTTATCACACTCTAGTGTTCATTATTAGTGTGTAGTGCTAGTGTTGAGTGTTACTGAGACTGAACTAGAGCTGATAGAGACTCAGTTCATCATATAAACATGAGTTCAGTCTCTGGAGAGTAGAGATGATGGAGAAACTGAGCTTTATCACACTCTCTAGTGTTCATTATTAGTGTGTAGTGCTAGTGTTGAGTGTTACTGAGACTGAACTAGAGCTGATAGAGACTCAGTTCATCATATAAACATGAGTTCAGTCTCTGGAGAGTAGAGATGATGGAGAAACTGAGCTTTATGAAACTCTGAGTCTATTGAATCAATTGCTTTGGAAAACGATTCACTGATTCAAAGCGCTTCTTTATTATTTCTATCTTGATTTCTACAATCATTAAATAATAAATATATAGTGTCTGTGTAATTTGTTTTCTTTTATTAGTTTGTAGTGCTAGTTTTGAATGTTACTGAGACTGTTGATACTGAACTAGAGCTGATTGAGACACTCAGAGATTTAATGTGGATTTATTTTTCTTTCTGTTAATTTTTCTCGTCTTAAACAGGACAAACACAGAAAAACTCCTGGAGAAGTGACTGAGATCCACGTGACACTATTATTATAAAGATGGAGTTTATTAAAGAGGAGAATGAAGACCTGAGGATTGAAAATGTATTCAGTTTGAAATATGAAGAAACTGAGGAACAAACAGAGAAAGAGGAGAGAGAAGACGTGAAGATTGAAGAAACATTGAGAGTGAAACATGAAGAAACTGAAGAACAAACAGAGAAAGAGGAGAGTGAAGACGTGAAGATTGAAGAAACATTGAGAGTGAAACATGAAGAAACTGAAGAACAAACAGAGAAAGAGGAGAGTGAAGACATGAAGATTGAAGAAACATTGAGAGTGAAACATGAAGAAACTGAAGAACAAACAGAGAAAGAGGAGAGTGAAGACATGAAGATTGAAGAAACATTGAGAGTGAAACATGAAGAAACTGAGGAACACACAGAGAAAGAGGAGAGAGAAGAGATGAAGATTGAAGAAACATTGAGAGTGAAACATGAAGAAACTGAGGAACAAACAGGTTGGTTTCATTCTCAAAGCTGAACTCACTCATTTGATATTTTCAAGTCTACACGCTCACAGATCCTCTCATTATAACAAGCAAAGCTAATACTTGATGTAAATAAGAGTTTTTTGTGCCGTTAGATTTATTGGTTTATAGAGGGATTTTCTGTCGATCACTATAACAGCTGCACTGCTTGCTTTCTGTAGTCTAAACTACATTCACAATTTGAAGAAAATTTTTGTCATGTTTCTTAGAGGACCAACGTCCACATATACCGCAAAGTTTCAGGAATGATGAACGCTTTTAATTGACTGAATCCGCTATCCTGTTCCGCGAGTCGCTCCTGAAATGGCCTAGACCAGGTAAACCCAGCCCAAACTGCAGGCGATTTGATTTCGGCCTGTACCTCAGGCTGGAAACCGGTACATATTTCTATCCTGCTTCTGTTACAAATTTGCGGGGACCAATCAGAAACCGCCTTATCCACCTGGCGCGCTATTGGCGGGTTTAACACAATGATGGATAGTTCGGTGCACGCGTGTAACCGAGTGCAATCTTTAACAGTTCACAGTCGTCTTGTTTCAAGCGCGGAACACACTTCAATCCGAGTTCCCACACGAGCATATCAAGTATTCAGTCCATGTTATCACGAGATTCAAACGATAAATGCCGTTTTGACGCTCTATGTGGCGTGACTGATCACAGTTTAAGCGGCCGCGCACGTGCGTGAATGCGATCATCTGTGAACACGATCGATCATCTCTTCCTAAAGAATAAACATGAATGACCACCTGAAGGTATGCTGAGCAGGGACGTCACTAGGATCGGAAGACAGTGGGGGGCTTAGCCCCCAGGGTATTTGTAACTTGCGTTTGCAAAATCTTTGCACTCACATCTAGATCTACACTTATGTCAACAACCAGTCAAGAAACCAAGATGTTAAAGGGATAGAAACTTCTGTCATCATTTACTCACCCTCAAGTTGTTCCAAACCTGAATGAGTTTCTTTGTTCTGCTGAACACAAAAGAAGATATTTTGAAGAATGTTTGTAACCAAGCAGAGAGAGAACAACCATTGACTACCATAGTAGTTACTTAACTTTCTAAAGTAGCAATCGCTTCTCGGGTTGACATTAATAAAGGCCTTCTGAAGCGAATCGGCGCGTTTGTATAAGAAAAATATTCATATTTAAAACTTTATCACTTAAACTTTCGACCGACCGCCTTCCATGGAAAAGTGTTGTAAGTTGAAAGTGAAACTCAAGATGCGTACGTGATGTCATGACGAGCGGACCTGCTCGCGTTAGTCTTTCGATTGGCAGGGGAACTTTCAACACTTTTTTCCATAAGTTGAACAGGGAAGGCGGGCAGCCGAAAGTTTACTTTATAAAGTTTTAAATATGGATATTTTTCTTACACAAGCGCATCGTTTCGCTTCAGAAGGCCTTTACATTTACATTTAGTCATTTAGCAGACGCTTTCATCCAAAGCGACTTACAAATGAGAGCACTAGAAGCAGCTAGAACAGTCAACGGCTACAGTATGCAAGTGCTGTAACAAGTCTCAGTTAATCTAACACAGAACACTAATCTAACATTTTTTAATTTTTTTATAAATTAGGCAGAAAATGAATAGAATGATGAGTGCTATTCTTGATTGGTCAGGTGCTGCTGGAAGAGATGCGTTTTTAGATGTTTTTTGAAAATGGCTACAGACTCGGCCGCACAAATTGAGATAGGCAGGTCATTCCACCAAGTGGGGGCGGTCCAGGAAAAGGTCCGTGAGAACGATTTCATGCCTCTTTGGGATGGCACCGCAAGGCCTTAAAGACCACCCTCGCCGCTGCATTCTGGATCAGTTGCAAGGGTTTGATAGTGCATGCCGGAATGCCCGCTAGAAGAGCATTACAGTAGTCCAGTCTGGAGAGAACAAGAGCTTGGACCAGAAGTTGTGTGGCCTGCTCTGATAGGAAGGGTCTAATCTTTCTAATGTTGTATAACACACATCTGCAGGACCGGGTTGTTGCAGAAATGTGTTCAGCGAACTTTAGCTGATCATCAATCACAACTCCAAGGTTCCTGGCTGTCCTGGACGGAGTTATGGTTGATGATCCTAGCTAAATGGAGAGATTAGGGTGAAGTGCTGGGTTGGCTGAGACCACAAGCAGTTCTGTCTTTGCAAGGTTGAGTTGCAGGTGATGTTCCTTCATCCAGGTGGAAATGTCTGTTAGGCAGGCAGCGATACGAACAACAACCGTAGGATCATCTGGTTAAAATGAGAAGTAGAGTTGAGTGTCGTCGGCATAGCAGTGATAGGAAAAGCCATGTTTCTGAATGACAGATCCCAGTGATGACATGTAGATGGAGAAGAGGAGTGGTCCAACACTCCTCTGTTATTAACACCCCAGAGCCGTGTGGAGCAGTTATTTGATGGACAGATGCACTTTTTATGGACTTCAAAAACAGAGCAACTATGAATCAAATTCTAATGCTTGGATTAGCCTGGACTTTTGTAATATAACTCAGATTTTATTCGTCTGAAAGAATATACACCTAGGATGACTTGGGGGTGAGTAAATTATGGGCTAATTTTCATTTTTAGGTGAACTATCCCTTTAATAAATGCATTCTGAAGTGAAACGATGGGTTTGTGTAAGAAAAATATCCATATTTAACACGTTATAAAGTAAAACATCTGCCAGACTGCCTTCTGTATTCAATTTACGAAGCAAATGCAGAATGCGGTCCGCCGGAAGCTAGACAGTGGGAGGATGACAGTAAGAGTGTCAGGTAATATCTGTCTGATAATTGCATAGCCTATAACAGTCACAGTCTGGAAGAAAAGATAGAATGAGCAACCATGTGTAAACAATGACGAACAATTGAAACACATACCAAGGTAAGAGATCATACACAATATGAGATATCAAAATAAGATGAGCAAAAATCTAAAACTTTACTGTCAGTACTGGGCTCACAGATCACTCTGTGTGTGGATGACTCATGTCTGTCTGAAGACCCATTTTTGAACTAGGAAAGACCCAGTAATACAGGGGTCTCCAAACTGTCCTGTAGAGTTTAGCTCAACTCCAAATAAACACACCTGAACCAGCTAATCAGTATCTAACTAGGGCCTAACAAAACACTGATTAGCTGGTTCAGGTGTGTTTATTTGGGGTTGGAGCTAAACTCTGCAGGACAGTGGCCCTCCAGGACCGTGTTTGGAGACCCCTGCAGTAATAAGTCCTGGTCTGCTGCCATCTTCTAGCTATAGTGGTAATATAATGTCTTTTTTTGTTTTGCTACATCTTAAATTTACATTTAATCATTTAGCAGATAATTTTATCCGAAGTGACTTGAGAATGAGGAGAGCAATAGAAGTAATTAACCAACAATAGGGTAACATTATACAAGTGCTGTGATCAGTCCCAGTTTGGACAGTACATGTAGCAACTTTTAAAAATATATATAAATATGGAATAGCAAGTGCTAATATTAATGGGTCAAATGTTGCAGAAGTGTCTTAAAAATGGCTAAAGAACCAGCAGCTGGGTTGAGAAGGTCATTCCAATAGCAGGGAACAGTCAAGGTTAAGGTAGGTGAAAATGATTTTGTGCCTCTTTGGGATGGCACCATAAGGCATTGTTCACTGCAAGCTTCTGAAGGACATGTAGGTCTGAAGTAATGAGTTTGGTATAGGGGTGCAGAGCCAGTGATTGTTCTGTGGGCAAACATCAGTGCCTTGTATTTGATGCTAACAGCTATTGGCAATCAGCACAATTTTATGAGAGGTGTGTTGTCCTGTCGCGATAGTCAATAAATCAATTAATCGCACGATTAAAAAATGAGCTTGATAATTTTTCCAGCCGCGATAATTTCCAGCGTCCGTTTTTATATACATTTTTGCCAAGCGTTACATTATATGATCACGCTCTTATACATTGTAAATGCTTCTAAGCGCGACAAGACACAAGAGAATTTTAGATTAGATTAGATTAGATTCAACTTTATTGTCATTACACAAGTACAGGTACAAGGCAGCGAAATGCAGTTTAGGTCTAACCAGAAGTGCAAAAGCAGCAAGTGCAGGATATACAATGGTTGCATAAGTGCATGATATACAATTGATGAACAAGTGCAGGACATGGATATGTACTGAATATAAATATATATATAGAGATGGTTGTTACTATAAACAGGATTTACAGGTGGATATGTACAGTGAATACATTTACAGATATTACTATAAACAGAATTTACAGGTGAATATGTACTATGAATATAATATACAGATGGCTATAACTATAAACAGAATTTTACAGATATAGGTATACAATGATATGTTAGGCTAACATGAGGAATAGCTGTGGATTAAGGTAGTGCAATGAAGTATGGACAGAAGCTATCCGAAAAAAAGTGTAAAAGTGCAGTGGAAAGTGGTTGCATATTACAGTTAGAAGTACGGTGCAAAATGCAAATGTACACAGTTGGTACTATAAATACAGTCGGCAGTGCAAATGAGCATAATCCAGCGAGGGTTCGAGTTCAATAAAGAGACAGCTCTGGGGAAAAAACTGTTCTTTAGTTTGCTGGTCCTGGTCCAGAGGATCCTGAAATGCCTGCCGGAGGGCAGGAGAGAAAACAGTCTGTGGGCTGGGTGAGAGGAGTCCTTGAGGATGCTGCGAGCTCTATGCAGACAGCGTTTCCTCTGGATGTGCTCGATGGCAGGAAGTGGAGTCCCTGTGATGCGCTGGGCAGTTTTCACCACCCGCTGCAGTGCCTTGCACTCCGCAACAGAGCAGCTCCCATACCATACTGCGACACAGTTGGTCAGCAGCGATAGAAGTTCACCAGGATAGCCGAGGAGAGCTGATTCTTCCTCAGTGTCCTCAGGAAGAAGAGGCGCTGGTGAGCCTTCTTGACCAGGCTGGAGGTGTTGGTTGTCCACGACATGTCCGCCGAGATGTGGATCCCCAGGAACTTGAAACTGGAGACACGCTCAACAGCCATTCCATTGATGTGGATGGTGTCGTGTGTGCCTCTTGACTCTTTCCTGAAGTCCACGATGAGCTTCTTCGTTTTGGTGGTGTTGAGGAGCAGGTTATTATCAGTGCACCATGTGGCCAGGTGCTGGATCTCCTCCCTGTAGGCAGTCTCATCGTTGTTGCTGATGAGCCCAATCACTGTAGTGTCGTCTGCAAACTTGACGATGGAATTAGATCCATACACAGGCTTGCAGTTGGAGGTGAAGAGGGAGTAGAGAAACGGGCTTAGCACACAGCCCTGTGGTACACCAGTGTTGAGTGTGATGGACGTGGAGCAGGTGAATCCTGATCGAACATTCTGGGGTCTGTCAGTTAGGAAGTCCAAAATCCAGTCACACATTGAAGTGTTGATGCCCAGGTCTCCAAGTTTGGCTATTAACTTGGTTGGATGACAGTGTTGAATGCTGAGCTGAAGTCAACAAACAGCATGCGTGCATAAGTGTTCTTATTGTCCTGATGGGTGAGCACAGAGTGCAGTGCCATGGAAACTGCATCCTCTGTGCTCCTATTGCTGCGATAGGCAAACTGGTGTGAGTCCAATGTGGATGGTAGAGAGTCTTTTAGGTGTTCCAGGACCAGCCGCTCAAAGCACTTCATGACGATGGGTGTGAGTGCTACAGGGCGGTAGTCATTAGGGCACCTCGGGCTAGAGTGTTTCGGCACTGGCACAATGGAAGTGCGTTTAAAGCATGTTGGTACAGCTGCTTGGGCAAGAGACAGGTTGAAAATGTCTGTAAAAACCACAGCGAGCGGCTCCGCACATGCCCTGAGCACACGTCCAGGGATGTTGTCTGGTCCAGCAGCCTTGTGCGCGCTGATCCGGCTCAGTGCCTTGCATACATCTGTGGAGGAGAGTGTGATTGGTGGGTGGTCAGCTGAGAGTTTGAGCTTGGTGGCAGTTTCTCTGTTGTCTCTTTCAAAGCGAGCATAAAAGTAGTTTAGCTTGTTTAGGAAGTTGACATCAGTGGCTGCGGGGGTGGAGTGGGTGGGTTTGTAGTCACTGATGGCCGGAATGCCCTGCCACATGCGTCGAGGGTCAGAGTTGGAAAAGTGTCCCTCTATCTTTAGCTTGTAGCAGTGCTTGGCCTTTTTGATGCCCCTCTTCAGGTTTGCTCTGGATGTGCTGTAGGCTTGTGCATCTCCTGATCTGAAGGCAGTGTTGCGTGACTTCAACAGGAGTCGCACTTCCTTGTTCATCCAAGGCTTCTGATTTGGGTATGTGGTGATCTGTTTCTGGGTTGTAACACTGTCAATGGTGGTATTGATATGATCCAATACAGAGGAGGTGTATGAGTCAATGTCCGTGTGAGCGCCACTGGTGGCCTGAGAAGCAAACATACTCCAGTCTGTGTGTAGAAACCTTTCCTGGAGTGTGGAATCTGCCCCCGCAGGCCACACCTTGATGGTCTTCACTGATGGCTTCACACGGTTGATGAGGGGTGCATATTTGGGGGTGAGAAACAGAGAAAGGTGTCCCAGGTGGGGGAGGGGTGTTGCAACGTAAGCTCCAGCCATGTTTGTGGCTGTGTTTGTGTGATCTAAGGTTTTGTTTCATCTGGTGTGACAGGAAACATTCTGGTGAAACTTGGGTAGCACTGACTTTAAGTTTGAGTGATTAAAGTCACCTGCAACAATAAACGCAGCTTCCGGGTGATCAGTCTGTTGTTTACTGATGGCTGCGTGAAGTTCTTTCATAGCAAGCTTGGCATCAGCATCCGGTGGAATATAGGCTGCAGTGATAATGGTGGAAGTGAACTCCCGCGGTAGATAAAACGGTCTACATTTAACCATGATGAGAAACTCAAGGTTAGCTGAACAATGACTCCCAACAATAGCAGAGTTTGTGCACAAAGCTTTGTTAATGTAAATGCACAATTCACCACCTCTGGTCTTACCCGAGCCATCTAATGTTCTATCCGCCCGGAGTGTGTGGCGTCCCACTAGCTCAATAGTATTCCGCTGTTTAACCAGGTTTCCGTGAAGATTAGGACGTTACAATTCGAAAGTTTCTTGCTGTGTGTGATGCTGATTCGAATCTCCTCCATTTTGTTCACTAGCGACCGTACATTGGCAAGGAAAATGCTGGGTAAAGAGAGTCGATGTGGTGTTAGCATTAGCTTAGCTTTAAGTCCTCCACGCTTCCCCCGCCTTTGTTTACGATCTCGACGCCGCCTGCGAGCACTTCCGCCCGGCCGGGTAGAGTGCATAGCCTCGGGTGTCCTAACGATCTCAGGAAGGAGTTGAATATTGTCCATAAAACTGTCGGAAATTCGCAAACCAATATCCAAAATCTCACAACGGGTGTACGATGTAAAGGCACAACTGTTCTGCATGAACAGACCCGTTAACGTGAAACTCTTATCGGGCGATTAAAAAAATGTTGCCGTTAATCTATTCTCAATGTTGGGTTGGGAGCTGGGTCTATACTACGCAAGCTATGATGACTTTCACCTTGATATTTTAGCGCGGATGTACACCTAGCCGAATTGCACTGTAGGGGCGAGAGAACGAGTCTTCGAACCTGTGTGTAACGTTATGCCTACTAGTGTTGTCAAAAATATAGATATTTTGCTATGTATCGATACTGAAATATCTGAAACGATACAATACTAATTTTCTACAGTATGGATATCAGCTGCGCTCTCCTCTCCGACCGACAGCGAGTGACACGCACCCGCCTCCTCTCATTCAGTCCGGTTAACCCTCTGAACATTGTGAACGGGTGTTCTGCTCAACTTTTGTTAGTATTGGTGTGACCGGTGGTCTGAATTTCGCGCGGGGTTGCACATAACGTTAATCCTACTAATTCCCGCAGATTTTGCGCTCGCATCTGAAGCGCACACACACATACCGTAATATAGCCGCCTCTGACATACAAGTGCAAAAATGAGCTCCTTTTTCCATCTTATTAATGGTCAAATACACTCAAAAATGTCTCAATGTCCATCTTGGTGAGTTTTAACGTAAACACAGTCGTAACCAGCTCACAGGAACAGTGTTTGAGCACATATTCTTAATACCTTCGGCAGAATTCAAATGAGCCATTTTAATCTAGATTAATCTAGATTAAAAAAATGTATCTATGCCCACCACTAACATTAATATGACTAATAATAATTTTGATTATTATTATTGCTAATCAGAAAGAATCAGAAAGAGCTTTATTGCCAAGTGTGCTTGCACACACAAGGAATTTTTCTTGGTGCTGAAGCTTCCAGTGCACATATACAATACAAACACAACAAGAACACAGTAATACAAATTCTAAGAATAAAAATATGAAAATAGCATTAAAGGGGTCATAGAATGACATTTTTGTACAAGTTAATATGATTCTTTAGTGTCTAAATGAAAAGTTTGTAATATACTTTAATTAAAAATTCTCATTAGTATTGTAAGAAAACACTAATTTTACCTGGTCAAAACCAGCTCAGTTTTCAGCAAGTCATTTCAGTGCATGTGACTTTAAATGATAATGAGCTTTGCTCACCCCGCCCCCTCTGCTCTGTGGGGCGTTCGGTTCGACCCGACACAACACCACAACACACGTGGAGTGTTGCCTTGACAACATTTGAGGGTATATTTTCGAGAAATAATGGCAACGGGAGTCTCTGAGGAAACATCTGAGCAACCTTATCATTTTGAACCGGAGTCGGACTAGGAACAAGATGACGAACCCAACGAAGTTCAAACAGGACGTTTCTGAATGGTTGGTTAACGTCATGTCACTTTTATCTATCTTTGTACTGGCAGAGTAGCAGTGAGATACGAATGCTATGTGTTTACTGATGTGTTAGTTCATTGACAGATTGATGTTATGTTATAAGATTTTTTTTTTTTACATTACTTCTTAATCAGTAACAGACACCGTTATAAACCATGTACAAAAGTAAGCTTAGTGTAGTGTTACCACGTTAACTTTATCACCCGAGTACACAGTTTGTAATAACAAACATAATGCGTTGTTCATTATAAACGTGGGATTATGAATTATATTGAGAACATCATACACAGAAAGCATGCCGTAATGTAACTTACCCTGTAAACTTTAGCCTCATTCATCGTGAAGCGATTTGCAAAGATTAATATAAAGGTTAATAAAACGTTACACTCACAACTTCCTGAGGTGCAGCAGGAACACGATCCTTTTTTCAAGAGCAGCTTATTAGCAAAACCTGCTTTATACTGACGCTCGTTTATAAAGCAGTCTGCTGAGAAATGATTCGTGCAAACATTGACGTTGATCGGGGGGAATATTCCCTTCTAAAACAAAACTCAGCAGCCACTGGGTCTTCAGCAGTTCGGATGTAGGAACATCAAAATGACTGCTGTGTTCGTTATTACACACAACAACAACACAACACCACAATCGCTTAGACGCCATTCTGTTCCAGAGTATCAACAATGGCGGACTGATGACAGCTCGCTCAGGGTGGGTCTGTGTTGAGACCCACACAGACTCAACTGCTGTCAATCAACAATCTTAGGAGGGGCGTACACCGTGTAACGTCACACGGTCAGACGGCTCGATTTGAGACAGGGGAAAATATATAAGGAGATTAAAAAAAAAACACTGGATGTATTTTTATCATTATAGGATGGTTGTGTACAGGCACTGCCAACACACATTTCCGTATAATCAACTTGTAAAAGTGCATGTACCATTCTATGACCCCTTTAAAAAAAATATCAGGTCACAGTTACGTTTAGTATTAGCTACATTTACAGATTATAAACATATTTACAGTATGTGAGTAGTATGAATAAATATAAATATCGCCTGAGTTTAGAAGATATTGCACTAAACAGTGGGAGTATTGCACTTTACAGGCATATGCCCTGGGGGAGGGGGGTGTATTTTAACTGTTCAAGAGGGAAATGCCCTGTGGGAAGAAGATGGCCTGTTTACATCAGTGCATCAGTTACATCAGTGCATCAGTTACATCAAGATGTTCTAGTGGCCAGTGATCAGAGTCGCCGTCCTGATGGTAACAGTTCAAACAGGAGGTGTCCAGGGTGAGTGGAGTCTGTGATGATTTTCCCTGCTCTCTTCCTCACTCTGGAAGAGTACAGGTCCTGGAGGGTTGGCAGGGAGGCAATCCTCTCCGCAGTCCGGATTGTACGTTGTAGTTTCCTGATGTCAGTTTTGGTAGCTGAACCAAACCAGACAGTGATGGAAGTGCATAAGACTGACTCAATGACAGCCGAGTAGAACTGAATCAGCAGCTCCTGTGGGAGGTTGACTTCCTCAGCTGACGAAGGAAGTACAGTCTCTGCTGGGCCTTTTTCACAATGGAGTCAATGTGATTGTCCCACTTCAGGTCCTGAGAGATGGTAGTGCCCAGGAACCTGAATGACTCCACTGCTTCCACAGTGCTGTTCATGATGGTGAGTGGGGGAGAGCTGGGCTGTTCCTCCTGAAGTATCACTATACCACTGTACCACTATCATCTCCACCGTTTTGAGCGTGTTGAGCTCAAGGTTGTTATAACTGCACCAGACAGCCAGCTGTTTAACCTCCAGTCTGTAAGCAGACTCGTCACTCTTTTGGATGAGGCCGATGACAGTGGTGTCGTCTGCAAATTTCAGGAGCTTCACAGAGGGGTCTTTAGAAGTGCAGTCATTGGTGTACAGGGAGAAGAGC
Source organism: Romanogobio albipinnatus (assembly GCA_023566225.1). Lineage (NCBI taxonomy): Eukaryota > Metazoa > Chordata > Actinopteri > Cypriniformes > Gobionidae > Romanogobio > Romanogobio albipinnatus. Next base: position 63,025,896 of record CM042240.1, on the reverse strand, counting down.
AGTGGGGAGAGAACACACCCCTGGGGGGCGCCAGTACTGGTAGTGAGAGTCCTGGATGTGAGTTTCCCCAGTCTCACAAGCTGTTGTCGGTCTGTCAGGAAGCTGGAGATCCACTAACCGATTGAGGATGGCATGGAGTGCTGGGTCAGTTTAGCTGAGAGAAGATCAGGCATGATGGTATTGAAGGCCAAACTGAAGTCCACAAATAAGATCCTTGCATAAGTCCCAGGTCTGTGGAGATGTTGCAGGATATAATGGAGTTGACTTGTAGTTGGTAATGTTCCTCAGTCCTGTCCAGACTAAAGCCGGGTCGTTTGCTGAAAACTGGTTTCCAGCTTTTCAGAGTAGCTTCTTTTAGCAACTCTGATCTCCTTTGTCAGTCTGTTTCTTGCCTGGTTATACAAGACTTTATCCCCACTTCTGTAAGCATCCTCTTTGGCATGACGGAGCTGTTTGAGTTTCCCAGTAAACCATGGTTTATCATTAGTGAATGATAAGAATGTCCTGTTAGGAATGCATGTATCCTCACAGAAACTGATGTACGATGTTACAGAATCTGTGAGCTCATCCAGATCAGTGGTAGCAGCTTCAAAAACAGTCCAATCAGTGCAATCGAAGCAGGCTTGGAGCTCTGCATCATTAGTCCATCTTTTTACAGTCCTTATTACCGGTTTAGCTGATTTCAGTTTCTGTCTGTATGTCGGTATAAGATGAACCACACAGTGATCAGAGAGCCCCAAAGCTGCCCATGGGACGGAGTGATATGCATTCTTTATTGTTGTGTAACTGGTCCAGTATTTTACTGTTTCTGGTGGGACATGTAACGTGCTGTCTGTATTTTGGCAGTTCATAGGAGAGATTTGCTCTGTTAGTATCCAACCAACCCTAAAAACCTCATGAGCTCTTTCTTTTTTTTGTCGGAGAAGGAAAGTTCTGAATGGCTTGCACTTTAGCCTGAATCGGCCGCACTTCGCCATTCCCCACCATCTTACCGAGATATGTCATGGTGGCCTTCGCAAACTCGCATTTGGCCAAGTTCACTGTAAGCTGCGCATCCGACAAACATTTCAACACTGAATAAAGGCGCTTTAAGTGATTCTCTCAACTATCACTAAAAACAACCAAATCATCTAAATAGACGGCACAACCCTCAAGACCCAAAATTACTTGGTTCATGAGGCGTTGAAAGGTCGCCGGAGCATTTCGCAGACCAAAACTCATGACCTGGTAAGAATATAGCCCTGATGGGTTAACAAAAGATGAGATTTCTTGTGCTCTCTTGGTTACCAGTAACCATTCAGCAAGTCAAACTTACTGATGAACTTAGCTGACCCGACCATGTCTACGCAGTCTTCAATATGGGGCAAAGGAAAACAATCTGGTTTTGTTAAGCTATTAACTTTACGAAAATCTGTACAAAATCTCACAACTTTCCAACTAAAATACATGGAGAAGCCCAATCCGAGAACGAAGGTACTACAATATTGTGATCCTGCATATACTCAATTTCCTTCCTCATCACTTCTCTTTTCTCAGGCGCAACACAATTAAAACGTTGTTTAATAGGTTTCGCGTCCCCCACATCAATGTCATGTTCCACCCAATCAGTATGAGACGGCGTGTCACCAAACAATTCAGGAAAACTATGCAACAAATCACATAAGTCCTGGCATCTTACAGGAGATAAATGATAGAGAGTAAACTCTAAGTTCTGCAATGACTCTGAATTATTCAATCGACCACGAGACACCCAATCATCAGGCGACATGGTCTCCTCTTCCTCATCCACTAAACTCACATTACTCACATGCTCAACTGTACGATCATACAATCGCTTCATGTTTTTCTGATGTTTTTCGAGATTTACTTTTGCTAGTTCTCTAGCCTGAATCAGTCTGTTTTTAAAACCCAAAATGTATGACGCCAAATTCTTAGGAGGCTCTGGAGCTTTACCAAACTCCTGAAACACAGACAAAAGTCCACAAACTTTATGGCCAAAGACCAAGTCATTAGGGCTAAAACCCATACTTTCCTGTACTACTTTGCGTGCGGCTAGCATCATTCATGGTAAACCCTCTTCCCAATCTCTATCCAACTGCATACAGTACGGACGGAGAAGACTGATGGAACCTCTCCAACACACCTTCACTTTGTGTATGATACGCAGTAGATTGATTATGCTTAAAGGTCCCCTTCTTCGTGATCCCATTGTTCAAACTTTAGTTAGTGTGTAATTTTGCTGTTAGAGCATAAATAATACCTGTAAAATTATAAAGCTCAAAGTTCAATGCCAAGCGAGATATTTTATTTAACAGAAGTTCCCTTTCAAAGCCTACAGCGAACGGCTGGCTTGGACTACATCCTGGTACTTCCTTCATTAATTACGTCAGTAGAACAGTAGAACAGACTAACCTCCGCGCACAAGACTAAGCGCAAAAAGGGGGCGTGGTCTTGTTGCTGTCCCACGTGGAGAAGAGGAAGTGTTGCGTGGAGAAAAGGAATTGTTGCGTTTGACTGTGTTTGTCGCCATGTCGTCGAGACGCTGTTATTTTCATCCCGGAGTCAAATCACCTTTGTTTGGCTTTCCCAGGGACGCTGTAGAGATCATTAAGCGCGCATATATCTCCCGTTAAGAGGCGTGACCTTTCCACGTGCGCTGAGCTGCTGTCCAATCACAACACAGGACCGTGCCACGTTCGCTAAGCTGCTGTCGAATCACAACACAGGACCGTGCCACGTTCGCTAAGCTGCTGTCAAATCACAACACGGGAAGCGCTGGCACAATCAGAACTCGTTACGTATTTCTGAAGGAGGGACTTCATAGAATAAAGGAAGTCATCAGCCGTTTTCAGGACAGTGAAAACAGCGGTGTACAGATAAGTACATTGTGTTAAAGAACGGGACCTTTAATGTGAATCTGTTAACACTTGCTGGAAGAGATGAGAAGGTTTGAACCCTGATCACTTTGGACAATTTTTGGAATTCCAAAAGCCAATATAAAATGGGTTAAAGCTTTCACAACAGAACGAGATGTAATAGTACGCAGTGGATATGCCGCAGGAAATCGTGTGTTCAAACACATCACTGTGAACAAATAAGTGCTACCAGACTTCGAGCGAGGAAGTGGCCCAACACAATCGACAATAAGATGTTCAAAAGGTTCACCAGTGGCTGCAATTGGTTTCAAAGGAGCAGGTTTCAATTGGTTTCAAATACTCGTTAATTGGCAGGTTTTACATGTCTTAATGTAAGCAGAGATGTCTCGTTTTAAGCATGGCCAAAAAAAATATCGCAACAACCGATCGTAAGTCTTACGCACTCCCTGGTGACCTGATTGATCATGCGCAATTTCAAGCATCATCTGTCGAAACTTAGATGGAACCACTACTTGAAAAACAGGCTCTCCAATGAAATCCTTGTGAGTAATCCACTTTCTCAACAACACATCATTGTGAACAAAATATCCACGGGCAATGTTACACTCTTCTGCTGGAAGAAAAGCACTCTGGAAGAGTTCATCTAATGATGAGTCCCTTTGCTGCTCTTATCCCAATTCCTCTGCAAAGACAAGGCAGACAAATGAGGCAAAAACAAATTAGTACAGACTTTTATCAGATTGGCTCTCTTTTTGATCACACAGTTCATCATTTGCACGTTTCATTGCACGAGTCACTACACATACTGTGTCCTGACACAAAGAACTCTGTTCAGGTTCTAGTTCATTATTAGAGGTCACTATAGGGAACACTGAGCTGTCAGCCCAAACACGTTCACCTACCTGTCCGTTTCCCAAAATAATATGGACCCTCTCAACTGGCAAAGCTGGTCGTACTCCCACTATAACCTCACCTTGAATGAAATCGGACTGAAGTCTTACCTTATGAAGAGGCACAGACAAAGTATTCAGTCCTATTCCCCGAATTAAAACATTCTCACCCATTTGAGACTGCGAGGGAAAAAGGGAAAACTGATTCTAGAATGAGTCCATGGCGGCACTATCTCACAAGATTTCAACAGGGACTTCCTCTTTCTCTTCAACCAGAGATACACAACCTTCTGTAATAAAAGGTGAGTAAGAAGAGAAATCAACATGCATTTTTTGCTTTTCAACAATTTCACTCCCTACAGACAGAACTGAAGCGGCAAAAGCAGCAGGCTTAACATGTGAGCTCTGGAAAGCAGATTGTTCTGTCCTTAAAAATAAATCGAAACTGTCTGCACAATGCCCTTTATCATGGGTCGAATTTTCCTGTGAAAACACAGTTAAACTTGGACGAAGATTTCAGAGAGATAGCAGATTGAACGTCACGAGCATGCCAATCAACAAATGCAGTTTTGTGCGTCAGTACAAAATCATCGGCCAACACCGCCGCTTCCTCTGGGGTTTTAACATTATGCTCACAGATATACGTAGTTATACGACTCAGCACTGCATTTTTTAATTGTTCCAACACCATTAAGTGAATCAAATCCTCCATTGTGTTAATGTCTTCTGTTGTACACCAATGATTAAAGTGCTTTCTCCGATTGCGCACAAATTCTAAGTGCGTTTGCAACTCTTCTTTTTTCTGCAGTCGAAAGCGCTGTCTGTATGCTTGGGGTACACATTCATATATTTTTAAAACTGCAGATTTGACTTTATGATAATTGATAAGCATTACAATCATCGATTGATAATGAAGATAAAGCTACTTGTGCTTTCACAGTTAACACACCCTGTAACAGTGCAACACAATTATCATCTGACCAGTCCCTTAATTCTGCCATGCGTTCAAAAAGAGTAAAGAAAGTATTAGGATCTTCTTCATTGAATTTCGGAACAAGTTTTAGACTTGAAACGAGTGAAAAAGACATTTTTTGCTCCTCACCAGAATTAGATAGCTTGCCTTCTTTCATAAGGTTGAGCTTGTGGAACTCTAAATCCAATTCCAATCTTACCTTGTTCAGAATGCTGTTTTAATTTCTCATGCTCTATTAGTAATGGGCGATATAAACGATACAAAATTTGCCTACGATAGAGATTTTAAGTATCGCGATAATGCACGTTGATGACAGAATCTACCCGCCAAACTTAGAGCCACAAGCTGCAACTGGCAGCAATGCATCATCGTATTGGTCATCTTGAGTAAACATAGCTGAAAGCGAAACGGAGGAGCTGGTAAAAAAGACCGGTGCAACATCCATTGTTTGGACTTGGTTCGGATTTAAGCCGTCCGACGCACAGCGGGCGCGCATACACGCACGCACACGCACACGCACGCACACGCACACGCACACGCACACACACACACACACACACACACACACACACACACTCACTCACTCACTCGCTCACTCTTTGTAGTCTCTGCAGTGTTTCCCAACCGGAACCATAATTGTCTCTTTGTAAACTTTGTTCAATGCATGCGAGTGCTGCCGTATGTTCGAATATGACCAGTCAGTCAGTTCGGATGTAGTTCCAGAAGACGCGAATGAGAAGTCGCGCGTGTTGTGAGAAAATTAGGGTGTGTCTCAATCAGCTCCCTAGTTCAGTAGTCAGGGCACTGATCAGGACATAATTCAATGGGCTGACTCCCTGATCAGTGCCCTGACTACTGAACTAGGGAGCTGATTGAGACGCACCCCCTTGTTTCTGTGCACTCATCCAAAAGCGCGCACATGTCTCACAGCGCGCAAATATTGAGTTCTCTTTCAAGTCTTGCTCTTGAACGGACAAACTCACACAAAAAGTATGCCAACATGTCCATCTTGATGAGTATTCTAGCAGACATAGTCTGTATATGCCTTAAGAAAACTTTATACAATCGAGAAAGACAAAGCATATCAGAGCATTCGGTCTTAAAGGGGCAGTAGCCTTTACTGCTGTCTGTTTAATGTCAAACAACAAAAGACAAGGACTGAGACAATCACTCACTGCTCTTAATTGAAATGCTTTTGTAAGTTTAATAGGATTAATCTTTCATTTATACAGTCAAATATGCAATGTTATTTTACATTTGATCATTTTCTGTACCTGAAAACTAATGTTAGACGTAGGCTACCTGAAAAGCATAGTTTATTTTATTAGTATCTTTGCTTATTAGTATTTATTTGTGCTGCTGCTTGTATTTAAATTATTTGTTCGGTAATAATAATTTGTCTCAACTAATAATAATAAAAATTATGCCTAGATGGTTTCTTTTTTTTTCACTTGATATTTTTTATAAACAATGTTTACTTTTAAACAGCATACAGCCTTTAAATGTTTATGAATTATTTACTTATAATGATTATCATCATAAATAATAAACTTATTGAATTGCATTTAACTTTTTTAATAATAAAATAAAAAAGAATTGTGGTACGGAAATTGGTACAGATCTGGCACGCATCTCCCTGTATCATTGCGTGATACTTGTGTATAATTTTTGTAAAGTTTTAGCCTGGTCGCTATTCACTGCCATTATATGGATAAGCGTGTATAGACGTTTTTAAAACGTTCTGCTTTTTTTTTGTTAAAGTCTCTGCCATTAGTGTACTTGAATTTTATTTATCTGCAAAAATATGTTATAATTACAGTTTTGCACAATAAATGTTCTCAAAACTACATACAACATTTCTTTCTTTAAAAAACAGAAAACATTTAGCAGTTTGGCTTCTAACGTTCTATTGTAATTTTTATATCGCAATATATATCTTTATCGCAAGAGGCTGCAATGTATATCGCAATATGGATTTTTTGAACAGCTCTTTTTGCTGTTCAAAAGACAGAGATTTTGTTTTTTTGAAATTAGACGCACATGGTACAGATTCTTCCATCTTAGCTTCTAACAAACCTTTTCCAATCAACTCTTTTCAAAATTTTCTTTGAGCGAAATTAGACGCACATGGTACAGATTCTTCCATCTTAGCTTCTAACAAACCTTTTCCAATCAACTCTTTTCAAAATTTTCTTTGAGCCTTTTATCTTTAATCACAATTTCATAATGTTCAGCGATGCTTAATAATGGCTCTTTAGTACACCTATCCAAAAATTAATTAATTCATTACAGAAGCCGAACTAACAAACGCATCAATATCAGCCATGAAAAAAAAAATCATAAAAAAAAACTATTCAGTCCCCACAGTTCAATCAAATAACGAGAGTTCCCTTTCAGTCGGTCACGTTCGACTATTTTCAGAGACCAATCTACTTCGAGTGTATAGAAACGAGCCAATAAACATTGGCATGCGGTTCACGCACCGCCCCGCAGTGCGGGTATAAAACACGGACGTGAACAACGCATACCGCTTTCAACTTCGGAGCCGGTAGTTTTGCTGCTTACCTGCGCAAGACTATTTCTGCCGAGAGTGTTCAAGAGAACGGGTCTGGAGAAGTGCTCTTCCTGGTGTTGGCGTGACAGCGCGAGTCAGCGAGTGGCTGCAAAAAGAGTTCCTGTGTTGGTTCGCTGGGTGTTTTCCTTTGAGTGCTCACCCGCGGGCTTGCACTATTGGACCGCGGGGAGCCGCGGCCATCTCCCTGAGTGCTTCAGCACTTTAAAAGAGCAATTTTCCATTCCTAAAAGAGCATGCAGTTTGACCGGCGTCTTTTTCAAGATGTCACTCAAACTGTGTGTTTCTGGATGCGGTTGTTTCCTGTCCTCATTTGACGTCCACGATCTCTCTCGCATATAAACATGTGAGGCGTTCGTGGGTGATCCGTGTTCTCTCAGGAGAACGTGGTCACGTCGGCGCGTTGTTTGTCTCGAGTCTTTCTCGTAAGGTCTTGAGCGTTCAGCGCGCCGTGTGCAGTCTGGCGCGGCTGACAGCGGGGGTTGCCACGGCAACTCAGCGCGTCACTCGCGCTCTGGTGCGCGGTCGAGACTATGATGCCTCAAACGGGGTTGAGTCCCTTTGCTTATTCCCCGATCTAGTTCTTTGTTTGGTGCACCAGAAAAGCACTACTTTGGTTAATAAGCCTTGGTGACCTGAGGATTACAGTGGGGCTTCCCCGCCGGGTAACCATTCCCCGTGGGCCCCCACTCCTCTATCGCATCACAAGCACGTTGAGACTTTGTTCGTGGGTGGTTCATGTTCCCTTATGAGAACATGACCACGTCGGCGCATTGATTCACCGTGCCTCTTTCTAAATAGGGGCTTGAGTGTTCAGCGCGCCGTGTGCCGTCTTCGGGCGGCCACGTTCATTGTCCCACATGCCTGCTGGTAGCTTACAGATGGGATTGCTGGTCCTTTTTTGAAAAAAGGGGGGACCTAGCATTTCATTTGGGGCTCTGGCAGAGGACAGATGTCAATTGCTGCATCGGAGAGAGGGCTGTTATGCGCTGGAAATGATTATGCTGAGTTTCCCACTATAATAGTGTGCGCTCATGCTGAGTCAGATTCAGAGTTGACAGCCATGCTTTCTGGGGGGGCTGCCCAGATGTGCATTGAAAAAACTTAGCAGTGTGGAACTATTTGGTGCCAAAGTATGGAACGCCAAAAGGGCCATAATCTGTATACGTTTTTTCTCTCTCTCACTGCCCTCTGTCCTGCATGCACGAGGGTAGTCCCGACCCAGGGGTTATGCAGGAACTGCGTGCGGTGATGGACCTCGCTCTCCGGGTGACGGAAGTCACTGCACGCTCCCTGGGTCAGGCGATGTCCACACTAGTGGTCCAGGAAGCTGGGGCTAACCTGGCAGATATGCGTGAGCCCGACAAAGTTTGGTTCCTCAACGCCCCTGTCTGTCAGGCTGGCCTCTTCGGCGACGCCATCGAAAACTTCACCCAGCGGTTCTCGGTGGCCCAGAAGCGGATGGAGGTGGTTTAATAAAAAAAAAAAAAAATACAAAAATAAAACCATCCTGCCCCGACAGCACCTCCATCTGCTTGTCGCCGAGGGTGCCCCCCCTCCGTCCGCCTCCGCCCCTGCAAAGCCAAGCAGCAGCCTCCACCCGGGCAGCAGGTGGCCGGGCGCAGGGGATGTGCCCAACCCGTCCAGGGTACCGCGAGTCCGCTAGCAAGCACAAGGGCGAGCGGCCCTGGAACGGGCAGCCCAGCGAGATGGCAAACTGCTCGGGGAGACGGTGTCCGCACCCCTCCCTCCCCCGGAGGAGGACCGGGGGGAGAATATTTTTTCGGTTCGGTCCTGACGCTGGCTCTCCGGAGTCCAGCGGTACCCACATTCTCAGAGCAGTTTCCTTCCTCCCTGGGCCCTGAGAGGGTCAGATTGGCAGTGTGCGACGCCCCCGGGCCTTGCCACTCCTTTCCTCCCCTCTCCCCCTTCGCCAGGCGGCAGCAGTGTGGGCACCGAGGACGCCCCCGGGCCTTCTCACCCACACTCTGCCCCACCTGGAGTACTCAGACAACACTCCGGGCCGCCTCCGGGCCTCCCGAGTCGGGTCTGAGTGCTCCACCTCGCTGCCTCACCCCGGGTACGTATGTGGTACCGTTGACCCCGCTTGTTCGGTCTCTGGGGGCCTGGCTTGGCCTCCCCAGACCGTCACGCTGGCTCATCCGTGCCATCAGACTCGGCTATGCGATTCAATTCGCACGCCGGCCTCCCAAGTACTGGGGCATCCTCTTCACCTCAGTGCGTAGCAGCGATGCCCATGTCTTGCGGTCCGAGATCGATGTCCTGCTGGCGAAGGGCGTGATCGAGCCGGTTCCTCCAGCCGATATGAGGTCGGGGTTCTACAGCCCCTACTTCATTGTACCCAAGAAAGGTGGTGGGTTAAGGCCAATCTTGGACCTGCGCATTCTGAATCGGGCCCTGCACAAGCTCCCATTCAGAATGTTAACGCAGAAATGCATTCCCGAACGCATCCGTCCCCAAGGTTGGTTGCAGCGATCGACCTGAAGCCCTTGGGGCTGTCCCTGTCGCCTCGCGTCTTCACGAAAGTCGTGAGGCAGCCATTGTTCCGCTCCGAGAACGCGGCGTTCGCTTACTCAACTATCTCGACGACTGGCTTATTCTCGCCCAGTCTCGGGAGCAGTTGTGCGAACACAGGGACATGGTGCTCAGTCACCTCAGCCTGTTGGGCCTTCGGGTCAACCGAGAGAAGAGCAAACTCTGTCCCACGCAGAGGATCTCTTATCTCGGTATGGAGCTGGATTCGGTCAACCGGACTGCGTGCCTCACAGAGGAACGAGTCCAGTCAGTGTTGAACTGCTTGAGTACATTCAAGAGCAGGACGGCGGTCCCACTGAAATCTTTTCAGAGGCTCCTGGGGCATATGGCATCTGCAGCCGCGGTAACGCCGCTCGGATTGCTTCATATGAGACTGCTTCAACACTGGCTACACGACCGAGTCCCGAGGTGGGCGTGGCAGAGCGGCCAGTATCGGGTCTCAGTTACTCCGTACTGTAGCCAAACCTTCAACCCTTGGTCCGACCCCTCGTTCTTACGGGCCGGAGTGCCCTTAAGACAGGTGTCCAGGCATGTTGTGGTATTCACGGATGTCTCTGCCATGGGTTGGGGGGCCACGTACAACGGGCATGCAGTCTCGGGTCTATGGACGGGGCCCCAGCTGCATTGGCATATCAATTGCCTGGAGTTAATGGCAGTACGTCTTGCGCTAAGTCGCTTCAAGAAGCTGTTTCAGCTCAAGCACGTACTGGTCCGCACGGACAGTACTGCGGCCGTTGCGTACATCAACCATCAGGGTGGTCTACGCTCCGTCGCATGCTCCAACTCGCCCGCCACCTCCTCCTGTGGAGTCAGAAGCATCTGAGGTCGCTTCGTGCCATTCATATCCCTGGTGCGCTGAACCAGACAGCCGACAAGCTCTCTCGTCAGTGTCCACTTCCGGAAGAGTGGCGACTCCACCCCCGGTCTGTCCAGCTGATATGGGACTTCTTCGGAGCCGCGCAGGTCGACCTGTTTGCCACTCCGGACTCGTCCCATTGCCAGTGGTACTATTCCCTGAACGGGGGTACCCTCGGCACAGATGCACTGGCGCACAGCTGGCCCCGGGACCTACGCAAGTATGCGTTCTCTCCCCCAGTGAGCCTTCTAGCACAGACTCTGTGCAAGGTCAGGGAGGACGAGGAGCAGGTCTTGCTAGTTGCGCCCTACTGGCCCAACCGGACCTGGTTCGCCGAACTCACACTCCTCGCGACAGCCCCACCCTGGCCGATTCCCCTGAGGAAGGGCCTTCTTTCTCAGGGAGGGGGCACTCTATGGCACCCACGTCCAGACCTCTGGAAACTCCATGTCTGGTCCCTGGACGGGACGCGGAGGTTCTAGGTGGCCTGCCACAAGCTGTGGCAGACACCATCGCTTCAGCTAGAGCCCCCTCTACGAGGCGCCTCTATGCTTTGAAGTGGAACCTGTTCGTTGAATGGTGTTCTTCTCACCGAGAAGACCCCCGAAAGTGTTCGATTAATGTCGTGCTTTCTTTCCTACAAGATGGGTTGGAGCGAAGGCTGTCTCCCTCCACCCTAAAAGTGTACGTCGCGGTAATTGCGGCGTATCACGATGTAGTTGAAGGTAAGTCCTTAGGGAAGCGCGACTTAATCGTCAGGTTCCTCAGAGGTGCGAGGAGACTAAATCCTCCTCGTTCTATCTCGCTACCCTCTTGGGACTTAGCCCTGGTGCTCAGAGCACTTCAGGGCCCTCCCTTTGAGCCTTTGCAGTCCGTTGAGTTAAAAATCCTGTCTATGAAGACGGTTCTCCTGACTGCATTGGCCTCAATCAAGAGGGTGGGGGACCTGAATGCATTTTCGGTCAACGAATCGTGCCTAGAATTCGGGCCCGGTAACTCTCACGTCATCCTGAGACCCCGGCCCGGATACGTGCCCAAGGTTCCTACCACTCCCTTTCGGGACCAGGTGGTGAACCTGCAAGCGCTGCCCCCGGAGGAGGCAGACCCAGCCCTGGCTTTATGTCCCGTCCGCGCTCTTCGCGTTTACGTTGACCGGACACAAAGCCTTAGGACACCTAACACGTTCGCTAGATTTTATAGCCTCCGTGTGGAACCGGTTTCTTCCCGTGTACTCGCCTCCAACGGCCGGTAGACGCGAAGTACCCGTTCCTGTGTCGGCTTGCTACGCCACTCCCGCCTATGGCCGGATACGTGCGTTTTATCTTCTCCAGTTGTGTTCCCCAGAAATGGTGAACCCTGTCGAGCTCCTCCGTCACCCCTGCGGTGTCAGACGTTGCGGCCGTCTGACGCCAGGCCTGCACCCGTATGCTTGTGGAACGTGTGTGTTAGGCTGGGTCCATATGTAGCGGTTCCCTCACGGCGACCCCATATGTGTATTCTCCACGGTACCAGCTACCCTACCGGCTAGCCCCGTGTCTTTCCCTTGACAGAGCCCGCTCTGTCGTCTCTGGGTGTGTTCTTTCCTCCCTGGAACCAGGCTGGATCCACCCCAGAGACTGCCATATGTAGTTGCTACCCAGTTAGGCTAGTCCATATGAGTATTCTCCACCTCTCCTCCTCCGGAGGACGTGGCTCCGCAGCGTACCATCTTCCGAGATAGGCACGCTTTCCCAGCGTTATCCAATAGTCACGCTGAGTGGGTCTTGCAGAAACAGCAGTGTCGGACCTCCCTGCCTTAGCCCTGCCTGCTGCTCCAAATGGGAGCACCCAGTGTGCTTAAGCAGGGCGCTGGAAGGGCCAGCACCCTGGCGTTTTTCTAGGGATCCCAATTCGTCGGTCAGTTCCGACGTACGTCGAACGTGACCGACTGAAAGGGAACGTCTCGGTTACATATGTAACCCTCGTTCCCTGAAGGAGGGAACGGAGACGTACGTCCCGTCGCCAGGTGCTGTGCTTCAGCTGCAGGCCCGAGTCACATCTCGGCTCCTCAGTTGTAAAAGCGGTATGCGTTGTTCACGTCCGTGTTTTATACCCGCGCTGCGGGGCGGTGCGTGAACCTCATGCCAATGTTTATTGGCTCGTTTCTATACACTCGAAGTAGATTGGTCTCTGAAAATAGATCCCAATTCGTCGGTCAGTTCCGACGTACGTCTCCGTTCCCTCCTTCAGGGAACGAGGGTTACATACGTAACTGAGACGTTTTTCCCTCTACCTACCTGTCCAATAACTCCACCTAACTCAACCCTAGTCTTTATGCTATTTATGTACTGCAGCCTGCTGGGTGAAAAACGCAACTGGTCAGACCAGCGATGCTTTCAACACCACGGATGTGCTCCCGAGATGACTACTACTACCCACTTTCATCGCAACACTACACAAAAATAACAAACCCGATACATCTCAAAAGAAAAATGCCGCTTTGCCTATCAGAGAAAACTCGTGTTCGAAAAACAATATTGCACATATGTAGGCCACTTACCAACTGGTGACTTCACACGGTGAACAAATTGACTTCGGTACAAATTTATTTTCGCGTGTCCAAAATAACAAACTACCAAACTCAAAGCGCACAAAAACGTTTTTTAACTCATTAAGTTAACAAAGCAAGGACGAGCCCCTAATTTGTTACGTCCCCTGGCTCAAGGGAAGCAACAAAAACAAGGGACACACGCAAACCAAATATTAGACTCAAAAGTAAAGTTTAATTACCACTAAATTAAAATAACATTGAATGATAGAATTAAATCAATTAAAGGAAATAAGTGTACAGTAACATCAGTGTGTAAGGCAAAGTGCATGGTTGAAAATGTAATGTAATGTTGAAGAATAAGTGCAGCAAACTATCAAACAAAACATAGGCAAAGGCCAAATTCAAACAAAGTCCAAAACCAAAGTTCCAAAGTCCTCAAAGCCTTCCTTGTCTCAACTGGAGAAACTCTTTTTAAAGGAGCGCCTGACGCACTGGTCACAGGTGTATAATATATATACACACACACATACTAGCACTTTTTAATTTGCTTTGATGTCAGGCACTCTGGCTCCCGGTAAATATTTGACTATGGTGTCTGGTGTCTCTGAATGGGGAGAACTTATTTGATGTTCTAATCATAACGGAAGAGCGGTGGTTTGATACGCGACTATGCCGTCTCTTCACTGCCTGGCTGCACGAACTGTTTTTGCCAGAACTGAACAATGTACAGAGTTCATTAAGCTGGTTGCATCTAAAGCGATTGCATTCTTACTATTCTGATTTAAAGGGTTACTTAAGCGATTTAGCATTAAAGGACAACTCCGGTGAAAAATGAACCTGGGGGTAATTAACACATGGTTACCGAGTAGATCGTTCTCTGGGATGCGTTTTCATGAAAATCAAATATAAAGAGTTTTATCTCTAAAAACAGATTGGCTTATAACGCTAGTATATGGGGCACAGAATAAGTAAAAATAAACTGCTCGTTAATACCACTAACAAGGCTCAAAATAGCCTCACACTAACACAGTGGCATAATGAGGGTCCTTACATGCAAAGCGAAGCATTGAGAACTTTGTAAGTGTACAAACAGTTTAATAAGAAGATACTTTATAAAGACAGAACATTACGCGGATACAGACAGGAGACATCTTGGAAAACAGTCTCGACAAGTCGAGCCACAAACACTGTGCTAAGCTGAACTTAATTCCTATCGACCAGTTCACTTAACACAGCGTTCGTGGCTCGACTCGTCGAGACTGTTTTCCAAGATGACTCCTGTCTGTATACACGTAATGTACTGTCTTTATAAAGTATCTTCTTATTAAACTGTTATATATAACTGATAAAACTCTTTACATTCGATTTTCATGAAAACGCATTTTTCCTTTAGTTGTCCTTTAGCTTTGTATGAGTAGAAACCCGGTAGTATATTAAAATTATCATACTTTCCCCCCTCATATCCCCCTGAGACGAGGCATGATCTGAAACACGCCAGATTGGACACGCGTCGTGAATGACTGCTGTGCTTACCTCAGCTCTGCTCAGCTTTTCACTCTCTGATGAATGAAGTTTGACTCCTGCTGCGTTTGTGCCGGCCTTTGTTCGACTCACTCACACTTTATTGAAAAGACGCATTCAGTTTTTAATTGTAGTGTCTATTCTCTAACTGAACGAAATTATTTTATTACTATGAAAATCACAACGATGGTGGGGTGGTGCCGCGGTGGGCAATTGATAACCCAGTCGCCGTGGCTTTGGGAGTGGCCTCGTATGCCAGCGAAGCAAGTGCATTCTGGGAGTTGTTGTCTTTCATCCACATGAGACAATTACATTTTCAAAATTTTCTGTCTTTTCTCAGTCTAGAAGGCACCAAATTCAAAAATAATTTCACATTTCTACTACATAAATGACCCAGTTTAAATACACATTCATCTTCCCAGCGCTTAAGTACCCCTTTAAAGTTTGGGTCATTGATCATTGTGCCTCAAGATCATTCACATCATCAGAAGCTTTTGTAATGGGACGGGCATTAAGAATTGCTTCAATCTCAGAGAGAAGAGTTTGAAAGCTTTCATCATCGATAGATTGTCGTCTAATGGTTGAATTCAACACCTTTTTCACAAGCCAAATAAGCCTCTCACAAACTCCACCCATGTGAGACCCGGCAGGAGGGTTGAATATCCACTTAAGTCCTCTTGATGACAATGCACGTTTGATCTTATGGTCTAACCCATTTGCTGTTTCCCTCAGATCCCACCATTATCTGATCTCAGCTGGGAAACTTGACCACGACAACACATAAGCCGTCGTATGGTATTAATACAGGAGTCTGTATTTAAAGCATAAGCCATCTCTAGATGTACAGCCCTGCTTGCCATGCAGGTGAAAATTACCCCGCAGCGTTTAACAGTTCCTTGACCTCTCTCTTTTTTTCTTTTTTTTTTGAACACTTTCTTTATTGAGATGTAACAGATCATGCCAGTATATTACAAGAATATTACAAATAAAAAATAGTTAGATCTCTTTTACATAATATATATAATAAAAGAATAATAATAATAATAAAAAAATTTTTTAATAAAAATTAAATAAAGAGCAAAAAAAAAAAAGCACAGGTCAATTCAGGTAGCTACACATTAAGATTTGGGTGAAAATAGCTTGACAATCAAGCTATTTAATCTCTTTCTACCTCATTCAATATATAACTAAAATCAGAGTTTGAAATAAAGGACAAAAATGGCTTCCAAATATTCTCAAATAAAGACAGTTTACTTTTCAAAATATATGTAATCTTTTCCATCGACAAACAAAAGGACATATTATTGATCCACTGTAAGATAGATGGTCTTTCCACTTTCTTCCAATATATAGCTATTAGACGCTTTGCTTGAAGTATACACATGTCAATGAGTTTACGGGTGCTGCTACAATTTACAATTTTCCCAGGAAAAATCCCCAAAATAAAAATTTCTGGTTTCATTGGGAGATTAACAGATACCATCTGAAAAATAAATAAAACTAGCTCTTTCCAAAACTCCTGCACCTTAGGACAGTTCCACATACAGTGTAAAAGTGTTCCTTTATCACCTGCGCATTTAATGCACGTGTCAGGAATGTTCTGATTAATTTTATTTAACCTTACTGGAGTAAAGTACGTCCTCATAATCCAGTTGTACTGTATCAATTTGAGATTACTGTTAATAGTTTGCGATTGAGCTTTCATACATATATTCTCCCATGCATCTAAGGAAATGTTTATTTTTAATTCTTCTTTCCAGGAGTTCCATTTGGATTTTGAAGATTCTCTAGAGTGTGACTCTAACATTTTATAAAACATCGATATTAAGCCTTTAGATTGGGAAGACTTTGATAGTAGAATTTCAAAAGAAGACTTAATGGGTTTTGTGAGCTTTGTACCTTGGTAAGAGGAAACATAGCTCCTAAATTGGAGGATTTTAAAAAAATGTTTCTTAGGAATGTCAAACTGTGCTACGATCTCTGTAAAGGACATTAAGTAATTTCCTTTATAAAAGTCCTCAATTTTTTGCAGCCCTTTATCATACCATAGCTTAAATCCTGCATCTGATCTAGCTGGTTTGAAACTCTCATTTCCCCATATTGGGGTAAAACATGATATAGTATTTGACTGACCCAAATAACTATGCACATCGCACCAGACTTTAATTGTATTAATGAGAATAGGGTTAAGAAATACAGCATCTTTGTCTTTTTTGAGAGTTTTGATATCTATTGAATAAAGATAAAGATTAAGGGGTAGTTTTGACTTCATAAAAAAGGATTCAATGTCCAACCAAGATGGGCGGGTTTCAGAAGAGAAATAGTATAAAGTAGATCGCAATTGTGCTGCCCAATAATATCACTGTAAGTTAGGAAACTGGAGACCACCCCTATTGTATGGTAAGTATAGTAATGACAGACGAACGCAAGCTCTTTTATTATTCCAGATGAAATCAGTGAATAATTTCCGAAGTGACGTGAAAAAGGAGGTTGGTGGGCACAGAGGAATATTTTGAAAGAAAGAATTTTAGGTAATATACTCATTTTTATTGCGTTTATACGTCCAATTAGTGATATGGGTAGACTTTTCCATCTGTCAATAAATTTGGAGATGATGTTTAAAAGGGGTTGATAATTTGCAGAAGATATATTATCTACATTAGCTGTCATTTTAATTCCTAAATAAGTGAAGGAGTCCACTACATTAAAGTAATTAATAGCTGATGGTTGACTATCATCCTTATTCATAACAGAATACATGATTTAGACTGATTGACTTTATAACCAGAGAAGGTACCAAAAGTTGAAAGAAGTTGTATTAGGGAAGGAATGGTGCGAGTCAGATCTGTTAGGTATAAAATTACATAATCTGCATACAAAGAAATACTTATTTCTGTGGTGTTTATTTTGATGCCTAATATGTTACAATGAAACCTTACTGCTATGGCAAATGGCTCAATTGCTAAGACAAAAAGGAGAGGTGATAGGGGGCACCCTTGACGAGTGCCCCTTTGAATATTAAAAGCCTTGGAAACTATACTATTAGTAAGTACTTCAGCCATAGGATGTGTGTAAAGGATCTTAATCCATTTACAAAAAATGTCTCTGAATCCAAATCTTTTCAGAACCTCAAATAGATAGGGCCATTCCACCCTGTCAAAGGCCTTTTCAGCATCCAGGGACAGAATGGCCGTATCGGAAGCTCCCTTTTTAATTTACAAAATATTAAGCAAAGTTCTAACATTGTGAAGACCTTGTCTGGCCTTGATAAATCCGTTTTGGTCTCGAGATATTATATCAGGCAAAAATGCCTCCAACCTCCTTGCCAGAATTTTACTCAATATCTTAACATCTGTGTTAAGTAATGAGATTGGCCGAAATGATTCGCATTTGGTGTTTATTTTATTAGGCTTAGGAAGTAATGTAATGAGAGCGCTCCTTAAAGAGTCTGGAAGCACCCCTTTTTCAAAGGATTCTTTAAACATTAATTTGTAAAACATTAAAATTAAAATTGGTGAGACAAGTTTTCTTTTAAATTTCTTGTAAAAGTCTACGTTAAGACCATAGATATCAATAGCCTCTATAATTTCTTCTTCCGTTATATCTATATCCATGAACGATTTTGCCTCTTCAGAAAGAATAGGAATGGATAGACTGTTGAGAAATGTTGTTTGAGCACCATTGTTTAAATATTCAGAGGTATATAATGCCTCAAAAAAGCATTTAAAAGTATTGTTTATTTTAACTGGGTCACTTGTGATATTGCCATTAGTATCTTCAATAGAATTTATTGCTCTTTCTGATTGATTTTGTTTAATTCGCCAAGCTAACAATTTCCCCGCTTTTTCACCTTGGTCATAATAATTTTGCCTTAACATCATAAGACTGGCTGCTGCTTTTTTAGCAGATAAATCATTGTATTTAGTTCTGAGAGTTAACAATTCTTGATGAGTTAAGTCGTCATTATATAACAATTTTTTTTCAAGAAGTTTAATTTTTGTATCAAGTGCAGTCATTTCTTTTTTGTAGCTTTTTGATTTACTGCTTGTAACACTTATTAGAACACCTCTAATGAAAACTTTAAAAGCTTCCCATCTGATACAAGCTGAGGTTTGTGTTGTGTTAATATCAAAATACATTTCTGTCTGTTGTGAGATATATTCACAAAGTTTTTCATCTTGGAGCCACTTGGGGTGAAATCTCCATTTTGGAGGATTACATAATAGCCTAGGGTCGGTGTAAGTGAATAATACAGGGGCGTGATCTGAAATTACAATCGTTTCATAAAAGCAATCGGTAATATATGACACAAGTGTTGCTGAAGTAAGAAAATAATCAATTCTGGAATAAGACTGGTGTGTTCTAGAAAAGCACGAGTATTGAATCTCCTTAGGGTGTAATTGTCTCCAAATTTCTGATAGGTTTAAGTCCTTTATAAAATAATGAAGGGTCTTTCTGGTCTGTCTATGTGACTGATCAAGGCCAGAAGAGCGATCTCTGGCAGGGATTTCAATTGTACACTGGATCCAGCTAATTACATAAAAACCAGAAAGGCTGGATAAAGTCAGAAAGCGGTTACTATAGAATTTTGGGATGTCCTCATTTGGGCCATAAATATTGACAAGAATCAGTGGTTTAGATACCAAGGTCCCTTGAACAATGATATATCTACCTGATGGATCCTGTATTGATTTAGCTATTTGAAATGGAATTGATTTATGGATCATTGTAATAACACCTCTTGCTTGAGAACTAAATGAAGCTGAAAACACCTGACCAGGCCATCTATTACGTATTCTACTGATATCTTTGGGCATTAAATGTGTTTCTTGGAGAAAAACAATTTTAGACTGTAGCTGCTTTAACCTAGTCATCACTTGTTTAATTTTAGTAAGAGTATGCAGCCCCCTACAGTTCCAAGAGGTAAACTTAACTCCAGTACTCTCTGCCATATCTTATAGTTTGAGATAATTCAAAATTCTCCCCATTTTTGGAAAAAACCCCAAAACAAATCACCTGTACCTTGTGACAAAAACTGAAACTAAAAAACAACACAATAAGAAACATCAACCAATTGAAACATTTTAACTCCACAACTATGAATTGCCGAGAACCACCAGCAAAACCATTCACTACTACTTTACTTCTAACTTCCCCTATCTGTGCGATGAATCACATCCCACCTGGGCTCCGCTGGATTTACTCTGTCCCCGTCCAAGGAATGTCCTGTTGATTAATCGACCATTTGTCACATATTCCGAAGTGTGAACAAATCGCTGAAATGATGTCACCAGTTTACATATTCATTAGAAAGTCGTCAACTTCGGAGGGAGTTTGAAAGACGTGAGATCGGCCGTTAACAGTCACCCGAAGACGCGCTGGAAAGATTAATCCATAGAGCAGACCCTTAGCTCGTAGCTTTTTCTTGATTTCATCGAATTGTCTCCGTTGCTTGTTTACTTCAGCAGAAAGGTCTGGGAAGAACATGACTCTATGATTTTGGAACAGCACGTCCTTCTTCAATCTGGCCGCATGCATTACGCGCTCTTTGTCTCTATAATCCAAGAACTTCACGATCAACACTCTTGGCGTTGAGTTGGTTTCCGTATCAGACCTTCGCATGCCAATCCGGTGTGCCCTCTCTATGGCCAGAGGCTTTCGCAGTGGCTCCATGTCCAACGCCTCAGGTAACCAGCTTTCTAAGAATGAACATACGTCACTGCCCTCGGATTTTTATGGTAAACCTAAAAGTCTTAGGTTGGAGTGTCGACTGCGATTCTCCAGGTCATCTATTTTCCAGGTGAGTGCAGTAACTTTCTTTTCAAGAGCGCTGGTCGTCGATTGAAGTGTAGCAATCGAATCTTCAGTTTGTGAAATACGTTCCTCCGTCTGCGTCAATCTTCCGAAACATTCTGCAACTTGGTTTTTGACGTCTTGTACAGCTGAAAGTACGGTTTTGAAATTGAGAAGCCATGTCGACTTTCACTGACTGTATGGCTTGGAGGATATCACTTGTGTCAACGTGAAATCCGCTAGTTTGATCTTCATAATTCGGTGACGAGCTCTCTTCGCCATACACAACACTTGACAATTCTTCCAGGCCTTCAGATTCCGCCGCAATATCTGTTGCTTTTTTCGGCTTCTGCTTTGCTGGTTTAGGTGACATCTCGAACAACACTCACCTGGAAAACAAACTGTGGCCAAATTTTAAATGAAGCGGGGCTAAATTTAAGAAATCTCTATTCAAATTACAGCGGAGCCAACTCGTGCGTCTTGTCAGCGCGTCGCCATAACCGGAAGTCTCCCTTGACCTCTCTTGATTTCAATGGGCCCAAAGTAGTCAACTCCAACATTTGTAAATCGCCTGGTAAATCCGGTAAAACTCTCTCTGCTGGTGGTAAGTCAGACATTTTTTGCTCTCCACCCTTTCCCTGAAGACGACGACATATGACACAGCCAGAGATTATTTTCCAACAAGCGGAATTGGCGTTAGTTATTCAGTAATGCCTACGGAGAAATGACAACATATAATTTCTTCCTATGTGGCCCAGTTGCTGATTACAGCCTGGTCCTTGGACAAGACAACTGGACGTCCATCAGGAAATCTCTCGCTGATAATAGCGGTTTCTGTTTTAAAGAGATCATCAGCAGTCAATGATTTGGCACCAATTTTGGCCTTCCTCTTTTGTATTGTATGAAATCTATTTGATTCATTACCCGTTGCACAAGTAGATTCCAGTAAAGCCCTCCTTTGTTTCACAAACCGCTTAAGCATCTCCTTGAACTTGAGAATCCATGCGGTCTAAACACTGGTATTCTTTCAGTGCTGCTCTACAGTGCAGGTTAGCCAGACATCTTGTCCATCACAGAGATGACTTGTGGAATATTATCATCCCAGCAAAAATTGCACGTGCACATTTCTTGGAGCACCTGTTTTACAGGCAAAGTAAATGGTGAAATTTCAATGCACCAGTACAGACCAAGTACTTTCCATTGGCAGATCATATTTATCCAAATCAAGCTCTTTGATTTTCTTTGACCTCTGTTCTTTTGGAATGCTGTACATGATCATTTCTACAGGGAGTGCAGAATTATTAGGCAAGTTGTATTTTTGAGGATTAATTTTACAACATTAATAATTAAACAACAACCATGTTGTCAATGAACACAAAAAACTCATTAATATCAAAGCTGAATATTTTTGGAAGTGGTTTTTAGTTTTAGCTATTTTAGGGGGATATCTGTGTGTGCAGGTGACTATTACTGTGCATAATTATTAGGCAACTTAACAAAAAACAAATTTATACCCATTTAAATTATTTATTTTTACCAGTGAAACCAATATAACATCTCAACATTCACAAATATACATTTCTAACATTCAAAAACCAAACAAAAACAAATCAGTGACCAATATAGCCACCTTTCTTTGCAAGGACACTCAAAAGCCTGCCATCCATGGATTCTGTCAGTGTTTTGATCTGTTCACCATCAACATTGCGTGCAGCAGCAACCACAGCCTCCCAGACACTGTTCAGAGAGGTGTACTGTTTTCCCTCCTTGTAAATCGCACATTTGATGATGGACCACAGGTTCTCAATGGGGTTCAGATCAGGTGAACAAGGAGGCCATATCATTAGATTTTCTTCTTTTATACCCTTTCTTGCCAGCCACGCTGTGGAGTACTTGGACGCGTGTGATGGAGCATTGTCCTGCATGAAAATCATGTTTTTCTTGAAGGATGCAGACTTCTTCCTGTACCACTGCTTGAAGAAGGTGTCTTCCAGAAACTGGCAGTAGGACTGGGAGTTGAGCTTGACTCCATCCTCAACCCGAAAAGGCCCCACAAGCTCATCTTTGATGATACCAGCCCAAACCAGTACTCCACCTTGCTGGCGTCTGAGTCGGACTGGAGCTCTCTGCCCTTTACCAATCCAGCCACGGGCCCATCCATCTGGCCCATCAAGACTCACTCTCATTTCATCAGTCCATAAAACCTTAGAAAAATCAGTCTTGAGATATTTCTTGGCCCAGTCTTGACGTTTCAGCTTGTGTGTCTTGTTCAGTGGTGGTCGACTTTCTGCCTTTCTTACCTTGGCCATGTCTCTGAGTATTGCACACCTTGTGCTTTTGGGCACTCCAGTGACGTTGCAGCTCTGAAATATGGCCAAACTGGTGGCAAGTGGCATCTTGGCAGCTGCACGCTTGACTTTTCTCAGTTCACGGGCAGTTATTTTGCGCCTTGGTTTTTCCACACGCTTCTTGCGACCCTGTTGACTATTTTGAATGAAACGCTTGATTGTTCGATGATCACGCTTCAGAAGCTTGGCAATTTTAAGACTGCTGCATCCCTCTGCAATATATCTCACTATTTTTGACTTTTCTGAGCCTGTCAAGTCCTTCTTTTGACCCATTTTGCCAAAGTAAAGGAAGTTGCCTAATAATTATGCACACCTGATATAGGGTGTTGATGTCATTAGACCACACCCCTTCTCATTACAGAGATGCACATCACCTAATATGCTTAATTGGTAGTAGGTTTTCCAGCCTATACAGCTTGGAGTAAGACAACATGCATAACGAGGATGATGTGGTCAAAATACTCATTTGCCTAATAATTATGCACTCCCTGTATTACTCAGCCATTGTGCTAGTTGAAATCCTACCTTAGCACAAGCAGCAATGAGACTCTGAACCATATGGAGTGCTTCAGCTGTTGAAGGCAAAGAGGTTAGGGCTCCTGTCTAAGAACTCCCAACAGGGAGTTGGTGAGATGGGGACCCTGCAGCAGCTGACCATTCAGAAAGGTTCCTTTAAACACTGCACCGCAATTAAACACTACTGTTACGCCCCGTCTAGGGGACAAGGGTGCAACATGAAAACTCTGAAAAGCAGTGTAATATGAACAAAAATAATTTATTGATTTAATTTGGGGACCTTAGATTCAGGAGTTGACTGGGCCAAAATAACAAACAAAACTTCCTTGTTTTAAAACCTCTTTCTTAAATCCTAAGCCGAAAAGAAAAGGAAAATACAATATACAAACCTAACTCCCTAACCAAAAATCAGAGATCAAAATCAGTTTACAATAAACAAAAATGGCGTCAGACTCCCTACTTATACAATTATACAAATAATCAGTATTTACAATATATGTACAACCAAGCAAACAAACTGAAAAGGGCAGTCCAAATCCGTGTCAGAAAACAGGCAAATGGTCAAATATTCCAACACAGTTCCTCTGATACAAACAGGGTTCAATCTACACAAACCAGAAATACTCACAGTCTCTAATATTCTTAACACATTCAAACTCTCTTAACACACAAACACACTCTGCACTATACAGGTCACAAAACCCTCTCAAAACACAAGGTCTCTGGGTGTCTGTTTCTGTTTCTTTCTTTCTTTCTTTCTCTCCGTTTCTCTCTCTCTCTCTCTCTCTCTCTCTCTCTCTCTCTCTCTCTCTCTCTCTTTCTGGGTAGAGGAAGTGATGATATGCTTTTTAAAGTACTGGGGACCAATCAGGACAAAGCATCAATCAGCCTGCAGGAACCAATCAAATGAACTCCCTGGACAGACACACACATAGACTCACAAAACAATATGGATGTCACAAAACACAAACGATAGGGTTGTAACACCCCCACACATAAGAGTAAACATGGTTACAAGTTTACAAATGACATCTGGACAAAGAATCTGCAATAACATTGTCAAAACGTTATTTAAATTTTCGGATGATATACACCGTGGTGCGGTAATCTTCTTGTATCAACTCCTGAGGTGGTACTTCCTCTGCATATCCCTTATCAATTACATCAGACCGAAAGGATGTATACTCTTTTAAAGTTCCAAGGACACGCTGTTCCGCGAAACTGTGGTTGTTTGGCGTGATGATATCAGGAGACTTAAAAGGTAAGTCTATATAATAATGACCCTTTTCAAACTTGACTGTGGTTTCCATTATTTCCATGAACTTTTGGTCGCTTCTGGGCATGGTAACATCACCATCTGACAGTTTCTCATTAAAATCATGATTATATTGAGCAATCAACAGATCCTTCAGCCTAGCAACTGAGATCCAATTGGCAGTGACTACAGGCCAGTCTTTCCTTTTTCACTATTACCACCTCCAACAGATCCTTCAGCCTAGCAACTGAGATCCAATTGGCAGTGACTACAGGCCAGTCTTTCCTTTTTCACTATTACCACCTCTTAGTGTCCATTCACGACCCACCCCAGTAGGGGGTCCTCTGACTTGACTGTTAATGACTTCCACGGAAATCCACAAAAGTCTCTCCATAATGAGCTTGAAATTTGAAGACCGGAGAGCATGTCTACAGACCTTTCTTGGGCTAAAGTATGGAGCAGTATAGAGCTTCTTGTTCCTGTAAGATTCAGTTTTCTCATAAGATGTTCTATACAGAAACTGGCTGAACTTACAGGATCCAAAAACGCATAGGTGTTGACAATCTTGGTACCTGACTTCGCCTTGACTTGTACTGGAATGATAGACAGAACACACTCCTCGTTCCTGGCCCCAGTTTGACCACAAGCCTGCAAAGTTGCAAGAGCATTTTTTACTGTCAATGGTGATGGTTTGCTTTTGGTTTCTATGTGAAACAAGAAGGGTTGCCTTTGAATGCAGACTTCACAGATTAATGGGATTCTGCAATCTTTACTTGCATGCCCAGTCTTTAAGCAGCCAAAACAGGAGGGCTGCTGCTTGTAAGGCAGCTTCATCACAATGAGCTGAGATTAGATGGAACCATTCATTTCATCCATATGCTTTAAATCTTCCATTATATTACAACAGCTTTTCAGAAAACATCTTAACACAGGCCAGTTCATGACCCTCTCCATATATGCTGATGTTACTTTAATTTCACTAACAAAATGTTCTTTGAGCAGATTCTTTGCACAAGCATATCCTTGATCAGCTCTCGTATTGCCACAACTAAGGACCAACTCTCTCGGCTGTCCTCTTGTATATTTCTAGAGATATTAAAGACATTTTTGCTTGTCACCTGTTTTCTTTTCAGCGGCTTGTTCAAAAGTTTTAATAAATGAGTCACATTGCAATGAATCTCTATCAAACTCTTGTTTCTTTCAATAACAGCATGGCCATGCACTGAATTGCACTCCATATCACCGGCATCATCTTTTGCACTTGTGAATTCATCATTATTCATGACATCATCATTCATTTTGTCCAATGACTCTCATTGGGCACATAAATGCTTTCCCTTTAAAAGTGTTTTCAATAAAGAAGCCACAACGCAATAATAATAATACTGAACAGAGTGAGATCCACTTCAAGACCACAGAATTTAGCAAACTGAAATCATTGTTGATTGCAGAGCAACATAATCATTCAAACTTCATCCCGTATCATCTCATCATGTGTTAAATATCACTCAAAGAAGTTCACTCACAGCGTTTCGTAGTGCTTCGAAGATTTCTCCGCATTCAACATTGTTCAGTGCAAGACGGCAATACTCTGCAACACATCAGGTAGGCAATCCACACTACAGTCGTAGTCACTCACTCTGCTATATCCGAGAGCCGAAACCATTTCCATTTACAGAATTCCTCCCTGCTTTCCAATGCACAAGAAAATTATTCCAAACAATATCCTCTTAAGAAGGTTCTTACTTTTATAATAGCTTTCCTATAAGCCACGGACAGGTGGTAAGGAATTTGCAATAAACTATGTCCACACAGCGAAATCTGTTTCTTTGCACTTGTTGTCAATTTACTAAAATGTATAGGCTGTTGTTACAGAGTTTCAAAGCTGTGATTCTATGGTAAGAACCATATGTTCCCGCCACCTGTTACAACCCGCAGGAAGTTTAAATATGTGATATTACGGGGGACCCCACCTACACTGGTGCACACTGACATCTAGTGGTTGAAACAATTCTACATTTGGCTCCTACAGCATGTTGTACTCCTTTAACTTAAGGGTCCTGCACACTGTGCGATTTTTCTAAATCCTCTGCGAATGTTGCTTGTCAGACTGTACGAACATGATCCCCGATGTAATACATGTCACACTGTAGGATCTCAGTTGTCATTATGTCAGACTGTACGACAGTCAGACGCGAAAAACGGACGCAAGCAAGAGACTCGTACGGACTGAGTTTTACGTCATCAATCCGTGACACGTTCGGTATCGGTGAGCTGCATTCACAGACACAATGGTAGCGTTTAGCAAACAACAAAAAAAAGCAGTGGCATTTTTCATTCACCTGACTCTTTTCGACATGTTCCCTGTTGTGATTTGATGTTGTAGCACGAAATGCGTCATCGGGTTCTGCGCTCCTATTGGTTCTTGATTTGACGGTCGTCCTAGGAGAAGCCACACTGCAGGATTGCGCCTCAAATCTTCTGACACTGCCAGAATTTTGTCCGAGGTAATACTTGATCGCAACGGTCATTAATCGGTTGTTGGTGCACATGTCAAACTAAGGATCAAAGACTTCAGATTTTAGCCTAGGATCAGAGAAATCTTTTAGGATTTCTAAATTTGTCTCAGACGGCCAAATCGTGGCCAAAATCGCACAGTGTGCATCCGGCTTTAGAGGGTGTGCAGCTGAAGCTTGACCTAACAAAATTAAAGGGGTGGATAAAACACATTCTTTCGAAGGCTTGATTGTTTTTTTTTGGGTGCACTGTAACGTGTTCATGCTTCGTTTTTAGAAAATTGCATTATTTTCCGTAATTTTACAGTGTTGTGATTCGCTAACCGCCTAGTGCACGTTTGTCGGAAACGTCATGCCCCTTCCCTTTACCGGTAGACTGTGCTTTGGGTAGTTTTCGAAACAATTGCATCAATAAAACCAGAATCGATCAATTCGAGCCCGAATCAGACCCAGACAATTTTAGTGAAGATGATCGAGCAGAACCTGTTCAGTCCTCAAGAGTAAAGACTGCGGATCTATAGTGATCGCTACTGAATGGCACTGTTACTTTTGTATTTTTAGAATGATTATAGGCAAATATCTGTCGCAAGAACTATTAACCCAAAACAAACACTAAACATTGGCTTTACTAGTAGCCAAATCAAACACAGAACCATGTTTAGCATGCCTGTAGATAAACAATACATAAAAGCTCTAATCAAAAAATTATTTACACTAATGCCAAGTTCGACTGTTGAGATTTGAAACAGTTTGTAACGTTAGGTGTTTGTCGGATAACGTTAAGTATGAATGAGCATTTAACAAACTGGTTTGCAGAGCCAAACAGCGTTGTCATCTGTTTACTTCCTTGCTACAACGTACAATTAACAATACGAACTATTACAGGAAAACACATAGACGAAAAATAAATCATACTTACAGGTTGTGGCCCATAAACAGCTTCTGTTTTTAAATCCATCTTTCAGGACAAGCCGTTGTGCGAATCCTGCATTGGACTCGTGAAGATTGTGGAAGCTTTCCTCCGTGAATTGTGCAGCGGGAGCCCGTCTCACACTGGCAGCGTTTGTCTCGCGCAGCTGAACCGCGGCTCGTGTATTGCAAATACAGACGAATATTGTCCATTATGTCACATTTTCCGGTCTTCTCCTCCGACCCCTGTCTGTCTCGTGCTTTGATTTATGATGGGCAGCATATATCTGCTGCAAATGCGACCTGTTCCCCTCTGTCTCATACACACATGCATATAACATGATGTTGAATGTTAAACGCACTGCAACGCACCCCCGTCCCTAGGAAGGCTGAACAAAGTGGACCTGCAATCCGCATGAAAATAACAGCGTTTCGTCGGCATTGCGGCAACAACACTCCAGCCTACTAACCACAACAACGCTTCCCCACGGCGATACAAAATGGCCTCGCCCCCCCTTATTTAATATTCTCGGAGGAGGGGTTTATGTAAATATTGGGGCTGGTGAGACCCTGGAGGAATGTCTAGTAGTCCCTACTGGCCGTTTGCTGTAGTCCTTAGAAATTGATTTCTTTAAAAGCAAATGTCTCCCTTTGCTTTAAACTTTGAACGTTGTAACTTTGCAGATGTTGTTTATGCTCAAACAGCAACATTACACACTAGCTAAAGTTAGAAAAGTCAAATCGTGGTTTACCACCCCTTTAAATAGCAAATCGAATCATAATATCTGTCAGAAAAATCGCAATTAGATATTTTCCCCAAATCGCAAAGCCCTATATTCCAAACCACTTCAATAACAACAGTGGCAGTGTCCTGAACACATAGAATCCAAACATGATGAAAAGTGAGCTTGTAAATTTTCCTAAAGAAATGTAACCCCTCTTTCTGTAGCTTACCGGGTATAGGATGTAACATACATGTTTCTGGTTTAATGTCTTTGTCTGTTGTTTTGTGCCATTGAACTGGGGTTAACTTGTTTTTTGTCTCTTTTAGATCTGATGGCACTAAAAGTGGAGAGCCAAGAACTAAATAAAATGGAAGAGAAAGATCCGTATGGGCAACATCGTGATTTCATAGCTGGAGAAAAATCTTTTAGTTGCTCACAGACTGAAAAGATTTCCTCACAAAAAAAGTCTGGAAAGAGTTTAATTGAAAAACAGCACCTTAAAGTCCACACACTTTCCAACACTGGGGAGAAGCCTTACACCTGCCAGCAGTGTGGAAAGAGTTTCAGTCATAAAGGAAACCTTAAGAAACACATTAGAATTCACTCAGGAGAGAAGCCTCACACCTGCCTACAGTGTGGAAAGAGCTTCACTCGAAAAGAACATCTTAAAAGCCACATGAGACTCCACACTGGAGAGAAGCCTTACACCTGCCAACAGTGTGGAAAGAGTTTCACTGATAAAGGAAACCTTGAGAAACACGTGAGAATTCACACTGGAGAGAAGCCTCACACCTGCCAACAGTGTGGAAAGAGCTTCACTCGAAAAGAACATCTTAAAAGCCACATGAGACTTCACACTGGAGAAAAGCCTTACACCTGCCAACAGTGTGGAAAGAGTTACACTGATAAAGGAACCCTTGAGAAACACGTGAGAGTTCACACTGGAGAGAAGCCTTACACCTGCCAACAGTGTGGAAAGAGTTTCACTCATAAAGTAACCCTTAAGAAACACATTAAAATTCACTCAGGAGAGAAGCCTCACACCTGCCAACAGTGTGGAAAGAGCTTCACTCGAAAAGGACATCTTAAAAGCCACATGAGACTTCACACTGGAGAGAAGCCTTACACCTGCCAACAGTGTGGAAAGAGTTTCACTGATAAAGGAAACCTTGAGAAACACGTGAGAATTCACACTGGAGAGAAGCCTCACAATTGCCAACAGTGTGGAAAGAGCTTTCCTCGAAAAGAACATCTTAAAAGCCACACGAGACTTCACACTGGAGAGAAGCCTTACACCTGCCAACAGTGTGGAAAGAGTTTCACTCTTAAAGGAACCCTTGAGGTACACATGAGAATTCACACAGGAGAGAAGGCTTACACCTGCCCTCAGTGTGGAAAGAGTTTCACTCTTAAAGGAACCCTTAAGAAACACATTAAAAGTCACACAGGAGAGAAGCCTCACACCTGCCAACAGTGTGGAAAGAGCTTCACTCGAAAAGAACATCTTAAAAGCCACATGAGACTTCACACTGGAGAAAAGCCTTACACCTGCCAACAGTGTGGAAAGAGTTACACTGATAAAGGAACCCTTGAGAAACACGTGAGAGTTCACACTGGAGAGAAGCCTTACACCTGCCAACAGTGTGGAAAGAGTTTCACTCATAAAGTAACCCTTAAGAAACACATTAAAATTCACTCAGGAGAGAAGCCTCACACCTGCCAACAGTGTGGAAAGAGCTTCACTCGAAAAGAACATCTTAAAAGCCACATGAGACTTCACACTGGAGAAAAGCCTTACACCTGCCAACAGTGTGGAAAGAGTTACACTGATAAAGGAACCCTTGAGAAACACGTGAGAGTTCACACTGGAGAGAAGCCTTACACCTGCCAACAGTGTGGAAAGAGTTTCACTCATAAAGTAACCCTTAAGAAACACATTAAAATTCACTCAGGAGAGAAGCCTCACACCTGCCAACAGTGTGGAAAGAGCTTCACTCGAAAAGGACATCTTAAAAGCCACATGAGACTTCACACTGGAGAGAAGCCTTACACCTGCCAACAGTGTGGAAAGAGTTTCACTGATAAAGGAAACCTTGAGAAACACGTGAGAATTCACACTGGAGAGAAGCCTCACAATTGCCAACAGTGTGGAAAGAGCTTTCCTCGAAAAGAACATCTTAAAAGCCACACGAGACTTCACACTGGAGAGAAGCCTTACACCTGCCAACAGTGTGGAAAGAGTTTCACTCTTAAAGGAACCCTTGAGGTACACATGAGAATTCACACAGGAGAGAAGGCTTACACCTGCCCTCAGTGTGGAAAGAGTTTCACTCTTAAAGGAACCCTTAAGAAACACATTAAAAGTCACACAGGAGATAAGCCTCACGCCTGCCAACAGTGTGGAAAGAGCTTCACTCGAAAAGAACATCTTAAAGGCCACATGAGACTTCACACTGGAGAGAAGCCTTACACCTGCCAACAGTGTGGAAAGAGTTTCATTGATAAAGGAAACCTTGAGAAACATGTGAGAATTCACACTGGAGAGAAGCCTCACACCTGCCAACAGTGTGGAAAGAGCTTCACTCGAAAAGAACATCTTAAAAGCCACATGAGACTTCACACTGGAGAGAAGCCTTACACCTGCCAACAGTGTGGAAAGAGTTTCACTGATAAAGGAAACCTTGAGAAACATGTGAGAATTCACACTGGAGAGAAGCCTCACACCTGCCAACAGTGTGGAAAGAGCTTCACTCGAAAAGAACATCTTAAAAGCCACATGAGACTTCACACTGGAGAGAAGCCTTACACCTGCCAACAGTGTGGAAAGAGTTACACTGATAAAGGAACCCTTGAGAAACACGTGAGCGTTCACACTGGAGAGAAGCCTTACACCTGCCAACAGTGTGGAAAGAGTTTCACTCATAAAGTAACCCTTAAGAAACACATTAAAATTCACTCAGGAGAGAAGCCTCACACCTGCCAACAGTGTGGAAAGAGCTTCACTCGAAAAGAACATCTTAAAGGCCACATGAGACTTCACACTGGAGAGAAGCCTTACACCTGCCAACAGTGTGGAAAGAGTTTCACTGATAAAGGAAACCTTGAGAAACATGTGAGAATTCACACTGGAGAGAAGCCTCACACCTGCCAACAGTGTGGAAAGAGCTTCACTCGAAAAGAACATCTTAAAAGCCACATGAGACTTCACACTGGAGAGAAGCCTTACACCTGCCAACAGTGTGGAAAGAGTTTCACTGATAAAGGAAACCTTGAGAAACATGTGAGAATTCACTCAGGAGAGAAGCCTCACACCTGCCAACAGTGTGGAAAGAGCTTCACTCGAAAAGAACATCTTAAAAGCCACATGAGACTTCACACAGGCGAGAAGGCTTACACCTGCCAAGAGGTAATGGCCCCTTCCTCTCCCAACATGACTGTGCACTTGAGAAACACGTGAGAGTTCACACTGGAGAGAAGCCTCACACCTGCCAACAGTGTGGAAAGAGCTTCACTCGAAAAGAACATCTTAAAAGCCACATGAGACTTCACACTGGAGAGAAGCCTTACACCTGCCAACAGTGTGGAAAGAGTTTCACTGATAAAGGAAACCTTGAGAAACACGTGAGAGTTCACACTGGAGAGAAGCCTTACACCTGCCAACAGTGTGGAAAGAGCTTCACTCGAAAAGGGCTTCTTAAAGGCCACATGAGAATTCACACAGGCGAGAAGGCTTACACCTGCCAAGAGGTAATGGCCCCTTCCTCTCCCAACATGACTGTGCACCAGTGCACAAAGCAAGATCCATAAAGACATGGATAAGCGAGTTTGGTGTGGAGGAACTTGACTGGCCTGCACAGAATCCTGACCTCAACCCGATAGAACACCTTTGGGATAAATTAGAGCAGAGACTCTTCCAACATCAGTGCCTAACCTCACAAATGTGCTTCTAGAAGAATGATTAAATAAAATAAAATCCCATAAACACACTCCTAAACCTTGTGGAAAGCCTTCAGAACAGTTGAATCTGTTATATCTGCAAAGGGCTGGCCAGGGTTAGTTCACCCAAAAATGAAATGTCATTTATTCCTCACCCTCATGCCGTTCCACACCCGTAAGACCTCCGTTCATCTTAGGAACACAAATGAAGATATTTTTGTTGAAATCTGAATGCTCAGTGAGGCCTCCATAGGGAGCACAGAAATGTACACTCTCAAGATCCATTAATTACTAAACACATATTTAAATCAGTTCATGTGAGTACAGTGGTTCAATATTAATATCATAAAGCAACGATAATATATATATATATATATATATATATATATATAGCCACACAAATGTGGTCCAGGCAAAGCGTACTTTGATTATCTTCACATATGCATATTTTAAACAAAATGAAATATAACATTCAACCTATAAATATGTGGTTCAGGCAATATGTGAATATGTACTCTGATTATCTTCACTGTAATAAAATGAAATATGACAAACACAACTCTCTTTTTGTTAATCGTCAGTTTTAATAATCAATAATGGCCATTATAAAAGTATAAGTAAAAGGTATAGGAAGCTCTCCAATAAGAAATAAAGCAAACCATTCAGTCAAAAGTACAAAGTCAGCTCTTTAGTAGGCTATGGTGGTAAAGTTAAATATGCAAGGCATGTTTATTTATATATCACATTTCATACACAATGATAAATCAAAATGCTTTATAGGACTGGGCGATATAACCAAAAAATCATATCTGTATTTTTTGGTTGAATGGCGATACATGGTATACATCCTGGTATTTTCTAAGTTTTCCTATTTGGATGCAAAAAAATCAGTATAAAACATTTTTTACATCCTGCCCAGTGATGTCCTAAAAACAATGTTGATATTGAAAGCTATAAACCAATACAGTGAATGTAATGTAGGATATATTATGTGCAAATTGGAGGTTTACAATTAATAATTTTGTTTTTAAATTCACTAAACGAAAAATGAAAATAAAAACAAAAGCATATTAGCCTACACTCACCTAAAGGATTATTAGCAACACCATACTAATACTGTGTTTGACCCCCTTTCGCCTTCAGAACTGCCTTAATTCTATGTGGCATTGATTCAACAAGGTGCTGAAAGCATTCTTTAGAAATGTTGGCCCATATTGATAGGATAGCATCTTGCAGTTGATGGAGATTTGTGGGATGCACATCCAGGGCACGAAGCTCCCGTTCCACCACATCCCAAAGATGCTCTATTGGGTTGAGATCTGGTGACTGTGGGGGCCATTTTAGTACAGTGAACTCATTGTCATGTTCAAGAAAACAATTTGAAATGATTCGAGCTTTGTGACATGGTGCATTATCCTGCTGGAAGTAGCCATCAGAGGATGGGTTCATGGTGGTCATAAAGGGATGGACATGGTCAGAAACAATGCTCAGGTAGGCCGTGGCATTTAAATGATGCCCAATTGGCACCAAGGGGCCTAAAGTGTACCAAGAAAACATCCCCCACTCCATTACACCACCACCACCAGCCTGCACAGTGGTAACAAGGCATGATGGATCCATGTTCTTATTCTGTTTACGCCAAATTCTGACTCTACCATCTGAATGTCTCAACAGAAATCGAGACTCATCAGACCAGGCAACATTTTTCCAGTCTTCAAATGTCCAATTTTGGTGAGCTTGTGCAAATTGTAGCCTCTTTTTCCTATTTGTAGTGGAGATGAGTGGTACCCGGTGGGGTCTTCTGCTGTTGTAGCCCATCCGCCTCAAGGTTGTGCGTGTTGTGGCTTCACAAATGCTTTGCTGCATACCTCGGTTGTAACGAGTGGTTATTTCAGTCAAAGTTGCTCTTCTATCAGCTTGAATCAGTCGGCCCATTCTCCTCTGACCTCTAGCATCAACAAGGCATTTTTGCCCACAGGACTGCCGCATACTGGATGTTTTTCCCTTTTCACACCATTCTTTGTAAACCCTAGAAATGGTTGTGCGTGAAAATCCCAGTAACTGAGCAGATTGTGAAATACTCAGACCGGCCCGTCTGGCACCAACAACCATGCCACGCTCAAAATTGATTAAATCACTTTCTTTCCCATTCTGACATTCAGTTTGGAGTTCAGGAGATTGTCTTGACCAGGACCACACCCCTAAATGCATTGAAGCAACTGCCATGACAATTGGTTGATTAGATAATTGCATTAATGAGAAATTGAACAGGTGTTCCTAATAATCCTTTAGGTGAGTGTATATTTATATATTACCACATTTTAATGGTCACTTTCATAAAAATATACTTACTTTTAGGTTTAAAATTCCACATATGGCACACATTATTGTCCAACAACAAATATTTTAGAAATATGTATACTTTAGTCAGTATTATTG
This sequence comes from Romanogobio albipinnatus, assembly GCA_023566225.1. Classification (NCBI taxonomy): domain Eukaryota; kingdom Metazoa; phylum Chordata; class Actinopteri; order Cypriniformes; family Gobionidae; genus Romanogobio; species Romanogobio albipinnatus. The sequence continues at coordinate 62,990,685 of CM042240.1, read as the reverse complement.
CATTCCTATTCTATTGCGCTCCGTCTGTTTGGCGCGCACGCACGCAGTGACGCTCGTTCACGGAATTTTAGCAGAGATTCACTTGCATCACATTTACTGCTCGAGAATATACCTGTGAAATGTAAGTTATGCACTGAGGAAAGCACCACATTTCAAACGCATTAAACAGAACAAATAGGCTATTTATCTGTCTGTCAGCACAAGTATCTCTCAGAGCGTCTGACAGGGCAAGCTGCTTTAAACTATACGGGTCAACTATATCTAACTATATCCAGTTATTTTGAAGCCCTTAATATAAAGCATGTGTCTTGTTGAGGACAAATTGTATTATGCACTTTCCCTGCATCAGCTCATTCTGCGTACTCCGCTATTTTTCAGATGCGTTCGTATCAATCTACTGTATATCGATATAAACGTTATTGCCTCATTCCATATTGTCTCTAAAAAATGTATCAATATATATTGTACAAACTCGATATACTGCTCAGCCCTAATGCTTTACATAGAAAAGTTATTAAAATATTGATAATCACGACTCAATTGCAATCAGTCGGACACACAGTGTGTTAGGGATAACAGTTTCGGACTCAAGACCAGTTATGAAAATTGAAGACCTGGGGCCTCATTTATAAACGTTGCGTACGCACAAAATAAGGCGTACGCCGCTCTCTACGCAATAATTGGTATTTATAAAAAGCAAACTTGACGGGAAAATGTGCGGTCCTTCACGCAAGCTCTGACCCAGGCGTACGCACAAAAACGGGTGAAATGAGAAATGGCGACACCGTCGGGAGATGGAAGAAACACGTGAAAGTGTGTGAAACTGTAGACCGTTGTGTAAAAGAAAGGGCAATACTGCCTCTCATAAATAACATGAAGACTTCACAAAGTAAGTCTTACAATTAACAGCCTAAACGAACACACGTTTGATCGATCTGCAGTGCAATACAAACAAAATCAAACGAAAAGTACAACAGAAATGCAAAATAACATATTTGCAAAAAGAAAAGTGAAATATGTTCTGCAATAATATTGGCATATTATGCAATGCATCCTCATAAATAATATGGTAAACAGAACGAAATAGCTAATGTACAAAACTGATATTCTCGTCAATGTGTCCGTCTGGCGGAGCAGATATAGATGCAATTAAATAGACAGATAGATAGATAGATAGATAGATAGATAGATAGATAGATAGATAGATAGATAGATAGATAGATAGATAGATAGATAGATAGATAGATAGATAGATAGATAGATAGATAGATTGTCCACTGAGGAAAGTTGTTTTCATAGTAAAATTTCTTCATCAGCTACGGAATCATTGTATTCATGCATATGCCTTTAGTTTTATTTTTGATAAAATAACGTATGACGTAGGCCTGTCTCAACCATTCAGAAAGACATTACATTTGCACTGAACTATTTCCCATTTCCATTATAACCGACATCTGTAGCTTGTCATTATGACATTACAACGAACAACACTCAAGATGCATAGCATGGGCTACAAAATAAAATATGTTATCGAAATATCTCCATAACGGATTACGAAAAATGCGTGCAACCTATTGGAAAGCCCGGATGAGTAATTGGTTGGGTTAGTAAAATAAAGAAATTATAGTTTTTAAGTAGAAAAAAAAAATGATGTAAAGAGATATAGTAAAATATATCCCACCATCACCAAACATTTTTGACTACGATTGTGGATAACCCCTTACAAATAGAACTGCATTTGGATCCTTAACCTTCTGTCTCAGAGCAGTACGTAACAACAATGTTCACAGTATAAATTAAATAAAGGTTCATCTTTGTTAAAGTTTTGTTTTTGTATGAACCTTAATGACATAACAGGCGCAGCAGGTATTTATAGGCTGCTGTCACTTAGATTTTAAGACCTAATGCGCATATTTAATATGATACATATCTAATTTCTTTCTTAACTGTTTATGTTCACTTAAGAGACACAAACGACTTCACCGCCATGTTTACAAGAACGCTTGCCAAGACAGCTATTTTTTACATATTTTGTTTATATTTGTCTATTCATGTGCAAAGAGATGCTGAAGAGAAATCAGTCCAGTGTTTGCATGCTATCTGAAACATGCTTCTCTGTGTGCACATGCGTTGGGTGTGCACTGTGCACGGCTGTTCAAGCGAATACTGAGTTCTCTTTTTAAAATTTCATGAATGTGTAAACTGTCAAGACAAAACATATGCAAATGATAAACTTTTTACTGATGATTAAACTTGGCAAAAATAAAAATGGCAAATCACATGCGTTCTGAACTGTGGGGCATGATCTGTGTGAATCACAGATCAACAATGATCAGTTTAACCTCTAGCGTTAAACCTTTTACAGTGCTTGCATTAGGGTAAACTTACCTATTAAGCTCACCAAAATCTACATTAAGACATTTTAGTGCACAGGGTATTGGTTTGAGTACAATAAGTTATGTTAAAATAAAATATGAATCTCTCACATAATATTTTATTTTAAATGACAAAAGCATTTCAATTAAGATATACATCATTAAATGCAAAAAGTCTGTCTATGCTTAATGGGGACATGTTTGTACCCTACACCCTTGTTGCCTTTAAGCTCACAACATGTTTTTTGGGGAATATTCTTGTTTATTTTAAACAAAATTATTTTTATTTTTTTAACAAAGTCACGACCATGAGTGAATGTTTAAAGTCTGTTTATGAAGTATTTACATAGACGTTTAATGTGGATGTGGAGCTTAAAGGGAGCACACTGAGCTTTATTGGAACAGCAAACCCTTTTTTTAATTATTAAATATTATTTTATTTAATTTAAAAGGACAATTTTGCTTAATAAATAATCTAGGTCATGTATTCGTGTCATACATATTTTAATATGAACAGCTATTATTGAAAATTGACATTATACTTTTTCTTATTGATATCACACTGAAGCTGTGATTGCCATAGTAGTGACCCTTAAAGCTCACCTCACAATAATATGAAGTCTTTAAAAATTACAGCAGTGTAAAACCACAGAACATCAATAAGCTGTACATTTATAATATAATCAATTTAAAAGTACAAGCCAGTAATGCCCTTGAAGTAAGATATTAGTGTAGCACAGTCTTATACAGCTAGTAAGCTAACAATGTTCTGTAGCATCTGCGCTATGTTGCTAAAACTATCTTTTGGATCTAACTGTAATTATTTCCCACATCCAGGTTCCAGGTTATAATATGCAAAAATCTAAACATTAATCTCTTAATTTTGCAGTAAGAAGTTATACTTATCGAAAATAAAGGCTTAAACATCTAAAAAAAAATGCACATTTAAGTGGCTACTCTTTTAGTGAAAGTTTTCAGACAGCTTTCAAAACGGCCCCCAGACAGTGTGAACACATGAATACCCATATCTCAGTGTGAACACATGAATACCCATATCTCAGTGTGAACACATGAATACCCATATCTCAGTGTGAACACATGAATACCCATATCTCAGTGTGAACACATGAATACCCATATCTCAGTGTGAACACATGAATACCCATATCTCAGTGTGAACACATGAATACCCATATCTCTGTGTGAACACATGAATACCCATATCTCAGTGTGAACACATGAATACCCATATCTCATTGTGAACACATGAATACTCATATCTCAGTGTGAACACATGAATACCCATATCTCGGTGTGAACACATGAATACTCATATCTCGGTCTGAACACATGAATACTCATATCTCAGTGTGAACACATGAATACCCATATCTCAGTGTGAACTCATGAATACTCATATCTCCATGTGAACACATGAATACTCATATCTCAGTGTGAACACATGAATACCCATATATCAGTGTGAACACATGAATACCCATATCTCAGTGTGAACACATGAATACCCATATCTCCATGTGAACACATGAATACCCATATCTCAGTGTGAACACATGAATACTCATATCTCAGTATGAACACATGAATACCCATATCTCAGTATGAACACATGAATACTCATATCTCAGTATGAACACATGAATACTCATATCTCAGTATGAACACATGAATACTCATATCTCAGTATGAACACATGAATACTCATATCTCAGTGTGAACACATGAATACCCATATCTCAGTGTGAACACATGAATACTCATATCTCAGTGTGAACACATGAATACCCATATCTCAGTGTGAACACATGAATACCCATATCTCATTGTGAACACATGAATACCCATATCTCAGTGTGAACACATGAATACTCATATCTCAGTGTGAACACATGAATACCCATATCTCAGTGTGAACTCATGAATACTCATATCTCCATGTGAACACATGAATACTCATATCTCAGTGTGAACACATGAATACCCATATATCAGTGTGAACACATGAATACCCATATCTCAGTGTGAACACATGAATACCCATATCTCCATGTGAACACATGAATACCCATATCTCAGTGTGAACACATGAATACTCATATCTCAGTATGAACACATGAATACCCATATCTCAGTATGAACACATGAATACTCATATCTCAGTATGAACACATGAATACTCATATCTCAGTATGAACACATGAATACTCATATCTCAGTATGAACACATGAATACTCATATCTCAGTGTGAACACATGAATACCCATATCTCAGTGTGAACACATGAATACCCATATCTCATTGTGAACACATGAATACCCATATCTCAGTGTGAACACATGAATACCCATATCTCAGTGTGAACACATGAATACTCATATCTCAGTGTGAACACATGAATACTCATATCTCAGTGTGAACACATGAATACCCATATCTCAGTGTGAACACATGAATACTCATATCTCAGTATGAACACATGAATACTCATATCTCACTGTGCACACATGAATACCCATATCTCAGTGTGAACACATGAATACCCATATCTCAGTATGAACACATGAATACTCATATCTCAGTGTGAACACATGAATACTCATATCTCACTGTGAATACATGAATACTCATATCTCAGTGTGAACACATGAATACTCATATCTCAGTGTGAACACATGAATACCCATATCTCACTGTGCACACATGAATACCCATATCTCAGTGTGAACACATGAATACCCATATCTCAGTATGAACACATGAATACTCATATCTCAGTGTGAACACATGAATACTCATATCTCACTGTGAATACATGAATACTCATATCTCAGTGTGAACACATGAATACTCATATCTCACTGTGAACACATGAATACCCATATCTCAGTGTGAACACATGAATACTCATATCTCAGTGTGAACACATGAATACTCATATCTCAGTGTGAACACATGAATACCCATATCTCACTGTGAACACATGAATACCCATATCTCACTGTGAACACATGAATACTCATATCTCACTGTGCAATGGTCTGATTAGCTTGAAATTACCAGTGATGGGAATAACGGCGTTATAGATAAACAGCGTTACTAACGGAATTCTTTTTTTTAGTAACGAGTATTCAAACGAATGACTATTTCTCCCGTTACAATGCCGTTAGCGTTACTGAGAATAAAATGCGGCGTTACTATAATTGAGCTCACTGAAACGGTTTTCATCCGAACTCGTTTTTTTTTCTTTCTCTGGTTGGTTGGTTGGTGTGTGTGTGTGTGTGCTTGTGTGCGTGCGTGCGTGCGTGCATGCCATGGGTGTTGGGGGTGGGTGATGTGGTACACATAACTGATGATGATTGGTGGGTGGGAGACAAGGTTGAGGTTGATAAGTTGAGTTTACACACACACACACACACACACACACACACACCTATGACGCACACAGCACAACGTGCAGCTTACACCCAGGAAGAAAGAGTCTCTCCACGTCTGTGGCAAGTAATTCTAATCTAATGAAGCCTCACATCATCACAGCCACAACATTAGTGGCTAAAAACCCAGGTGATAACGTGAGATCCACTACCAAAGAAGTAGTATAGTACTGATAATATTTACACTATAGTAGGCCTACTGATAATATTTACAATAATGTATTGAATTTGATAGGTGTCTCTCACATTGTCCCACAGCAACATTACAATAGTGTACATTAATGTACAATGTTTTATAATAATAATTTATTCTATTTAGTGTCCCATTCATTTAACATATTTAATATTGGGGGAAAGTTATTTGACATATTTGAACATTTGGGAAAAAAAGTAACACGGTAGTTACTTTCCCTGGTAATTAGTTACTTTTTTAATGATGTAACTCAGTTACTATTTGTAAGAAGTAACTAGTAACTATAACTAATTACTTTTTTAAAAGTTACTTTTTTAATGATGTAACTCAGTTACTATTTGTAAGAAGTAACTAGTAACTATAACTAATTACTTTTTTAAAGTAACGTGCCCAACACTGGAAATTACAGGAGGTATTTAGTAACAAACACATCAATTGGTTAAAACATCAAGAACGATGATATATATATATATATATATATATATATATATATATATATATATATATATATATATATATATATATATATATATATATATATATATATTATAATCTGAGCTCAAATAGGTATGTTTAACCTATATTATTGTTTTTTACGACTTATGATTATTAAGAAAATATACACGCTGTCTTTTTCAGAGTAAGCACAACGCTTTGCCTATTTTAGTTTTTTGCGCATGCGCGAGTTGCGAGCACGCTGTTGGTGTTAGAGCTCCGTCGATTTGATTCATAATCCTTGATTTTCTCCTTAACACTCGCTGACAAACGAATATTTTCTACTATTTACAGCGTGTGAATATATCTACGATACGATTCTCTATAAAAAACAATCGGATTGCTTTGATATCACTACTTATATCCGAACTTCCGCTAAGCCGTAGCCCGCTAGCATTGCACGCGTGGTAACTTATTTACACCGGTAGCCGTAGCCCGCTAGCATTGCACGCGTGATAAACTTATTTACACCCGTCACTGTACCGACAATTCGTCATCGTAGCACGTCTGCTACAATGACGAACTCGGATGTGTGTCTAATGTTACCTTTGAGTGCAGGCGAGGACACGTTCGAGCTGCATTCGGTGCTGTTGGAGTTGGACTCGGTGGCGAAGCAGATTAGCGACCTTCTAGACAGACAAGCCGTGCTGAGAGAGCGACGATCAGCGCTTGAAACATCACGCGCCGATGCACACAAGTCAGTGGTTAATAACCTGTTGACTCCGAGCTCGTCTACTCCGTGTGTTTCTTTGCACAGGACGCGATCATCCCTGGTTTCGTTCACACCGGCACCGACACAGCACCGGGGACCGTGGGTTTTTCCCCAGTGGAAGACGCGAGCCAGGACCAGAGCTAGGACCTCTCCGCCCCTCCCGGTCTTCGAGATCTCCACCCAGAACTGCTTCTCCCCTCTTCGCGAGACGGAACGCAGCGCTGTGGTCATCGGTACTTCCATCGTCCGGCATGTCCACGCTACCTCAGGTAAAGGCAAAGTAATCACTCACTGCTTTCCTGGTGCTCGTGTTCTCGATGTCGCTGCGCAGGTTCCCGAGATCCTGAACGATGACGAGCGCATCGGAGCTGTCGTGCTGCACGCGGGAACGAACGACACCAGGCTGCGGCAGACGGAGGTTCTGAAGAAGGACTACAAGAGCCTGCTAGAGACGGTGCGCAGAACATCGCCTGAAGCAACGATCATCGTGTCTGGACCCCTTCCCACGTACCGACTAGGACATGAAAAGTTCAGTAGATTATTTGCTCTAAATGAATGGTTATTGTCATGGTGTAATGAACAGAAGCTGCTCTTTGTAAATAATTGGAATCTTTTCTGGGAGCGACCTAGGCTCTTCCGTCCTGATGGCCTTCACCCCAGCAGAATCGGAGCGGCTCTTCTGTCGGACAACATCTCCAGGGCGTTACACACCACCATATGACTAGTAAGTCAAAGTCCAGATCACAGTCTTTCCTGTTCTAACTTAATTGACATAAGTACCAATGTAGAACATTATATAGAAACTGTGTCTATTCCTCGTTTAGTGAGATCAAACATTAAATCTACTGTAAGATCCAGGAAAAATATAATTGTGATTAAACCAGAAAAGCTAAATATTAGCGAACAAAAACAATTTCTAAAACTAGGTCTTCTAAACATTAGATCACTCACACCTAAGGCGGTTATTGTAAATGAAATGGTCACAGATAATAGTTTTGATGTACTTTGCCTTACTGAAACCTGGCTTAAGCCAAATGATTATTTCGGTCTAAATGAGTCTACTCCGCCAGGATACTGTTATAAGCATGAGCCCCGTCTGATTGGTTGTGGCGGCGGTGTTGCAACAATCTATAGAGATATTCTTAATGTTACTCAGAAAACAGGTCACAGGTTTAATTCGTTTGAAGTACTAGTGCTAAATGTTACGCTCTTAGATGCAAGAAAGAAATCCGTATTATCTCTAGCCTTGGCTACTGTGTATAGACCTCCAGGGCCCTATGCTGATTTCTTAAAAGAGTTTGCAGACTTCCTCTCAGATCTGTTGGTCAACGTCGATAAAGCATTAATTGTTGGAGATTTTAACATACACGTAGATAACACAAATGATGCATTAGGGGCTGCGTTTACAGATCTATTAAACTCCTTTGGGGTCAATCACACACTAGATTTAATTATATCACATGGAACCAACCCAACCGATATAGATATTATACCGCAAAGTGATGATGTCACTGACCATTACATGGTAACTTGCATACTGCGTACTGCTGAAATCTGTCATGTTGCACCACGTTATCGACCAGGCAGAACAATCATTCCAACCACTATAGATAGATTCTCAAATAGCTTACCTGATCTGTCTCAGCTGCTCAGTGAACCCAAACAAACAGATGAACTAGAGGAAATGACTAGCAGTATGAGCAACATTTTATCTAGCACATTAGAAATTGTTGCACCAATTAGATTAAAAAAGGTTAGAGAGAAAACTAAAGCACCACGGTACAACAGTGCTACACATGTTATCAAGAGAGAAACTCGTAACTTAGAGCGTAAATGGAAACAAACTAATTTAGAGGTCTTTAGAATCGCGTGGAGAGATAGTATGTCACATTATAAAAAGGCCCTAAAAGCAGCCAGGGCTGAGCATCTCCGCAAACTAATAGAAAATAATCAAAATAACCCAAGGTTTTTATTTAACACCGTGGCTAGACTAACAAATAAACAAGCATCGCCTGAGCAAAATATTCCGTTACAGTTTAGTAGTAATGATTTTATGAATTTCTTCACTGAGAAAATAGAAAACATCAGAAATAAAATTGTAAATGTACAATCTTTAATGATGTCTTATGATTCAACCGCTACTATCGCCCCTCAAGAACTACTACACCGCTTTACAACTATAGGACAGGAAGAGCTAAATAAACTTATCATTGCATCTAAACCAACAACATGTTTATTAGATCCAATACCCACTAAACTACTCAAAGAGTTGTTACCTGTATTGGAAGAGCCTCTTCTCAATATTATTAACTCGTCTTTATCTTTAGGTCATGTTCCAAGAATATTCAAGCTGGCAGTCATAAAACCTCTCATTAAGAAGCCACAATTAGATCATAATAACCTAGCAAATTACAGACCAATTTCAAATCTTCCATTTATGTCTAAAATACTAGAAAAAGTTGTGTCCGCTCAATTGTGCCCTTTCTTGCAAGAAAATGATATCTATGAAAAATTTCAATCAGGATTCAGGCCGCATCATAGCACAGAAACTGCACTCGTTAAAATCACAAATGATTTACTTCTAGCTTCTGACCAAGGCTGTATCTCAATACTAGTTCTACTCGATCTTAGTGCTGCGTTCGATACTATAGATCATAAAATACTCATAGATCGACTTCAAAATTATACTGGTGTTCAGGGACAGGCATTAAACTGGTTTAGATCGTACTTATCAGACCGCTACCATTTTGTCTGTCTAAATGGGGAAAAATCCAAAATGATGTCAGTAGACTATGGGGTGCCGCAAGGATCCGTATTAGGCCCTCTGCTATTCTCAATATATATGCTACCGCTTGGTAATATTATAAGAAAACATGGAATTAATTTCCACTGTTATGCTGATGACACTCAATTATATATTTCATCACGACCGGATGAAAACGCTAAATTATCTAAACTGACAGCGTGTGTTGAAGATATTAAATACTGGATGACGTGTAATTTTCTGCTATTAAATTCAGATAAAACGGAGGTATTACTTATTGGTCCAAAAAACTGCCCACAAAACCTCTCACAATACAACTTTACCTTGGAAGGATGTCCTGTCACTTTATCCACTACAGTAAAAGATCTAGGTGTTATACTAGACCGCAACCTGACATTCGAAAATCATATTTCATATGTTACAAGAACGGCATTTTTCCACCTTAGAAACATTGCTAAGCTACGTAACATGCTATCTATTCCTGATGCAGAAAAGTTAGTTCATGCATTCATGACCTCAAGATTAGATTACTGTAATGCTTTATTAGCTGGTTGTCCTGCATTCTCAATAAACAAACTACAGTTAGTCCAAAATGCAGCTGCTAGAGTTCTTACTAGGTCAAGAAAATATGATCATATAACACCAATTTTATCATCTCTACACTGGTTACCTATTAAGTTCCGTATCAATTACAAAGTATTGCTACTGACCTATAAAGCCCTAAATGGTTTAGCTCCAGTGTATCTAACGGATCTTCTATCGCCCTACAACCCATCGCGCTCTTTAAGGTCACTAAACTCTAGGCTTCTGGTCATTCCTAGGATATCTAAGTCCACTAAAGGAGGGAGGGCTTTTTCACATTTGGCTCCTAAACTCTGGAATAGTCTTCCTGATATTGTCCGAGGTTCAGACTCGCTGTCCCAGTTTAAAACTAGATTAAAGACACATCTCTTTAGCCAAGCATTCACATTATAATTGCCTTCTATACAACAGTTAAATGGGAACAACAGCATTAATATAATATTCTGAACAGCAGCTACGCTAATTATTTCCCATATGCTTTTCTGTTGTTATCTCGGGACACTAGTCCCGAGGTAAATAGTTCGTCAGCTCCAGTTTGTATCCAGCCTCTCATGGAGACTTCGGATGCCCCAACACCTGTGATGAGACGACTCCACGCCTGTGAAGAGACGACTCAACGCCAGCGTTGTTATGGCCTAAATTAATATACGACTGATTATCTTTTTCGAACATTGTTCTTTAACATTGTGTTTCTAACATTTTTTATACTGTTCATCTATGAAATGCACTTTCTGTAAAGCTGCTTTGAAACAATGTGTATTGTGAAAAGCGCTATACAAATAAATTTGAATTGAATTGAATTGAATTGAATTGAATTTACACGTGAAGGTTGTGTTTCTTCCAGCGCCTCCGGGCAGAGCGGCTCCTTTCACAGTAAATGCTGCTCCACACAAACTCAATCTCTGAAGTGTTTGTATCACAAAAAAGTCTAAATGTTTTAGAAGAATGAAATAATTACTGTTCTATTGGTTCTTTCACACGTCCTTCAACGTACGCCCTTGCAGCTTCTTCCACAAGGGCATCTCTCTCTTGAAGAGTTCCCAGGTAGGTGGAGCATCCAAGCAGTGTCAACACAGCTGAAGCTTCAATTATGGCATCCTGTGCTCCCTCCAGTGTCTCTGCATTCTTGATCTATTTAGGGATATGGCAATAAGACAAAAAAATGAAGCTTATGCGCAAGTTCTGGCAGGAAGATTCAATGTTACGTCACTTATCGCATTCAGACCTATCCAATCAAGTCATAATTCTCAGAGTATAAACGTTCGGTAATTACACGTCTGAGTTCACAGATGCTGACGCCAGAATTACATTTGACGATCCGGATGTTCCGTAGCAGTCGATCGCTGGTCCTATTATAAAATTAATAATGTGCAATACAGTGGCGTTCAAAGTCCATGTCAGCCTATCATTCTGTTCATTGAGCTGTCGCGGCAACAGACGCGTTTAGATCCAGAACAATCACTTTCAATGGAGGACTATCTGGGCATGTTATCAAAGACACGGCTGTGATCTTCATCACCATTCTGGCGTCATCTCTTCATCAGCATTCATCACAGTGATATGTATATGATTATGCATTTCCGATGTCGATTGGGTGTAGTATTTTACTCTCTCAATTTGTCGCAAGCATGCATGCATCGTATGAGACGCGCACCTGCTTGTGCAACGTTGCTCGTTATCGCTTGCTCGTGTTGTAAACTATCCACAGTGCCTCGTAAATGATTTGCATGACACCGGTTACCGTTAAATATTGTATTTTGTTTAGAAAAGCTGAAACAGAACAGCTGGCACAGCATATTAGCCTCTATCATTCTCCCCACGAATGCAATGAAACCAACATGGGTTTTAAAGCGACATGCACCCAGTTAATCGGGGCTTCATGATTAACAGAAGTTAAGCTGAAATCGCGAATGGGTTCAGTGTTATCAGATCGCTAAAGTTGAATTAACTATGCTAATTTGCTCAGCATAATTTTTAAAGTACAGCACCGACATCAGTGCTTGATCTGTTCTCATTCATTCGTGCTATTCATCTTGCAAGCACTGTGAGTTCGTCACATACAAAATGCAATTGAAACTGACACAATAGTTTCAAGCTTAGAAGTGTTTTGAGTACATATTTTGCTCAAACATACGGGGCACCCAGTGTTGAAATGGCTTCCTTGTGTGATTCGACATGGCTTCCTTTACTATGAGGAAGAACTGCGTTCTGTGCTCATATAAAGGTGCCGTTGCTTATTGCTTTATAAATATGCGCTACATATTAATGAATTAGTTAATAAAAGCAAACATGTACAGTAATTGTGCTTTTGTCTTTGCATTACTCCAGTTAATTTGACTCTATTCGTGTTTTATTCAGCTACTGATATTTGGATGCCTCTGTCTATTTTTAGGAACTTTAGAATTTAGTGTTACGTCTCATTCGGTCCTTCTGTACTACGACGCCATGGCTACAAACATGAATTAAACAAAGTGTATCTCGCTAGTACTCAAAGCACCATATGTCAAGTAAGGTTTGCATACAAAACAAGGTTTAACTGGATATTCGATAGCAGCAATAATTGAATTCCGTACTCAATCCGACCCATTTTTCATAAAGATTGCATCCTGTACAGCAACTAAATCGCAGCACGGTAATACAATTATTCAAATCTTTTATGAATATAGTAAATGAGCAGAGTGCGCTCCCTTTATAAACGCATGAAACCATCAAATGCTTCAGTTCAACTAAACTCCGACACTAGTGGAAACCGTTTCGGTCAATCTGACTACATCAAATCATGAATCTATAGCATGTTCTACTCTTCGTTGATCAAACGTATGCACTAAAAGGCAGAATTAGTCAGTGAACAAGCGCTGAACCATTCAGTCCTGATTGTGTATATTCCGTGTTATGTTAACTCCTCCAATTAGCCATTACATTCAAGCGCTCCACAGACATTTACATTTACACATTTGGCAGACGCTTTTGTCCAGGGTGGCTTGCATCATATTCAAGGTGCACATTTGGTATTTTGTTGGATCTTGCTTTCCCTGGGAGTCGAACCCATGGCTTGGCGTTGCTGGCGCTTTTTTTTCTCTTCACCAAAGCTGGCACACACGGTGCGGCTAATAATCATTGTGATTCGTTGCTTTTCAGACTGTAATCCTGATGTCACACTGTCGGAACTCCGCTGCATTAATGTCGGACTGGAGGTTACATCAACCCACTCACATTTGTTTAATTTACTTCAGTACTTCAGGTTACAATTTTATCATGGCTGTTGGTGAGTATGTCAAACATGCTATCAAAGACAAAAGATTTTAGCCTAGGGTCAAAAGAATTTAGGATTGCGATATTTGTCTCAGACTGCCAAACGTGGCCAAAAAAAACAGTATGAACTTGGCTTAGGTTATCAAACGATGACTCTCACATTGATTATTGTTTTTCATAGGTTTGGTTGCTTTGCAGGTGTGGTGAGGTGGGCGTGGTTTCGCAACGTCTGCGGGTGGAGAGAAGGAAAAGGAACCGAGCGGTGAGTAAGCGGCTCAAACGCAGATTACGAACACCTGTCTCTGATTGCAGTAATTGGCGTGGATAGAGCGTATAAAGCCGGGGCGAGAGAGAGAAGGAGAGAGAGTGGGACTGGGACACCACCGCTGCTGCCTACACGAGCTGTGCCATTAGATATTGACGGTTGGAGAAAGTGATTGAAAGACTGCTGTTTGAGACCTGAGTGCGCCCACGAGCGCTGTTATTTTTGAAAGTTTGAGTATAAATAAAGAGCACGTGTCCCAGTCACGCTGACCCCTGTCTTCTTCCTTCCTTGCATTACCGAACCTCTATCACAGCAGGGTTCTATAGCCGCAAGGGCATTGTCTGAGGTTTTCAATTGTTGGTTATGTATTTGTCATGCTGTTCTGGTTTATTTTCCGGGGGTTCTTTCAACAGGTTCTGACGGTTAGATGGTGTTCTATCTAGCTTTGAGCTGGAGTCACGCCCAATGGTTTCGAATCCTCCAACTGCAGATGCTAAGGACTGTGGTTCCCCAACTTATCTATGCCTAGGTAATTCTTCGGATTGGGGCTGCTACGAACGCAGCTCAATGTGTGGAGTCTGCATACTCTATCAAGGTGCTGTGTACATGGTCATCCTCAGTATTATAGTACAAGCAAGATCTGACTCAAACACTCAGCAACTTCAAGTAATACTTTTCATGAAAATACTGGCGGTGGCATGTTTTCTCCTTTATTACTACTCATCGATCCTGTTTTTGTTAGTCTCTATAAGCCTTTCATGAATTTCTCTGTGGCCTAACGTGATCTCTGTCCAGGTGGCCTATTGTAGCCTTCATCTCTATGTGGCCTACTGCGGCTTCGTCAGCGTGGCCTTCGTCTCTGTAAAAGAGGATATCTCTAAGCACATCCCTGCACCCCTAATCATTCTGTAATTTTTATATTCCCCAACGGGTCTCCCATATCAAGAAGGTGGTTAAAACTCACCTAGAGACAGACCTACAGAACTGCAGACCATCTCATCAGTATACCGGACATTCATTCAGGGTTATATGCTGCTACAACAGCAACTGAACGCAGGATTGTATGATGGTCAAGATGGTCGTCAGCATTCTAATATTTTAGAATGCTCAAACCTTCAGGTAATCCTAAGATTAACTATGTCTTAACAAGCATCAGGTAAGTTACAGTTTATCATTTAACTCCTAATACTTTTCCATGGGGTCTATCGAGGCCAACTCATGCACCCACGCTGTCTTCTTCTCACTATGGGTTATCGCAGCCTTCTCTGCACACTGGCTTATCATTCTCAGTCGATGCGTTTTTATTGTACCCTCTCCTATCAAGGCTGTATACACGGCCTAACCTGGCAATCATACAGCCTACGTGGCTTTTTTCGCACCCCAGCCTATTGAGGCAGTATACACGGTCTAACGTGGCTGTCCATACAGCCTACGTGGCTTTTCGTACCCCGGCCTATTGAGGCAGTATATACGGCCTAACGTGGCAGTCCATACAGCCTACGTGGCTTTTCGTACCCCGGCCTATTGAGGCAGTATATACGGCCTAACATGGCAGTCCATACAGCCTACGCTGCTTTTCGTACCCTGGCCTATTGAGGCAGTATATACGGCCTAACGTGGCTGTCCATACAGCCTACGCTGCTTTTCGTACCCCAGCCTATTGAGGAAGTATATACGGCCTAACGTGGCAGTCCATACAGCCTACGTGGCTTTTCGTACCCCGGCCTATTGAGGCAGTATATACAGCCTAACGTGGCAGTCCATACAGCCTACGCAGCTTTTCGTACCCTGGCCTATTGAGACAGTATACACGGCCTAACGTGGCAGTCCATACAGCCTACGCAGCTTTTCGTACCCCGGCCTATTGAGGCAGTATACACGGCCTAACATGGCAGTCCATACAGCCTACGCGGTTTTTCGTACCCTGGCCTGTTGTGGCAGTATACACGGCCTAACGTGGCAGTCCATACAGCCTACGCAGCTTTTCGTACCCCGGCCTATTGAGGCAGTATACACAGCCTAACGGGGCAGTCGATACAGACTACGCGGTTTTTCGTACCCTGGCCTGTTGTGGCAGTATACACGGCCTAACGTGGCAGTCCATACAGCCTTTTCGTACCCCGGCCTATTGAGGCAGTGAATATATGGCCAACGTGGCAGTTCATACAGCCCACGCGGCTTTTGCAGTAGCATAACAATTCCTTCTGTTTATTGGTTTAACACCTATGTCAATATCCATATATATTGCATGTTCAATGTCCATATTCGGTTTCATTTTATCATGCTCAATTTATGGCTAAATAACATCTGTCTTCTCAATGTTTCAGGAATCGCAGTAATTACGACAGGCGAGTATACAATTCTTTCACAATTTTTTGGGGTGAGTAGGTCCCGTCCTGGAGGAACTAATTTCCTCCACCAATTCTTGGGGGTCGGTTGCGCCCCTGCTTTCATCTTCAGGCAGGAAATGCAGAATCCATTACCCTCAATACAGGAGCTACGGACGGGGCCTACGCCAAAGAAACTCTAAATATAATACTTGCTGGTCTGTTAATAAATGTGTTACTTCGTTGTACTCATCTGGCTTCCCGAATCTTTCTGGTAGAAATGAAAGCTTTAGCGTAAAGTTCTGCCAGGAAGATTCAATGTTACGTCACTTATCACATCCAGACCTAACCAATCATGTCCTAATCATCAGATTATAAAAGATGGTCACTTACACACACATGTCTAAAATACCTTTATATGTGTGTTTATAAGACTAACACAATTTCTATGACTCTCCAACTGAAATACGAAAATTAAATACATAAATAACAACAGAGAACGTAAAATTTAACGCTTACTTAAAATATTACTATGAAAAACAATACATATTACTAATATTAACAAATAGATTAGATTAGATTAGATTAGATTAGATTAGATTCAACTTTATTGTCATTACACAAGTACAAGTACAAGGCAACGAAATGCAGTTTAGGTCTAACCAGAAGTGCAATAGCAGCAAGTGCAGGATATATACAGTGGTTGCGTAAGTGCAGGGCATAAAAATGTACTGAATATATATAAATATGTATAAGTATAGAGATGGTTATTACTATAAACAGAACTGAATTTACAGATGAATATATACAGTGAATAAATATACAGATGGCTATTACTATAAACAGAATTTACAGGTGAATATGTACTATGAATATAATATACAGATGGCTATTACTTTGAACAGAATTTTACAGATAGAGGTATACAATAATATGTTAGGCTAATATGAGGAATATAGCAGTGGATTAAGGTAGTGCAATAAATTATGGACAGAGCTATCCGAAAGAAAGTGTAAAAGTGCAGTGGAAAGTGGTTGCATATTACAGTTAGAAGTACGGTGCAAAATGCAAATGTAAACATTGTTACTGTAAATACAATCGGCAGTGCAAATGAGCATATTCCAGTTAAGATATGGTGGTGCAAAATGCATAAGTAAACAGTTGTTACTGTAATAAACAGTCGGTAGTGCAAATAACAAAGTGAATGTAGGTGTGAGGTAGGAGAGTTTGCAGTCTATGAGGGAAGTGGATCAACGGTGGTTTGAGTTCAGTAAAGAGACAGCTCTGGGGAAAAAACAGTTTTTAAGTCTGCTGGTCCTGGTCCGGAGGATCCTGAAACGCCTGCCGGAGGGCAGGAGAGAAAACAGTCTGTGGGCTGGGTGAGAGGAGTCCTTGAGGATGCTGCGAGCTCGATACAGACAGCGTTTCCTCTGGATGTGCTCGATGGCAGGTAGTGGAGTCCCTGTGATGCACTGGGCAGTTTTCACCACCCGCTGCAGTGCCTTGCGCTCCACAACAGAGCAGCTCC
Source organism: Romanogobio albipinnatus (assembly GCA_023566225.1). Taxonomy (NCBI): domain Eukaryota; kingdom Metazoa; phylum Chordata; class Actinopteri; order Cypriniformes; family Gobionidae; genus Romanogobio; species Romanogobio albipinnatus. The sequence goes on along the minus strand of CM042240.1, from coordinate 62,972,739 downwards.
CATACCATACTGCCACACAGTTGGTCAGGATGCCGCAGCGATAGAAGTTCACCAGGATAGCCGAGGAGAGCTGATTCTTCCTCAGTGTCCTCAGGAAGAAGAGGCGCTGGTGAGCCTTCTTGACCAGGCTGGAGGTGTTGGTCGTCCACGACATGTCCGCCGAGATGTGGATCCCCAGGAACTTGAAACTGGAGACACGCTCAACAGCCATTCCATTGATGTGGATGGTGTCGTGTGTGCCTCTTGACTCCTTCCTGAAGTCCACGATGAGCTCCTTCGTTTTGGTGGTGTTGAGGAGCAGGTTATTATCAGTGCACCATGTGGTCAGGTGCTGGATCTCCTCCCTGTAGACAGTCTCATCGTTGTTGCTGATGAGACCAATCACCGTAGTGTCGTCCGCAAACTTGACAATGGAATTAGTTCCATACACAGGCTTGCAGTCGGAGGTGAAGAGGGAGTAGAGAAACGGACTTAGCACACAGCCCTGTGGTACACCAGTGTTGAGTGTGATGGACGTGGAGCAGGTGGATCCTGATCGAACATTCTGTGGTCTGTCAGTTAGGAAGTCCAAAATCCAGTTACACATTGAAGTGTTGATGCCTAGGTCTCCAAGTTTGGCAATTAACTTGGATGGGATGACAGTGTTGAATGCTGAGCTGAAGTCAACAAACAGCATGTGTGCATAAGTGTTTTTACTGTCCAGATGGGTGAGCACAGAGTGCAGTGCCATGGAAACTGCATCCTCTGTGCTCCTATTGCTGCGATAGGCAAACTGGTGTGAGTCCAATGTGGATGGTATAGAGTCTTTTAGGTGTTCCAGGACCAGCCGCTCAAAGCACTTCATAATGATGGGTGTGAGTGCTACAGGGCGGTAGTCATTAGGGCACCTCGGGCTGGAGTGTTTCGGCACTGGCACAATGGAAGTGCGTTTAAAGCATGATGGTACAGCTGCTTGGGCGAGAGACAGGTTGAAAATGTCTGTAAAAACCCCAGCGAGCTGCTCCGCTCATGCCCTGAGAACACGACCAGGGATGTTGTCTGGTCCAGCAGCCTTGTGCGCGCTGATCCGGCTCAGTGCCTTGCAGACATCTGTGGAGGAGAGTGTGATTGGTGGGTGGTCAGCTGAGGGTTTGAGCTTGGTGGCAGTTTCTCTGTTGTCTCTTTCAAAACAGGCATAAAAGTAATTTAGCTCGTTCAAGAAGTTGACATCAGTGGCTGTGGGGGTGGAGTGGGTGGGTTTATAATCACTGATGGCCTGAATGCCCTGCCACATGCGTCGAGGGTCAGAGTTGGAAAAGTGTCCCTCTATCTTTAGCATGTAGCAGTGCTTGGCCTTTTTGATGCCCCTCTTCAGGTTTGCTCTGGATGCGCTGTAGGCTTGTGCATCTCCTGATCTGAAGGCAGTATTGCGTGACTTCAGCAGGAGTCGTACTTCCCTGTTCATCCAAGGCTTCTGATTTGGGTATGTCGTGATCTGTTTCTGGGTTGTAACACTGTCAATGGTGGTATTGATATGATCCAATACTGAGGAGGTGTAGGAGTCAATGTCCGTGTGAGCGCCACTGGTGGCTTGAGAAGCAAACATACTCCAGTCTGTGTTTAGAAACCACAAGTAAAATGCTGGGTAAAGAGAGTCGGTGCGGTGATAGCATTAGCTTAGCACGCGTTCCTCCACGCTTCCCCCGCCTTTGTTTACGATCTCTCCTCCGCCTTCTTGCACTTCCGCCCGGCCGGGTAGAGTGCAGAGTCACGGGTGTCCTAGCGATCTCAGGAAGGAGTTGTAGATTGTCCATAAAACTGTCGGAAATTCGCAAACCAATATCCAAAAGCTCAGCGCGGGTGTACGTTGTAAAGGCACAACTGTTCTGTACGAACAGACCCGAGAAGAACAGGAAAAATACCGCAAAATTGCAGAATCTGGAGAGACGCTGAGCCTCGCGATCTACTCGCGCCGCCATCTTGGTCCAACTATCATTAAAGATTACTCTCATTCTATCATTAAAGAATGACTCCCAACTATCATTAAAGATTACACAACTAACAGCTACACCGCATGGCTTACCTTCAAACACAAGGAAAATGAAATCGGTTTCTTCTCTTAACGGAAATAAATGGTAGCGCAACACGCACCCTCTAGAGGATTGGGGGTATTGTACACATTCTTGGGCTACATAATTTATATTAATAAAGAAATACACAAATTATTTACATTTAACAAATAAAACAAAACATTTAAATAAAAATAATTACTAATTTCAAACATACTTATAGGTTAATAACAAAAATAATCTACAACCATATTAATGCAGGGGTGCAAGTGGGGCTATTTAAAAAAACACCATTTAAAAGACTACTTCATAGAAAAACATGCTACCTTAAATAACCTAGCAAACAATACATATCAACAAAAAAACAATTCAATGCTTCATAAGTAATCTTAATATTATATTTAATCTAACCTAACACTTGAATGAAATTTCCAAAAACAATAAGCCTACATTTTAAAACTAAACTAAATTTTCATTAAATGTATCTGTAAATTATAATTGTAAAATCAACCAAATTAATTATATGAAAATGAATTATACATTTAAAATGCATTGGCTCATTTAAACGTCAAAGAACAATAAGAAACAACTACAAAAAATACTATAAGTATAGAAAAGTCAACACCACAAAAATATATGTGAAAAGAATGATTTATTAAAATAAAATTATAAAATAAACACAACACACCAACATGTCTAATCACAAACACATATTTAACATGAATACAACAAACATTATATTAAAACAACACAAAATGTATTTTAAATACAAAAAATAATTTACAAAATGACAACTACAAACAACCGAACTATCAACAGAACAGAACAAAAACAACGTACATTTCACCATTTCAATTTGAACAATTTACATTGGAACATAGCCTAATACGCTATAACATTTAAACATCTTTTGATTTGATTTGATTTGATTTGATATCTTTAAAAAATAAAAATACAATAATGTTCCAACATTTTAAAAGGAAGAAAAAAGAAAAGAAAAAAGAGTAAAAAAGAAAATGTAATTTAAAAAGAAAACAGAATCTTACTTTCCTGTATAAACATGCTTCTATCTCATGTACGAAAAGGAGTAGGACGAAGTAAAACTTATGTACTCCTACCCCTTTAATTCTTATTTTCCTTTAAATAACATACATATGCCTACACCTACGCATATACATATACACATACACATCTACCGTACATATATATACATACACATATACACATCTCTATATATACACATACATATCTATACCCCTATAGCCACATAACACATACCTACATATAATCATACATACATACATACATACTTTACAATGATCACTAACAAGTATTTCAAGTCATAACAGAGGAGCTCTCCTATTTTCCTACAGTACTTCTTGATACTTCTTAAAAATATTTTCTGTATAATTTTTTTTAAAGAGGAATATGTTAGGGCATTGCTTTAATTTTTCATCTAGTTTATTCCACAATTTAACTCCGCAAATTGATAAACATAATCTTTTCCTTGTTGTTCTAAATCTATTAGTCTTAAAGTTTCCCCTTCCCCTTAAGTTGTACCCTCCCTCCCTCTCAGAGAACATCTTTTGTATATTCCCAGGCAATAACCTATTTCTTACTTTAAACATAAATACTGCAGTTTGATATTCAATTTGATCGTAATATTTTAATAATCTCGACTGCAAAAATAATGAATTTGTATGTTCACAGAATCCTGCATTATGAATGATTCTCATAGCTCTTTTTTGCATTATGACTAACGGCTGTAGTGAATGTCGGTAAGTGTTTCCCCAAACCTCTACACAATAGTTCAAATAAGGTAACAATAATGAGCAGTACAAGATACGAAGAGATTTAAGATCCAGCATATGCTTAGCCCTAGCTAGAACTGCAATGCTTCTGGACAGTTTGGTTTTGATGTATTTTATATGAGGCTTCCAGCATATCTTTTCATCTATGATCACTCCAAGAAATTTATTTTCATTTACTCTTTCTAGGTTAGCCCCCTCTATCTGTATTTGTGCTTGTTGCTTTGACTTACAGTTTCCAAATACCATGAATGTAGTTTTACTCAAATTTATCGATAATCTGTTGGTATCCAACCATTGTTTTATTTTCTTAAATTCTGAAGTGATTAATTCCGAAAGTAACTGTAAGTTGTCTCCTGAACCAAATATGTTTGTGTCATCTGCAAATAATACAAACTTAACTACTTCAGATACTTTACAAATATCATTAATATATAATAAAAATAACTTTGGTCCCAGCACTGACCCCTGTGGGACACCACAAGCCATGGCCAGACATTCAGATGAATACTCTCCTATCTTCACATATTGTTGCCTGTCTCTCAGATAACTACTTACCCAATTTAAAACTACTCCCCTGATCCCGATTCGTTCCAATTTATTGATTAATATGTCATGATTTATTGTGTCAAATGCTTTTTTTAGATCAATGAATACTCCAACTGCACATTTATTTTTATCTGTGGCATTTGTGATTTCTTCAATAAGTTCTGTTAATGCTAGTGTTGTTGAGTTTTTTTTCCTAAAGCCATATTGACTATCTGAGAGTAGTTTATTTTTATCTATGAATTTCTCTAATCTATTGTTAAATAGTTTTTCTAGAATCTTTGAAAATTGTGGTAATAGAGAGACAGGCCTGTAATTTGTGAATTGGTGTCTGTTTCCATGTTTGTATATAGGAGTAACTTTTGCTATTTTCATTTTTGTCGGAAATTTGCCTGTTAAAAATGATAAATTGCAAATGTTCTTTAATGGTTTGGCAATCCCTTCTACTACTTTTTGTATGATTTTTATGTCTATTCCATCATAATCAGTGGATGGTTTACTTTTGCATTCTTTAACAATATCTTTTATTTCTTTTTCATCAACTGCTGTCAAAAATATTGAGCTGGGATTTCTTTCTACTAGGTTATTATATCTACTTTCTAATGTTTGTGGAACTGGAATTTGCTCTGCTAAGTTTGGACCCACATTTACAAAAAATTTATTAAACTCATTCTCCATATTATAAATATTTCCATCCTTATCCGTAAAGTAATGTGGATAATTAGCCTGTCCGGTATTATTTTTAATAATTTTATTTAAAAATTTTCCACATACCTTTAACATTATTTTTGTTGTTTTCTAATAGTTTTGCATAATATTCTTTCTTACAAGTTCTCATAATATTGGTTAACTTGTTCTTATATTTCTTATATCTATTTTCAGTCTCTATGGTTCTGTGTTTTATAAATTCTCTATAAAATGTATTTTTCTTTTTACAGGCGTTTTGCAATCCCTTAGAAATCCACGGTCTATCGTTTTGTTTTTGTTTCCTGCTAAATACTTTAATTGGGCAGTTTTTATCATATAGTAGTTTAAATATTCTTAGGAATTTTTCATATGCTTTATCTACATCTTTTTCATTATCCATAAACTCCCAATCTTGTGCTAACAAATCAACTTTTAATGCCTCCATTGTTTCGTCTGTTCTGACCCTCTTGGAAAATGTTTTTTTATCCTGTCTATTTAGACTGTAATTATTGTCATACACTGTAAAAATTGGTAGGTGGTCACTGATATCATTAATCAGTAAACCACTCACTATATTATTTTGTATGATGTTTGTGAATATATTGTCTATTAATGTTGCACAATGAGACGTTATTCTACTGGGTCTAGTAATTCGGGGATGTAGTCCCAAACTAAACACGGTGTTAATAAAATCCTCCGTCCTTTTGTGATTATTTGTGTTTAACAAATCAATATTGAAGTCCCCACAGATGAACATGACTTTTTGACTAGTTTTTGTAAATGTTTCTTCCATCCATTCCTTAAATGTGTCAATATTCGAACCTGGTGACCTATATACACAACTTACAATAACATTTTTCTTTTTTTCCATACATATTTCTATTGTGACACATTCCAGCAAATTATCCACCACCATTGACATTTTTTCCACCACTTTATAATTTAAATCCTTATTCACATACAATGAAACCCCACCCCCATTCTTATTTACTCTGTTAATAGAAGACATTTAATATCCTTCAATTTCAAAATCTGATCCTTTTTCGCTGTTTATCCACGTTTCAGTTATTGCGATTATGTCAAAGTGCTTTTTCAGTTGTTTTAGATAGAGTTTGAAATAGTGAAAATTGGCGTACAGACTTCTACTATTAAAGTGGATAATAGATAGTTGTTGATCCGTCTTAATTGAGCTGTTAAATTGTTCCTCAGTGTAATAGTGACATTTATTATTGATGCTAGCAAAGAAGTTGTTCACCGGATCAATGTCATTTTCCATGTCCTGTGCATGGTAATCCGTGTACTGCAAAGTGTTCAGTTCCAGGTGCTCATATTCAACCAATCTTTGTAGTAAGTTCGTATCTCCGTTATGTGTTATATTTTTATTTCGCGACATAGTGAGATTAAAATTACAGCATATAGGCCTACCTGTTTATATGTTGTTGTTAGCTGGCATTGTTTGTTTTGGTATGCTGGACCGGGGATGAATAATCAGTTTATCCTGCCGTAAATAGGCAATGTCCCCCTTTTCTCTCGCCGCTCTTAGATCCGGCATGAGTTCTTTTCTTTTCCTTCTGACTGCCTCTGTGAAATCTTCATTGATGTATATTCTGGATCCTTTTAGATTTTTGGATCTTTGTAGTATTTCCGTTCTGTCTTTGTGCCTTAGGAGTTTTACCACAATTTGCCTCGGTCGGTCTCCACCAGGTTTTCCTAAACGGTGAGCCCTCTCTACCTCCACCTCGCGTTGCAGTTGTAATTTTTCCTTCACAACTTTTTTTATCTTCTCCTCCGTCTCCGACCAAGTCTCTCCTTGTGACTCCTGTATCCCGTCGAATACCAGGTTATTTCGCCTGATTTGACTCTCCAGATACTCCATTTTGTCTGAGACCGCCATCAAGCTGTCGCAAACTTTAAAGATATCAGTTTGCATCGAGGTACTGCGTTCCTTCAGATCTATTGTCTCACTTTTAATATCATCCACTTCTTTTTGTGTATACTGCAGGCTGGTTTTTATTTCTTGTAGTTCCCTGGTTATTGACTCTAATCTCGAGTTAGTGGAGTCCATTATTAGCTTAACAAAGCCATTGAAATTGCTATGTTGTTGTTCCAGTAATGCGGTATACATTTCCTTTTGTTGCTGCATCATTTCATTTACACTGCTGATAGTCACATATTCGTCTTCCTGTTTTGTCTCTTTTTTTGGAGGCATGTTTTGTTATCAACAACTGCGCGTTGTATCTCGTTGTATCAATTGGTGATAGATGCAGTTAAATTCTTATTCTGTGTATCCTCTCACCAACATAAGACAGTATTTTTAACACAATTTGCTTATCTGTATACCGCTCAATATCTAAATTTAAATTTAAATTTCAATATCTTTTAAACAATCAAATTTAAATTAACAACTTCCTCAACATTCCACAACTGACACACACCTGCAACAGCAGAAAAGGACTTCTGGGTTGGATAGTCACACGAACTTCGCTTCACCTGATGTTGACACGGACTTCACTTCAGCCGTTGCAGAAGCTGAAGGTTCAGAAGCAGATTGTTCTGATGAACAAGGGCTTTCCTCAGGAATCATCGCCAACACATTGTCGCTCTGAATGTGCAGTTTCATGGAACTACATTTGAGCAAATGCTCCTCCATGTCCTGCCCATCTTCCAAAAGATGAAGGACGTCAAAGCGAACAACATAATTCTGTAAAACGTTATTGAGTTATTGATGCATACATTACGCTCACCGAAATCCCCAGAAATAGTGACATTCGCGGTAGCAGTAGCTTTATACATGCCTGACTTCTGAAGCATGTTGCACTTGACACACCTATGAAACTTTTTTTAAGCTTCAAAGTCCACCTGACAGCACCTGCAGTTCCCACAGGTGCGAAACACAGTCACCTCCGCGCGAGTAATGACGCCGCACACCGTCTTGACAGGTTCTTCTTTGACGTCAGCAGCAACGACGGGACCAAGGTCGGGCAATGCTGTCGCCTCCTCAATGGTGCTGTCCTTAGTAGTCTTCAGAAACAGCTCCCCATTGAACTCCCTTGTACTCAAGTTAGACATTCTGTACGTTTTTCCGAACAAAAGCAGTCCAACTTGAGACTCCCACACTTGGAGGCAAATTTTCCCCGACACATCCTCCACAATGACACTTTGTGTTTCTAGCTGTCGCCCTTGGAAGTCCACATTCTGCGTCCCGACACTTACGTGCACCACCCGCACAGTCACTTCGCCAACCTACATAAAAAATACATTCATTAAAAACTATTACAATTCACATTACACTTATTTACTCTAACTTAAAACGATAATAATAATAAAAACATCCACAACTTACATGCTGCATTGCAGACATTTTCTTAATCTCCCCCACTGTCCTTTTAGATTTAGAAGGAGGATCCCTCCAGACAAAGCTCAGATCGCTCACCACAGTGAGCTCGGTGTGCCGTCCGCACAAAATATCCAGCCCTTCACCGGAACGACCTAACACAGAGATAATGCAAACAAATTAGGAAAAAAGAATAACAAACTATATACATAAACCCATCCAAAATATTCCGAAAATACTTACTAGGTTGTTTGGAGATTCAGCTCAATCTCACGGCACTCCTGCAGTTCTGCGCCCGCAGAAATACATTGCGCTTTTCTACGCAAAACACAGCAACGTCGTGAAAATCGTCCCGACTAACCTGAATCGTGGAATTAAAATATTTGTTTTTCTTCACTGCTGATATTTTCACTATAGAGACGTTGTGGATATAACCACTTACAGTGCTTTTCTCGTCTAGGCCTACTTTACATTTCTTTGCCTCGGATGCCATGATGAGTGATCTGAGCTGTCAATATGCAAATGTGCAAACTCTGCATTCTGGACATTTATATACCCCATCAGTATCAAAACCAAGACGTGACCAGACAGACCAATTAGACATGACAGACAGACATCAACTCATCAACAGTTCAAATAAAGTTCATACATTCACATAAATGTCAAACACAGCACAACTTAAACAACAACTTACTTAAATCTTTATTATATATTATTATTATTAGTATTGCAATACTTTATAACTTTCACTATATAAACATATTTTACATATAAACCCTATCTATATGTACACACATGCAAGCACTCACGCAGACACACATAGGCACACACACGCGCACACAAACTTCTTGATTGATATAACCATTTTATTTTATATTTACATAACTTTAAAAACACTTCAAACACTACTTTCCGATATTACAATGAAAACAAAATGAAAACATTACAACACACCTGCATTATTTTGCCACAGTAACAAAAACACATCAAAAATTATTTATATATATATATATATATATATATATATATATATATATATATATATATATATATATATATATATATATATATATATTTTTTTTTTTTTTTTTTTTTTTTTTTTTTTTTTGAGTGGAGTTTATCTTATTTCTGTTTATTGTACAAGAACATTTGAGTAAAGTAAACATTGAAATTTAAACGAAGACCCGAGTCAATTCTTTGCCCGAGAACAACATGGATTATTGCAACTACATAGTCAAAAAATGCTCATGAAGGTAGTTGAGGGCGGCTCGTGACAAACACTGCTTGGAAGCATTGAAGAATGTTCAGTGAACCTCAGCGAATATTTTAAAGGACTTAAGGTACTGTGATTGAAGTCTTTTACAAGTGGAGATTGTAAATATTAAGAAGACTATAAATGATTGCAGCAGCTTCATTTTACTGCAATGTTCTGTGTGAAGATTGGCTTTCCAATTAAGCAGAATGGCGGATGATTCTGTGCATGTGAATGTGCCTGGTAGTGGCCACAAGAGGGCGCCAAAGCCTACAGCAAAGGCGGCTGAAGAGAAAATTAATCGACTTAAAAATGAGAGAAGGGACATTGGCACAATTAAAGGTCCCGTTCTTTGTGTTTTTTTGAAGCTTTGATTGTGTTTACAGTGTGCAATATAACGTGTTCATGTTTCGCGTGTAAAAAAAAAAACGTATTTTTAACACAATTTACTCATCTGTGTACCGCTGTTTTCACTGTCCTAAAAACGGCTGATGACTTCCTTTATTCTATGAAGTCCCTCCTTTGGAAATACGTAACGAGTTCTGATTGTGCCAGCGGTTCCCGTGTTGTGATTCGACAGCAGCTTAGCGCACGTGGAAAGGTCACGCCTCTTAACGGGAGTTGTATGCGCTTAATGATCTCTACAGCGTCCCTGGGAAAGCCAAACAAAGGTGATTTGACTCCGGGATGAAAACAACAGCGTCTTGACGACATGGCGACAAACACATTCAAACGCAGCACTTCCTTTTCTCCACGTGACCGTCCTCTTCTCCACGTGGGACAGCAACAAGACCACGCCCCCTTTTTTCACGTATTCTTGTGGGCGGAGGTTAGTCTGTTCTACTGTTCTACTGACTGACGTAATTAATGAAGGAAGTACCAGGATGTAGTCCAAGCCGGCCGTTCGCTGTAGGCTTTGAAAGGGAACTTCTGTTAAATAAAATATCTCGCTTGGCATTGAACTTTGAGCTTTATAATTTTACAGGTATTATTTATGCTCTAACAGCAACATTACACACTAACTAAAGTTTGAACAATGGGATCACGAAGAACGGGACCTTTAACACGCAAAACGAATGAAATCGACAGATTAATGCAAGATAAAGAAGATGTGAAGACTGTTGAAAAGGAACTGAATGTCTTTTGCCAGATCCTATGTCATTTTGAGGGGTTGAATGCTGAAATGTTACTCATGTTGTCTGTAGGGATGTTAACCGATGAGCGTTTGACCGATGGTTGACCGTATCAACGTTAACCGATCAAAGTTGTCGGTTGTCGGTTAAAAAAAAAAAAAGTGATCTCTAAATTAGGCTATTTATAGAGAATGGGAACGTGACGTCACCAACGCAATGCATTCGCGGACTTTAGGACACAGACACTACATTAGAGAATGAGTAATAGTGGAGGTAGACTTTAAAACTTGTATTATACAGTTAAAACACATTAGAATGGTGAACGCTTGCTGTGTTATGAACTGTCATAGCCTCTCTTACAACCTGCGTGGAAAACATATCTCAAATCATGCGCAATATTTCAGTTTACCAGCTTGGAAATAACAAAAGTAAGTGAAAGTAATGCTGCCTTCACGTGCTATCGGAAATTTGACAATTCCCACTTCTAAAGTCGTGATTATGAAGTATGAACTTATCACTAACTAAATTTCCCATAACTCACTGCCCGGACTCATCATCACTTATCACTGATCACATTCTTACTCAGAGGATCATCAGGGACTCTAGCCACCCGAACCATGGACTGCTCTCACTGCTCCCATCAGGCAGACGGTACCGCAGCATCAGAACACGCACCAGCCGACTCCAGAACAGCTTCTTCCCACAAGCAATCAGACTACTTAACTCCTGATCCATCAGTATCATAACACACACTGGACAGAATATCACTCAGCACAACCCACTGTAGATACACACACATTATATACACATTTATTTATCATACAGCATCTATTGCACTTTGGATTTCAATTTTTCAATCTGTGAATAATATTTTATACTATACATTGTATATTATTATTACTATTATAGCGTAATGTATATTGTTTAGTGTATGTTTAGTGTATATTGTTTAAAGTATATGTATATTGTAAGTATGTGTATATTGTTTAGAGCTGTGAGAACTACACTCACATTGTGTAAATTATTTATTGTTTATTGTAGTGTATACTGTGCTGTGAGTAATTGTGTGCGCATCAGATGTGTAATCTGATGCTGCTTTAAATGTTGTACATGTCATGTCATGACTACTATGTTGCTCGGAACTGCACCTAAGAATTTCACCTGCTGTTGCACTTGTGCATATGTAGAGTGACAAATAAAGTGATTTGATTTGATTTGATTTGACATTCACCTGTACCTCATTTACTGATTGCATTTCACCTGTGTCTCACCATCCTGTTATTTCCTGTCTATTTATACGTTGGTCATTCATTTACTCACGGCTAAGTCTTGTTTAGTGTTACACTGCAATTCCGAGCATTCCCCTGGTTGTCTTGTTTCCTGGTTTTCTTGTTTTGGATTTCTTGCCCTGTTCCCTGGATTACTCTCTTGCCTCTGGTCCCTGCCTGTTTTGTTTCTTTGTTTCTTTGTTTGGACTGCTTGTCTGTGTATGACCCTTGCCTGTACCTTGGATTACGCTTCTGGATTGCCCTCAAATAAAAGCTGCATTTGGATCCACCTTCGAGTCTCGGAGCAGTTCATAACAGAAGACTTAGCCACACCATGGATCCAGCAGTTCGTCTCATGTGTCTCCAACAAGGTATACGTAGTATTGAGGACTATGTAGCTGAGTTTTTGGAACTCACCCCTCAAGTGGGCTTTGAGGAGGTGTCTTTTAGAGACTTTTTTCGAGGGGGACTGAGTGAACCATTATATTCAATGATGCCACTCAATGGCCTTGAATGGACTTTGGAGAGTTTCATTGACTGCGCCCTACTTATCAGTGGCTCTGTGTTTACTGTGGGTGTCGTGGAGGAATGTGACATTTACTCTGTCCCCGCCAGTCCAGCCGAGCCTGCAAATCACGCCAGTCCAGCCGAGCCCGCACTTCACGCCAAATCTGCCGAAGCCATGGCAGTATGCGTCATGCCCGCCGCCCCTGAGACAGCAAGCGACATGCCCGTCAAGCTAGACCCTTCATCGCTGGTCCTGTACAGCTCAGAGCCCTCTTCATCGCTGGTCCTGTCCAGCTCAGAGCCCTCTTCATCGCTGGTCCTGTCCAGCTCAGAGCCCTCTTCATCGCTGGTCCTGTCCAGCTCAAAGCCCTCTTCGACGCTGGTCCTGCCCAGCTCAAAGCCCTCTTCGCCGCTGGTCCTCCCCAGCTCAAAGCCCTCGCCGCCGCTGGTCCCGTCAAGCTCAGAGACGCTTCACTTCCTGCCTGCCGAGCCAGAGCTTCACGTCACGTCTGCCGATCCAGAGACAGAGCTTCACGTCACGTCTGCCGATCCAGAGACTGAGCTTCACGTCACTTCTGCCGAGCCAGAGACAGAGCTTCACGTCACTTCTGCCGAGCCAGAGACAGAGCTTCACATCACTTCTGCCGAGCCAGAGACAGAGCTTCACGTCACTTCTGCCGAGCCAGAGACAGAGCTTCACGTCACTTCTGCCGATCCAGAGACAGAGCTTCACGTCACTTCTGCCGATCCAGAGACAGAGCTTCACGTCACGTCTGCCCGTCAAGAGTCTCGTCCCGCCGAGCCTGAATCTGTTCCTATTCCTCTTCCCGTGCCTGTGTCTCCGGACAAGATGGCCGCCTCCGAGCCAGTGTCTCCGTACAAGATGGCCATCTCCGAGCCAGTGTCTCCGTACAAGATGGCCGCCTCCGAGCCAGTGTCTTCGTACAAGATGGCCGCCTCCGAGCCAGTGTCTCTGTACAAGATGGCCGCCTCCGAGCCAGTGTCTCCGTACAAGATGGCCGTCTCCGAGCCAGTGTCTCCGTACAAGATGGCCGCCGCCGAGCCAGTGTCTCCGTACAAGATGGCCGCCGCCGAGCCAGTGTCTCCGTACAAGATGGTCTCCGCCGAACCAGTGTCCTAGGACAAGATGGTCTCCGTGGAGCCGGTGTCTGTTCCTCTTCCTGAGCCGGTGTCTGTTCCTCTTCCTGAGCCGGTGTCTGTTCCTCTTCCTGAGCCGGTGCCTGTTCCTGAGCCGGTGTCTGTTCCTGTTCCTGAGCCGGTGTCTGTTCCTGAGCCGGTGTCTGTTCCTGTTCCTGAGCCGGTGTCGCTTCCCTGGCCGCCTGAAGGGTCGTCCCCGCCCTGGCCGCCTGAAGGGTCGTCTTCGCCCTGGCCGCCTGAAGGGTCGTCTCCGCCCTGGCCGCCTGAAGGGTCGTCTCCTTCCTGGACGCCTGCACAGCCTGATCCGCCCTGGCCGCCTGAAGGGTCGTCTCCTCCCTGGCCGCCTGAAGGGTCGTCTCCTTCCTGGTCGCCTGCACAGCCTGATTCGCCCTGGTCACCTGCACAGCCTGATTCGTCCTGGTCGCCTGCACAGCCTGATTCGCCCTGGTCGTCTGCACAACCTGATCCGTCCTGGTCGCCTGCACAGCCTGATCCGCCCTGGCCTCCCAGCTTGCCGCAGCCTCCAGGTCGTTATCCGCTCCACGGGCCTGGCCCTCCATCCCGCCCCCGGGTCCGCCTCCGCTCCACCTCCCTCCGTGACAGTTTTAGGAGCGTCTGGAATCCGCTCCTTTAAGGGGGGGCTATGTAGCGATCACCAGCTGGAGTGCCCTTGAGAGCTACCAGAGGGCACTCCACACTTAAAACTATATTCACTCACTAACTACATTTCCCATAACTCACTGCCCGGACTCATCATCACTTATCACTGATCACATTCACCTGTACCTCATTTACTGATTGCATTTCACCTGTGTCTCACCATCCTGTTATTTCCTGTCTATTTATACGTTGGTCATTCATTTACTCACGGCTAAGTCTTGTTTAGTGTTACACTGCAATTCCGAGCATTCCCCTGGTTGTCTTGTCTCCTGGTTTTCTTGTTTTGGATTTCTTGACCTGTTCCCTGGATTACTCTCTTGCCTCTGGTCCCTGCCTGTTTTGTTTCTTTGTTTCTTTGTTTGGACTGCCTGTCTGTGTATGACCCTTGCCTGTACCTTGGATTACGCTTCTGGATTGCCCTCAAATAAAAGCTGCATTTGGATCCACCTTCGAGTCTCGGAGCAGTTCATAACAATAATGATGAGAATATGTCAGATTTTTTTTTTATTTGGGGTTAATTATCCTGTTAAAAAAGTTGTATCATGACTATTTAACTGACTACTTAAACATAAAATAGTTTAGGGAAATAGAAAGCAAGAAAACATTTTCTGGAATACAGCTGAATTGTGGACACAGAAACACTAGAAAAGTCTATTCTTGACTATTTCTTACCTGGCTCTAATTCTCTGTCTCCTGTGACCCCTTCAGTCTCTGTAACTTTTTCTCCACCCATTTGCTCTACCTGTCTTTCAGCTTTTTTTTTTTTTTTTTAAAGTGTCGTATATCCATCTATAAAAAAGCAATTATGCATTTAAAATGCATACATGGAAACATAACCTTGTTAGTCACCAACCCAGGTATAAAAAAAAAAGTACACTTCCATAATGTACTTAAAGTCCTTTTATTTCTAGGCACTAATGTTATACTTAATATACTAAACATTCTTCTTTAGTACTTCTTAAGATAATCTTTAGAACATCTAAGTGTACTCAACTGTGCTATTTTGAGATCTCATTATTATCATACTGTTGTTAGCTAGGTAAATGAAAAAAATTGTCAACAAAACGTGACTGGTTTGAATAGCAAGCAAGCAATGCTGAAATAAACTGGACGATGGTGATTAACTATAGTACGACCTGAGAATTCACTCCAATCCATTCTATGAAAAGCTAATTTGGGATGGCACATTATTACCATAGACATTGTATACATTTAATGCATTAATGCAGGCTAATCAATAAATTAAAAAAAATCACAGAAAATACCTTCAATAACCTCCTATTTGCTGCGAGACGTCATGAATGATCATTTCAGTTCATTTCTCCCGCCTCCGGTTAACATGCGACAGAAGTGTTGCACTATTGACGAGAGCTATCACGAAACGCATGCGCAGAACAGCAACGCCAACACAAAAAAATTAAATAAAAAAACTTGAATCAAAGTCTTTATTTAATCGACATGCCCTACATTTCTTATTGTCATTTTTATTTAAAAAAAATAAAAATTACATTTTCAATACATTTTGATAACATGATAGTTGATAGGTTTAGGGGGGCTGGCATGACGGACAGGGTCTAGAACCGCCTCTGATTCAAGCCTCAAAAATGTTTTAATTTCCTTTAAAAAAATGAAAGGAAAATGTATCTATTGGTTTTATTAGTGAAATGTTTTTAAAGGGTTTAGTTCCCCCAAAAATGAAAATAATGTTATTTATTCCTCACCCTCATGCCGTTCCACACCTGTAAGACCTCCGTTCATCTTCACTAATGAAGATATTTTTGTTGAAATCTGAAGGCTCAGTGAGGCCTGGATTGAGAGCAAAGCAATTTACACTCTCATGATCCCATTAATGTACTAAAAACGTATTTTAATCAATCCATGTGAGTACAGTGGTTTAATATTAATATTATAAAGCCACAAGAATAGTTTTGTAGTGAAAACGAAATAACGACTTATAGTGATAAGCGATGTCAAAACACTGCTTCATGAAGCTTCGGGGTGTATCGTATCAGCGAGTCGAATCATGATTCAGATCGCGTGTCAAAGCGCAAAACTGCTGAAATCACGTGACTTTGGCGCTCCGAACCACTGGATCGACTCGCTGATTCAATACGCTCCAAAGCTTCATGAAGCAGTGTTTTGAAATCGGTTATCACTATATTCTTTCTTTTTTTTTGTTGGGGAAAAAAAAATATTCTTGTGGCTTTATAATATTAATATTGAACCACTGTACTCATATGAACTGATTTAAATATGTCTTTAGCACATTAATGGATATTGAGAGTGTAAATTGCTTTGCTCCCTATTGAGGCCTCACAAAGCCTTCAGATTTCAACAAAAAAGGCACTTGGAATGGCATAAGGGTGAATAATAAATTACATTATTTTAATTTTGGGTGAACTAACCCTTTAATATTTTCTATACAACACTGAACCACAATTTTATTAAGACAATATACACAATTTTGTGAATTACAAGACCCATGATTCATTTTTTTACAGTTGTTATGCATACTCTGTTTGTGTGAAGATATGGGGGACGTTTAAATGTTCTTGTGGGAAAGACAGTGTATGAGAACTGAACACTCATCGATAAGAGCTACAATGTCCCAGATCATGCACTTAAGGTTAAGCAGTATGTTTTAGGAAAGTATGTTTTGGGAAATGTTCTGGGGAACTATGCAGCATAGCTACAACTTGAAAAAAATTTAATTGTTTAGAAATTGTACAAGTCTAATCAGTATGTTTTGGGAAAGTATGTTTTGAGAAATTATCTGGGAAACTATGCAGCATAGCTACACCTGAAAAAACAATGTACTTGTTGAGAAATTGTATGTATTCACAGGGCATGGCCTAAAAACCAATGTTATGCATACTTTCTTTGTGTGACGACAGGGGACGTGGTACCAAACACTGGCTATGGGAGATATGTCTTCTCTCTGCTACCGCTCTGCTCTTGCACTTGGTCTTTTGGTCTGACTCCCGCTTGTTGGACTCCTGAAAATACTGGAAATGGATTTGATTAACTAGTCAATCAGCACGATTGACAACATTTTCTCAACAAGGAAGAGTTCACCAGGAGAACCCCACTGCCCGCGCAGGACCTTACCTTCGGGCTACATAAAGGACAACAACACTCAATGGCAAGTCCTGTGCCTGGAGCCTCTGTCCGTGGAGGATGCGGAAGATGTATTCATAATTGTAATTTTGATGGTGGGGTCCCTATTCGTCCTTCTTGGGATTGGCCTGACCTATTGTAGGATTGGCAAGACATCTGCCAGAATATTCACTGACCCGCTGTCTGTGGAAATGAAGAACAGCTTCGAGGTGGTGTGTGACCGACTGAAGGCATTAGATCACAGAGTGATACAGATTGAGGAACTGCACCGTGACTTTGGAGTGTGGAGTGCGGAGGCGCAGAAAAGATTGGACACCATCGGGGGTCAGACTAGTGTTTCTGTCCTGTCCATGAAACTGGGCGACATGTGACTAATGTCTAATGTCTGAGGATCACAACTGATTGATTGATTGATTATGATCCGGACAAATTACCGAAGATCAACTAAATGGATTACAATTTTGACACCCGTCCTTCCCTGACCTCACCCCCACCTTCTCCCTATCTCTCTCAGTTGGGAGGTCAGCCTGACAGCTGGGTCTTGCTATCTTTCCCTGTGCACTGCCATATAGAACTGAAGTCGAAAAAATCTGGTTATGGCTAACATTCTCACATTCTGAGGGACATGTCATCAGAGAAGCCTTAAAGAATTTGACCTTGATGAAATTATGTAGAAATGCTGTGTCATCTACATTCCACCAAACGGTTCATTATGTTCCTAAGCCTGTGCAATACACTGAAAATGATTCCAGTTTTAATAATAATTAGAAAGATAAGAGCAGATGTTACCCTGTAACTGTAGTAAGAGTTAACTAGAAGGGTTATGTTTAAGGGTTAAGTTTATGTTTAGCTTGCTTAAATGTAAGAGATGTCTATGTCTCGAAAAAAAAAATGCTAATTGCTTTGTTGGCTATGAAACATGATGTTTAAAATCCTCAATAAGGATTTTAAAAATTATGATGTTTCAAATCCTCATTAATTAACATTCCTGATGTACTGTAATTACATTTATAATCAAAGTCTTAATCTATATTTTTCCTCCTATATTATTATAATGATTTTTAGTGATTCTTTGCAGATATTGCTTAATCAATAGAATATTACTCAATTTTCTGTTTCTTCATGTATGTTTTATAAAGTTTGTTTTTTAGCCTGGCTTCCAGAGAGGAAATATGGATTGGTCTTTTCTTTTTATATTATATTTTATTCCTTTCATATTTCTTTTACTGAAACACTAAAGTATGCAGATGAATATTCTCTGTACCTCTTACTTAGAGAAAGCACATGTTATCAGTTTGTTTAAATTAGAGCTAGCTCCAACCTTGGAGTGTCTGTTATTTTTCTGGTGTTTTGTGTGTGTGTTGAATGCCCAGTTGAAGGTCCAGTATTGGAGATTTTTGCAGACAACGACAGACCTGAAGACGCCTTTCTGCAACTACAGATTATTTCTATTAAGCGTAATAAATGTGCTATTAAATATAATGAAATCTTGAGGTTTTTTTTTTCAAGTTTAATTTGATTGTTATGAAAATGCACAGATACATTAGTTATGTTACTAAGCAAGCAGATCTCGTCCCTCATTGACTACCATCATGTTTTTCCCAACTATCAGTCTATGGGGCCTGAGATCTGCTTAGTTACAAACATTCTTCCAAATCACTTTCTTTGTTTTCAAGAGAATAAAAATTAAAACCACATAACATATATATTTTTAAAAATCCTTACGTTATGTTTTACTTAAGAGGAGATCTATATATATATATATATATATATATATATATATATATATATATATATATATATATATATATATATATATATATATATATATATATATATATATATATATGCTGATCATATTCCAGCCATACCTGTTTAAATGTTAAGAACACTGTTGTGTTACAACCTCATTTATGATGTCATGTTCTTTATTACCATGTAAATGAATCATCAAAACATGTAATTTTTTCCCACTGAACAATCTTTAATATTTATAACAAAAGCAAATATATTAATTTGTATAAAGCATGTAGGTCATTCTTTAGGTTCTTTTTTTATATATTTTTTTTGAGTATCTCAAATATAGGAATATAAAAAACAATTTTGACAACATCATAAATGGAACAAAAAAGAACGGAAAATGCGAAACAAAATACATAAAGAGCCAGGGATAATATAAATTACATTATATAAAACATCTCAAGAGGCACTTAAAAATTAAAAATCAGGCAAAATGTCAGAACATACAGTCACCTATAAATTATAGGGAAAAATAATAATATTATAAGATGTACACAATATTATGCATTGTAAGTATTTAACATTGCTGGATGTATTGTATCTAAGACAAGTAATACTTGGGGGCATTACAGACAAAAAAAAAATCACTATTTATGTAAAATAAATTAGCTAGTAAAATAAATAGATTTATTAGAAAATATTTGACCTTTACAGTCTTATCAACATTATAAAAACAAAACAAAATATCCTTGTACAACAAAGTAAAAATGTATACGAGCAAAGAACATGTAAATAAACAGAATTTTTGACCAAAATTTGTTACATGGACTCATTCCAAAAAAGAGATGAGGTAAACATTTAATTTGAGGTTTTTTTTATGATATTATATGGGACATTCTACCAGAAACGTACATTATCTGTCCTTGAATTGTTTACAGTGCATAAAAAGTATTGCATCCAAAAATGTCTAAAACTGACTGATGGTTGATTTCTGTGAGTTGTTTTGTAAATGAATATGTCATTCATTAGGTTCTCAGAAATTTTTTTATTTATTAAAAACACTTTTTAAAATTACAAATCCTGTACTTGTCTTTGTCCTCAGCCGAATTGGAGCTGCAGCTTTGATAGTTTTGTTATGCTAAAAACTTTTGTTATGAAAAAAACTCCATCAATAACAAGTTTAAGTTATTATCATTCACATCAATTAATTAAAAACATTAAATTATACATAAATTCTACAAATAAATACTATTTTACAACTGTCCCCATGTTTTCGGTCAGTCCTGTCACGTTTACATAAAACTCTACATAAAATGTGTGCGATACGCCTTTAAGGGTATGACTCAGAGGAAGTGACATCATTTTACTGAGGAGAAGCTGACACTGATCAAGGGTGAGTTCTGTCATTTAACTGTATAATTTTATGCTTGTTTTTGAATGTTTTTTTTTGAGGAGGACGAGCTAAAGGGTCAGGCCCTTTCACGGTAAAACATCCCAGAAAAATAATGAAAATGTTTTAGGTCCAAAACATGTCTAAAATGTTAATGAAATCCCTTACTTGCATGTTAGCCGTTTTTTGCTAGCATGCTGGCAGGCTGATTAATGGCGGTTTAAAATAGGGCCTGACAAATCAATGGCATTGTTCTTTTTTTATTACCTTTATTGCATATAATATGAATTTAATGCATGCCATAGTAAAACATTATTTGAAAAAATAGACATTACACTGTAAATGTTAAGCTTTTTATGCGCATCAACATTTATTTTTTATTTTGTCCCTCTTTACCTAGGCCTATGTAGCACTGCTTTTGAGATTGCATTTTGTATATTAATGATATTTCATGATTGATATGCATTATATATATATATATATATATATATATATATATATATATATATATATATATAATTGTCATTTATATTGGCTTTGCGTAATGATGACTAATTATTCCAATTCATACAGATTGCAGTTAGATGGCTTCAGTTAGTGCAGCTGAGAGATAGAGACAATGTCGGGCACGACTAATTGCAGACCCTGACAGAAAGGAGAAACATCTTCAGAAAGAAAGGGAGATATGGATGTAGAAAAAGGAAAGAAGGAAAAGTATTCATGAGTTGAATGAGCGAGACCAAAAACATAGGTGCAAATTATGGAGAGAGCAACAGAAAACCTCTAGACTTAAGAGAAAGGCAGCAGCTCCAGTTCCAGGGCCAGGGCCTTCAAGTTTAGAAAGGGCTACCATCACAGTACAACGTCATATTACAGCTTTGTAATAACAGAGTAAAACCATGGTAATATCTATATTATTACATAAGAAATTACATGGTAATAACGAAAAATTGCATGTCATTTCCTAAGTAATGTAAATATTACCATAGTATTACCCTGTTATTACGATCCGTAATATAATGTGGTAACACAGTTACTTTACATTGTGCTATTAAGTTAAATGCCTATTGAATACATTTGCTGTATCATAGTAAAATGTACTTTATATATGAAGTGATTTTCCATAGAACTACACAGCAAATTAATAGAGTAGTGTAACCTTTTAATGGGGGATGTATGTTGCAGGCAAAAGATAGAGGGGTGAAAGCATTCCTAGAAAGAGAGGAAGAAGCTCCAGGACAAAGTGAAAGAGCTACAAGAGGCCTTAGCAGCTGAAAAAAGATTAAAAGAGCGATATAAAAAAAGGTTCCAACGGGTGCTGACAAGATCAGGGTCTCCAGCAATAAAAGCGACGAGGCCAAGAAACACTCCAAGTGCAAGGAAAGTCCTGTACCATGAGGCATTGATTGGAGACCTACAGCAACACATTCAACAAGCAGGTAATAGTCAGGAAAGAAGGCTGATCAGTAACCTGGTGACAGGGAAGATTGTGAAGAAATACAGGCTACAAAAATATGGCCAAAGTACCCTTGGCTTCACCCGAAGGCGATGGAAGTCAGTAGGAGGGAATCCATACTCTTTCTCAAGAAAGAAATGTGTCCGCATGGAAGATACGTTCAAAAACAACTTAAGAGCCTTTTACACCAGAGACAACGTGAGTCGTGTGACAACGGGGAAAAAGCAGACCATAACACAAGCCAAGGTCAGGATGCAAAAGAGGTTCCTTATGGACCCCCTGAAGAACCTGCACAAAAAATACTTGGCAGAGAATCCAAGGAAATCAGTTTCCTATTCTCTGTTTTGCAGGCTTCGGCCCTACTGGGTAGTGCACCCAACAATGTCCGATAGGGAAACATGCTTGTGTAAATTGCATGAGAACTTGGGCTTTGTAGCTCAAAAGCTTTTCAGCATGAAGTTGCTCAACTCCCCTGACCTGGAAACATTGATGGCAGAAATCTGTTGTGACCAAACCAACAAAGAGTGCATGTACAATGACTGTGGGGACTGCAAAGAGAAGGACTTCACCTTGCTCAGGGAATACGAAGGCTCCACCCAGGTCACAGAGGACACCAAAGGACAAACAAAGGACAACATTGAAACAACCTCAAGAAGACAGTGAAAAAGAAGATTGAGACTACACCAGGTGACCTCATCGAGCTCTTCAAAAACATGCTTGTGAAATTCAAGCGGCATGCATTCAACATCCGACAACAGTACCGATACAGCAGGGAACTGAAGAGGAACATGGCTGAGAACAAATGCATCATACACTTGGACTTCTCAGAGAATTACATATGTAAATATGCATCTGAGATGCACTTTGGCAGTGCACTTTGGAGCATCCCATGAGCAAGCAACGCTGCACACTGGAGTTTTATATGTAGGACAAGACGCTGAGCCAGTTTGCTTCAGCACCATCTCGCCATCACGACTGAAGGGGCCCCCAGCCATATGGGAACATCTAAGCCCCATTCTGTCCTATGTCAAGGACCTCTTCCCTGCTGTCACAATGGTCAATTTCCTCAGCGATGGACCTTGCATGCAATACCGCCAGAAGGTGAACTTTCCACCTTCCTCCTCCACAAAAAGGGATTCCAAGCTGGGACATGAAATTTCTTCGAGGCCAGCCACGGTAAAGGGGCGCCAGATGGGGTTGGAGGTGTTATGAAGAGGACTGCGGATCGGTTAGTGAGCCATGGCAACGATATCCACAATGCAATGGATCTGTTTGAGGCCTTAGTGCACACAGGTACCACTCTTAAACTGTTCTACATAAGCGAAGCATCCATTGACAGGGCAATGAAGGACATGCCAGACGGCATCCCCAAAGTCCCATCAACAATGAGAATACACCAGGTTGTCACTACATCCCCTGGGCATATTTTGTACCGGGACGTGAGCTGCATGTGCACTGTAGACAAGATTTTACAGTGCACATGCTATAACACAAAGGCGTTCAGCTTCAACACACCAAGCACACCAACAACAGAAGAGATAGAATGGGGTCCAGAAGTCATTCAAAAGTGGTACGCCATAAAATATGACGGAGACATCTACCCAGGCATCATCACCGCCATTGATGAGGTTCAGGTGCAAGTGAGATGCATGCACCGTGTGGGAGTGAACATGATCTGGTATAGATTTGACGATGTAATCTGTTTCATTCCACCTCCTCAGCCTGTAACCACCCGTCACCACTGTCACATATCTTGTTTCTGTTATGTTTTTTGCATTAGTCACGTTCCTTTGTCTATGTTTCCCGCCACTTTCTCTGTTCCCTTGGTTTCCCTCGTTAGTCTAGTTCTGTTCAGCTGTGTTTAGTTACCCTCATCTGTATCACCTGTGTCCCTCGTTAGTAGTCTTCAGTGTTTGTATTTAGTTCCCTCGTGTTCATTCACTCCTTGTCTGTTCTACGTTATGTTAGCGTTGTTTGGTGTTCTGTTTTATGTTGACTCTAAATAAACCATTCATTGTGGAAGTCCCGAATCGCTTCTCTCCGCTTCTTCCCGCTCTCTCCTGTGTCCCCGGAAGAAGGCATTTCGGTGGAGGATCGCTTCTGGGGAATTAGGCAGAAGGGTCGGCCACTGGAGAGGTATGTGGAGGAATTCTCTGAGCTGGCGAACTGGCCAGATGCACCGCTTAACGCGGTTTTTCTGATGGGCCTGGACGAGGACACTATTCGATTCCTGGAACCTTCATGTACCTGTGGGTGGGAAACATATGGGTGGTACACATGTGGGTGGGGCTCTGGTTTGGCCTAGGCGCCCTAAGACTCCTGCTCCGCCCAAGGCTCCAGACCCGCCTAAGACTCCTGCTCCGCCCAAGGCTCCAGACCCGCCTAAGACTCCTGCTCCGCCCAAGGCTCCAGACCCGCCTAAGACTCCTGACCCACCATGGCCGCCCAAGGCTCCTGACCCGCCATGGCCGCCCACAGCTCCACCCTGGAGGGGTCCCAGCCAGTCAGACCCCAGTGCTCCCGCCCCCAGGACTCCAGGGTGCCTACCCTCCCTCCCCATTTGTACTTCTACGGCGCGAGGACGCGCCTACTGGGAGGGGGGCGTTATGTCACATATCTGTGTTTCTGTTGTGTTTTTTGCATCAGTCACATGTTCCTTTGTCTATGTTTCCCGCCACTTTCTCTGTTCCCTTGGTTTCCCTCGTTAGTCTAGTTCTGTTCAGCTGTGTTTAGTTACCCTCATCTGTATCACCTGTGTCCCTCGTTAGTAGTCTTCAGTGTTTGTATTTAGTTCCCTCGTGTTCATTCACTCCTTGTCTGTTCTACGTTATGTTAGCGTTGTTTGGTGTTCTGTTTTACGTTGACTCTAAATAAACCATTCATTGTGGAAGTCCCGAATCGCTTCTTCTCTGCTGCACCTCACGACCGTGACAACCACGAGATCCGAAAAGACATTTGGGCAAAGCTTGTGGAGCATAAGGATTAGAAATGTGCCATTCTAGTTGGTAATTGTTATTGTTAAACTAAGTTTACCACATACTTACCATTACAATTTTGTTTTCACTCCTGCCTGTGTTTGTGCCATTTTAGTTGTTTATTGTTATTGTTCAATGAAATTTTACAAAGTTTACAAACTGTAAACTTTAAATCTGCTTAAACCCACTGAATGATAAACCACAAGCTCTCACAAGCGCTCCCTTTATTCATATGGCTCCTTAGACGAGAAGGGTCTGTCTGCGTCCTGCAAGACTACAAGCCACGCCTACTTCAAGGTACGCCCATTTCAAGAAACGCCTACTAGCAACTGCATTCCACGCCCACTCCCAAGATAGCGTGCAAAGTCGCCTCAGGATTGTGAACACGGAGATGAGAGTAAGTTATTTAAGTAAATAAATATTATATTTAGTCTTATATTTAGTCTTTGTTACTGTTTATACAATGAAGGGCATCGGGAAGTTTAATTAAACTAACGTGACGTGACATCATGTAGTGAGTTAGTAATCTCGTCGTGTTTTTCCATCGAAAAATCCAAATTGGGCTTGTGCAAGCAATAAAGTTCGTAACGTTATACGTTATATAATAAGCGTGAGGTTTTAGTTTAAATGTTAATGTTTAAGTTAATGTTTGATGAGCTTTAACAACCATTTAATTGGAAAATCTGCATCTCTCTCTCTCTCTCTCTCTCTCTATATATATATATATATATATATATATATATATATATATATATATATATATATATACACAGGTCCTTCTCAATAAATTAGCATATTGTGATAAAGTTCATTATTTTCCATAATGTAATGATAAAAATTAAACTTTCATATATTTTAGATTCATTGCACACCAACTGAAATATTTCAGGTCTTTTATTGTTTTAATACTGATGATTTTGGCATACAGCTCAATAAATTAGCATATTTTATCCCACCAATAAAAGAAAAGTGTTTTTAATACAAAAAAAGTCAACCTTCAAATAATTATGTTCAGTTATGCACTCAATACTTGGTGGGGAATCCTTTTGCAGAAATGACTGCTTCAATGCGGCGTGGCATGGAGGTAATCAGCCTGTGGCACTGCTGAGGTGTTATGGAGGCCCAGGATGCTTCGATAGCGGCCTTAAGCTCATCCAGAGTGTTGGGTCTTGCGTCTCTCAACTTTCTCTTCACAATATCCCACAGATTCTCTATGGGGTTCAGGTCAGGAGAGTTGGCAGGCCAATTGAGCACAGTAATACCATGGTCAGTAAACCATTTACCAGTGGTTTTGGCACTGTGAGCAGGTGCCAGGTCGTGCTGAAAAATGAAATCTTCATCTCCATAAAGCTTTTCAGCAGATGGAAGCATGAAGTGCTCCAAAATCTCCTGATAGCTAGCTGCATTGACCCTACCCTTGATAAAACACAGTGGACCAACACCATCACTGACTGTGGGTACTTGACACTGGACTTCAGGCATTTTGGCATTTCCTTCTCCCCAGTCTTCCTCCAGACTCTGACACCTTGATATCCGAATGACATGCAAAATTTGCTTTCATCCGGAAAAAGTACTTTGGACCGCTGAACAACAGTCCACTGCTGCTTCTCTGTAGCCCAGGTCAGGCGCTTCTGCCGCTGTTTCTGGTTCAAAAGTGGCTTGACCTGGGGAATGCGGCACCTGTAGCCCATTTCCTTCACACGCCTGTGCACGGTGGCTCTGGATGTTTCTACTCCAGACTCAGTCCACTGCTTCCGCAGGTCCCCCAAGGTCTGGAATCGGTCCTTCTCCACAATCTTCCTCAGGGTCCGGTCACCTCTTCTCGTTGTGCAGCGTTTTTTGCCACACTTTTTCCTTCCCACAGATTTCCCACTGAGGTGCCTTGATACAGCACTCTGGGAACAGCCTATTCGTTCAGAAATGTCTTTCTGTGTCTTACCCTCTTGCTTGAGGGTGTCAATGATGGCCTTCTGGACAGCAGTCAGGTCGGCAGTCTTACCCATGATTGCGGTTTTGAGTAATGAACCAGGCTGGGAGTTTTTAAAAGCCTCAGGAATCTTTTGCAGGTGTAATTTTGATTCAGATGATTAGGTTAATAGCTTGTTTAGAGAACCTTTTCATGATATGCTAATTTATTGAGATAGGAATTTGGGGTTTTCATGAGCTGTATGCCAAAATCATCAGTATTAAAACAATAAAAGACCTGAAATATTTCAGTTGGTGTGCAATGAATCTAAAATATATGAAAGTTTAATTTTTATCATTACATTATGGAAAATAATGAACTTTATCACAATATGCTAATTTATTGAGAAGGACCTGTATATATATACACATATCCTTCAGAAATCATTCTAATGTGATGATTTGATGATCAAGAAACATTTATGATTATTATCAATGTTGAAAACAGTTGTGTAAAACATTTTTTTAAGGATTCTTTGATGAATAGAAAGTTCAAAAGAACAGTATTTAACTAAAAAAGAAAGCTTATGTAACATTGTACTTCCGTTCAAAAGTTTTGGGTCGGTGGTAACTTATTTATGTATTTTTTGGGAAAGAACTTAAAGAAATTAATACATTAATTTAGCAAGGATGCATTAAATTGATCAAGTGACAGTATAGACATTAATGTTGCAGAAGCTTTATGTTTCAGATAAATACTGATCATTTGAACTTTATATTCATTAAATAACCCTGAAAAAAAAATATACATAAATGTTTTCAACATTGATAATAATCATAAATGTTTCTTGAGCAGCAAATCATCATATCAGAATGATTTCTGAAGGATCATGTGACACTGAAGACTGGAGTAATGATGCTGAACATTCAGCTTTGATCACAGAAATAAATTGCATTTAAAAAAACATTCAAATAGAAAAAAGGTTATTTTAAATTGTAAAAATATTTCACAATAATACTGTTTTTGCTGTATTTTGGATCAAATAAATGTTGCCTTTGTGAGCAGAAGATACTTTTTTTTTTTTTAAACAATCAAATAGTACAGTTTCCAAACTTATGACTGGTAACTGTGCGTTTATAAAATATTTCCCTCAGATTTTGAATGATTAATCACATTTGTAGGGTCAATAAAATCATATATCCACTTCAGACATCACTTTTGGCCAATACTGTACATAACATGATTGGTTGCGGTTACACTTTTGTTTCTGTGGTTTTGTCTTTCCTGTCTTTATTTTTCTCTGTTTGTGTCCAGACATGTCTTATAAAACTCTTCACACATACTTCTATATAAAATAAATGTTCAATGTTTACCTTTTGGTTTTGAACATTTAAAGTACCTTATCGAAACATCCTAAGGTTTCTCAAAGAAGATACCTCTTGGCAGCCATGTTCCCCTGGCTTGTCAACACTTTTAAAACTCTTATTAAGTGGTCATGTTCCCCTGACTTGCACTGTTCTTTATAAATGCAGTGTTGTTTGGCTGTCATTTTCTCTGACTTTTCAATATAAATAATCACTATTTTTGCATCATGATCACTTGCTGTAAGCAAGGTGTCCATGTATCTGTTATATATATTTTAAATTCTAGAATAGTTCTAAAATGTGTTCAGAATGATTGTAAATTATTGACACTATTGATTTGCAACTTTATCAGGACTGTTGCACACCACCTGGTTCCTGGATCATGGACAGAGTATTCTGGCCTGGATCTAAAGGTATGAAACAGTCATTTGCAGAAAATGTTTAAGCAATAATAACTATTTTCACTAAACATGTAATTTCACAATACAAAACAGGGGCTTCCTAAACAAGAATATGGCATCGACTGTGGGATTTTTATGATCATGGTGAGAGACGAATTTTGGTAAAATGTCAATGTAGTGTAGCTTTGTGTGGGTGAAGGAAGGAAGAAGACGGGGTCGGCTTAACTGGGACTGCACTTTATTGAGCTCACGCTCCTCAAAACTGTTGCAAGCGCTCAGCGCATTCAAACTCAAACTCATTAATTTTCTCAATAACTCGTCACTTCAAAACTCCAGACTCTCTCTCAGTGTACAGTCTCTGCCGACGTGTGTCAGTCCCAGTCCTGATCTCTCTCTCCCATCTCTCTCTCTGCTGCAGCTTATAAGCAGTCTCTCCAGCCAATTACTGCAATCAGACACAGGTGTTATTCATTTGCACTTGACCTACTTACCAACCGCTCGGCCCCGCTCCCTCTCTCCTGCTACAGACCTCGCAAAACCACGCCCCGCCGCCACAGTCAAAAAACAGATAAAATATCTGTTTAACTGGGAGGAATGATTATTTTACTGTATTTACAGTATTCCTGGTATGTTGCAATGGAGGCACAGTTTGATTTCACAATTATAAGTAAACTTAATTAGCTAATACACACCTACAGTAGTATATCTGTATGTTATGTTTATTAATAAACATAACATTTATGTACATTACTATTGCATGTTAATATCTGATTCTTAAGTGCGGGACTTTTAATTTGTGTGGGATTTTTAATTTGACCTCTTTTCAGGATGACATGCCTTATTTGAGGCGGTGGTGGTGTAAACTGCTAATTGAGAACCTTCAGATTGAAGGGTATGGATTTGTTGGGAAAAGAAAATGAATCACAGTATTCTGGCAAAGCGCGTCACATTTGTTTGTTTGTTTTTTAGGCATGGCCGAAGGTTTGCACATTTCACACAGGAAGGTTTACTGATGAGCAGTGGATATCTTCCCCCGATCTTACGTATCCCACGGAAGAGAAAGCATGTGGAGGTATGAATCATTTCATTCGAGTGATATGCTGTGCAGTTTGATGCACTACTCAGACCTCTTCAACTCTGCTCCTGGAGACCCACTGTCCTGCACAGTAAAGCTCCAACCTAGGGCTGCACTATATTGGAAAATATTACGTTATTATTATATTAATAACATTGCATTATTTTGTTTGTCTGCGAGTACTTCTATGTATGTCACATGCATGACCTTTCTGACGTGATGACATCATATGACGTTAAGAAGCACAACACAGAAGTTGTGCATTTGAGTTTAAAAAGTTAAAAAGAAGAAAAGCGAAAAAGAGGTGTTCGCATGCTGTCTGCTCTGTGTGTGTGCACAGAAAACATTTCTGAAGATCCAGTTTCATGACAACACCCACCCACAGAATTCAAAGATTATATATTAAGCTACTTTGGTAACGCTTTAGATTACAGCCTGTAAAGTACTGTGTATGTCAAATTAATTTTCCATGTTTCGAGGCAAGTAAAACTATTGCAAATTTTTTTTAAAGGTCCCGTTCTTCGTGATCCCATTGTTCAAACTTTAGTTAGTGTGTAATGTTGCTGTTAGAGCATAAATAATACCTGTAAAATTATAAAGCTCAAAGTTCAATGCCAAGCGAGATATTTTATTTAACAGAAGTTCCCTTTCAAAGCCTACAGCGAACGGCTGGCTTGGACTACATCCTGGTACTTCCTTCATTAATGACGTCAGTAGAACAGACTAACCTCTGCCCACAAGAATACGTGAAAAAAGGGGGCGTGGTCTTGTTGCTGTCCCACGTGGAGAAGAGGAAGTGTCGTGTGGAGAAAAGGAAGTGTTGCGTTTGAGTGTGTTTGCCGCTATGTCGTCAAGACGCTGTTTTTTTCATCCCGGAGTCAAATCACCTTTGTTTGGCTTTCCCAGGGACGCTGTAGAGATCATTGAGCGCATATATATCTCCCGTTAAGAGGCGTGACCTTTCCACGTGCGCTAAGCTGCTGTCGAATCACAACACAGGAACCGTGCCACGTTTGCTAAGCTGCGGTCAAATCACAACACAGGAACCGCTGGCACAATCAGAACTCGTTACGTATTTCTGAAGGAGGGACTTCATAGAACAAGGAACTCATCAGCCCGTTTATAGGACAGTGAAAACAGCGGTACACAGATAAGTAAATTGTGTGAAAAATACAGTTTTTTTACACGCGAAACATGAACACATGTTATATTGCACACTGTAAACACAATCAAAGCTTCAAAAAGACACGAAGAACGGGACCTTTAAAATACTGCCGCAATATACACTTGTTCTGTGCCTTGCCTAAGTGGTGCTTGTTATTCCATGTAGTTACAGGGTAAGTGTGAATCTGCGGGCTGTAGATTAAAGTGGTGTTTGTTGCAGATTGTTCACACTTAACCTGTAACTACATGGAATAACAAGAGTATATTTCCCCAGTATTTAAAAAGGAAGTTTTAGTTGACTTGAAACATGAAAGCTCAAACTAAAACAGATGCACTTTTGCTATCAAAATAATTACTGAATAAATGCACTATGTACCCCATAATTTAAAAAAAGCCTTTACATTATTATTACAAAAAGGTTTGTTCTTGCTAAATTGCACCCAAGCGCAAGATTGTTGCCTATCATAATAGAATAATTACCCTTTAATTAAAAAATACTTGAATTTTCCTGGTAATTCCCCCTTTGTTCCCCAAACATTACATATTGTTCTCTTATTCCTACACATACTTACTTTATAGTTACATTATAATTACCAAAAGTTACGCTGTAAATTTGTTTGACTTTTTTTTACTTTTACTTTCCAGGCTGTAATCTAAGCATTACCGCTACTTTTATACATTGTACTCTTAATTGTTAGGGCTACTGTTTCAGTTGTTGGTAACACTTAGAACTGGGTTGGGCAACTCTGTTCTCTGTTGTGTTTGATTAGGGTTGGAACTAAAATCATCTGGACATCAGCCCTCCAGGAAAATAGTTGCTCATCCCTGCCCTAGAATAAGGATACATTTATGAACATTAGTTGATTCATTAGTTCAAATGAACTGTCGATTGTACAGCATATATTGTTTAATGTTTGTTTATATACATACTAATATATTTTTTAAATATGTATATGTTAACATTTAACTAACATGAACCTTAACAATAACCAAGATTAATACATTCGTGAAAACTTTATTGTTCATTGCTAATTTATGACACGTAATGTAGTAACTAGGGGTGTAACGATTCGTTTTAACAACGATTCGATTCGTATCACGATTTGAGGTTGTCGATACGATTCAAGGACGATTTTGGTTCATTTAGAACGAAACGATCCGAAACGATTCAGTGACTTGAAATCGATTCAGTAACTTTTTAGCCAAAAATTGTGTGACTGAAATAAATATTTGGATACTGGTCAGTGCAGGTGAAGTTTCCTAGATTCCTGTTGTTTCTTGTAAGGGAATCAGGTATCAATTAATTATGGATATAAACAAACAAGTAAACAACAATTAATGGCAAATGCATTCAAATTTTATTTGAATAAAGTGCAACCAACAGTTTAGGTTGAATTAACAGGAAGTTAACCTTTTCTGCTCTCATTTTCAATATTCAATACATTTTCAATAAAAGCACAGTAAGTGCAACCAACATTTCAACAGTAGGTTAACCTGCTACTTCTGCTTTTGTTATCCAACATATTAATATTACAATATTAATATCAAAAATAAAGTGCAACTAACTTCTCTTCAGGTTTAATTAATAGTAGGTTTACCTGTTACTTTTGCTGTTGTTTTTCAACATTAAAATAATACAAATACAATATTAATATCAAAAATAAAGTGCAACCAACATTTCTTCAGGTTGAATAAACTGGCTGAACCTGCTACTACTCTCAGTTTAATAAACAAACAATATTTAACAAAAGATAAAATGTAACCAACTACTCTTCAATGACTATATTTCTTTTTCAAAAATATCAACATGATCTGACCGCAGAACACTTCTCTGTACGTTCACTATGTCGCCAGCAGTACTACAAACTCGCTCTGCTGGCACACTGGTCCCAGGAATGCACAGGTAACATTTAGCAAGGGTTGAAAGTACAGGTAGCTGTTTCTCCTGGTGGCTTGATCATTTCTCGCTGGTTGGCTTCTCCTCTGCCATCCGCTATGTTTTGTTTTCTTAGCGCTGCTGCCGATGCGTGCGTTGCGATGATGTCACAGATAGGCAGACTGAATCGAGTAACGTTTAACGCCGTTATCATTAAAAGTGCTAAGAAAAAACATCCATTTAAAGTCTGACGTGCTTAAATCCAATGCGTTATTTCCTATGATCGATACAATCGATTGATTACCTTTTAAAACGATGTTAGATCGATATATGTCGTCCGGAAGGCCAACTTGCCGAGCACAGATCGATGTAGTTAGATCGTAGGAAAATAAATCGATACATCGATGTAGTAGATGAATCGTTACACCCCTAGTAGTAACTATTGTTACCAATTGTAACCTTATTGTAAAGTGTGTTTTTCTTTTTTTAAGGTTGAGCTGTGAAGCCTCAAACAAGAAGTCAAAGACCTCATTGTACCGGCTCTGACCCCATCATTGTTTAGTGACCACTGTCTTATTTGTTTCTCCTGTTTTTAGTTTTTTTTTAAAGTAGAATATGATTGTTCATTGTTCATTTACTTTAGTTAACAAATATGAAATACTTGATTTTGAATAAAAATTAAATGGACTACCTTTTACTTCTACTGTTAGTACTTTTATATACTTACCTTTACTTTTATATGCTTATATGATATATACTGTGACGAGCATCCTGAGAGGAGTCAGCATCGCCCTGGCAACCAACATAAAACACCTGCAAATCCTTACCCCGGGCTGATCGGTCACAGCTGCACCTCATCAGCCACAGACACAAAAGCAGCACATGCTGACCAGACGGACCATTTTAACAAATCCATTTTAAAAAAGTGCACTTAAGTGTGTTTATAAATATTGTCATTAAAGTGTATTCTCTTTAAGTACACTTAAATGGCCTTTAATTTTAATTATATCATATTATCTGCAAGTGCACTTTTTAAAAAGTATACTTTTAAGATTT
This sequence comes from Romanogobio albipinnatus, assembly GCA_023566225.1. Classification (NCBI taxonomy): domain Eukaryota; kingdom Metazoa; phylum Chordata; class Actinopteri; order Cypriniformes; family Gobionidae; genus Romanogobio; species Romanogobio albipinnatus. Next base: position 62,938,818 of record CM042240.1, on the reverse strand, counting down.
TAAGTACACAAAAAGTACACTTTCAATACAATTAAGCACACTACTTTTTCACAAGGGTATACATTGAGTGGAAATGCTGTTTAAAATAAATGTGAAAAATGTAATAGTTTTACACAAGTGATCAAAAGTTCCCTTCCGTACACAGGTCAGTGGAGTTCATTTCTATAATGTTGTAATGTATAAAGTGGGAAGATGTCTTGTATCAGATCTGTGTATTAAAGCGCAAGCCTCGGCGACTGCTCTCTATTCTGTTATGAATCAAATACAGAAACTCAATTGTGACATCACAGTAGACAATCAAGAGGGAACTTCAGAACGTTGCATCTCGAGATGGTCTCTCATATTTGATGCTCAAAACTTGCTTTGTGTGCACATCTTTTCTTCTTTTCTTCAACAGTTATCACTGAATTTGGATTTCGTGGCCACACATTTGCACAACGAAGAATTCAGCCAAGAGGAAAGTGCGAAAAACATCATCAGATGCCAGAAGTCAACAACAAGTACGTTTTTACAAATAACTATTTGGCAGATATGTTAGTTAAAAGTGCACAACGTAACCTATAAAACTTTGACTGGGCAGCTTTGTGCCCATAGCACAATTTATACTACATTTGTGAGATTGTATTACATTTTGTAAGAGAGAGCACGAGCAAAACGCGGCACTTCTGTCGGCTTCTCCAGCGGCCAGGGATTTCTCCTGCAGCACATGCCGCTGGACAATCAGATAAGCTGTCCAAAGCTGAAATTGATTTAATATCGAAATTGTGCAGCACATCAGAAACTCGTTCTGTATAACAGGAAATATTCATTCATATTTAATATTAACGTTGCAAATTAATATTGAATAAACAGCATTTTTTATGAAGGCGTGGTATATGATTTATGCCGCTTCAGAGAAACAGTCTTATAAACATTTGCGTGATTTTATGCCGCTTCAGATTTGGTTTCTGTGGCGTTTTTTCTGTGTAAAGATGGCCATTTATAACTTGTGTAAAAGCCACTTAAGAAAAAGTGTGCCATATTATATTTCTTCTTTTGTTTAATGCCGGTTTACATGGTGAGTATCGCCACCTAGTAGGCTATTTGTTGGCTGTGCAATCATTCTTAATATTTTCGTTTAATAATCACAGTGGCAATAATCACTGTGAATAAGAACTTTGCTGTTTGTTTGATGCAAATTATAATAAAAATACTGATTAACGTTAAACACTTAGAGAACGCAAAGAGAACACGGCTATAATAGTTTTTTTATTACTGGAAAGGTACGAAGATAAAACATGTTTTTATTATAGAAATACATTATTATAGCATACAAAACGTCCTGTTGCAAAGGAAAAAAAAACTCTGAATGTCGATCAATGTGCGAGATGATGTGAATATATACATTATAGCCTACTTAGGCTATACAAGGAAATTTCCAACTTCATACATTACAACCTGTAAAAAAAATTTTTTTTTTATATTAAATCCATTTTTTCAGATATAGATTTTGATTTAATACCTTTAAATTATAGATTTTTTTTATTTTATAAAGTGCATTTCAACAAAATAACATTATATAGCTAGCACAATGTAACAAGAAGTCCACTGGAAGGCGAGTTGAAGAACCCAGGTGCAGTCTCTTTATTAACAAATTATAAAACATGAATCAAAGGCGTTGCGAAACAAACTCGGCTTTACAAAACACTCACCAACTCAGCAGGTTTACATATTCAATAACAGACCAAGACCATGGCAAACATGAGGGCTTAAATACACTGAGACAAATGACTAGACAAGTGACACCTGTGAACAGTGATTCACAGTGAATTAGTGTTTGGGTTAATATTCCCGTTGTCACAAGGCTGACGTGTTACTAAACTATGTTTTCTTTCGCATTTTATTGCCCTTAAACTGTCCATACACACAAGGTTAAATCACACAAAGTTCACATAAACACAGTCGATGTCTGTGAATGTAAACACCTGGGAAAGAAATCGCATGGACATTAGATCTGTGTAGTATTAAAGCGTAAGCAGCGTAATGTACCGTATTGATCACATGTACAAGTGCTCAAAACATGCTTTGTGTGCACATATATATATTTTTCTTCTAACCGTTATCATATCATTGAATTTTCATTTCTTGGCCACACAGATTTGCACAACGAGGACTTCAGGCAACAGGAAAGTGCGATAAAACAGTCTACAGCAGATGCCAGAAGTCGACAACAAGTAAGATTTAACAAATAACTATTTATCAAACATGTTATAGTTAAAGGTACACAATGTAACCTATAAAACGGGGACTGAGCAGCTTTGTGCCCATAGCGCAGTCAGTTGTAGCAATGGACAAAAAGTGCACATTGACAAGTTGGATATTTAGGCAAAGCTGGCAATTCACCCCAAGTCAACACCTTGAGTTAGGACTAGGGTGTGTCCTGTAAGGTGGTGGGTGGGACACAGGCCACACCCTATATTGCCAAAAATCGACAGGACAGTTTTTTTTTTTTTTTTAAAGATGCTAATATCTGAAATATAGTTACATTTGTAATGAAACAGTCAAATACACGTTCAAATGACAAAGCAAAACTAATACCCAGATATAATTATTTTAAAATACGAAATCTGTGAAAAATGGGCCTTTTTGTCGTATTGGCTCCTAGCTCTGGTGCAGCACTCTGGGCGGGACTTGCTGGCTATTTGGGAAGAGAGGGCTGTTCACCCCAAGTCAGCACCTTGAGTTAGGACTAGGGTGTGTCCTGTAAGGTGGTGGGTGGGACACAGGCCACACCCTATATTGCCAAAAATCGACGGGACAATTATTATTATTTTTTTAAAGAAGCTAATATCTGAAATATAGTTGTATTTGTAATGAAACAGTCAAATACACGTTCAAATGACAAAGCAAAACTAATACCCATATATAATTATTTTAAAATACGAAATCTGTGACGAATTGGCCTTTTTGTCGTATTGGCTCCTAGCTCTGGTGAAGCACTCTGGGCGGGACTTGCTGGCTATTTTGGAAGAGAGGGCTGTTCACCCCAAGTCAGCACCTTGAGTTAGGACTAGGGTGTGTCCTGTAAGGTGGTGGGTGGGACACAGGCCACACCCTATATTGCCAAAAATCGACGGGACAATTATTATTTTTTTTTTTAAAGAAGCTAATATCTGAAATATAGTTACATTTGTAATGAAACAGTCAAATACATGTTCAAATGACAAAGCAAAACTAATACCCAGATATAATTATTTTAAAATACGAAATCTGTGACGAATTGGCCTTTTTGTCGTATTGGCTCCTAGCTCTGGTGAAGCACTCTGGGCGGGACTTGCTGGCTATTTTGGAAGAGAGGGCTGTTCACCCCAAGTCAGCACCTTGAGTTAGGACTAGGGTGTGTCCTGTAAGGTGGTGGGTGGGACACAGGCCACACCCTATATTGCCTAAAATCGACGGGACAATTATTATTATTTTTTTAAAGAAGCTAATATCTGAAAACACCTTGCCGTGGGCCCCCCACTCACGGGAGGGACCGTAAGGGGCCGGTGCAAAGTGAATCGGGCAGCAGTCGAAGGCGGGGGCCTAGACGACCCGATCCCTGGACACGGAAACTGGCTCTTGGGACATGGAATGTCACCTCGCTGGCGGGGAAAGAGCCTGAGATTGTGCATGAGGTTGAGAGGTTCCGTCTAGAGATAGTCGGAATCACCTCTACGCACGGCTTGGGCTCTGGAACCACACTCCTCGAGAGAGGATGGACGTAAGGCGAAGCTCTCGATTTACCGGTCAATCTACGTTTCTACTCTCACCTATGGTCATGAGCTTTGGGTCATGACCGAAAGGACAAGATCCCGGATACAGGCGACCGAAATGAGCTTTCTCCGCAGGGTGGCTGGGCGCTCCCTTAGAGATAGGGTGAGAAGCTCAGTCACTCGGGAGGAACTCGGAGTTCCTCTGTGATGAATTGGCCTTTTTGTCGTATTGGCTCCTAGCTCTAGTGCAGCACTCTGGGCGGGACTTACTGGCTATTTCGGAAGAGAGGGCTGTTCACCCCAAGTCAGCACCTTGAGTTAGGACTAAGGTGTGTCCTGTAAGGTGTTGGGTGGGACACAGGCCACACCCTAGATTGCCAAAAATCGACGGGACAATTAAACCATGATTATGTTGTAATACCAGTGTAATACCCAAATTAAAATACAAATTTGTGTCCTCATAAATCGCATAAGCACACACAGAGAGAGAGAGAGAGAGAGAGAGAGAGAGAGAGACAGAGAGAGAGAGAAACAGAGAGAAAGAGAGTTTCAAAAATAACACAACACTGCCATCTTTTGTTGATAGAGGGGAGGGCACACAGAGAGCCAAAAAGATTATTAAACTTTGACACATTGCCAAGGCAACAGTATTTAAAATATCAGGAATCCATTCATATGTCTGTATCTGCCATGTTTTGTCATTATACTGATGAAGTTTGAAGTAATCCGGGTGAAAACTAGACAGTGATTTTTCTTGTAGATTCAGTTTTTTAAATATATGATGGGTACAAATATTTTCAGCAAATTCCTTCTTAAGAACAACATTTTGAGGTATATATGTTGCATATGTTGTCCAAAGTAATATTTGAAAGGAAACAACGTGATTCATTTTGACAATAAATTATTGTAAATGTCAGAATAGTTATTTTATAAAGTCTAAATGTGAATAAGAGAACTATATTAGTAAGTATGTACTACTAGCAATTACTATTTTAACCAGAAGGTGGTAGCAGAGTACAACTCACTGGCTTACCTCATTTTAAAAATGCTTGTGTTAATAATTTTCTTGTTAACTCAATTAAATAGGCTTACACACACAACAAAAAGTTTTGAAAAGAACAATATTAGTGAGCAGAATTAACCTAATAATATGGCTTAAGTATTGTCTGTGAAATTGGGGGAATGATATTACCACTGACTCTCAAATCATTATTTAACTTACCACAACTATCAGTCCAAATTAAATACAGTATATCGAAAATGTACTTACAATGATAAATTATACAATATACACCAACAAATGCGTTCAATTATATAGTATATCAAATGTAAATATTGTTTAATCATTAAGAGCCTGTGTCAAATGTCCTGAACGGGTTGATGTAACTTCTCTGTGAAAAGTTTTTTTTTTTGTTGAGAAATCTATCACCAGCACACAGCACATATTTACACATTCAACAAAGGATACTTTTCTGATGACTAAATTCACGTCTCGCGCACGCACTGTACGCTGACACTTGCATAGGCGTATGTGAGAATTCAGACTTTAGTGAGAACCTGAATAGATTTCCATTTATTTTATATCAGCTAATGATATTTCTTACCCAAGATCTTCCTCTAAATTTATCACAAACATGAGCAATACATTTAAATAAATAATCGTTTTTCCGATAATAAGCTTACTGATGAATGTGTTAATTCGTTTTCAATTTGTAACAATATAAGTGAGGACGTTTGGTCTTGAAATATATTGTCAAAACAAGTTGAAGAATATGAAAGCGCACGTACACACACAGCGCTCTTCTAAACTGTAATTAAGATCACCTGTCTCTAATTATCGTTTCATTATAACCTGATTTTGTAAACCCGCACCCGCAGTGCTTAAAACCGCATCCGACCCGTTTTCCGACAACAGCACTAAATAAAATCTGCACTATAAAAGACCCGACCTGCTTAAAATAGAACCGAGACCCGACCCGCACCCGCAATAAAATCAGTTTAGCATATCACATTATAGACACACTTACAAAAATGTTTATTGCCAGCATACAGAAGTTATTACACGACCATTAACACAAGGACAACTTCAGCCGGGACATTCGAAAACGCTTAACGTGAAAAACGCTTAATGTGGCTTAACGTAGGTAAGACACTGTTATAGACTCTCTGTTGGGCGTCGTGATGTCATTACTTGGCGTGGCGGCCATGTTGATAGCTTCCTTTACTGCTACTCGGATTACTGCGCACTGTTTATAGACGTACTCTCTCTCAGTCGTGTCTTAATTTTATTAATTTGGCATTATTATTTCAACCATGGTAAACTGTTGTTGCATTGTATGGTGTAACAGCGCAACACATTATCGCCATGGGAAAAAGGTCGAAAATGGATTAACTTTCCACCGCTTTCCTGCTTGGAGGCGCAACCACGGAGACCAAGTATCCGGGGTAACAAAGAGTCGTCGACTTTCACAAAAGGACGCTGTCAGCTGGATGCAAGAGATGGAATTCACATGGTGTTGCCATGCAAGGATGAAGATATGACATTCCTCGATAAGATTGTGTCTGTATGTTGTGCTCTGACAAACATGAGCCCTAGTGTTGTGCTGAAATAAATGTGCATTAAATACAGCCATAAGTGTCTGTTGCATCCATACCCACAATCGTCACAATAAATATACTTAAATTAAATGCATGTGTCTTATAAACAAGAAGCAATAACAGTATAATGTGCAAAAGCAAGAAGTGTCACACAATCAGATGGTTTTCAGTGTTTATTTGCAAGTAGTGCAACCTGAGAACACAGAACGCTGCAGTGCAGTTGGAATGCTTCAAGGTAAAAGGTTACATAGGCTTCATGATCTGCAGCTCCTGAACCCATCCATTTGTGAACTGCACATTTCATATGGATCCAAACCCTTCATAGTTCCGATTTTGTCCATATACCGCTCCCTGGCTTCCCTATTTAACGTATCCCAGTAAATTCCACATCCTTTTCGGGATTTTAACAGTTTTTCTTTCTCCCAACTCTGCTTCTGCTCATTCGATGGAGTGAGGACTCCTCTGTATGTTTACATTCATGAGGCCATCAACATGGCCGCCACGTCCCAGAATGCAATGCGGCACCAAAGCCCTATTAAGAGACCAAACTCAGTAAACATAATACTAATGACGTATACTATGTACAAAAAAAATGAGCCCAGAAAATGAACGCAATGCGTTTAATTACACGTTAAGCGTTTTCCTCCCATAGAAAACCATTATAAGAAAACACTTAACGTGGCTTAATGTACTAAGACAGTGTTATTAAGAGACCAAACTCAGGAAACATAACAAAAATACTGTTCGATAGAACAGCTTGTGCTTGGTTTTGTTACCACAGTTATCTGCGTGCTTCCTCAGCGCTGAACTTCCACATTTGCGGCTATCTTTTCTTCAACTTCTCATGATCCATCTTGGCGACTGCAGTGCAGGCAGATCGCACGCGCGGTTGTGATTCTTCTGGGAGGGCGCGCGCGCGGCCAAAAATAAACTGATATGGATTTTAAATTATTTTATCAACTTGAAATACAGGCAAGGCATATTTTTGTATATGCATATTTTTAGGAACACATCTACAATATACATACATATATATTTTATATATAGGCCTATATTCGTTTGCACGTGACTGTTTAAAACCCGTGTTTAGACCCGTGTTCCTCCCTTGTCCGACCCGCACCCGTATCTGACACAGTAGGATGTTTTTCACCCGTTTCAGCAATATTCGCGGGTCACCCGTCGGGTACCCGCACCCGTGCAGGACTCTGACCTGATCCTTACCAGCATTTACCATTTGGCCTGTGGATAGACCAGGTTTATCGTGCTGTCTACTGCATGTTGTAAGTACAAGTTTGCTGAGTTGTTGTGTACAGATGGTGTATTACTCATCTGTTGTGTTGTTTAGAATAAATACCTAATCTGTGTCTTGAATTTCTTGTCCTTCGTCATGTTAATGGCAGCTGAGCCCTTAGGTTAATTGTTCTGTATGAGGTGGTGGTGGTGGTGGTGTTCTTTTGAGTTAGTATATTGCACATCGCCACCTACTTGTCTGGATGTTCATTCATTCTTTTTCATGTAAAAGTAACCTAATGGCCATAGAGAATGTAACAGTATATAATGCAAAATGGTAATTAAAATATTAGTCTTTAGTCAAAATTGTGAGCTGATTTTATTTACTAAATGTAGTAAACAGTTGCGCAGAGAACATGTTTGTGAAGGAGTGATCTAAGATTAAATGGTTACATTGAATATTGCTGTTGAACCTTGTGTTCTTCAGAAAAAGACCTTTTACTGTTATCATCTCTGTGTAAACTTCAAAAATGTGTATCTGTGATATTACGTCATTTGGAATGAATTCATTCAGATTTATGATTCTGAACGTACTGTTTATATGAACGCTACATAAAGTAATCAGATTGATGTGCGTGTTATGTTGCATTACGAATTAAATTTCATTTGGATCAAGGCCAGTCGGATCATTAGCATTAAAAGTGTATTTGTTAAATGTAACAAGTAATTATGTGTCTGATTTGTCTCAGTCGTTACACAATTATGATATACATTTGTATGGACTCCATTATGTTATACAGTTATCAAACAACAAAACAATGCAGAAGAGCTGATAACAGAAGTAATAATAACCAGAAATGTCTCTCTTTGTAGTGACAATCCCGGAGCAGGTTACTCACCGATACCTGCAAATTTTTCGGACCTACAATAAACTTAAAAGTGTTCCTGAAACACTAAAAAGGCACAAGGTTGACAAAACAACCTTGGCCTTGTCAGCAATCATTGCAGAGGTATGTGTAAGTAAACATGTAATGATAATTGTACAAATTCTTTTGCAGCTGCTGTCGTGTATAAGTGAGTGACCACTTCCAATTACACTGCAATGGTGATATTTGTTACACTAAGTAAAAACTAATACAGTCTAAACAAACAGTCCTGGAATAAATACTCCTTCATGAAGGGGATAATGTTTAGTTTTTGTTATGATCATTTTTGCAAAATGTTTGAATTATAGTTATACTAAAAGGTTTTCCTATTGTTTTTGTCCACCCTATTTCATTGTTATTTCACATTACAGCAACACCCATATTTACTCCAGTACAGTTTAACAGCAGCATAAACTACAGCCACATGTGAATCAACACCTTTCTAAAATTCTGAAATAAAATGTATAGTAGCACCTTCACGGAGGAGGAATTTATTGCAGTACTGTTTATTTAAGCCACTTTTTCACTGCATAGTACCACAACAACTTGCCTCAAATCTACTCGCTTTACTTTTCTTGGTGTGTTTTTCCACTGCAGTCAGCGGCACCGTCTCAATGTAGGTGGTCTTACAAGCAATCGACATGGTTGCGACACCTCTAATGGACATGATGTGGGATGAATCTACTATTAAACTGCATTATTTTTTCATCTGGGTGTACAAAGTAAACTATATCAAGTCCACATAAAAATAGAGGGACAGGTTATAAAAAACGTATTATTAGACAAATGTACAAAACTAGCTAATAATAATGTACAACAAATTATATTACAATTAATTATAATAAATTAATTATTAATAATAATAATGTCAACATTTTAATGTCAATTTAATGGTTTTATTTTCATTAAGTATTAAACACATGGATATAATAGGTGTGTTTAAATAAACAAAAAAATGTTGTCACGATTCCTGTAAAACCTTAATGGTGTGTAATAATAATGTGAGAATTTCTTTAATTCAAATATTGATTAAAATATGCTCTGACTGATAGGGAGTTGCGCAACAGGAGAAACGCAAGGACATCTCATTGCTAGAAATAGATGCGTTCCAAGTCCACCTGTCCTTCAAGTTTGTTCTTCAAGGGATGATTTGTAAGACCAGTCTTAGTAAGAACAGAAATCTGTTCTCTGCATTCTTGGACTAAGATTCACCCTTGATCTTAAAAACTATAAAAACACATCAAACACAAACACTCTTATGCTATTGCGGACTCATCAAGTAAAAAGAAAAGCTTAACAATGGTGAGAGGAACATCTGTGTTCATGAAACAAGGGGTCACCTTCATCTGTGATCTATAGTATTTACATGTCTGTAATGTCTAGTGTTTTGGTTTTGTGTCATGTTCATGTTCTTAATTTATGTTCAATGTCATGTTTCCTGTTGTCATGTGATTCCATTGTGCCCTCATGTGATCCTGCCATGTACACAGGTGTCCCTTGTTTTATTAGATTAGATTAGATTCAACTTTATTGTCATTACACAAGTACAAGTACAAGGCAACGAAATGCAGTTTAGGTCTAACCAGAAGTGCAATAGCAGCAAGTGCAGGATATATACAATGGTTGCGTAAGTGCTGGGCATAAAAATGTACTGAATATATACAGTGAATAAATATAAATATACAGATGGCTATTACTATAAACAGAATGTAAACAGAATGTACAGGTGAGTATGTACTATGAATATAATATACAGATGGCTATTACTTTGAACAGAATTTTACAGATAGAGGTATACAATAATATGTTAGGCTAATATGAGGAATATAGCAGTGGATTAAGGTAGTGCAATAAATTATGGACAGAGCTATCCGAAAGAAAGTGTAAAAGTGCAGTGGAAAGTGGTTGCATATTACAGTTAGAAGTACGGTGCAAAATGCAAATGTAAACATGGTTACTATAAATACAGTCGGCAGTGCAAATGAGCATATTCCAGTTAAGATATGGTGGTGCAAAATGCATAAGTAAACAGTTGTTACTGTAATAAACAGTCGGTAGTGCAAATAACAAAGTGAATGTAGGTGTGAGGTAGGAGAGTTTGCAGTTTATGAGGGAAGTGGATCAACGGGGGTTTGAGTTCAGTAAAGAGACAGCTCTGGGGAAAAAACTGTTCTTTAGTCTGCTGGTCCTGGTCCGGAGGATCCTGAAACGCCTGCCTGAGGGCAGGAGAGAAAACAGTCTGTGGGCTGGGTGAGAGGAGTCCTTGAGGATGCTGCGAGCTCGGTGCAGACAGCGCTTCCTCTGGATGTGCTCGATGGCAGGTAGTGGAGTCCCTGTGATGCGCTGGGCAGTTTTCACCACCCGCTGCAGTGCCTTGCGCTCCGCAACAGAGCAGCTCCCATACCATACTGCGACACAGTTGGTCAGGATGCTTTCTATTGCGCAGCGGTAGAAGTTCACCAGGATAGCCGAGGAGAGCTGATTCTTCCTCAGTGTCCTCAGGAAGAAGAGGCGCTGGTGAGCCTTCTTGACCAGGCTGGAGGTGTTGGTCGTCCACGACATGTCCGCCGAGATGTGGATCCCCAGGAACTTGAAACTGGAGACACGCTCAACAGCCATTCCATTGATGTGGATGGTGTCGTGTGTGCCTCTTGACTCCTTCCTGAAGTCCATGATGAGCTCCTTCGTTTTGGTGGTGTTGAGGAGCAGGTTATTATCAGTGCACCATGTGGCCAGGTGCTGGATCTCCTCCCTGTAGGCAGTCTCATCGTTGTTGCTGATGAGACCAATCACCGTAGTGTCGTCCGCAAACTTGACGATGGAATTAGTTCCATACACAGGCTTGCAGTCGGAGGTGAAGAGGGAGTAGAGAAACGGACTTAGCACACAGCCCTGTGGTACACCAGTGTTGAGTGTGATGGACGTGGAGCAGGTGGATCCTGATCGAACATTCTGTGGTCTGTCAGTTAGGAAGTCCAAAATCCAGTTACACATTGAAGTGTTGATGCCCAGGTCTCCAAGTTTGGCAATTAACTTGGATGGGATGACAGTGTTGAATGCTGAGCTTGAAGTCAACAAACAGCATGCGTGCATAGGTGTTTTTACTGGCCAGATGGGTGAGCACAGAGTGCAGTGCCATGGAAACTGCATCCTCTGTGCTCCTATTGCTGCGATAGGCAAACTGGTGTGAGTCCAATGTGGATGGTATAGAGTCTTTTAGGTGTTCCAGGACCAGCCGCTCAAAGCACTTCATAATGATGGGTGTGAGTGCTACAGGGCGGTAGTCATTAGGGCACCTCGGGCTGGAGTGTTTCGGCACTGGCACAATGGAAGTGCGTTTAAAGCATGATGGTACAGCTGCTTGGGCGAGAGACAGGTTGAAAATGTCTGTAAAAACCCCAGCGAGCTGCTCCGCACATGCCCTGAGAACACGACCAGGGATGTTGTCTGGTCCAGCAGCCTTGTGCGCGCTGATCCGGCTCAGTGCCTTGCAGACATCTGTGGAGGAGAGTGTGATTGGTGGGTGGTCAGCTGAGGGTTTGAGCTTGGTGGCAGTTTCTCTGTTGTCTCTTTCAAAACGAGCATAAAAGTAATTTAGCTCGTTCAGGAAGTTGACATCAGTGGCTGCGGGGGTGGAGTGGGTGGGTTTATAATCACTGATGGCCTGAATGCCATGCCACATGCGTCGAGGGTCAGAGTTGGAAAAGTGTCCCTCTATCTTTAGCTTGTAGCAGTGCTTGGCCTTTTTGATGCCCCTCTTCAGGTTTGCTCTGGATGCGCTGTAGGCTTGTGCATCTCCTGATCTGAAGGCAGTATTGCGTGACTTCAGCAGGAGTCGCACTTCCCTGTTCATCCAAGGCTTCTGATTTGGGTATGCGGTGATCTGTTTCTGGGTTGTAACACTGTCAATGGTGGTATTGATATGATCCAATACTGAGGAGGTGTAGGAGTTAATGTCCGTGTGAGCGCCACTGGTGGCTTGAGAAGCAAACATACTCCAGTCTGTGTTTAGAAACCTTTCCTGGAGTGTGGAATCTGCCCCCGCAGGCCACACCTTGATTGTCTTCACTGATGGCTTCACACGGTTGATGAGGGGTGCATATTTGGGGCTGAGGAACAAAGAGATGTGGTCTGACTGTCCCAGGTGGGGGAGGGGTGTTGCAACGTAAGCTCCCGCCATGTTTGTGTAAACATGGTCTAAGGTTTTGTTTCCTCTGGTGTGGCAGGAAACATGCTGGTGAAACTTGGGTAGCACTGACTTTAGGTTTGAGTGATTAAAGTTACCTGCAACAATAAACGCAGCTTCAGGGTGATCAGTCTATTGTTTACTGATGGCTGCGTGAAGTTCTTTCATAGCAAGCTTGGCATCAGCATCGGGTGGAATATAAGCAGCAGTTATAATGGTGGAAGTGAACTCCCGCGGTAGATAAAACGGTCTACATTTAACCATGAGAAACTCCAGGTTAGCTGAACAATGACTCCCAACAATAGCAGAGTTTGTGCACCAAGCTTTGTTAATATAAATGCACAATCCACCACCTCTGGTCTTCCCGGAGCCATCTAATGTTCTATCTGCCCGGAGTGTGTGGCGTCCCGCTAGCTCGATAGCGGTGTCCGGTATTCCGCCGTTTAACCAGGTTTCAGTGAAGATTAGGACGTTACAGTTCAAAAGTTTCTTACTGTGTGTGATGCTGAGTCGAATCTCCTCCATTTTGTTCACTAGCGATCGTACATTAGCAAGGAAAATGCTGGGTAAAGAGAGCCGATGAGGAGAACGCGTTAGCTTAGCCCGCAATCCTCCACGCTTCCCCCGCCTTTGTTTACGATCTCGTCGCCTTCTGCGTGCACTTCCGCCCGGCCGGGATGAGCGCATCGCCTCGGGCGTCCTAGCGATCTCAGGAAGGAGTCGAAGATTGTCCATAAAACTGTCGGAAATTCGCAAACCAATATCCAAAAGCTCAGCGCGGGTGTACGATGTAAAGGCACAACTGTTCTGCACGAACAGACCCGAGATGAGCAAGAAAAATACCGCAAAATTGCAGAATCTGGAGAGACGCTGAGCCTCGCGATCTACTCGCGCCGCCATCTTGGTCGAAAACTCCTATCTCTTATCATCAGTAGTCTGTGTATTTAAGCCCTCATGTTTGCCATGCGTCTTTGTCTAGCTTTGTAAATGTAACCCGCTATTGGTGAGTGTTCAAAGTTATGGTCAAGTCTGTTAATGTCATGTCATGTCTGTTAATTTTTATCATTAAAATGCACTGGGGTTCATCTTTAATAAGCTTGCCTCCAGTGGATTTCCTCTGTTACATCACATTTAGTATCACCCCTGCTCGCTTTGACAGAGGTGGTACAAAAAACACATGGATATATTGGTTTGTAGTCAGGTTTATCTGTTCCAACATTATTAATATGGTTTAATGTTGCACTTACCCTGTAACTGTGTGTAACAAGGGTTAGTTACAAGCACCACTTTAATTTACAGCCCGCAGATGATGTAGATACCCTGTAACTATGTGTAACAAGAGGGTGTATTTACCAGTAATTAATTCATTTAGTTTTACTTGCCTTGAAACATGGAAGTCCATCTAATCAGATGCACTTTTCTATCAAAACATATCAATTATAGGCTACTGTATAAGTAGTAAAATGCAAGTGTGTTTTATCATGTTATATTAATATTTTATTTTCTGGGATTAACTGGAAAGAGGTAAGCTTATTTTCCATTACATTGCACCTTGATGGACTCCAATGCCATTCAAACAGAATAGCAGACCAATTATCTGTAACACTCAGGTAAGTATCCTTGATTTAAATTTCTAAATAAAATCATAGCAAAAACCTACATCATGTCCTTATTTATTATACAACATATTACTACAAAAAAAAGTTATGTAGTGTATGTTAGTTCTAAATTGCTCCCAAATGATTGTTTAGCACGTATATCTCTATCAAGTCAAATCACATTTATTTATAGTGTTTTATACTACAGGCTACAGATAGTTTGAAAGCAGCGTCGCAAAATAACAGTAATGTTTACAAATGTTTTGTGTTCTCATCTGATAGTGTCATCGTGCGTTGTAACGGTGGTACACCCGCTAGCAAAATTATTTGTCTTTTTTGTTCTATTGGTTCGGGTGCCAGACAGGGGAAAAACTGTCAAATTTAAATTGTTCCCAGATAGCTCTAAAAGCCACCAGTTACAAACGAGCAGAGGGGGGAAAATAAAACAAAACCATCAACACAGATGGGAAACCAGATAACTGCTCAAATTAATTTAATGAATATAAACAAAAATATAAAATAAAAAAATATAAAATATAAAAGAATATAAAAAAAACCAAGTTTGCATAGATAAAAGAAACAAAAAAAACCCCACAGCTTTGAGGAAAAAAACCCCTCAATTTCAAGTAGAAAAAAGTTTGTTTTTCACAGTTCACAGGGTTACACGACTATATGGTTGCTCCCATAGGAATAGAAAGCTCCAGTTTCGTCAGCGGAAACTGTGGTCTTCTTTCCTTAGACCCAGTACAAACAGCACCTTTTTTTAACAAGAAAACAAAACAATAAAATCAATAAATAAAACATCATATCGATACACATACAACTTCAAAACTGATGTATATGAAAAGAAAAAAAAGGTTTTCAAACGTGAGAATGGATGCGTTTGTTAATGTGTGTGCGCGTGTATGAATGGCGTAAATTTGTGTAGGTGAGAATGTGTGTGTGCGTATGCGATATCTAAAGGGTGTGAGAATGGAGAGCACGTGTGAGAGTGTGGATAGCAAACGGGAAAAATCACTGACCAGTTTGGTGCATATCTCGGGTACAACGTTGAGTGATTTAAATGAAAAATGAGGAAGCGTTTTTTTGACGGGAATTCTCTCAATCCGCCGTTGTGCCAACACGCCTCGTCTCAGAACTGGAGCGCATACGAAGGCAACAGACAGGATCCGCCATTCACTCACTTCCCTCACGTCATTACGTCATCACATCAAATCTGCCTCAGGAACAGCGTACCTGATACTCAAGATCCTCCCTTTTTATATGCGGCTACACCTCAATTACCACACCTCCTTGTGACGTTTGCATAATAATAATAAAAAACATTTTTTAAATAAATTGTGTTTTTCAGCTGCTCTGCTACAGCGTGTCCTATAGTAATAAGTAATTGCTCTGTTGTTTAGCATTTTACCCTCATCCATACATACCACGTAATATTACAATAATTAGCCCTTAGTAAAATAATTACAGTATAATCATTTGTAATTTTCCATGTTGTTATCCCTTTATTCCCCAAACTTGACCTGTTGTTCCCCTATACCTACACATACATACTTTTTAGTTACACTATAATTACAAAAAAATTACCCCGTAAATTCGGTTTACTTACGCAGTACTTTGCGGGCCGTAATCTAAAGCGTTACCGGAAAAAATTTTGAATTCCATATTTTTTATATTTATTCTATATTTTGTTCTTTTCTCTGACATTTAAGGGTAACATAGGCTTTATAGGTCTAAAACAGTTTGGATAGTTTTTTTTTTTTGCATTTATTTTTGGGCATATGACAGGTCTGATATTCTATTTGTCATATTTTGTTTTTGCATAAAACTGAAGAATATTCGGTACATCCTATACTGTATTCTAAAATGATCTGATGTTAACTTTTGCATGGATTTTATTGAAAAGAGCTTAGGCTCATGTAACCAGTCTATTTTTGCAATGTTTCACGGTGTGTCTGTGAAAAGCTGAGGTACCGTATAGTTTTGTGCGTGTGTGAACATCATGGCAACGTACATCACAAAGTACCTCACGCAGGAAACACTTAACGTAACACGTAAATGCAAGTAACAAACGTAAATCAAGCATAGTCCTCGAAGTGTTGGCGAAATAACACATTATCGGACCGGAGAGAATAATATGGTATTTCTTCCAGAAAACTTCTTGCACAAAATAAATTCAAGCACTTTCAAGGACCTGTATGCATGTTTATTTTCAGTCATGTCGTTGTACACAGCCCTCTCTTTCTGCACAAGGGAAAGATGATCTTGTTGCTTCTTTACTGCTTCAGACTTTCTGTCATCTGGGAGGTTTGCACTTCGTATCAGCGGCTCATTATTGCTTTAGCACTGCCAGCAGAGATCTGTGCGCTTCCAGCCACCAGGATTGCCAGGTTTTCACAACAAAACCCACACAAATGCTACTCTAAACTAGCCCAAAACAAGCCCAATCGCGTTTCAGGGGGGCTTCTCCGGTAAAACCCCCGCATTTGGGGGGTAAAATATGTGTTTTTTTGGCATGGTTGCCTACTAAAATTCGCATTTCCGGGGCTAAATATCACATAATTGGGATCGCTTCAACCCGCGGACATGAAAAACAGCGGACTTGGCAACGGAGGGCGGGGGCAATAACAAAAGAAACACGCCTCTGCTGCATGCTAGAATCTCTAAAAAACAAGACGATTTCAACCTCAAAGTGTATGCTCTTAAATATACCAATACTGCTATCTCAAACAGGGAGAGGCTTCTTCGTGATCTCAACTAACAGATTCTGCAAAAAAAGTGAAAATTACTGAATTTGAAAAAAAAAACGCTTCTCTCTCATTTTGCTCGAAAGTTGTGCTGCCGACTTGTGTCCATACTTTCCATGACTGGTCACAAATATAATTTCCATCTTAAGTTAATTTGTGAGACGCATGCAATGCAGCGCTAAGGTTACCCCCAATTTCCACCGGCTGCGTTACGGCTCCGTCACGGCGGCGGAGTCAATAGGTTTCCATTAAAGTCAATGAGTGTATTTCCACTGAATGCGTTACAGCTGCGTTCCGACTGCGGCGATCCGCATCGCTCCGCATCAGATACGCAGAGCTTCTATTTTTGCCGGATGCCGGAGTGCTCCGCAGCACTACAGGGCAGAGTACGCAGGACAGGAAGTCGAGTGACAAAACAGAACAGCCAGAAACAAAATAAAAGATCCGTTTAATTTTCAAAATAAAATACACCGCGCCCATATTTCCCTACACTACACCTTGAAAACGTCATAATGGGCGGAGACAGGCTTGTTTAAGTTTTAACCCCGTTGACACGATGGATGAAGAAATGCTTATTATTGAGGTACAGAATCAACCGATCATATATGACCCCTCACATCCTTTTTATAAGGACAACATAAAAAAGGATGCGGCGTGGAAAACTATAGCAGAAGTGATTGGTGTGGATGGTAAGTCACTATTTTTGTCCAAGAAATAAAGATGGAAAGCAAATAGCTAGTTATGTACTCATAATTTGTTATATAGCTATACAGGTTAAAAACACATTAAAATGTTGAATTAATTAGCCATTGCAGGATTGTTTGATTAGCATGAAGAACTTTATTTACAGATATTATGTTATGTAACGTTAATGAAATATTACATTTGAGTAAAGTTATAAATATAATGATTTTAGACATTAATTTATTTATATATTGTGTGTGTATGTTTGTAATATGTAATTTAGCAAATTTTTTTAATATTGTGCTTGACATAAGAGTGGAAAATAGTTTATAAACTGTGTGGTTTACTGTATAAGTTTATTTTATTGTGTGTGGATGGTTCACACTGCTAAATGATGGGGCTGACACATAGTTAGCAAACCGATGATGATTCAATAAAAGAAAACAACAACAAAAAAAACACTCAATTCACGAAACTTGAACTTTATTACAATAAAATACTTCACACCAAAAAAACAACAACACAGTAAATGCATACACACAATCCAAATATACCAGTTTCAGTCAGTAAAGATGTTTTATTAGATCATTCTGTCCTGCCATGACACACTGCCCTCGGGCGAGTTGAAGAAAGTTGCAAAGCTCTCCCTGATAGCACAGGCTTCTCTTGAAGCCCTGTTTCCCCCCATGTTCCTCACTGGTGCCATGCGTCTTCCCAGTTCTGATGCCTCTTCCAGCAGTTGAACATTTTCTGTTGGGGCAAGGAGGAAATTGTGCAGAATGCAAGCTGCCACAACAAGAGTGTCCACATTTTTGGGGTGAAGGTTAATCCTTCGATGGAAAATCCTCCAACGTGACGCCAGAATGCCAAAGGCATTTTCAACTACCATCCTTGCCCTTGAGAGTCTGTAATTGAAAATCCTCTTCCTGTTGATGAGGTTCTGTCCTGGGTAAGGTCGCATTAGGTAGGGCTTCAGAGGGAATGCTGCGTCACCCACCATGACATGTGGTACGTTCCCAGGGTGAGCAGCACCAGGCAGAGCGGTACTAGGAGGAACGTGTAGTGTGTTTCCCTCCATTTCCATCCCCAAATCTGACCCTGCATACACCCCACCATCAGATGTTCGGCCAAAGTCCCCGACCTGTATGCACCTGAACCGGTAGTCTGCATCCACAAGTGCCAAAAGCACGATGGAGAATGTCTTTTTGTAGTTGAAATACTGACTACCGGAAAGGGGTGGTGCTTGAATAACAATGTGCTTTCCATCCAGTGCTCCTAGGCAATTTGGGAAGTTCCATTTTTCCCAGAACCGTTGTGCAACCTCCTTCCATGAATCTGCAGTCGGCCGGGGCAAAAATGACTGCATCATGTGTTTTTCAATGGCAGCACACACCATATGTACGGAGTTCATTACAGTTGTGTGGCCAAGGCGGTAGCTAAATGCAAGGCTAAAATCAATGAGTCACCAGAAGCCAAGTATCTGTAAATAGAAAAAAACAAAACAAAGATTAGTTATATGTGTGAATATTATTTTAATCTGTCTGTCTCTTTTTTTTTTTTTTTAGTTGATCTTTGCAAGGCAAAATGGAGAACTCTAAGGGACAGTTTTGTGAGGCACCGAAAAAAGTGCTTGCAAGTGGTTCAGCAGGAGGAACACAAAAGGAATGGAAGTATGGTGAAATGATGTCCTTTATTTTGCCCCACCTGCTACCAAGAAGGTCTGTCTTTAATTAAATATCAGTATTGTTGACAACATCATCGTTAAATTCAATATCCACATTTTAAAAAAGTGATAGATATTTTTTGTGTGCATGACATAATTGTGTCAAAAGGTCAACCAATTATTATTATTTTATATTATATAAAATAATTTATATTATATTATATTATACCAAAAGCAATTTGAGCAGTGGTTTGTCCGAAAGATCTTCAACACCACTCTCTATGTGTGGATCTGATGAAACGGGTCCTATTAGTTCATCAGTGCCTCAGGGCAGCCAGGGACCAGAAACAACCACACCATCGGGCAACACTACATCTGGGGTTACAGACAGGCACCACAGGTCAAGGAGCCCAAGGGATAGGATGCCTCAAGTCCCAACTGCCACTGAAGCAAGGAGGAGCCACAGACCACAAACATCCAATGTGGAAGAACGGCTTCTCTCCATCTTACAGGAGCCGCTTCCCAAACCAGAATCTGAGCTTGATGAAAGCTATCATTTTACCTTGAGCCTGGTTCCACTGCTCCATAAACTGGATCACAACAGGAGGCAGCAGGCCAAGATTGGCATTTTAAACTTACTGCAACAAATAGAAAGCAGCCCAGCTTTAAGGCAGGAACCAGCAGCACATTCAAGTGCATTTCATTCACAACCTCCCCCTATGTTCCACACCCCCACTGCAACCTTGTCTAGGCCAGGTACTTTCAGGCCATTAACCCAACCCCCATCAATAAACCCAACCGGAACATTCACACAGATGCTTTCCTCTGATCAAGATACACAGTGGGGGTAGGGCAGCACTCCTAAACAAATTTGGTATATTACCATTTTATGCTGTAAATAGTTATTTTGCTGTGTTTTTTTGCTATTTATAGATATGTATATGTTAGATAAGTTATGTTATAGATAAGATTATTGGTAACAATTTGTAAATTCTGTTTGTAAATGTTCCTATCTTGTTTAATTTATTTTTGTTATTTTGGAAATAAAAGTTCAAACCTATTGTGATATATTGTGTATGTAATCTGAAGCTCACCTCAATCCAACAGCCAGTCTCTGCTTTGGTTCTATGGCGGACCTGTAGTTGGTCTGTCTGGTGAGTTCAGGGCCAATGATTGAGAGAAGCTCATCCATTTTCTCTGCACTCATCCGAAAATACTGGTGATGCCGTTGACTGTCCAAACGCAGTTCTTCCACAAGATGATAAAAATCTCCTTGTTGAGGCCTGCGCTGGTTCAGTGGATGGACCCAGTATTGGCTCCTTCTCCTACCCCTCCTCCGTAGTCTTGCCAGCAGAAGTAAAAAAGCAATTGTTCTCCTCCTAGTAAAGGGAACTGAAATACACAGAATAATTTATTGAATTAGTATATTAAAAATAAAAAATCATTTTACCATGAACACAATATACATGGGGTGACTATTCAGTGTGCATTCAAATGCTTACTGTTAAGCAAACTTTTACTGTTAAGCAAATTTTGAATGTTTCATACAGCCTTAACTTCTTATCTGTAGACCATATTTAAAAATTAATTTTGTAAAGTTTTACTATAAAAGTTTGTTACTTATTATTGTCACTCATCAGTAAAACATTTTTTATTCCAATTCAAACAAGAACAATAGTTAAAACTTTATTTGCTCAGCAGGCTACTTTCCCAGTACATTTAAAAAGGAACAAAAAATAAACAAAGCATTTTATAAGTTAATTATTTCAATATTGTAGGCTACTTACCCATTGTAGAATCAAAATCCACAGAAAAGAGAGATCGGGTAATTCAGAAAAGAGTTTTATCCTATACTCCTCCGGATGGAAAACTGTTCCTGGTTTGGTAGTTCTGTTTATAGAAACTACATATCGCGCGATCACACCAGAATTCGCGAGATTACATGGGGCCTCGTGACGTCAGCTGTCAGTCATGACCGCAGCCGTTCAGCAACAAATCCGGACCTGGTGGGTATTGACGGACGACGGAACACGGAGCTGTCACGCAGCGGAGCCGTTCCGCAGCCGTAACGCAGCCGGTGGAAATTGGGGGTTATTGTCTGTTATATTTACTTCTCATAAAATAAGAAGTAACTATATTAAAAACATTGATTAAAATTAAGATACAATTTATACAAAACGAAAACAGGCCAAATAAATCTTGTCTAAACTGTCTTGCCATGTTGCATCAGGATATATATTTAAACTTTTTGCGTTTAATATTCAGATGCTAAATGAATAAACTTAGCCTACCACAATCAGCCCTGAATCAGCTTTCCGTGAGGAGAATTATTCCAGGATTATTACTCAAAGTGATGTATCTGAACCATAGCTTCACTAGTTTGTATGAGCGCACAGTCCGTGGGCGTGGCCGCATAAGCGAATAATGAGTCAGTAATGAGTTGACTGATATCTCCCAATTTTCACACAGATGACATAAACACAGAATATTTGTTTTCGTTTTGATTTACATGATTTAAAACCTGACATTTCAATGTTTCTTTAGACATATGTCTCATGTGTGTCAAGTTTTCACTAAGCTACAGGTCATTTTCTGAAGAGAATCAGATGAGACATCATTTACAGAGCGTGAATCATGTTTGTTTCCCTTATTTTGCAAAAAGCACAACAATTTGTTTTTATTGTGACTGTACACAAAAAAAATACCGTAAATCCTCTAATATAGGCCCGGGCCTTTATTTTACTCAAGCGCATCGCGGTCCAGGCCTTTATTGGAAGGAGGCCAGAATTAGAGGCAGGCCTCAATTTCTATTTGAGCAAATCAAACTACCAGTAGAATGAATAAAAATGAGATTTTGCGTCTATTTCAACCTATAAAATACTAGTTTCATTTATTGAAAACATACAGTTACCATAACATTATGGTATGCATACAGAATATTAACAACAACAAAAAAACGTAGCAAACAGTGCATTGTAAACACACCATACACGGTAGGTTATCGATCGATAACAAAAGGCAACAGACACCTTACCGCTCCAAAGTTTAACCTGTCTCGTTTGGTTTGAAGAAAAAAAAAAAATCCAATTCTGTTTAATCCTCGTCCTCCTCAGTTTCCTCCTCCTCTTCATCTCTCCCTGTAAACTCCTCATCACTCGCGCCAGCCTCTACAACAAGTTCATTATTATACAGCTCCTCCTCGTCCTCCTCATGTTCCGCTGCGCATCTGTTCTCATCCTCGCGCAGGCGGGCAGCAGTCAGGGCCTGTCGTCCAGCAGCGCAGGGCTATAAAGAACGATACATTTTAGTTTGCGTTATTGTGTTTTTAGTTATACGTTATTGCAAGTCACAGTGGACAGGCTCACTCACGAATGAAATTAATCTAATGGTAGAGAGAGAGCGAGCGAGAGCGAGCGAGAGAGAGAGAGAGAGAGCGAGCGAGAGAGAGAGAGAGAGAGAGAGAGATACGTGAGTGCTAATTTCAACACACCTGTCCCTCTCGGAAGCACAGTATGAGGTTGTCCTCACTCCCGTCGGGTTTCACAGACTGTCCACACACTTTGAAGGACTTGATGATCAGGTCCTTGTCCAGCTTTTCTCAAGCAGCGAGAACCCAGCCCACTAGCAGACGGCGAGATGGTGCTTTTAGGTTCCCTCCACTTGTGTATTGCTTGTCTGTGTCCCCAGCCATCCACTCGTCATAAGAAGCATGTAGGCTCGCTTTGAAGGGCTGGTTCCACATGACATCGGGGGCTTGGACATACTTAGTGCAGCCTCCTGGGATCACCGCGGTTGTGATGTTGTAGGGTCTCAATTCCTGTTTGGTAGAAGTGCTGATGTGACAGCGGTAGGCATCCCACACCAGCAGGCGCGGGCGAAAACTGAATTTGCCTACCACTGATCTGAGCCATGCTGTGGTCAAGTCGTCATTCATCCAGCCGTTTGCAGATGTGGCGATGACTGCTCTTAAGATCTCTTGCTGCATTGCCTTCACTTCACGGATGGCCCCCCGGAAGATTACAAAAGGCTTGAGTTTAGTGCCATCAGCTTTGGCAGCAAGGACAACAGTGAGATGGCTTTTCTCGTGGCCTGTTGTTTTAAGCGCAACACTCTTCGTCCCCCTTACGTCAATGGTACTGGGAGACACCATATCGAACCAAACGGCAGTCTCATCCATTGCAATTATGTCCTTTTCTGAAATTCTTTTCGAGACGACAGTCTTGCTCACATAGTCGACGAATGAGACAAGTTTCTCTGTGAGGAGATCTGGGTCCTTCTGAGCCATTGTGGTGCGACGTCGCAATGCGAAGCCATTTCGGTTTAAAAACTTTTGCAGCCAACCCCTGCTAGCCAGAAATTGTGCACCTCTATCACTCACTGTCGGGTAGATTTCCAGAGCCTTGTTTCGGATCATTTTTCTCGACACTCGGTTATGATTGTCCCTCATTGAATGAATCCACTCAGAGAGTTGTGTGTCCAACTCCTCGCTAACCTTTTTTCTCCCTCCTCCTGGCAGTCTTGCTCTCTTTTTGTTTGATGCGGCTAGATCCATTTTCTGCTTTTTCCAGTATCTAATTCTTTTCGGGTCAATGTTAAAATATTTAGCAGCTTGCTCCCCAGAGTGGTCTGTAGCATATTCCAGCACTTTCTCTTTGAACTTGATGTCAAATTTTCGTCTCCTCTTTGGCTCTGCAGCTGCCATGGTAAACGTTAGCCTACCGGTGACTGAAGTCTCACGTGCGAGTCAAGATTGAGGTGATTGACATGACCAGGTTACCATAGCAAACACCCCCTCCCCCCTGCCCAGAAAAACGTTGGTTCTAATAATAGCCCCGGCCGCTATTAGAGACCGGCCTTTATTTACCTTTGGTGACAGCGAGACCGGCCAATGTTGGAGACCCGGCCGCTAATGGAATACAGGCCAATATTAGAGGATTTACGGTAGAATACAGTCCCTCCAGAAAAACGTGATTATGTGATCGCATGATTTAATGCATAATCAGCCAAAGTCCGCATATTTATGCGGGGCCGCATTTTTTCAAATACGCCGCACTATCGCCGCATAAATTGCCTATTTCCGCGTGCAAAATATGCGGGGCTAGCATGATTTCATAATACCCGCATTTTCGTTGCAAAAAAAGTCATATATATTAGCAGAAAGTTGAAAAATGTTCGTTTACGTCACACAAGAGCCGCCATTTCAGCCTATTGCCATGGGAACGTTTTGAAGTGACATAATTATCCGACGTGAACGTCATCGAAAAGCTGCAAACCCCGTGGTGAAACCATACATATCGGTGAAACCATGATGAAGCGCAAACTCCCATTTGCCAACAAAAATAACAGCACAAACAACGCGCAAAGCAGTTTCCCGGTGTGTTGACCGATTTCAAAACACAGCATCATGAAGCTTTGAAGCTGGCGGAGGCGCTGCGAATCAGGATGTTTTTTTTGTTTTGTTTTGTTTTTTTTAATCGCCTCTTGTCTGCTTCTGGGCCACCGAGAACTGCTGGGCAAAGTCCTCGATGGCGTCGCCGAAGAGGCCAGCCTGACAGACAGGGTTGAGAAACCGAACTTAGTCGGGCTCACAAATCTGCCAGGTTTAGCCCCAGGTTCCTGGACCACCAATGTGGACATCGCCTGACCCAGGGATCGTCGGGACTACCAGCGAGCATGCAGGACAGAGGGTAGTGAGAGAGGGAAAAACTTATACAGATTTTGGCACCAAATAGTTCCATACTGCTAATTTTTCCAATGCCCATCCGGGAAAAAAATGCACGTAGGCAGGCAAGGCGATTTACGCGTAGCACTACACCTCAGCCACCCGGGAAAGCATGGCTATCAACGAATCTGATTCAGCAAGAGCACACACTATTATAGTCGGAAACTCAGCATCATTTCCAGCTCATAACAGCCCTCTCTCTGATGCAGCAATTGACATCTGTCCTCTGCCAGAGCCCCAAATGAAACACTAGGTCCCCTTGTTTTTTAAAAGGACCAGCAATCCCATCTGTAAGCTACCAGCAGCATGTGAGACAGTGAACGCTCAAGCCCTATGAAAAAGGCAAGACGAACAACGCACCGACTTATGAATGCTTTTTAAATTTCGTTTTGTTGTGCACTACTGGGCCACGGTATCATCAAGCCTGCAATTATTTGATAAACAAAAAAAAAAGAAATACAGAAAAAATAGTAATAGTAATATTGTGAAATGGTTACTGTGATGTATCTATTTGAGTAAACACACGTGAGACCGCATGGCCTATTTCTCTGGTCACTTTTTTACTGGCTCAAACTTGAAACACCAGTTGGTTAACACCTACTAACACCTACCTTGACCTGCAGTTGGTTCAAAGTAAAAAAAAAGTACATCCACCATTTCCTTAATGCTGGGTTCTTTGGTTCTTTAAGCACACTTCTTTATTGACATTGTTCAAATTTAATTAGGAAGTACTACTTACACACTGTTCATTTGGTCATTGAAAACATTTTCTTCCAAGTCCTCCTCAACAATGCTCTTATCATGAAAGCTTCACAAATAAAAATGTTACAAATATATACATTACAAAAATCTAGAAAAAACAGACATCCCGGCACTACCTTCTGTCATTTCTTCTCATTCAGAAAACAACGCTATGCACTGCGCCTGCACCAGACTGATGCTGACTAGACAGGATTTACTGTGTTTTCAAAATCGTGATAATCAAACATAGTTTTAATGATAATTAAATTATAAACAATATTACTAACCGTCAGTACATTTTATCATTAAACGGGTAATCGTTCTATCCCGAAGGGCTACACAGATGAGAGATTGTGCAAAGAGGTTAGAAAGTCCCTCATTTTTACAACTCTAGCATGAAAGAATACAAAGATATTTACATGGGTTGTAACTTGTGGCAAGAGATTGCTCAAACCTGCGCAGAATGCCTATGCCCGCATACAATTCAAAAGAAGTATACTTTGCAATGCTGTGCACACATACTCGTAAAAAAAAAAAAAAAAAGTATACTTTTGGCTTAAGGTTTCTGTCCGAAACTCATTCAAGACTGATGACATATTAATGAGAACCGTTCTCTCATAAGTGAATCCTCATGTGGTGCTTAAAGGTTCCTTTATATCTGAAACTCTCTCCACAGAGATCACAAATGAACGGCTTCTCTCCAGTGTGAACTCTCATGTGCCGATTAAGACTTCCTTTTTGGTTGAAACTCTCTCCACAGAGATTACAAATGAACGGCTTCTCTCCAGTGTGAATTCTCATGTGGGAATCAAGACTTCCTTTACGGTTGAAATCTTTTCCACACTGAGGGCAGATGTAGGGTTTCTCTCCAGAGTGAACTCTTAAGTGGCCTTTAAAGTGTCCTATTTGATTGAATCTCTTTCCACACTGAGGGCACGTGTAGAGTTTCTCTCCAGAGTGAACTCTCATGTGGACATTAAGGTTTCCATGTTGTTCAAAACCCTTTCCACACCGTCTGCAGGTGTAGGAGCTCTCGCCAGTGTGAACGTTCATGTAATATTCCAGACTTCTTTTTTGGCTAAAACATTTTCCACACACTTGGCAGGTGTGAGGCTTCTCTCCAGTGTGAGTTCTCATGTGACTATCAAGGTTTCCCTTTTGGTTGAAACTCTTTCCACATTGTTTGCAGGTGAAAGGCTTCTCTCCAGTGTGAGTTCTCATGTGACTATCAAGGTTTCCCTTTTGGTTGAAACTCTTTCCACATTGTTTGCAGGTGTGAGGCTTCTCTCCAGTGTGAATCCTTATGTGGTCTTGAAAGTGTCCTTTATGTTTGAAACTCTTTTCACAATGAGGGCAAGTGTAAGGCTTCTCTCCAGGATGAACTCTCATGTGGCCTGTAAGATTTCCTTGTCGATTGAAACTCTTTCTACCCTGAAAGCGGGTGAAATCACTGATAGTTTTTTTCTTTTCTGCTTTTTCTCTGCTTTTTTTTAAAGTCTTTTCAGCCTGTGAGCAACTAAAATATTTTTCTTTGGTTATGAAATCATGATCACTCTCATATTGATCTTTTTCTTCCATTTCATTTAGTACTTCACACTCCTCTTTCAACGGCATCAGGTCTAAGGAAAAAAAGACAAAAATATTTATACATGTAAAGCATTAACCCCTAGAGGTCCTGCATGACCAACTCGCTTTTTTCATATCAGTGTGAAAGAGACTCAAAATACTTAATCGCTTTAAATCATAAAGGCAAGTGTTATACAGTATTATAATCTGTTAAGTTTCTACTTCTATTTTTTTTCACTCACAATAAAAACTAAATGTTGTGCTATTAGCAAAGCAAAGAAAACAAAACATGATCTGCGATCTGCTGCCTCTCTCTCAATTAAGTCCATTCTGATACTCTTCAGAAAATGAACTGTAACTTAGTGAATACTTGTCACACAAACATGAGACATAAGTCTAAAAAAATGATGAAATGTAAGGATAAATAATGTAAATCAAATCAAACTCAAAATATTCTCTGTTTATGTGATACATTTAAAAAGAGAGAGATGTCAGTCGTTGGTGTGCTGCCTCATCTGCTAATGGACCACGGCCGTGGAGCATGCGCTCTATTCAAAGGCTAATTCTGAGGAGATAAGGGCTTAAACGATTCCTTGAGTTACTCAAATAAAAAAAAATCAGAGGCAAAATCATTTTTTACTCGGAGTATGTGAGGATTGCGGTTATATCCGCGGGTCAGGTGGGCAAAGCCATAAAAATTAACATTCCAAAAATTGTTAGTGGATGAGAGATAAATCATTTATGTGTTGATTTTAATAAAGACGCAGAACTCTCATTTCACGGTAAAACGCAATGAACGTGTGTCATCCTTTAACTTTAGTTTTCATCTCATCTCCAGATCAGAGACTGCAATGCGAGAGAGAGTGGCATCAGCACTGGTGATATCATTTAGTCTTGTTATTTTTAAATGAAGACAACTGTGTGTTGAGCTTCAGGACGTGACGCTGAACATTTCAGTTTCATTTGCGGCTGAAGAGATACGAGCACTCAAAACGCATGAACAACGTTTGCACATGCATCGCCATCATTGTGATGTGTATGTGAAATGTTTAATGGGACTTTGTATACTCAAAGCTAAGCGCAACAAATGGCAGAACGAGCTGTAATGGTGTGTTCACACCGCCGCCGGCGAGAGCGTCAAAGTGGCCGGAAGTCATTCATTTTCAATGGGAGCCCGGCGGCGAGCTCCGGCGAGAGCGGCGCGGCGCGTCTTGGACGATTTGGGCATCGAGGAAAGTTGGAATCAGGTCAACTTTATGGTAATGAGCTATGACGCGGTTCGGCGGCAACCGGCGGCAACCAATGGGAATGTAGTAGTGCTCCGCTTGAAATGATTCCAGAGAACGCAGTTCTGTAAACTTTGGTTTCGACAACATTAGTTCCCAAGCAAAATAGAGGAGAGGTTGATCTTTGCGGTAGCGGGTTTCCCTATAATATATATATATATATATTCCGCGCAACACCTTTTATATGCAACATTTTCGCGCTAGAAAGCAATTAATTTGCTCAAAAAAACACTGATTTGAATGCTGCACTTAAACCAGGACAGTTATTGTAAAGTAGGTTGCACACAAATTAATGTTAATGTTAAAGACCAAGGCTAGCACCTATAAACTGCATGTTGACATTAGACTAGCACTTCCAAGAACACAAAAGCCACACCACACAAATGGCTTTTAAATGGTTTATTTCATTAGCAAACATGCAACTATAATTAAGTTAACTTTCACATTTAAATTATTTCATGATGTTATCTTATACGGGTATACCCTACTGTGGTCAGTCAGCACAAATGCCGATTTTAAAAATGCGAACATGATTGTTTGCTTTGCGGCCCCTTTAAATGCAGTTTTAAAAAAGACCAAGCATTCGATCTACGTCAGAGCGGCAGCGCGTCCGTGAATCTTTCTACAGCGTCGAGTGCAGGAGTCGAAGTTTGACGCTCTCGCCGGCGGCGGTGTGAACGCACAGTAACTGTTGTGTGTGTGTGATGCGCATCGCTCGTGCTTTCAGAGCTGCGTGCTTTCATTGATCAGAGTAATTTAAATCTCACACTTTAATCTTATTTATAGCTCCTATCTTAATAAAACAAGCTGTGTTACTATGATGAATGATTGGCTCCAAATGTAGATCTGTAGGCTATCTGAATTAAACACAAACACATCTGTCGTGTTTCCTCATATTCCAGCAGTTACTCCCCCCGTGTGCTGTATAGGTTGTCAACCCTGGTTTAGGTTATTTAAAGGTCCTGTTCTTCGTGTTTTTTGAAGCTTTGATTGTGTTAACAGTGTGCAATATAACATGTGTTCATGTTTCGTGTGTAAAAAAAAACTGTATTTTTAACACAATTTACTTATCTGTATACCGCTGTTTTCACTGTCCTAAAAACGGGTTGATGAGTTCCTTGTTCTATGAAGTCCCTCCTTCAGAAATACGTAACGAGTGTAGAAGATTTTATTATGTAAAGATTAGCAGTTTTAGGCTAATGAAAAGACACTATTATGTTTTCAAGTGATGTTTCAAGTGTGTTCAAATGTGCTGACCTTTACAAAAGTGTGCTGACTTTGAGAAAGCCCTTTAGAAGGACAGGAACAGAATTAGAACTTAGAATGTGGCCATATGTGAGCCAGGTGAAGTGGTTGTTACCAAAATAGGAAGACAACTATGGTATATATATGACAGAAAACTCAAGTAGCAAGAGGGCCGGTGGCTGACGGCCCTCCGGCTTCGTTGCTGTGTTTGGTGCGAATAAAGCCTCTTCTGAAATCAATGATCCTTTGTGAAGAAGTTTTTATAGAAAGAGAATTCTTCAACACGAGTTCTGATTGTGCCAGCGGTTCCCGTGTTGGGATTTGAACGCACCTTAACGAACGTGTCACGGTTCCTGTGTTGTGATTCGACAGCAGCTTAGCGCACGTGGAAAGGTCACGCCTCTTAACGGGGTGATGTATGCGCTCAATGATCTCTACAGCGTCCCTGGGAAAGCCAAACAAAGGTGATTTGACTCCGGGATGAAAATAACAGCATCTCGACGACATGGCGACAAACGCAACACTTCCTTTTCTCCACGCGACACGTCCTCTTCTCCACGTGGGACAGCAACAAGACCACGCCCCCTTTTTTCGCGTATTCTTGTGGGCGGAGGTTAGTCTGTTCTACTGACGTCATTTATGAAGGAAGTACCAGGATGTAGTCCAAGCCAGCCGTTCGCTGTAGGCTTTGAAAGGGAACTTCTGTTAAATAAAATATCTCGCTTGGCATTGAACTTTGAGCTTTATAATTTTACAGGTATTATTTATGCTCTAACAGCAACATTACACACTAACTAAAGTTTGAACAGTGGGATCACGAAGAATGGGACCTTTAAGAAATGTAATTTCGCCAAAGAAGACTTTTAAAGTAATGCACTTCAGTGTCGCTAATATGTTACAATAGCATCGCAGTTAACACTGAGAATTTGAATTGAAATGTGACGATTGGGTGCAGATCTAAATCAGAGAAGATCATGTGCGGGTGGAAGTGTCACAGGTTAACCTGTTGACCATCTAAATTTGGACTTGCAAACATTCACCCATTTCACTTGTACTATGCATTGCCAGCAATATTAACATCTGTGTACACATCAGGAAGGTGTTATGGAGTTTTTGTTTTGTTCAGTATAAAATTTGTTACTGCTGTGTTTTGTTGTTCTAGTTTTCATAATTTTTCTACAGGGTTACAAGTCAAATTTAAGACTTTTTAAGATCTTTTTAAGACCACTATGAATAAAATTTCCTAAGACCTATATCACGCAATAAAAAAACTTACAAAGGAAATGCAGAATCACAAAATTACTTGCAAAGCAAAATAATTAATTTATTAGTATTAGTAAACTTGCACTTCCTCATAGCTCAATCCCACCAGAATTGAATTTTTTTTCCACAAATGTATGTATATATATATATATATATATATATATATATATATATATATATATATATATATATATATATATATATATATATATATATATATATACACACACACTCACCTAAAGGATTATTAGGAACACCATACTAATACTGTGTTTGACCCCCTTTCGCCTTCAGAACTGCCTTAATTCTACGTGGCATTGATTCAACAAGGTGCTGAAAGCATTCTTTAGAAATGTTGGCCCATATTGATAGGATAGCATCTTGCAGTTGATGGAGATTTGTGGGATGCACATCCAGGGCACGAAGCTCACGTTCCACCACATCCCAAAGATGCTCTATTCGGTTGAGATCTGGTGACTGTGGGGGCCATTTTAGTACAGTGAACTCATTGTCATGTTCATGGGCGTCGGAAGCAAAAAAAATGTGGGTGGGTCCTCAGAATTTTTTTTACTGGAGTAGATGCCATTAAGTACAAATATACCGCTTTGCTTGCTAAGCGAATAGGTCGGAAAGACAAAAGTACGGGAATCGCCATATCATTGAGAGCGTCAGTAGTGTAGGGGTAGGACGCACAGCATCTAGTTTTGACACAAATCGACCCGCGGTTCGAATCCGCCTAACGCCGAGTTCAATCTTCTCCCTTTTCCCATCACATATCAGATCGGAAAGGCATTTATTTTCAATAAAAATGACGAAAATATTAGAAAAGTGGAAATAAAGCGTCTAACGTGTTTAATAATAAGTGTTTATCGATTAGGGGTAGGTAAACAGATATGTGCTTAATGTTAGAGACGATAAAAGTGAGTGGGTCCAATATCATTGATCGTAAAAAGTGGGTGGGTCTTGTCCCACCCACAAACAATGGTTCCGACGCCCATGGTCATGTTCAAGAAACCAATTTGAAATGATTCAAGCTTTGGGACATGGGGCATTATCCTGCTGGAAGTAGCCATCAGAGGATGGGTACATGGTGGTCATAAAGGGATGGACATGGTCAGAAACAATGCTCAGGTAGGCCGTGGCATTTAAACGATGCCCAATTGGCAATAAGAGGGCCTAAAGTGTGCCAAGAAAACATCCCCCACACCATTACACCACCACCACCAGCCTGCACAGTGGTAACAAGGCATGATGGATCCATGTTCTCATTCTGTTTACGCCAAATTCTGACTCTACCATCTGAATGTCTCAACAGAAATCGAGACTCATCAGACCAGGCAACATTTTTCCAGTCTTCAACTGTCCAATTTTGGTGAGCTTGTGCAAATTGTAGCCTCTTTTTCCTATTTGTAGTGGAGATGAGTGGTACCCGGTGGGGTCTTCTGCTGTTGTAGCCCATCCGCCTCAAGGTTGTGCGTGTTGTGGCTTCACAAATGCTTTGCTGCATACCTCGGTTGTAACAAGTGGTTATTTCAGTCAAAGTTGCTCTTCTATCAGCTTGAATCAGTCGGCCCATTCTCCTCTGACCTCTAGCATCAACAAGGCATTTTCGCCCACAGGACTGCCACATACTGGATGTTTTTTCCCTTTTCACACCACTCTTTGTAAACCCTAGAAATGGTTGTGCGTGAAATTCCCAGTAACTGAGCAGATTGTGAAATACTCAGACCGGCCCGTCTGGCACCAACAACCATGCCACGCTCAAAATTGCTTAAATCACCTTTCTTTCCCATTCTGACATTCAGTTTGGAGTTCAGGAGATTGTCTTGACCAGGACCACACCCCTAAATGCATTGAAGCAACTGCCATGTGATTGGTTGATTAGATAATTGCATTAATGAGAAATTAAACAGGTGTTCCTAATAATCATTTAGGTGAGTGTATTGTCTGCCAATCCAATGGATGAGTCTGGGTTTAGTGGTTGCCAGGAGAACGGCACTTGCCTAACTGTATTGTGCCAAGTGTAAAGTTTGGTGGAGGGGGGATTATGGTGTGTGTGTGGGGGGGGGGGGGTGTTTTTCAGGGGTTGGGCTTGATCCCTTAGTTCCAGTGAAAGGAACTCTTAATGCTTCAGCATACCAAGATATTTTGGACAATTTGATGCTCCCAACTTTGTGGGGACAGGGATCAAAAGACTGAGAATGCTTTGAGAATGAAACCAACCTGTGTGTTCCTCAGTTTCTTCATGTTTCACTCTGAATACTTCTTCAATCTTCACGTCTTCACTTTCCTCTTTCTTTCTTTGTCCCTCAGTTTCTTCAGGTTTCACTCTGAATACTTCTTCAATCTTCACGTCTTCACTCTCCTCTTTAATAAACACCATCTTTATAATAGTGTGTCACGTGGATCTCAGTCGCTTCACCAGGAATTTTTCTGTGTGTTTGTCCTGTTTAAGATGAGAATAATTAATAATTAACAGAAAGAAAAATAAATCTTTGAGTGTCTCAATCAGTTCAGTCACTGGTGAGAGAGAGAGAGAGAGAGAGAGAGAGAGAGAGAGAGAGAGAGAGAGAGAGAGAGAGAGAGAGAGAGAGAGAGAGAGAGAGAGAGAGAGAGAGAGAGAGAGAGAGAGGGTTTTTTTTATTTAACTTTCAAAACTACAGAATTCAACAGCAAGTATAAATTGAAACACAAAAAAATTTACTTAAAATGAAAGCGCATCACTTAGAAATCGAGACATCTCATATCTAATGTGTGTTTCTCAGGATATATTCTGTGAACAATGTTAAATGAATCTTCTTTGGTTTTATTTGTTACACAGTACCCACTAAGAAAAAATCCTCCCACTCAAATGAGGAAAACATGAACCCAAACTAAAGTAGAGAAGAGAAGAGATAGAAACAAAAAGTGATCTAATCGGTTGGTCACTGCATTTATCATTAATTCAAATCAAGTTTATCTAAAAACAAATGTTTGTTGACTTACATTTTTTTATTAAATATAATTGCTGTGTTGCAGCTTTTAAGCATTACTGAACTATGTCTTAAATGTAAGCGTCATATTTCTGTGAAAGAATATTGTGTTGTCATGGATTGATCTCTATTCATCAGTCAGAGCGAGAGTTAATGGACCTAAATTATCTGTTTAGATAAAAACACTAAAAACTAACAGTATAGATTAATATAATAATGCAAATTATGCAGTACCTTGATATATTAGGCAGTTTAGTTATTTAATGATCTGTAGAAATCGCTTTGAATCACTGAATCATTTGTTGTGAATCGATCGGTTCAATTGACTCGGAGAGTCTAAAGCTCCGGTTCTCTCTCCAGAGACTGAACTCATGTTTGAACTGATTCATGATAAAGAGAGAAATGAGCCGCTCCTTCTGTTACTCATGAGTTTATTCTGTTACTTTACTCACACAACACTGATAAATGTTAGATAAATCACTGAATCATTTGTTGTGAATCGATCGGTTCAATTGACTCGGAGAGTCTAAAGCTCCGGTTCTCTCTCCAGAGACTGAACTCATGTTTGAACTGATTCATGATAAAGAGAGAAATGAGCCGCTCCTTCTGTTACTCATGAGTTTATTCTGTTACTTTACTCACACAACGCTGATAAATGTTAGATAAAGCAAAGCAGTGTTACATTTAATAACATATCATTCATTCTTCTTTGCTTTAAACACAAACCTTTCTGCAGCCGAATCACATGCAGGAGCGCGACGCGGTATTATGACGTCACATAACCACACCAAAATAAAAGTCCTGTTCATTGCTGAGTCTAAAATCACAACAGTGCACAGAAATGTACATAGAAACAATTATATAAAAAAATCTGATTTTAATGTATTATTGAAATTCATTTAATAACACAATGGTAAGTTAATAATACAGTTAACATTGACAGTTAAAACAAATTAAAAAGCAATATAACACATTGCATTCACATTTTTGTGTCTTCACAAAGTACTTAGTATTTATTTTTCCATTTAGACCAGGGGTGGGCAATTAATTTTTCAAGCGGCCACATGAGAAACTGAGGTGGTTATGAGGGCCGGACCAATTGAATTCAGTAAATAAATACTTAGAAGTTCATGCCTTGTTAAAAACTACATTCTGAATATATTTTTTTATGTTAGCTAACATATTTAAGGGCTTACGCAAAGCTTTCTAGAAAGCTGTCCTACATGATCGTGAACCCATTTTGAGTGAAGGTCATTACAGTTTCTGTAAAAAAATAAATAAAAGCAGTGCGGCTGTATTGCATGCACCTCATTACACTTATTTGCATTTGACTTTTAATTTACCAATTACAGGGCTCAACGCTGAGGATTATTTACTATTGGCTCTGTGTTTTGATGTTTTAAACATAAAATGTTTGAAGTTATTTAAAATGAAAAGATACTTTAAATGTGGAATTAAAACCACCAGTAGGTGGCAGCATGTCACTGTTGATGAGTGAGTCAGTGAGATTCAACCGATTCATTCAAATGGCTGATTCATTCAAGAACGAAGCATTTTACTGCATCATTGAGTAGAAGTCATTAGCTGTGTCCCAAAGTGAAGGGTGCACACTTTGAAGGGCGAACCGAGAGACAGGGTTGCCAGGTCTGAACAAACAAACCCCAACAATTGCTAATCAAAAGTAGAGGAATCACTGCCATAATGTGCCAAAATGCGGGGGGCGGGCGGTACAAATATTGCTAAAGTAAAGAGAACTTAAACATGTGGACTATAGGCTACAAACAACCCACAGCAACAGTAAATGCAGCTCAATTCCAGGCATGGCAACACTGAACCGAGCGTCGTTGAATGGGCTATAGCAGGTGTGTGACAAGTGACAGCGGACGTTCGTGAGGAGATTTTAAAAAGAGAAATGGAGCAGAAAAGGTTTTTTTTTTTTTACATGGTTCAAAGCCTGCGACAATGGGAGACCGGACCATAAGCACGTAAATCTGTAGCCTATGGTTAAATATTTAATCGTTAAGTTGCAACTATTAGTTATTTCTTATGTTAAATGTAACCGTTACAATATATATTAAACATATATATATTTACGTCCAAGTCTTTGGTTAAGAACTTATTTTTATTCAACTTACATCATCTCAGATGCATTTCTGCCCGAGCCCGACGGGCCCCAACTTTTTTACGCCCCTAGGGCTGGGCTTCGGGCCAGTTTTCACGTCATACCTCAAACGTGGCCTGGCTTCGGGCCTTTTTCCTTCATTTTATATTTTAGACATTCATTAATTAAAAGAAACAATGAGATGGTCTCATGTTGTTTCCACCAGTGCAGCACATGATACCGCGACTGTCAAGACTGGCTCGCAGTGTTAAAGGGCATATTGCAGTTTAGAGACTCCAGTGAGTCAATGTATAGAAAAATTATGTAGGAACTCGATTTTACACTTAAAAATACGCTATTAAGGCTTTTGGAGTTGTTTTTGTGAGAAAATTTTACTTCCGCATCTAAAAATGCCAAAACCGGACGTGACATAACAAGAGGGAGTGCGGTGAATTTCAGCGATAGGAAAACAATGGATCGCAATGACAGTTCAGACGCTGAGGGAATTATAAATGTGTATTAATACTCATATGGCAGACCACAGCCATATAATTATGACACACAATTAGAGACAGGTCAGGATTAGACAGAACAACGATTACAGGAGACAAATTGAGTTGTTGTGTGAGGAGAAACAGTGGAGAACAGCGGCAGGTGTCTCGGTGAGAGACCAGTGTTAGCTTATAGATATATATACGCTAGCTAACGATATGAACACTGTGCTCAGATTACAATACTGTTCTTATTATCATGTATCAGGCTATAGCAAAGCTGGTAACGTTATTGTCATCTTACCAATAACAGAAACTTATAGGCTTTGACCATCAGGAAAACTCCCACTTGTTAATATCGTACACACTAAACATTAAGTGACATAACGTTAGCGGTTTCTCATCACGACTGATTTGGTAATTAGCAAATGTTTAAAAAACAAGACTTAGGTCACGGTGCAAAGTTCACGTTTTCTCCGAGCTGCATCTCTGACGGATCCGTGACCGTCACATCTCCCGCCAGCGGCTGAAACAGACAGTATAAATAATATTTTAAATTTCAAATATTGCACCTGTCAATACAGAACGAAATATTCTGTAGCCTATTTTGCCATCAATACTGCCGACATTGTGCGTCTCAATCAGCCCTAGTTCAGTAGTCAGGGCACTGATCAGGGAGTCAGCCCATTGACTTGTGTCCTTATCAGTGCCCTGACTACTGAACTAGGGAGCTGATTGAGACGCACCCATCTTTGCTGTCTTTGCTGTATCAGTAGGCTATATATTAATGTTTAACATGAAGTATAGCCCTCCCTGTACGTCACCTAGCAGCAGCAGCAGCGCCAGACATGCTTCTGGTGTGTAACGCCACACAGCCAGTGTGTAGCCGGCCTTACATGAGTATAACAATGTTTGACTCCATCATATCGCCGGGATGATAATCCTCCCTGTGTAAACCACCGTGTGTTTCGAGGCAGATGCAGAAGAGAAGTCCCATTTCTTCACCTGCACAAAACACCACCATGCAGAATTCTTAACTTTTTTTTTAGGAAACCTGTGGACTCGATGTCCTGACAGGCTGGACACAATAATTTACCATGACAATGATAAATTGGAATAGAAAAACTAAAGATAATACGCAGACTCGTACTGAATACCAACCTATTCTGCACTGAGCCAACGCAGAGCTCGGCGAGCGACTCCCTCTCAAGACGTAATATGACGCGATGTTGAAAAAAACCCCGCTTTTTACAAGCGGCCAACGAAACGGCCACTTTATCTACTAAATTTGTGCCCTTATGTCTTTTTAATACATTTTAAATCCTGCATTACCTTCTCATATGGTATTTTCATACAAGGTTATATATTAATCTCGAAAAAAATTTAACCTGCAATATGCCCTTTAAAAAAATAGACACTTTAAGCTTTGTAAAGACATATCTTTCATGTCTGTGAGGCCAAAAATGACGGAGTATTTTAAGTTGTTTTAAATCAAGCAAAACGCACGGGTGCATTTTTCGGGTTCTAAGGGTTAATGTCTCATTGTTGCAAAATAAGTTTTACATTGAGACATTTAAATATTTTTGGAAAATGTTTAGGTTAAGGAAACTTGAATATAGATCGCTACGACAGTGGTGGGATTATGGCAAAATAGAGATACAGCAACTGTGCCGTCAGCACACTTTCAATGTCTCTAGAGACATTTCCAGGTCAATGAGAGACCTAGAGATTGAAATAGTGGAACTACAAAATTCAGTCGAGTCCACAGGAAATCAAGGGCGTACTGAGCTCCTCAAATCCAAAAAGATTTTAGATGAACTATTGGGTAATAAACCACAGAGTGTGTTGGTCCGCGCTCGATTTCAGTGTTGAGCAGATGGATGGCCCGACTAAGTTCTTTGGTCTAGAAAAAAAGAATGGGCAAAGTAGATTTATTAATTCGTTATACTCAAACTGGAAATGACATAACAGAGCCCAATGAAATTAGGAAAAGGGCTGCTTCTTTCTATTCAGAGTTGTATACGAGTGAGAGTCCAGAAGTACATGAGTCAGCCAATTCGTTTTATACTGGGTTGCCGAAAGTGCCGGATGAAGATATTTCTGAACTTCAGAAGCCCATTTCCACAGGACAATTGCAGATTGCACTGCAGAGCATGGAATGGTGCAGGATACCTGGAATGGATGGTCTCCCCATTGACTTGTCTGTTTGGTCAGTGATAGATTTGGTCAGATGACTTGCATGCAGTACTCAATGAGAGTCTGGCTGATGGGTTGCTACCGTTGAGCTGCAGAAGGGCAGTCATAACTCTTCTGCCAAAGAAGGGAGATTTGAAAGAGATAAAGAATTGGCGACCCGTTTCACTTCTATGTTCTGATTTAAAACTTTTATCTAAGGTTTTGGCAATAAGGCTGAGGGAGGCGGTTGGTCGGGTCATTCATCATGATCAGACATATTGTGTGCCTAATAAGTCAATTTTTGATTACATTTTTTTAAATACTAGTCTTATTTCCATAGATCAGGAAAAGGCAATTGACCGAGTTGAGCACAGCCATCTCTGGCGTACGCAGGAGGAGTTTGGTTTCAGCTCAGGGTTTATTGCCATGATCAGGGTCTTGTATCAGGACATTGAGAGTGTGCTGAAAATAAATGGTGGTTTACCAGGAGGACTGTCCGGCCCAGGTGTTTTAGAAAAAGGAAAAGGAAAACTAGAAAAATGGAAGTGGATTTTACCGAAAATGTCATATAGAGGGAGAGTTATAGTTGCATCAATGTTATGGCACCGTCTGACTTATGTTGATCCTCCTAGCGTACTTTTGGCAAAATTACAAGCCATTATAGTAGACTTTTTCTGGAATGGATTTCACTGGATAGCCCCAGAGTATACTTTTTCTGCCCACGGAGAAGGACGGACAAGGACTTATTCATCTGGCCAGCAGAAGAGCGGCTTTACAGAGATATTGACAGGACCAGTGGATTTGGTCTGGAGGAAGCTGATATCAGTTTAATTATGTGAGTGGATTGAACTTGAACTCTGTACTCTTTTTAACGGACTTCAGTAAACTACAGTTTAATACAGCGTCATCGATCCAATTCTACAAAGGACTTCTTAATGTAGCTACTTAAAAAACAAGAAACAACATCTCTGTAGGAACCTCTTGTTCTGGGAGCGAGGTTGGATGTGACTTGTGAAGCCACACCAGGACTATCACAAATCTTATGTTCATCTAAAGCAGGGATGTCCAAAGTCGGTCCTGGAGGACCACTGTCCTGCAGAGTTTAGCTCCAACCCCAATTAAACACACCTGAACCCGCTAATCAAGGTCTTATTAGGCATATAGAAACTTCCAGGCATGTGTGTTGAGGCAAGTTGGAGCTAAACTCTGCAGGACAGTGGCCCTCCAGAACCGACTTTGTACACCCCTGATCTAAAGCATTGAAGTTACATGATTTAATGGACATTGGTGGGCCTGAGCTAAGTAATGTTCAAGCGGTGGTATCTCATTTGGGGATTCAGGCCTAGTCCACACGTACACGGGTATTTTTATAACCTGAGTTTTTCCTCCTCCGTTTTAAAAAACAATTGGAAAGTCTGGAGAATCTGAATTTTCAAGATGTTCAAAGTAAAGTGTTGTATAAATGTTGTGTAAAGGTTTTAAATAAAACAACTCTTAAAGAACGAAAGGATACAGATGCAAAACCTGTATGGAGAATTCTTTACAAAACCACTGTGTGGAAAGTGCACAGGTGATCTTCAGTGGAAAATACTGCATGGCACAGTTGCTGTTAATGCTTTTGTGAACATTATTAATTCTTATGTGTCAGATGAGTGCCCTTTCTGTAAAATAAGGGAAACGATTTTTCACAGCTTTTTAGAATGTTTAAGATTGAAGATTTAGTTCAGTATACTTAAATTAATGTTTTTTTTAATTTTGGTGAAAACTTTGTCGATTTTATAGAGCGGCCCAAAGAAGTAAAATGTAAATTACTAAACTTCTTGATTGGACAAGCTAAAAGAGCTATCTATATTACAAGGATAACCAAGTTAGAAGGTAGAGATGGGCAAAAAGTCGAGATGGCTTTTAAAAATTTGGTGAAAATTCGGGTTCTGATTTATTTAAAATTGTATACGTTGATTAATGATTATGAAAGTTTTTTACAAAGATGGGTGTGTAATGAAGCTATTTGCACAGTTGTGGATGGAAAGTTGTTTTACTTTGGTATTGGAATAAGTATGGGAAGAAATGTTACGTGGAAACACGTTTTTATAAAGTTGAAAATGAGATTTAAAGTATATAATGTGAATTTGGACTTATGATTAAATAAGGTTTTTGTGAAAAACTCTCTCTTTTCTCGGGGCCCGCTTTTTGGCTCTTCTCTTCTTCCGATCATTAAACAGGTCATTTTTTTGTTTTGCGATCTCACTAGTTTCCAGTCTGATAAAAATTCCCTTGGTGAAACTTCTTTCAAACTTCATTTGATTAATCAAAAAAATTGAGTCATAAATGTATATAATGTGTTATTCATCTCGAGTCACTGGACATTAATTGGGAATTAATTAAGGTATAATGCTATTTCATCTAGTCTGAGTTTTTTTTACACTGTTAAAGACTTGGATTCCCATGCTACACATGGCCAAAGTTGAAAAAAAATAAGTTGGACATTTGATGGAGTATTTCTGTGCCAAAAATACTACTTCCAGTTTCTGAATTTTTTTTCCCGAATATGGGCCTAAATGACTTCAACAAGAGCGAAATTTCCTTGAATGGGCATTTCTCCCAGGAAGGGGCGTCATGTGTTGTAGCCGCAGGTGGTGTGTAAAACTGCTTCACATCTCTGTGTTGTTGGCAATCAAAAAACCATGATTACGTATATTTAATTTGTCAATGGAGCATGCAATGTGCACTTCCCATATGTACAACTTTTAAAACGGGCAAAGAAAAAAAAAATTTCGACGACATAATGAAAGTAGAAATGAGCAAATCACACAAGCCACTAAGCTAATATATACAGTTACAGCACATACCCCATAGAGACGTCCTGCTATAGTCGTTGTTGCTGCTGCTCCTCTGGACCTGATTCTGGATCATATATGTATGTCTGAATATTTATACATGTATGGCTGAATCTGATTGATAGCCATCGTGTATTTAGGACAATGCTTTTTTCCACGTTTTCTGAGGATGTCACAGCTTTCAGGTGCTCTCAACGCAATAGCAGCACGCGCTCGTGATTCTTTAGCTCCGCCCACACGATACGCCTCCAGCCACTCGGTTTTATTCGGAAAGACTCTGTACAGCGTGTCTGTCTTTTATAAATATGATAAAACTAAAGACTTCTCGGAGATATGAAGGATGCAATACTACATTTACATTTATTTAAATTTATGAATTTGGCAGACACTTTTATCCAAAGCGACTTACAGTTTCCTTATTACAGGGACAATCCCCCTGGAGCAACATGGAGTAAAGTGCCTTGCTCAAGGACACACTGGTGGTGACCACTGGGATTGAACCAGCAACCTTCTGCATATCAGTTCAGTGGTTTAACCCACTGGACCACCATCTCACATACTACTCTATAGCTACTCAAGGTTGACATAAGATTGACATAAACTGTGTGAGATTGACATAAACTGTGTGATATACCCCTTTAATTTAATTTTGATTTAATACCATACCAATAATCAGCACATTATACAGTCTCTCAAACATGAGGTGTTTTCTGTCTGGGAAATTAATTCCACACTGATGACATATAAAACCAGTTCTCTCATACATGAATGCTCATGTGGCACTTAAGAGCCATTTTATACCCAAAACTTTTCCCACAGTGTCCACATGTGTACGGCTTCTCTCCAGTGTGAACTCTCATGTGCCTGTCAAGGGTTCCTTTATGAGTGAAACTCTTTCCACACTGTTGGCAGGTGTAAGGCTTCTCTCCAGTGTGAATCCTCATGTGG
The DNA here is from genome assembly GCA_023566225.1 of Romanogobio albipinnatus. Taxonomy (NCBI): domain Eukaryota; kingdom Metazoa; phylum Chordata; class Actinopteri; order Cypriniformes; family Gobionidae; genus Romanogobio; species Romanogobio albipinnatus. Next base: position 62,896,105 of record CM042240.1, on the reverse strand, counting down.
CAATTAAGGTTTCCTTTTAGGTTGAAACTTCTTCCACACTGTGGGCATGTGTGAGGCTTCTCTCCAGTGTGAACTCTCATGTGCCGGTTAAGGATTCCTTTTAGGTTGAAACTTTTCCCACAGTGTTCACATGTGTACGGCTTCTCTTCAGTGTGAATCCTTATGTGGTAATTAAGGTTTCCTTTTAGGTTGAAACTTTTCCCACACTGTTGGCAGGTGAACGGCTTCTCTCCAGTGTGAATCCTTATGTGTTCTTCAAAGTGTTGTTTTTGAGTGAAACTCTTTCCACACTGAGGGCATGTGTAGGGTTGCTCCCCAGAGTGAAGTGTCATGTGTCTGGTAAGGCTTACTTTTTTAGCGAAACTCTTTCCACACTGTTGGCAGGTGTAAGGCTTCTCTCCAGTGTGAACTCTCATGTGTCTTGTAAGGCTGCTTTTTACAGTGAAACTCTTTCCACACTGTTGGCAGGTGAATTTACTTCTAGTTCCCTTCTTTTCACACCTTTTTCGTGTCTTTTCAGGCTGTGAGCAACTAAAGGTGTTTTCTCTTGTTATGAAATCATGATTCTTAAATTGATCTTTCTCTTGCATTTCATTCAGTATTTCACTCTCCTCTTTCAGCCCAATCAGGTCTAAGGAAAAAAGAGACAAATGCAAATTAACACCAGTTTAATGGCACAAAGCAACAGACCACAAAACATTTAGACATGTAAAGTATCAAAACCAAAATACAACTAGATCCTATTCACACGGGCATCACACCGGAGGGAAAAAAGGGACAGAGTGCGTATGGCCCACAAGTTTATGGGAGGACATTGATATCCTATCCATAACATTGTCCTTTGAAATACCTGTAGAGGACCTTCTTTTTACCCCTAAATGAAGACTGAAAAAGAAATTTGCTTTGACTTTGATGTCAATAAAGAATCAGCTGAAGATACACCAGAGTCTCCAGTTGCCCTAGACCAGTCAGGGTGCCCATGCTGACCCCTGTCCACCGCTGAAAGCACCAACAGTGGCACATGACCATCAGAACTGGACCACGGAGCAATAGAAGAAGGGGGCCTGGTCTGATGAATCACATGTACTCTTACATCACGTGGATGGCCGTGTGCGTGGCTTACCTGGGAACACATGGCACTGGATGCACTATGGGAAGAAGGCAAGCCGGGGAGGCAGTGTGATGCTTAGGGCAATGTTCTGCTGGGAAACCGTGGGTCCTGCCATCCATGTGGATTACAACTCACTGAAACATCATATGTGGTGTAATTGCTCAATCAGTGTTTCAACGGAGCAAAACCGTTTAAAAAAGTGCTATTAAACAATGTCACGTAGCATTTACTTCAGGCAGTCATTCAGTGTGCACAGCTTTTATTCACTAAAGAAATTAACTCTTTCGCTATAAGGGTTGGGTTTCGTCTGGGTTTTTTATGATACCGGTGCAAAACCAAAAAGAACCAGAACAGATACTTAAAAAAATAAAGCTGTGGATGACATTAAAGAATGGCTTTTTATTGAAAAATAAAAAATAATTATTTAAATTTAACAATTTATTAAAAGTTTAAAGTATATTTAGATACTTTAATAGAAAACACAATTTACTTTCACAGTAACTTGATGAAATTACAACTTAATTTCACAGTAAAACCAAAGCCACTTAACCCAACTACAATAGTATGGAATTCCAAAGCTTCCAAATATTACAATTAAAAATAATTTAAAAAATAAATAAATACATAAATAAATATACAAATATATGTATAAATAAATAAATATGCATAGAAAAGCAAAAAAAACTAAAATAAATAATTATTTATACAATTATTTCCTTATGAATATATTTATTTTATTCATATTTATTTATTTATTCTTTTATTTATTTATACATTTATTAATTTCTATTTTTGTTTATTTCCACTTTTATTCATTTCTACATGTATTTATTTATACGTTTATTTATTTTTACATTTATGTATTTCTACATGTATTTATTTCTACATTTATTTGTGCGTATGGTAATGAGGAGGGCGTGGTTTACCTCAGACATAGCCATCGAGCTCAGAGTAGGCGAGGGCGAAGCGTTAAGGCCACAGTGACACCTTGTGGTGGAAATACAATAAGTAAAGCTTATTGATGTTGATTCTGTCTGGGACTTGGATAGGTATATGGTCACACAATGTACCCGACACAATGTATTTGAAACGAGACCACAAATTCACTTCACATTCATATTTACTATTTGTGCATGCACAACACGTGACAAACGCTTAAAATACAACACATATTTCAAAGATTCAAAATAGAACGAGGCGTCGGTTACAGTAGAACATTTTGTTGAGTCGCGTCATTTCACGTGTGGACAGTCACAGCATCACTAAACATAATGGGGTTTTCTTGGTGTGGTCTTATTATTAATCACACAGCTGGGGACTTAACGACTGAAACATTCTAAGACTGAACACACTTAAAGACTCACTTAAAGTGAAAAGTGCTTCTGCTGATGAAACTGCAAACTATTCTTCATATGCACTATATTAGCCTAAATATTCATTATATTCTACTTAGTGATGTTTTGATTATTTAAAATGTTTAAATAAATATGTAATGAAAATGAAAGTCACTTTGTATATATTATTCTATTTCAACAGCGAAATGGAGAAAAAAAAAAAAAAAGTATAATTAGATTTACAAGTTTACATACAATGTGTTGTTTGAGTGTTGATTATTATATTTAAAAATAAATAAGTAAGGGCTCCCTATAGTTTGCAGCATTATAAAAATAAATAAAAAGCAATTTTGTAAAACTGTTGTACCGAGCACGCACCGAACTGTGACTCAGTGTGACTGTGACAAATAAGAGCAGTTTACCATCATTAGTAGCCTATAACTATTAGGAAAAACTAAGAGTGTGTCTTATTCAGTTCCCTTGTTCCCGAGCTCGTGAATCATTATATCAGTACAAAGACGCTGGCTCACTACACAATGGGACACTGATGACTCTATTTCCCGCGACGTGTGAACATCATTACTGGTATTTATGAACAACAGCAGAGACATTACTTGTCATGTTATTTAAAGTACATTATGATACATTATGCATGCAAAATATTGTTCATTATGTGTAGTGAGTTGGTTCACGTGATTTAAGTTTCAGAACTTCTGTTAAGGGAGCATAGTGAGCATCGATGCACCCTGGGTTTTGCAGTGCATTGTGGGACTTTTTAGGGAGCAAACATTTCAGTGCACTGGAAGGATTCTGCAGTTGAGACAGCCCTTAAAATGGACGACTCCCTGATCAGTGCCCTGACTACTGAACTAGGGAGCTGATTGAGACGCACCCTAGATCAGACAAAATTGCTAAGTGTCCCAATACGCTGGATAACTACTTCGGCAAAAAAAAAAAAAAACAGAAATCGCTGATGGAAGACCGGTAACTGAGCAGACAAGTGTCACTTAGTCAGAAGAGGGGAATTCCCGGTGCGAGCCGTCAGTTCTGCAGCCATTTGAAGCGGCTAGTCAGGCCTCCACAGAGAGTGCGCGTCATGAGTCGAGATCCAGTTCATGGACCCAAGACGTCTGCAAACTTAACAATGACAATGAGTTCACTGTACTAAAATGGCCCCCACAGTCACCAGATCTCAACCCAATAGAGCATCTTTTGAACGGGAGCTTCGTGCCCTGGATGTGCATCCCACAAATCTCCATCAACTGCAAGATGCTATCCTATCAATATGGGCCAACATTTCTAAAGAATGCTTTCAGCACCTTGTTGAATCAATGCCACGTAGAATTAAGGCAGTTCTGAAGGCGAAAGGGGTCAAACACAGTATTAGTATGCTGTTCCTAATAATCCTTTAGGTGAGTGTATGTCCATTGTCACTCGCATATCCTCAGCCTCTGCATTATGGATGTCTGTCGCACAAAACAGCGGTGAGACATATGCTGGGCAATGTTCAATCTCTCTAGAACTTCATCGAGAGGTCAGCAAAATTACATGCTGTGTTTGAGTCTTTGCAAGAATGGAGCAATGACTTTTCAGGTAAATCTAACACACTGAAATCTCTAAGGGACACAAGATGAAGCTGCCGCGCAGAGGCTCTCAAGGCCATACTTGACAACTTTGAGGCTATTGTTGACACTCTCAGTGAAATTTCTGCATTTCAGGGGACAGGCAAGTAGTCTGCTGACATCAGTGACCCATTTCCACTTATTGTTCTCTTGCATTTTAATGCAACTAGTTCTCATGCAGTGCAATATACTGTCCAAAGCGCTACAGGCATCCACCTTACATTATGCCAGTGTAAAAAGCCTAGCGTCTTCCACAATCTCTGCTCTTCTAGCAATGAGAACTTTCAGAAACTATGGGAGTTCAGTCGAGTTGTGCGATAAGAACAACTATCGCGGCCTGCAACGTCCATGGAGGAACCCAAGCAACGTGCCTGGACCGAATTCAGCCTCAACTCAGACTTTTACAAGGATTTGCATTTTCGTTGTACTAAACAACACTATTAATGAGATCCGTGAAAGATTTCAGGAAAATGAAAGAACCAATAACGCTCTGGAGCTTATCGATACTATGATCTTTCATAATTTACCACCAGGACTCATTTAATACCGGGTTTCAGAACCCAACCCTACAGCCACGGGTCTTGCTGTCAACAGGCTGCACTCCAGACTAACCCACTATCATGTAGTTTAAAGGGGTGGTTGCATGTGATTTCACTTTTTTAACTTTAGTTAGTTTGTAATGTTGCTGCTTGAGCATAAACAGTATCTGCAAAGTTACAGCGCTGAAAGTTCAATGGAAACGGAGATATTGTCTTTTAAAGTTATGGCAGTTTACTGCCTACAAAAACGGCCGGTTTGGACTACAACAAGCTTCCTTCCGTGTTGGTGACATCATAAACCCTTGCTATTAACATAAACACTGCCCCCGCGAACACGCAACAAAGTGGGCAGGGCCACATCGCAGTCATTACGAAAGAGAGAGAGCTGTTGCAGAACTACAAACTACATTTGGCCATCTAACCAATCTAAGACCATTGCGTTTTTCGGAGGGATGGGCTTCACAGAAGCAGGAAGCAAACGAGCCGTTCAAAGGACAGTGGAGAGAAAAATATGGCGTAAAAAAAAAAAAAGTATTAAGACATGTTATACTGCGCCCCATAAACACAACCAAGCCTAGGAAAAAAACACAGAACCACCCCTTTAAATAAAATTAAACAAGGTGCGGATTGAGATAGACAAAAAACGGTGGGCTTGAACGGACAAATTTATGCAAGCCCTTCTTGGCGAATATTCTAGCAAACGTAATAGGTTATGTCTTCAGTAAAGCGTAAATAGTCGAGAAAGACGTGTTCATTCGTAACAGTGTGTGCTGGATCTGTGCGTGCATTTTGTCTTAAAGGTGCACTGTGTATTTTTTGCATGTTTTTAATGTCAATGAAATGGGATTTACCTATAGAAAAGTCAAACAAACAAAAAAACTAACCCCAAAACAGAAGAAAACAAGGTTACAGTGGGCTAAGGAGAAGCAATCATGGAGTGTGGATGATTGGATGAAAGTGATATTCAGTGATGAATCATGAATCTGCATCGGTCAAGGAGATGATGCTGGAACCTTTGTCTGGCGCTATTCTAATGAAACATAATGACGACTACCAGAAGAAAACAACCAAATTTCCCAACTCATGTATGATATGCCCAGCAAACAGTCCAGATCTCAATCCAATTGAAAATGTATGGTGGAAATTTAAAAACTGGTCCATGATAAGGCCCCATCCTGCAAAGCTGATCTGTCAACTGCTATTGGAGAAAGTTGGAACCAGATTGATGGGTAATAGTTTTTCATTAGTGAAGTCCTTGCCTCAAAGGATTCAGGCTGTCAAAAAATCCAGAGGAGGAGCAACAAAGTAGCCTACTAATTGTGATATTAGTTTTTTTGGTGATGATTCAATATTTTTTCCTTAAAGGTCCCGTTCTTCGTGTTTTGTTGAAGCTTTGATTGTGTTTACAGTGTGCAATATAACGTGTTCATGTTTCGCGTGTAAAAAACCCCCAGTATTTTTAACACAATTTACTTATCTGTATACCGCTGTTTTCACTCTCCTAAAAACGGGCTGATGAATTCCTTATTCTATGAAGTCCCTCCTTCAGAAATACGTAACGAGTTCTGATTGTGCCAGCGGTTCCTGTGTTGTGATTCGACCGCAGCTTAGCGCACGTGGCACGGTTCCTGTGTTGTGATTCGACCGCAGCTTAGCGCACGTGGCACGGTTCCTGTGTTGTGATTCGACAGCAGCTTAGCGCACATGGAAAGGTCACGCCTCTTAACGGGAAATATATGCACTTAATGATCTCTACAGCGTCCCTGGGAAAGCCAAACAAAGGTGATTTGACTCCGGGATGAAAATAACAGCGTCTCGACGACATGGCGACAAACACACTCAAACGCAACACTTCCTTTTCTCCACACGACACGTCCTCTTCTCCACGTGGGACAGCAACAAGACCACGCCCCCTTTTTTCACGTATTCTTGTGGGCGGAGGTTAGTCTGTTCTACTGACGTCATTTATGAAGGAAGTACCAGGATGTAGTCCAAGCCAGCCGTTCGCTGTAGGCTTTGAAAGGGAACTTCTGTTAAATAAAATATCTCGCTTGGGATTGAACTTTGAGCTTTATAATTTTACAGGTATTATTTATGCTCCAACAGCAACATTACACACTAACTAAAGTTTGAACAATGGGATCACGAAGAACGGGACCTTTAACATTGAGTGATTCCATACATTTTCTCTATTTGATCTGGAAAAAGACATGCCATTAATTTTATTATGCCATGACTTTTTTTTAAGTATGTTTCATGAAGCTAGAATGTTAAGCTATTGAACAAAACATTTTTGTGTCATATCTGTGTTTGTTATAAAGTAAATAAACTGGGTGAACTCAGCTCTAAGTGTGGCGATTCCATAATTTCTGCCAGGGGTAGCATAAATCAAGCACTAGGCAAGCAGACGCTTCTACAAACATTTGTGAAAGAATGGGTCGCTCTCAGGAGCTCAGTGAACTCCAGCGGGGTACCGTAATAATACCGTGTGGTACCACCTGTGCAAAAAGTCCATTCGTGACATTTCCTCACTACTAAATATTCCACGCTCAACGGTTAGTGGGATTATAACAAAGTGGAAGCGATTGGGAACAACAGCAACTCAGCCACAAAGTGGTAGGTTCACAGAGCGGGGTCAGCGCATGCTGAGGCGCACAGTGCGCAGAAGTCAACAACTTTCTGCAGAGTCAATGGTTACAGACCTCCAAACTTCTGTGGCCTTCAGATTAGCTCAAGAACAGTGTGTAGAGCTTCATGGAATGGGTTTCCATGGCCGAGCAGCTCATACAAGCCTTACATCACCAAGTGCAATGCAAAGCGTGGGATGCAGTGGGGTAAGGCGTGCCGCCACTGGACTCTAGAGCAGTGGAGACATGTTCTCTTGAGTGACCAATCACGACCAATTCTCTGTCTGGCAATGGACGAGTCTGGGTTTGGCGGTTGCCAGGAGAACGGCACTTGCCTGACTGCATTGTGCCAAGTGTAAAGTTTGGTGGAGGGGGGATTGTGGAGGGGGGTTGTTTTTCAGGGGTTGGGCTTGGCACCTTAGTTAGGAACTCTTAATGCTACAGCATACCAAGACATTTTGGACAATTTCATGCTCCCAACTTTGTGGGGACAATTTGGGGATCAAATGACTGAGTGCAGCTTTGAGAATGAAACCAACCTGTTTGTTCCTCAGTTTCTTCATGTTTCACTCTCAATGTTTCTTCAATCTTCACGTCTTCACTCTCCTCTTTAATAAACACCATCTTTATAATATTGTTTCACATGGATCTGTCTCTTCACCTGGAGTTTTTCTGTGTGTTTGTCCTGTTTAAGATGAGAATAATTCATTAATAATTATCAGAAAGAAAAAATCCAAACTAAATCTCTTAATGTGTCTCAATCAGCTCTAGTTCAGTCACTGGTAAGAGAGTCAGAGAGAGTTTTTTTATTTAAATTTTTAAAATTACAGAATTTAACAGCAAGGTCTTGACACATTTTCACATTTTGTAAATATAAATTAAAAACAGCACAATGAAAAATAAATAAAAAAAACTTTAAATGAAAGTGCATCACTTAGCATCGAGACATCTCATATCTAATGTGTGTTTCTCAGGATATATTCTGTGAACAATGTTAAATGACTCTTATTGTTACACAATACCCACAGAAATCCCCAAAAATATTTCCACTCAAATGAGGGAATAATGAACCCAAACTAATTTAGATGGAGGAGGAGAAGAGATTTAATTAAAAAAGAGATCAAATCAATTGGTCACTGCCTTCATCATCTAAAAACAAATGTTTGGAGACTTACATTTTTTTTATTAAATATAATGGCTCTGTTGAATATTTCCCCCAACCATTTATTTAAACAACTTGGTGGTATCAATTTTTTTGGTGGTATCAAAAATAATCACTATATCAATATAATCATATAATTGCTTTGAATCACTGAATCATTTGTTGTGAATCAATCGGTTCAATTGACTCTAGAGAGTCTAAAGCTCCGGTTCTCTCTCACTCGCCAGAGACTGGTGCTGCGTCCCAATTCGCCTACTTATACTACGTCATAAAAGTATGTACTCTTTTTGTGAAGAAAAAGTACATACTTTTGAGTGTGTAGCAGAAGAGTATGCAAGCTTTGGGACACACTACTTCATAATCTTTAACGGACTTGCAGGTGCGTCCCGTCACCGTTTAAACTGCCCTGTCAATCATCGTCACAGTTCAAATCCTCCACATTCAATTTAATTTCCTACCGTATTGGAGAGAAATGTAGTCACACGTTGATCTGCCATTCGTGGGTCTTTAAAGCTACACTGTGTGATATTTTCCCCCATCTAGCGGTGAAAGGGTATATGACCATCCAGTAAATATTAGTTTCTTTTCCTCCCAATTCCGATTTCGTTTACACTTCTACAGTGGCCGATTTAGTCCAAGATTAACATGGCTTCCAGTTCGATCCAGCAGTCCCCATCGCCATCGAGTTGTAACGCACATGTCCGGGTGAAAAATACGGATAGCTCACTCAACGCAACTGGAGTCGATGCAAACACGGAGGCAATTGACATCAAACAGCCCGCACTTTATTCCCCGCGGAACTCTCACAGGAGTCCGGCACAAACTCCACTTCCGTCCACAGCATTACCCAACAAAACAAAAATAAATGAATGTTAGCAACAGAAGACAGAAAATAATCCACACACATGGGAGCTCGAGGCGCAGTGCAGACACACACACACACACAGAACGCAGGCGCTCCAACCGGGGCGAACGCTCTTAAAGGGGCCACACTATTTTCCTACTCGTTACAGAGTGTTAAAACGCGAAAGACGAAGCTTGAATTTACGGGTATGTACCTCTTTGGCTAATGTACTTACGAGAATACTTTATTACTTGAAAGAAGTAAATATACATTAATGAGCACATATATTTTTGAAATAACTAAGTGTTTTTAGCTATGAATAAACTAAAAAAGTTACACAGTGTAGCTTTAATACAGAGACTCCTCTCATGTGTTTGCAAAGTTAATTATGAAGGTATATTTGGTGCAAAACACCTGAACACGCGTGAGAGTGGAATGTGTAGCTGTAGATCATATCCACACATGTGTACCAATACATTTGAAGTCACAGAGAAAAATGGTTCACACTTCAACCCCCCAATTATTATTGCATTAATTATAGGCCTACTATATATATCCATTAATTATAGCCTACTATGTCTATATAGAGGAACAAGTTGCCTTCGCCTGCTAGGGAGAGATTGCTCATGAATTTTTCCCGTTCTCGGTCGCGCGCCACCTGTTTAAAAGAGCTCTTCTGATTGGCCGAAGTCCTCTGCTCTCTGAACCGCTGCCTCACAGATGCACAAATCTCTTTTGCTCCACATTTCGCGTGATATATGGTGCAAAAGTGAGAGCGCGCGGAACGGGTCACTTGAAGGCGGAAAAACTGCGTTTGAGACTCGTAGCAGCAGATTCAAGCAGCTGTAATGATTGGACTTGTGATTGTGTTGGAAAAATATCCAAGAAAAGAAATACATTTGTGACCAAATATTCTACAAGTGTGCAACTCTCATTGCATGGATTCACATTTTAATTCGCGGGTGTGCAAAATTTGTCTGTGACTTCACATTTTTGATGCGGGTGTGTGAATGCGTTTTGCACCATATTTACTGCAGCAACTGGAGCAAAAATGTGAGCGTATGAGTTTCTTCATGTGTGATTCGTAGAACAGGATTTGTGCACCTGCAGTGAAGAATGTGTGAAGGTGTAACTGTTGTGTTGTGTTTGTAAGTGAGAAAAAAAGTCGTAAAGTTTACGACTCCTAAAATATTTTTCTCTGTGACTTCAAATTTATTGGTACACATGTGTGGATATGATCTACAGCTACACATTCCACTCTCACGCGTGTTCAGGTGTTTTGCACCAAATATACCTTCATAGTTAATGGCCAAACGTATCATTACAAAAGTTCTCAATGCTGCTGCAGGTGAAATATAATGTGGATAACATTGAATAAATATCTTTTCGTCAGGTTAAATACTGATAATTGCTCAAACCCCTTTATCTAACCCTCTCCATCGAACTCGCCATGTTTGTAGTTTTTTGACACTTTTTATCCGCGTTTGTAGTTCTAATCGAATCCTCGTCCATCTTGCAATGGGTTGTGGGCAATATCAGCCGTTAGAGTGCGCATCGATCTGCACTTCGGATTCTGACCGGAAATAGTAGACCATCCGGGAATCTTTGGAATACTCTTTTCAGCATACTATGATTAGGGGCATACTAATTCTTTTTTTGAATACTTTTTAGTACGGATAGTATGCCAATTGGGACGCAGCGTGAACTCATGTTTGAACTGATTCATGATAAGAGCGAAATGAGCCGCTCCTTCTGTTACTCATGAGTTTATTCTGTTACTTTACTCACACAACGCTGATAAATGTTAGATAAAGCAATGCAGTGTTACATTGAATCATACATCATTCATGCTGTGTGACTTTAATCTGTTTCTATCACTGTTTAAGATGAGAATAGTAACAGAAAGAAAAATAAATACAATCGAAATCTCTGAGAGTCTCAATCAGCTCTAGTTCAGTAGTTCAGTCTCTGGTCAGATAGTCAGAGAGAGTTAATGGACTTAAATCATCTGATTAGACTAAAAACACTCAAAACTAAATCCCTGAGAGTCTCAATCAGCTCTAGTTCAGTAGTTCAGTCTCTGATCAGAGAGTCAGAGAGAGTTAATGGACTTAACCCATGTGCAACCTTATGGACATTTTTGTCCATTTCAGTTTTGTTTTTTGTTAAAAGTGTGCCTTTGTTAATGCCAACTACATTAATTTTAGCTCAGGTGTGTATTTTTATTGGAAGTTTAATATTTTATCCTCATTTCCTCCAAAAAATAAATTTTACCCTCCATACAAAAAATACTCACACTCAGCACCTTGTGGACAAAAATGTCCACATTGAAACCCATTAAAACTGGAATTTTTTAACCCAGGGCCATTTGACTATAAAATTATACAATATTTGCAAATAGGCATTTATTCTATTGACAAGGCTTCAAATGTAATTTTTAAAAAAAAAATTTACTAGATTGTGCCATATTTTCAAATTTGGCATATAAAAGAAATACTTGCTTTATTTGTATTTTCTACTTATGCATATTATAGTCTATTATAGAGTCAATTGGAAAAATAATGCAGCTATAATTGTGTGGGTATATTGGTAAGGATGTCAGAGGGTAGTTTGCATGTGTTTACTGAAAATGTAATGTGTGTAATTAGTTTGAAAGAAATTATATTGTACTGGCAATCAAAAATCCCACTCCATGTATGTGTCACACCCACGGCAGGGTCATAGGGCCATGTGAAAACTATGAAAAAGGTCAAAGAAGGTTAATGAGCTTTGAGGTTTTTCTTTTTCACCCAAACACGCATCTTAACCCTTGATTGCACGTTTTCAATTGTTATTGTTTTTGTACGGAGATAAAAGGTGCGCTTGAATTTGAAGTAGAAGTTCAGAAGCCCCTAAACACATTGTTTTAGTTTTCACCACAACACAATGCTGATTGTTTAGTCTGGTAGGTTTTATACAAAGTTTGAGTTCACACAGGTTTTCTCACTTACAAACCTATAAATATGTGGTGCTTGGGGGGTTGATCATTTCATCGTTTGCAAGATGAAGAGAAGGTACTCAGCAGAGGAAGCTCTGAAGCTAGTGTTGCCCACTGAAGCTGAGGATGAAGAGTTGAGCTCAGAGGATGAAGAGTTGAGTTCAGAGGATGAAGAGTTGAGCTCAGAGGATGAGGAGTTGAGTTCAGAGGATGAAGAGTTGAGTTCAGAGGATGAGGAGTTGAGCTCAGAGGATGAGGAGTTGAGCTCAGAGGATGAGGAGTTGATTTCAGAGGATGAAGAGTTGAGTTCAGAGGATGAGGAGTTGAGTTCAGAGGATGAAGAGTTGAGCTCAGAGGATGAAGAGTTGAGCTCAGAGGATGAAGAGTTGAGTTCAGAGGATGAAGAGTTGAGCTCAGAGGATGAGGAGTTGAGTTCAGAGGATGAAGAGTTGAGTTCAGAGGATGAGGAGTTGAGCTCAGAGGATGAGGAGTTGAGCTCAGAGGATGAGGAGTTGATTTCAGAGGATGAAGAGTTGAGTTCAGAGGATGAGGAGTTGAGTTCAGAGGATGAAGAGTTGAGTTCAGAGGATGAAGAGTTGAGTTCAGAGGATGAGGAGTTGAGCTCAGAGGATGAGGAGTTGAGCTCAGAGGATGAAGAGTTGATTTCAGAGGATGAAGAGTTGAGTTCAGAGGATGAGGAGTTGAGTTCAGAGGATGAAGAGTTGAGTTCAGAGGATGAAGAGTTGAGTTCAGAGGATGAGGAGTTGAGCTCAGAGGATGAGGAGTTGAGTTCAGAGGATGAAGAGAGGATGAGGAGTTGAGTTCAGAGGATGAAGAGTTGAGTTCAGAGGATGAGGAGTCGAGTTCAGAGGATGAAGAGAGGATGAGGAGTTGAGCTTAGAGGATGAGGAGTTGAGTTCAGAGGATGAAGAGAGGATGAGGAGTTGAGCTTAGAGGATGAGGAGTTGAGCTCAGAGGATGAGGAGTTGAGCTCAGAGGATGAGGAGTTGAGTTCAGAGGATGAAGAGTTGAGTTCAGAGGATGAGGAGTTGAGTTCAGAGGATGAGGAGTTGAGTTCAGAGGATGAAGAGTTGAGTTCAGAGGATGAAGAGTTGAGTTCAGAGGATGAAGAGTTGAGTTCAGAGGATGAGGAGTTGAGTTCAGAGGATGAAGAGTTGAGTTCAGAGGATGAGGAGTTGAGTTCAGAGGATGAAGAGAGGATGAGGAGTTGAGTTCAGAGGATGAAGAGTTGAGTTCAGAGGATGAGGAGTCGAGTTCAGAGGATGAAGAGAGGATGAGGAGTTGAGCTTAGAGGATGAGGAGTCGAGTTCAGAGGATGAAGAGAGGATGAGGAGTTGAGCTTAGAGGATGAGGAGTTGAGCTCAGAGGATGAGGAGTTGAGCTCAGAGGATGAGGAGTTGAGTTCAGAGGATGAAGAGTTGAGTTCAGAGGATGAGGAGTTGAGTTCAGAGGATGAGGAGTTGAGTTCAGAGGATGAAGAGTTGAGTTCAGAGGATGAAGAGTTGAGTTCAGAGGATGAAGAGTTGAGTTCAGAGGATGAAGAGTTGAGTTCAGAGGATGAGGAGTTGAGTTCAGAGGATGAGGAGTTGAGCTCAGAGGATGAGGAGTTGAGTTCAGAGGATGAAGAGTTGAGTTCAGAGGATGAAGAGTTGAGTTCAGAGGATGAGGAGTTGAGCTCAGAGGATGAGGAGTTGAGTTCAGAGGATGAAGAGTTGAGTTCAGAGGATGAAGAGTTGAGTTCAGAGGATGAAGAGTTGAGTTCAGAGGATGAGGAGTTGAGCTCAGAGGATGAAGAGTTGAGTTCAGAGGATGAGGAGTTGAGTTCAGAGGATGAGGAGTTGAGCTCAGAGGATGAGGAGTTGAGTTCAGAGGATGAAGAGTTGAGTTCAGAGGATGAAGAGTTGAGTTCAGAGGATGAAGAGTTGAGTTCAGAGGATGACGTTGCGTTTGAGCTGGAGTCTGACCCTCTGATAGCTCTTGTTCTTGGGTTTTGAACAATAAATCTTGATTTTGTTCAAAGTGATCTTGTATTTGTTTTATTTCTGGAGCAAAGATGGCTACTATTCTATTATTATATTTATTATCTTATTTATTATATTTTTTATTGAAAAGAACAGCGGCATTATGTAAAGAAATAATAATTTTAATGATTTTAAAGCATTACAATTTTGAAAATGAATGAATGTTTGGTAATTATGAATAGAAGAGATGCTGATAAAAAACAGTCAGTGAAAGTGGAAATAAATATTAATATATTTTTTTATATATATTAAAATGCCTCAAAATTAATGTTGTTGTTCTTCACTGACATACCCAAGAATCTACTAATCAAAGAAAAAAAAAATTGTTTAGCATTTAGTATATGGCTCATATGACTCAAGATGGCGCCGAGGATGGCTGCTGCGTCGCGAGCTCCGATGAATCATTGTAGTTTTTTGTTTGTTCTGTTTACAGTTTTTGTGTTTTTTGTCTTGGATGTTGTCTGCCTTACTACGTACGACAGACAGACACTTTTGGACATTGGTTCGGCAATCGCACACCGAAAACCGGACTTTAACTTCTTCAACGACGACACGCTGTTTACAAACACGGCAGCGGAACCTTTTGTGTGCGCAGTCCGGCCGCGTTTAAGGGGGAAGAGAGCCGGCGTGCTCATCAGAGTAAGACGCCGCGCAAACCGACCCCCGCTTCCCAGTATTTTACTAGCAAATGTTCAGTCTCTGGACAACAAACTCTGCGAGCTGAGAGCACGGATCTCTTTCCAACGAGAGACGAGGGACTGCTGCATTATCTGCCTTACAGAAACTTGGATGTCTGCGGAGATTCCAGATTCGGCCATCGAAACCACGGGGTTCTCCGTGCATCGAATGGACAGAGAAAAAGATCTCTCAGGGAAAAGCAAAGGCAGGGGTGTGTGTTTTATGATCAACAGATCCTGGTGTGATCAGAGGAACGTACATTCTATCAAGTCTTTCTGTTCTCCTGATCTGGAACTTCTCATGGTTCTGTGCCGACCATTCTGGCTACCGAGGGAATTCTCAGCGGTCATCATCACAGCTGTGTATATTCCCCCACAAGCCGACACAGACCGGGCACTAAAGGAACTGTATAGGACAGTGAGTGAGCAGGAAACCGCGCATCCTGAGGCTGCGTTTATTGTGACTGGGGACTTTAACAAAGCCAACTTCAAACGCATTGCACCTAAATACCACCAACATGTTAGCTTCAACACGCGAGGGAACCGAGTTCTGGATCCGCTTACAGGCAGAGGCTGAAACAGGAAGCAACCGCCCTCAGAACCATCCAGTGCTGGTCGGACCAATCAGATTCTATGCTACAAGACTGTTTTGATCACGCGGACTGGGAGATGTTCCGGTCGGCCTCTGATGACGACATCGAGGTCTACGCTGATAGCGTAACGTGTTTCATCAGGAAGTGCGTAGAAGACGTTGTTCCGACCAAAACAATTCGGCTGTACCCAAACCAGAAGCCGTGGCTAAATGGGGATGTTCGCGCGGCACTCAATGCGCGGACCTTCACTTCTAACTCCGGTAATGCGGAGGAGCATAAACAAGCAAGTTATGCCCTCTGGAAAACCATCAGAGCAGCAAAATGCCAGTACAGGGACAAGATTGAAGGACAGTTCAACGCCACCGACTCCAGAAGCATGTGGCGGGGAATTAACACCATCATGGACTATAAAGGAAACACAAACTCCACCGTGAACACCGCTGCCTCTCTCCCGGACGAGCTCAACACCTTCTATGCTCGCTTTGAGGGAACTAACACCGCCCTCGCGGAGAGAGAGCTCGTGGCTGAAGATACAGAGGTTAGTTCACTCTCCGTATCTGTAGCGGATGTAACCCGATCCTTCCGGCGGGTGAACGTCCGAAAAGCCGCGGGTCCAGACGGCATTCCGGGCCGCGTGATCAGAGCGTGCACGCACCAACTGGCTGGAGTTTTCACGGACATCTTTAACCTGTCCCTCTCCCTGTCTGTGGTCCCCACATGCTTCAAAACGTCCACCATTGTTCCTGTACCGAAGCAGTCAAAAACACTCTGCTTAAACGACTGGCGTCCTGTTGCTCTGACCCCCATCATCAGCAAATGCTTTGAGAGACTAATCAGAAACCACATCTGCTCTGTTCTCCCCCCCTCACTGGACCCACTGCAGTTTGCATACCGCAAAAACCGCTCCACTGATGATGCCATTTCATCTACAATTCACACTGCTCTCTCCCACCTGGAAAAGAGGAACACATATGTGAGAATGCTGTTTGTAGACTACAGCTCAGCATTCAACACCATTGTGCCCTCCATACTTGACGGGAAACTCCGGGCTCTAGGCTTAAACAGCTTGTTATGCAGCTGGATCCTGGACTTCCTGTCAAACAGATGCCAGGTGGTCAGAATGGGCAGTAACATCTCCTCATCACTGACTCTCAACACTGGAGCCCCTCAGGGCTGTGTTCTCAGCCCACTCCTGTACTCCTTGTACACACATGACTGTGTGGCAACCCACAGCTCCAACACCATCATCAAGTTTGCTGACGATACGACGGTGGTAGGTCTCATCACTGACAATGATGAAACGGCCTACAGAGAGGAGGTGCACACTCTGACACGGTGGTGTCAGGAGCACAACCTCTCCCTCAACGTCAGCAAGACCAAGGAGCTGGTGGTCGACTTCAGGAGGAATGAGAGAGAACACCGCCCCATCACCATCGATGGAGCACCGGTGGAGAGAGTCAGCAGCTTCAAGTTCCTCGGTGTCCACATCACAGAGGAACTCTCATGGTCCGTCCACACCGAGGCCGTTGTGAAGAAGGCTCATCAGCGCCTTTTCTTTCTGCAACGGCTGAGGAGGTTTGGAATGAACCGCCACATCCTCACACGCTTCTACACCAGCACCATCGAGAGCCTGCTGACTGGCTGCATCACCACCTGGTACGGCAACAGTACCGCCCGCAGCCGCAAAGCCCTGCAAAGGGTAGTGCGCACGGCCAGCTGCATCATCGGAGGTGAGCTTCCCTCCCTCCAGGACATTTATGCCAGGCGGTGTGTGAAGAGAGCTCAGAGGATCATCAGAGACTCTAGCCACCCGAACCATGGGCTGCTCTCACTGCTGCCATCAGGCAGGCGGTACCGCAGCATCAGAACACGCACCAGCCGACTCCAGAACAGCTTCTTCCCACAAGCAATCAGACTACTTAACTCTTGATCCATCAGGATCATAATACACACTGGACAGAATATCACTCCGCACAACCCACTGTAGATACACACACATTATATACACATTTATTTATCATACAGCATCTATTGCACTTTGGATTTCAATTTTTCAATTTGTGAATAATATTGTATACTATACATTGTATAGTATTATTATTATTATAGCGTAATGTATATTGTTTAGTGTATGTTTAGTGTATATTGTTTAAAGTATATGTATATTATTGGGGCAGGTCAGATACCTGTGTCTCTTCGTTTATACACATATCCTTCAAGAATGGTTTTATGATCAATATTAAAATAAGAATCAATGATACTCAAGTTATAACTATTTTCTACATTGGATAAATCAGTTCATCTATAACCTCTCTATATTTTGGAGATTTTAGTATTATTTGCTGTGTGCTTTTGAATTCACATTTTCTAGGTGCCAGCTCTGATGTCTGTGTCAAGACGAGCTGACAGGCATATGTCCTTGGTGGGTGTGTGTGTGTAAACACCCCTGGAGAACCTCTCTCTGCAGGTGTTGTGCTATATGTCTTCCTAAAGTGACCTTAGGGTCATGGGATGTCAGGTCTACGTGACTTCTTAGGGACCCAGAGAAACTGTACTTCTCTTATGTGCCTTTCTTATTAAAAGAATAATTTCACTTCAGTACTAAAACGTAATATCAGCATGTTTTGAAGACATGGCTTGTTGATAGTTAGTTAAGATGTTCTCAACCTTGAGAAAGCTGTTATTCGCTGGAGCTTTTTGTGTGTATGTGCGTTGCATGATCTGTGCAGGTTCAGTTATGGAGATGGACTTTTCTGCAGACGATGTCAGACCTGGATACGTCTTTCTGTGACCTCCGAGGTCATTGTAATCCAAATCTGGGTCTGGGTGACAACGAGTCTACGCATCTACGCATTTTTAGTGATATGTGCTCCTATCTGTTGACGTGTGGAAAGTTGCTTACGTGCATGTTGTTAGAACCAATCAGGATCATTCCACATGACAATAATGACGTGGTTGGACCTTGAAAACAGTATAACTGTTCAGAAATTGTATGTACGTTAGGCGGAGGTGGGGAGATTGTTAGAGGGAGCGCAGCCTACGAACTCCTTGTGAGACTTGAAGCTGGCTTCTGCTGATGAAACTGCAAACTATTCTTCAGTAAATCTTTCTTTAAGTAATCTAACTCCTGACTCTTGGTCTTCATTTCTCACTACTGGTCCTGGGTCCTAAGCTGTTACCCCAACAATATTGTAAGTATGTGTATATTGTTTAAAGCTGTGAGAACTACACTCACATTGTGTAAATTATTTATTGTTTATTGTAGTCTATACTGTGCTGTGAGTAATTGTGTGCGCATCAGATGTGTAATCTGTTGTTGCTTAAATGTTGTACATGTCATGTCATGACTACTATGTTTGCTCGGACTGCACCTAAGAATTTCACCTACTGTTGCACTTGTGCATATGGTAGAGTGACAATAAAGTGATTTGATTTGATATGGAAAATTATTGTAATAATTATTTTTATAGAAAACAACAGTGGCGTTATGTAAAGAAACCAATTTGTAAAGCTTTAAAATTCTGAAAATGAATGAATGTTTGGTAATTATGAATAGAAGAGATTAAAAAAAAGTCAGTAAAAGTGGAAAAAAATATTAATATATAATATTTCTATGACAGTTTTTTTGGCATGGATATTTTTGTCCATTATGGACCTAAGTGTTAGTTTTTTTTAGAAATTTCTGACACTACATAAAAAATAAAAATGGCTCAAAATTAACGTTGTTCTTCATTGACCCACCCAAGAAGAAAATTCTTCTTAGCTTTTAGTTTATGAAAATAAACTACAATTTTTTATTTTTTATTAAAAAAAACACCTATGGCATTATGTAAACAAACCAGCATTTAAAGGGTTAAATTTCTTAAAATGAATGAATGTTTGGTATCTATGGATAGAACAGATGAGGGTTAAAAAAAATGACATCAGTGAAAGTGGATTTTTTTTTTTATAAATCATATTTCTATGACTTTTGTCCATTTTGCGTCTATGCGCAACTATTTTTTTTTGAATGCACAAGGGTTAAATAATCTGATTAGACTAAAAACACTCAAAACTAATTAAAATTAATAAAATAATTCAAATTATACAGACCCTTGATATACTAGTCAGTTTAGTTATTTAACGATTTGTAGAAATCGAGATAGAAAAAGAAATGGAGTGCTCCGAATCACTGAATCATTTGTTGTGAATAATTTGATTCAATTGACTCGGAGAGTCTAAAGCTCCGGTTCTCTCTCCAGAGACTGAACTCATGTTTGAACTGATTCATGATAAAGAGAGAAATGAGCCGCTGCTTCTGTTACTCATGAGTTTATTCTGTTACTTTACTCACACAACACTGATAAATGTTAGATAAAGCAATGCAGTGTTACATTTAATAATACATCATTCATTATGCGTTTCGTTAAACTGTTTTATTGCTTGAAACGCTTAAAACACAAACAACTTCAGAGTCACAACAGATGCAGGAGCGCGACACAGACTTATGACGTCACACATTAAACCAAAATAAAAGTCCCGTTCACTGCTGAGTCTAATATCAGGCATGGGCATTAAAAACGTGTGCAAAGAAATTTACAAGAACAAATATATTAACAAAAATACAAGAAAAGAATACAAAATTCACAGGTGAATGTAATGGGGAAATACATTTAATAACAAAATGGTAACAGTATTTACTAGTTTCCTAATATTTTCATCCTTGAACAACATGTATTTAAGTATGTATTTCACTAATACATTCAACTCTGAATTTCTGTAATCTCTTGTATTATTTGTATGTGGGCACTTCTGTGAGCAGTGAACGGGACTTTTATTTTGGTGTGGTGATATGACGTCATAAGTCTGCGCCGCGCTCCTGCATGTGATTCTGCTGAAGAAAGGTTTGTGTTTTAAGCTTTAAAACTATAGAAATCATCTTCAAAGTTGTACAGGCGACGCAGATCGAATGGTTTATTATTAAATGTAACATTGCATTGCTTTATCTAACATTTATTAACGTTGTGTGAGTAAAGTAACAGATGAAAACACACGAGTAACAGACGCGTAGTTCTGTTTATGAAGAGCCTAAAGTTACGGACAGCTATTGCTCCGAGTATTGCAGGATTACAAATGTGATACTGATCGTGTACAAAAGTCCAATAGACAATCTGATATTAAAGGTGCCCTAGAATGATTTGAAACAACATTTTAAATTGTTCTCTGGTATCTACATAGAGGGTATATGGCTTATTTAAGGTCAATAATTGTCCAGCTACGGTTTTACAGGTCCATTTACAACTCTAGAAATCATCTCCAGGATGAAATGGTCTGTTTTTTCCTTATTTGGAAGGGTCATGAATATTAATGCTGAGTTCTGCTCTGATTGGCTGTTTCACTGCGGCTCAATGATAGCAGACACAACTTTACTGACCGTCTTGACGATGGAGAGATTAGGCATTCAACCTTATATAGATCAATCAGTATATAATCATACTTCAGTTGTCAAAAATATAAATAAATATCAAATTACTATTGTTTCAACTTAAATGGTGGAGGTGGTGACGTTAGCTCGAGTGAGCTATGTGTAAGCAACTAAACTAACATAGTATGTTACGTATCTATGGTTGCATTTACTAATTTATGACAACACTGGCATGAAATAATATTAACCTTTGTCATTAGACATACTATTTAGTTATGTAAGCCACTTGGATTATCCTATTCTTACCGTATAGCATCTTGCGTTGGATATAGACAACAACAGGAATATTATCGTTAATGTTGTCTCTCTAAGAAACTTTCTTAAGAAATGGTTTAGACAGTCAAGAAGTGGATAAAATCACTTACTGCTTGCAGGTATATGGTTGGAATTGCCCCTTTCTTCAGTGTCGGACGCTGAGCAAAGCCGGATTGATATTGTCCCAGGTTTGAAAACTCTCCGTGGTGAAATGGGCTGAGCAAACTAACAACTTTGAAATAAATTGTTGCAGTATCCGATTATAAATAAACATCAACCATGCCTGTTGACATGTTTTATTTGTGGGAAGAGTATGAAACGTCTTCACATCCCCTGCCCAGCCTGGAACCTAACATTTGTTTCCATGATCTGCCATGTTCGCTATCCTCGCGTCAGGCTTACTGCTGCACAACTCCAGTTGATACGGCGGCTGCGCAGTTTCGCCAGATAGTGAACGTGTGCTTGCTTATGCAAATGTTGGGGGGCGTACATATTAATGATCCCATGTATTGCATCACTGTCGGTGTTACGTTGGGATTTGCCTATTTTTCCATGGTGTTTTTCACAAACGAGATTTACATATGAAGGAGGAGGCAATGGTGTTTGAGACTCACTGTATGTGATTTACATGTACTGAACTCCTGTTATTTAACTATGGCAATATTAATTCAATTTTCCATTCTAGGGCAACTTTAAGTAACAGCTCTTGAGCCTCAATACTGTTTATTTGGTGAAGATTAAAACTACAGCAGAACTGTTGTTTTACAGAAGTTATTCTTCTTTGATAACGTATAGTTAAAAAAAAAACAGCTGTTAGTGTAAGCTCAGGTCCATTAAATAATACAGTTACAACTTTTGATTTTAATAACGTGTTGTTAAATGCTGAAATGTACATTTAACTAAGATTAATACATGCTTTAGAAGTATTTTTCATTGTCAGTTTGTTAATGAATGAACTGTAAAGTGTGTGACTGAACAACAGTCAGAACATATTCAAACCATATCTAGGGCATGTAATTTAGTCAAGATTAAAATATAAAATGTTTAAGTTTGAAAATGAATAGCCTCAAGTCTTTAAGTATTAAGTATTTGGTTATGTGATGAGATTTGTTTACGAGGGTTACCAGGGAAACGGCTGCATTCCTGCTGTTCCAGCACCTCTGCTGTCAGAGAGTGAATGTGCTCTTCATTCAGGGCATGTCCTTCACTCGTTCCGCCATGTGCTCGGCTCCTTGGGTTTTGTTTACATCAGTGCACGTTCCTCTTTGACGTGTTGTTCATTTTAAACGGCTGATGGGTAAAGTATTCTTAAAATTCATTCTAAAAATCTAAATTTGTGAATCGGAATGATAATGATAATTCGTAAGAAATAATTATTCACGGTATTTTGAAGTGCCCACGATAACAATATTGTGCATGTTCATTATTGCAGTATTACCGTTTACCGGCACATGTCTACCCTGGACATTAATGTAAAGGGACAAAGATTGTCCTTCAATGGGAAAGTTATTATTGGAATGCGTGTTATTGATCAGAAAGTGCTCCTACATTTTTGACTGTGCTCCTAATTTTTTTTAAATAAAGCACAAGTGCTCCTCAAAAAAAATGTAAGCGTAGAGCCGTGAGAAGATGAGTGGGGTGAACTGAAGAGAAGAAGCTCCAACATGGATGTGGGAATCTGGAGAGATTCTGTATGAAGGAATGGTCTCGGATCTCTTCTCAGGTGTTCTCCAAACTCACCAGGCATTATAGAAGAAGACTCAGAGCTGTTATCTTGGCAAAAGAGGTTTCAGAAAGTATTGAATAAAAGGGTATGATTAATTGTGAAGAATGTGTATTAGAGAAAAACATTTATTTCATAATAAGATTTTCCCCCCATTTTAAATGTTTATTGTCCAATGAAAGGTTAGACTTTTGTACGTTTTTAGAACAAAAGGACAGATTTATTTTCACAGCCTTCTTTGGTCACATTTACCAAGGGTATGAAAAATTTCAGGCGTGTGTATGTATGTATATATATATATATATAAATATATAGTTTAGTTCTCTTGGCCATCGTCACTCATTAAACTGGGGTTGTTGTGTTGTGCTCGCCGTAGATCGACCTCTCTCTCGAATTGCGAAAAGCAAAAATGCATCACGGAATTTTTTTAAAATATTATCTCGTATAGAAATGGCTGGCAGATATAGAATTTGCAATATAAGGTTTATATATCAATAATAAATATTAAGTGTATTTTCTTCATTTCTCCAGTACCGATAGCGTCAGAGCTTATCGATACTGCAGTCTTTCAAAATTTAGCACCAAGGCTCATTTAATACCGGGGTTTCGGTACCCATCCCTAGGGGAGACTGGTGGCTGAAGTAGCTCCATGTCTGGGCTGTTGTAGGAGCATTGACCAAGGAGAGTGTTGGGGGGAACAGGCCTACTTTTCTTTATGAAAACTCTCTATGGGTCTATTTCTTTTAATTGTTCGTCGTGCTGATCTGATCTACAGGTCTACAGAAATATCTGGACCACAACCAATCAGAGGCAAAGACCCGCCCCATCTCTGTCTCTGATTGGTTTAGACCACGATATGATCCAACCATAAGTGAGAGTTCTGTCAAAGGAGAACAAATGCTGCGGCTTCGTTCGTGGAGAGGCAGAGGATGAGAGGATATTAGGGGCAAAAGTGCGACCTGGGAAAAATTTTAATTGCACCCTTACAAATCACTCCAGAGCCCTGTATGTATATAGTGTCTGTATAATTTATGTTCATTATTAGTTTGTAGTGCTAGTTTTGAGGTTTACTGAGACTGCACTGATACTGAACTAGAGCTGATTGAGACTCACTCTTTTTCTTTCTGTTAATTATTCTCATCTTAAACAGAACAAACACAGGAAAAACCCCTGGAGAAGTGACTGAGATCCACGTGATACTACTATAAAAATGCTGTTTATAAAAGAGGAGAATGGAGACCTGAAGATTGAAAATGTATTCAGTTTGAAACATGAAGAAACTGAGGAACAAACAGAGAAAAAGGAGAGTGAAGACGTGAAGATTGAAGAAACATTGAGAGTGAAACATGAAGAAACTGAGGAACAAACAGGTTGGTTTCATTCTCAAAGCTGAACTCACTCATTTGATCATTATTAAAATCTCCAGCTCTATAGAAATGAAAGATATTTTTGAAGAATGTCTTGTGAATGTCCTCAATCCTGCTGGTTGAAGTAAACTTGGCATTGGTCAAGTCTACACACTTGCAGATCCTTTCATTATAACAAGCAAAGCTTATGCACGATACGGTCGCACAAGGGTTAATCACGTTGTCTGATTTGGCTCAAACTGATTTGCTGAAATTAAAACAGGAACGGTAATAGAATAGAGTGCCAGCCAATGACATTGGCGTTTGTGCATTAATTCCGCCCATTACCGGAGAATCTGCATATCTTCGGCTTATTCTTAAAAGCTGAATAATTCAGCCACTGCGCAATACCCTCAAATTACAGCGAGATGGCGAGTGTTCATTTCATACTGTGTACAATGTTAGCTTATTTACAGTGAGGAGAACAAGTATTTGATACACTGCCGATTTTGCTTTACAAAGCATGTAGAGGGCTGTAATGTTTATCACTCTTCAACTGTGAGTGACGGAATCTAAATAAAAAATTCAGAAAAATAAAGAATTAATTTGCATTTTATTGCATGACATGAGTATTTGATCACCTACCAACCAGTAAGAAATCCGGCTCTCACAGACCTGTTAGTTTTTCTTTAAGAAGCCCTCCTGTTCTCCACTCATTACCTGTATTAACTGCACCTGCTTGAACTCGTTACCTGTATAAAAGACACCTGTCCACACACTCAATCAAACAGACTCCAACCTCTCCACAATGGCCAGCTTGGTGAGATGGCAACAACTGTTGGCGCAATTATTAGAAAATAGAAGAAGTTGAAGATGACGGTCAATCTCCCTTGTTCTGGGACACCATGCGAGATCTCACCTCGTGGGGCATCAATGATCATGAGGAAGGTGAGGGATCAGCCCAGAACTACAAAGCAGGACCTGGTCAATGACCTGAAGAGAGCTGGGACCACAGTCTCAAAGAAAACCATTAGTAACACACTACGCCATCATGGATTAAAATCCTGCAGCGCACGCAAGGTCCCCCTGCTCAAGCCAGCGCATGTTCAGGCCTGTCTGTAGTTTGCCAATGACCATCTGGATGATCCAGAGGAGGAATGGGAGAAGGTCATGTGGTCTGATGAGACAAAAATAGAGCTTTTTGGTCTAAACTCCACTCTGCATGTTTGGAGGAAGAAGAAGGATGAGTACAACCCCAAGAACACCATCCCAACCGTGAAGCATGGAGGTGGAAACATCATTCTTTGAGAATGCTTTTCTGCAAAGGGGACAGGACGACTGCACCGTATTGAGGGGAGGATGGATGGGCCATGTATTGCGAGATCTTGGCCAACAACCTCCTTCCCTCAGTAAGAGCATTGAAGATGGGTCTACCAGCATGACAACGACCCGAACCACACAGCCAGGGCAACTAAGGAGTGGCCCATAAGAAGCATCTCAAGGTCCTGGAGTGGCCTAGCCAGTCTCCAGACCTGAACCCAATAGAAAATCTTTGGAGGGAGCTGAAAGTCCGTATTGCCCATCACCAGCCCCGAAACCTGAAGGATCTGAAGGAGGTCTGTATGGAGGAGTGGGTCAAAATCCCTGCTGTAGTGTGTGCAAACCTAGAAACGTATGATCTCTGTAATTTAGGGCTGTAATCAACCAAAGAAAATCTTGGTCGACTGAACTCCTGAAATTTTCGACTAAAAATCGACTAAAAATTACGTTAGGAAAAAAAACGTTACATTAATTAGCTGTGCACTGTGCGCAGTACTTGGTGGCCTTGTTGTCTTCCTAAATCAATTATAAATAAACATAAAAAACTAGTAGGCTATTTGCAGTATATTAAATGGTTTTTGAGCTGATTATTTTGGACTGAAGTGAGTCTGACACACGAGTCTGTTGGCTCTGACAGCGTCGCATTACGTGCACCTGCGCAATATCATAGCCTATGATTTCCCAAAATATAGTAGGCTACTGTTGTCAACTAGTGATATCATCACAAGAACTTTTGAGGAATATGCAACATAATTTAGACAATTGTTTTTGTCATATGTATTATAATAACTGACAGACACTATCATAATTTCAGCCGCACGTGCAGCTCGAACACATGATCAGCTCAGCTTCGCGGCTGAGACACGAATATACGATTAACTTAAAGCTTTTACTCTTAAACACAAAAGACACGTCCACTTTAATAAAAAAGGAATATTTATTAAACAAGCCAGATTAAGATCAGAAACTAAATAAAGTGCATAACTGAAAAATAAAGCATAGACTCAAAACGAATACAGTGGGCACAGCGCATATCGCGCATTAGGCTCCACATAAAAAATAAAATAATAAAGTGCCCAAATCCAATAAATAATAGGTACTAGAAATAAATCAGCAGTTTGCACAATAGGCCTAATAAAAGGGAACCATAAAGCTACAACATTACAGCCAAATTTTAAACGAAACACAAAATAGTGCATATAAAGTAGGCGCACTCAGAACAAATACAAAAATAAAAGGCACTAAAAACGTTGTTACAAAGTCCATCTCACTACAGTGGCTCTACAATAATTTTACGATACGGCAATAGTTTTTGTGCGGAAAGAAAAATCTAAATAACGACTTTATTCCACAAGTTCTTGTCTTCCTTGTCTGTCTCTGCCGTGAACTCACGAAGCACCACGACGCATGCGCGAGAATATCACGCAGAACCGGCGTTCGGACATGTGACCCAGAAGCGAGGAGATTTGTTTACAACGAGCAGAGGAAGATGTGCCGTATCGAAGCTGTTGAATTCTACATTGATCGTGCTTTAGGTCTCGGCGCAGAGCTCAAAATGGGACTAAAGTGTGCATTTCATGGATTCCCGAATGCCGGTTCTACGTCATATTCTCACGCATGCGCCGGGCTGCTTCGTGAGTTCACGGCAGAGACAGACAAGGAAGACAAGAACTTGTGGAATAAAGTCGTTATTTAGATTTTTTTTTTTTTGCTCAAAAACTATTGTCGTCGCTTTGTAAAATTATTGTAGAGCCACTGTAGTGAGATGGACTTTGTAACAACGTTTTTAGTGCCTTTTATGGGTCTTGTGAGTGTAAATGTACTGAATCCCTATGGAGGCCTATCTGAGGCCTTTCTCAGCCATCAGCTTTCAACAAAAATATCTTCATTTGTGTTCCGAAGATGAACGAATGTCTTACGGGTGTCGAATGACAGGAGGGTGAGTAATTAACATAATTACATAATTTTCATTTTTGGGTGAACTAACCCTTTAACCACAACACACTAAACATACTAAACATTCGGCTACGGAACATGGAAACGGCATAACAGCGGTTAAACAAACAAATTATGTTTCCTGGAAAATTAACACAAATCATTCACATGTTAGGGGAGAAATATTTACTATTTTACACGTTTAATTAAATTAACTCACCTTAGGCAGACCGACGCAGGGCTCATTTCTGACGGCTGGCCAAGCTTCGGTTGGAAAAGGACGCCACTGCGCAGGCGCAGCAAGGACATTCCCCTAGTACCATTCCCCTAGAACAGTTGTTTTCCCCAGCGATTTAAAATGCTTTATTCACATTTGCAACATGACTAAATCCAACTGTTAAAGCTGCCACCGCCCGTGAAGTATTTGCAACAGAAAATAGTCCTTTTAATATAGACATGTACTACTACATGTGTTTTACACAGTAATTATGTAAACAGTTGAACTTACACATATACATAAACACAATACTTACACATCATGTGTCTGTGGTAACGCAAAATGTGTTATGAATCCTTTTACACATTTTCATTCATTTCAACACATTTTTAAGCGTGTACTGTTACAGACTTTTTCCTCATGCAAACATATAACTAGTATAATTCCACATCAACCACCACATCAATTCCACAAATATTTCAGCAAACATCATTTGGGGTCAAAAAGACCCAGATAGCTTACATAAATAGCATATTAAGCCAATTAAGCAAAGAAATTGAAGATTAAAAATAGAATCATCAATTAGACAAACTTTAAAACAAAACTGGTATCACACTTGACATTCTGTCCCCCTCGCTTTTGAAATGATAGCTATGCCCCGGTTTGGACATGTTAAGAGTTGAAAAAAATCAAGAATCCAAGGCACTCGATTATTGAAATAATATAAAAAGCCTTTATTTCATCATGACTTTATTAATTTAAAAATGGGTGACAATTATCAATCACCTGCTCACACTCTACAGGACAAGCAGGAGAAAGAACCATCAAATAATACAAAGAGAACATATCTCACACAATATGCCTAATCCTCACAAAAATTGACTGACTTGAGACTTTCTTGTGACATGCACATATGCAGTGTTGGGAGTAACGCGTTACAAAAGTAATGCATTACAGTATTATTGCGATTAAACTGTGAAATGCGCACACACAGTTATGTCAGAAACACAGAACACAGTTCACATGAAAACAGTTGGTTATGTTTGTTCATGTATGCAGCTAGTACAGAAATCCTGTGTGTATATTAGATCTGTGTAGAGCTTAGATCGGGCTCAAAATGCTCGTTGTGTCCGAGCCTGGCCTGACACATTAACTGTAATTATGAGCCCGAGCCCAATTTAAACCCAACCATTTTTTAATATGTGGGCGTTCTGAGAACAAGCCTGTAATGAGTGAAGCGGACGGGTGTGACGCTCAGCTCAATAATCCTCTCTATGCAGGCATGCTCATTAGATTAGATTAGATTAGATTCAAGTTTATTGTCATTACACGTGTACAAGTACAATGCAACAAAATGAGTTTGGAGCAAGCCTCCGAGCCGCAGCTATTTAAAGCGCCGCCACACGCTCTACAGAAAAAAAGAAATGCAGATTGCAAAGCATACATGCAAAACATAACATAACATACATAACACAGTACACGTGGTCACGTGATGGAATTTTTTGTTGGGACTGAGTAAGGGAGATAAGAAGGAGGAAAGGGAGGGGCAGACGGTTGGACGGGGGCAGGGATAGGGGTGAGGTGTGTATGATGCGAGTAAGAGTCTGAAGTCATGAACCGTTCACTGGTAAAACCACGCTCGCTCAAATCCCGCTCAGACATGACATGCATCTGTACTGTACCCTACTATAGGCCTACTTGTTGTAGCCATTAAACAGTGTATTTTGTTTAATATTTATGTTTAAATATTATAATGTTATTTTTAAATTTCATCTGATAATGAAAAGTGCAAAGATGCGAGTGGGTGAGAAATTTTGTGTAATATTAGGTTTTGTTTTGTATGAAGCCCTTCTTTAAAATGAATTTCTTTTTGTATAAATTGTATCTTAATTTTAATCAAGGTTTCGTCAGCCAATTGCTTGGATTGAATAAATAACAAGCAAATAGAGTAATAGCAGATTATAAGGGTGAGATGAAGTCATGCATTGCACATGAGCTGGAGTGCGTCTCATAAATAAACGAAACTCAGAAGGCTAATTCCTCAAAGACATGAGAAATATGTGTATAGAAAGCTTGAAATGTCTACTTTTCTTTAACTTCTAGTTAAGAAAAGAAATAGACTAGTTAAGCAATGCACAGTGTTAACGCGAGCAGCTCATGACTGGCGTCTCAGAGCGTTTCTGAATGCTGCGCTTCATCACTGCGTGTGCTGTGAGTTTAACACGCATGTTTAGTCTAATCCTGACTTGTGCAACTTTGTACACATTTGTTTCTTAGTTGTAGTATTATTTTGCTAAAAATATATATTATTTCTAATTATGGCATAGCTTTCTGCCCACCCAATTAGGCTAATAAAGTAATGATAAAAAGAACCACAAACGATCAAGGGCCCGGCCCGAGGATAGTGCCGGGAAATCTCGGGTCAAGTTCGGGCTTGCGCTCGGGCAGGGAATCTAAACTCTAGATCTGTGTAACCTTACTAAAGTGAAAGCAGTGTAATGTACCTCCTGCTATATCTGCTGTTAATACGAATCAAACAAAACAGAAAATTACTCACTGCTCTTGACTGAATGAACTTTAGTAGTTTTAAGAACACATTTCTTACTTGAATGCTCTGGGGAGGAGATAAACATAGCGGACTGTGTACAGCTCTCTGAGGGCGGGGTCTTTCCTGATATGGCAACGTCACTCAATGCCACAGGACTCATGAGTGGGGCATGTGAAATGTGACAGCATTTTACCAGGATTCTGCAAAGGCTTGTTCTGGGACACTGCTTATGATTTAAGGGGATTAAAAAAAGAGTGGGTATGGTTTGGGGACAGTTGCACTGAGGAAAAGACAGGAGGAAGAGCTAGAGGTAGCAGAGCTGAAGATGTTGAGGTTCTCTTTGGGAGTGACGAGGATGGACAGGATCAGGAATGAGTACATGTGAGATGTTTTGGAGACAAAGTTAAGAGAGGCCAGGTTGAGATGGTTTGGACATGTTCAGAGGAGGGAGAGTGAATATATCGGTAAAAGGATGCTGAGGTTAGAGCTGCCAGACAGGCAGGTTTGCACATAAATGTGTGTTGGCCCAACACGCATTTATGAGCAAACACCATGTAAAAGTAAATGTAAAAGTGTCCTTTAAATTTACATTTAATAATTTATCCAAAGTGACTTAGAAATGTGATCACATGTTTATGGGTCACATGTTGCAGAAAAAGATATGTCTTCAGAAGTTTCTTGAAAATTCCACAAGCAGGGAACAGTCAAGCTAAGATTGCTGAAAATGATTTTGTGCCTCTTTGGGATTGCATCATAATGCGTTGGAGAGGTGTGACATGCGCACTCTGTGGCTCAGTAAAGGCTACTCTTGCTGCAGCATTCTGGATCAATTGCAGAAGTTTGACCGTGATACTGAAAGGCCATTATACAAGAGCACATTATAATAGTTTAATTTCTAAATTGTTAGGTTAAATAAAAACTGTGATTATAACACTAAATGTCCAATGATCAAATGTCCAATGTTCAAGGTTCATTGGACACCAAATATAAGGAGTCCATATACTTCTATATTATATAATATATTTATACACACCTAAGCATATTCAAGCTATGAATTTATTGTATGGTGTATTCACAGTGTATTGTATGGATGCAGAGCAACAATAACGAGATTGTTCTTTTTAATTCTCTTGATTGTTTCATTTTAGACATTATGTAAAAATTGTGTTATTCAGAAACAATCACAGAATACGTCAGAGCTTGTGTTTAACGGCTTAAAATGGCCTTATCACAAACAGAGAAGCAGAATCGGGTTAGAATGGAGTTAGTTAGAATGGAGATGTCTTCCTATCAGGGTTTCAGGTGCGGTGTGATTGTGATAAACTCCTGACGTCTAGGATCTTCTAACTGCGTGATAGAAATTACGTTAATGACGCAGCTTCAAATACTTCCGTAATTTATTTGCATTCAATTATTTTAACGCATTAAGGACTTTAAATGAACCCACAAACGCATGAGCATCACAACGGCATTGCTCTATTTTGTGCGAGTGTCTACATTTAAAATAAACTTGAGTAAACGACCCCTTGGTCAGTGGTTAGATCAGCGTAGCACTCAATAAATGGGTCAAGGAAAGTCATCTACAGGAAATTTAGGCCCAATATACAGGACGTCTGAGCTAATACAGGACAGTTGGCATTTCAGAGTGGACTTCATTGGCAGACAGATGGGAGAACGTGCTTAACTCTGCAAGACAGTGGCCCTTCAAGACCAAAGCTGCCCACCCCTGGTCCCTAGGATAGGATAGGTTATATATCATATTACCCTATACCCTGCTATTGATGCTTAAATGTCTAAACTGTTTTATGTATGTTTTTGCCCTAGATCTCATGGCATTGAAAGAGGCAAGTCATGAACTTAAACATCATGACTCCATGACTGGAGAAAGATCAACACAGGCTAAAAAGACTTCCTCACAAAAAAGAGCTCAAAAGATAGGAGCTAAAAGTTTTTTCACCTGCCAACAGTGTGGAATGAGTTGCAGGAGTAAAGGACACCTTAAAGTCCACATGAGAGTTCACACTGGAGAGAAGCCCTACACCTGCCAACAGTGTGGAAAGAGTTACAGAGATAAAGGAAGCCTTAACATCCACATGAGAATTCACACTGGAGAGAAGCCTTACACCTGCCAACAGTGTGGAAAGAGTTACAGAGATAAAGGAAACCTTAACGTCCACATGAGAATTCACACTGGAGAGAAGCCGTACACCTGCCAACAGTGTGGAAAGAGTTACAGAGATAAAGGAAACCTTAACGCCCACATGAGAATTCACACTGGAGAGAAGCCGTACACCTGCCAACAGTGTGGAAAGAGTTACAGAGATAAAGGAAACCTTAACGTCCACATGAGAATTCACACTGGAGAGAAGCCGTACACCTGCCAACAGTGTGGAAAGAGTTACAGAGATAAAGGAAACCTTAACGTCCACATGAGAATTCACATTGGAGAGAAGCCTTACACCTGCCAACAGTGTGGAAAGAGTTACAGAGATAAAGGAAACCTTAACGTCCACATGAGAATTCACACTGGAGAGAAGCCTTACACCTGCCAACAGTGTGGAAAGAGTTGCAGGAGTAAAGGACACCTGAAAGTCCACATGAGAGTTCACACTGGAGAGAAGCCTTACACCTGCCAACACTGTGGAAAGAGTTTCGGAGATAAAGGAAACCTTAACATCCACATGAAAATTCACACTGGAGAGAAGCCTTACACCTGCCAACAGTGTGGAAAGAGTTACAGAGATAAAGGAGACCTTAACGTCCACATGAGAATTCACACTGGAGAGAAGCCTTACACCTGCCAACAGTGTGGAAAGAGTTGCAGAAGTAAAGGAGATCTTAAAGTCCACATGCTTGTTCATACTGGAGAGAGCCTTTACACCTGCCAACAGTGTGGAAAGAGTTTCAACAGAAAAGGAAACCTTAACAGGCACATGATAGTTCACACTGGAGAGAAGGCTTACACCTGCCAACAGTGTGGAAAGAGTTGCAGAAGTAAAGGAGATCTTAAAGTCCACATGCTTGTTCATACTGGAGAGAGCCTTTACACCTGCCAACAGTGTGGAAAGAGTTTCAACAGAAAAGGAAACCTTAACATCCACATGAGAATTCACACTGGAGAGAAGCCGTTCACCTGCCAAACTTGTGGAAAGAGCTTCAGTGAAAAAGGACAACTTGAAGTCCACATGAGAATTCACACTGGAGAGAAGCCTTACACCTGCCAACAGTGTGGAAAGACTTTTGCTGAAAAAGGAAGCCTTAACAAGCACATGAGAGTTCACACTGGAGAGAAGCCTTACACCTGCCAACAGTGTGGAAAGAGTTTTAGAGATAGAGGACATCTTAAAGTCCACATGAGAATTCACACTGGAGAGAAGCCTTACACTTGCCCACAGTGTGGAAAGAGTTTCACACATAAAGGAAACCTTAACGTCCACATGAGAAATAAAGGAGAAATAAAGGAGATCTCAAAGTCCACATGAGAATTCACACTGGAGAGAAGCCATTCGTATGTTATCATTGTGGAAAGGGTTTCAGATTTAAAGATAATCTTAAAGGGATTCCCTGGTGTTAAGACTTGTATGGCTTAATATAACAAATGATGTCTCTTACTGAAATATGTAGTAAAAAAATAAAATTTTACAAAACCCCAAGTTATTTAAAAAGTCTATTACATATTTGGACAATGGGCGATGCCATTTTGCCTAATCAAGAGAACCACTGATTGTTTGTTTCTTCCTTTATATTTTCTAAAGTTTGTATTTGGTCTCTGAGTGGTGACTGAGGGTCTGTCCTAGGGATGTGTGATGTGTCATTAAACACTTGATTTCAGAACATGTTGTTGTGTGTTTGGATTTTGGAGGCATCACACATCCCTAACCTGATAGGAGTGCAGTAACAGTGCTTGCTCACACGGCTTCCAGAGATGAAATATGGTTTGGTCTTTCATTTCATTTTTATGTCATTTCACTTTATATTTCCTTTTCTAAAACCCTAAAGAATTGAATGAATATTGCCTGTACTATTGTCTATTCTTCTCACTGAGAGAAAGCACATGCTATCTGTATGTTTTGGGAAACTTTTTCTTGTCAGTACCAGAGCTCACCTACTCCAACCTTGGAGAGACTGTGTATCTGTGTATGTGCGCAGTATTCCATGTTACAGATCAGTATTGGAGGTGGATTACGGGCATCCTAAGAGATGGGTTGACTTGTTGTTCTGGGCAAGCTGGCACCTGCTCCAGACCTGGAAGGTCACGACGTGCCTAATTCCGGGGTGAAAGCGTCAACAAGTGATATATGTACATGTGAATCTGATTAGCCCCTAGGAGTCTGAGCTGTTTTGGGGCCCTTTAGAAGTTTTGACATGTTCTGACATTTGTGTTTTTTCAGTTGCTTATAAACACATTAATGGCAAACGTGTAATTACACTGTATTTGGCACAAACTGGGCTGCAATAATATTACATTTACATTTATGCATTTGGCAGACGCTTTTATCCAAAGCGACTTACAGTGCACTTATTACAGGGACAATCCCCCTGGAGCAACATGGAGTAAAGTGCCTTACTCAAGGACACACTGGTGGTGACCGCTGGGATCGAACCAGCAACCTTCTGCATATCAGTTCAGTGGTTTAACCCACTGGACCACCACCTCTCCACGCTAATATGTGAGCAACATGTATGTACATGCTTGTATTCTGAGAGAATAATGTTTATGCATGTTTTCTGAAAAAAAAAAAAACATTTTTTTTGTTTTAAAATTAAGGCCACAAAACAATAGATATGTGTTCACAAGACTTTGGACTAAAGGGTGTATTTGCCTAGAGTTTTTGCTTCAAACTGATGTGAGAATCATTTAGCTGACACATTCACATACAACAATATATTCATTTACATTTGGTAAAATACTTTTCCTTTACGGAGACAGTATGCAAGGAGGCGTGAACGACGCATAAATAATGCTGTGAACCACCTGAGATAACAAAAGAACGGATAATGACCTGCATAATGAATGAGCTTAAGGTATGTGACTGAGAGAGCAACAGGACAAAGGAAATATATTCAACAAAGGCCTATTATATTTTAAATGATCCAAAGATTTGACTACACTGCAAAAAATGCTCTTCTTATTTAGTATTTTTTCTTGTTTCCAATCAAGATTAATTTACTACATAAGTAAAAATTTAAGTGGGAAAAAATCAAAATGAAGTGAGTTTTGGCTTAACCCTCTCAATTCAGCTCGCTTTTTTTCTTATCTCTGCCAAAGATACTCAAATAACTTTATCATTCAGGCAAGTGTTGTACATCATTATAATCTGTTAAGTTTCTTTTTTTTTGTGTACAGTCACAATAAAAAATTTGTTGGTGCTTTTTGCAAAATAAAGAAAACAAACTTGATGCGTGATCTGCAGCCTCTCTCTCAAAGACGTTCGTTCAGATAGTCTTCAGAAAATGACCTCTAGCTTAGTGAATACTTGTCTCACCAACATGAGACATATGTCTAAAGAAACGCTGAAATGTCAGGTTTTAAACACTGTAAACCAAATCAAAAACAAATATTCTGTGTTTATGTAATCTGTTTGAAAGCAGAGAGATGTTAGTCATTCCTGAGTGGCTCATTATACACTAATGCGACCACGCCCACCTGGAGGGCAAAACAACCCAGAGGAAAATTTTACTGCTCAAAGCATTCATAAAGTAAAAACAAAACAAAAAAAGACAAGTTTTTAAAAAGTCCAAAAGATTTCATGATTGGATAAGAGTTTTGCCAAATTGTTTAAAGTTTTTAAGATTTAGCTTAAGCATCATATAACTCCCAATGCTCAAAGTAAGACAATGTAGTAGAACTTTAAACATATACCAATATAAAAACATAATTACAATTTTATGTTGCACAATTTAATACACTAGATTATTACCCACGGTTTTTTTTTACACAACTCTTCTGAATAGATATTAGGTGTGTTAGAAAAACTGTGATAGAAAAAAAGAAGTGTTAAAAGAACAAGTAATTGCAACAGAGAGACAAAACATACTTACTTATACCACACAGCACATCATGCAGTTTGGCCTTTTCCTCCACTAATTTTTCCACCTCTGTCTTGCATGCTTCACATGGCTTCCATGATCTGTCTTCTGCTGACTCAGGCGAAATGAAACATGGTTCTCCATATTCTGGAATTGGATCACGCTCGATGATTAAAGTATCTGCAGATGAGCTTGAAGAAGTCTCATGTTCAGAGGTGCTTGTCTGGCTCTGGTCCCCAAGAACAGCAGGTTTTTGATGTGTATTAGGACTGTGCAACATTTTGAGGAAGCTTTCTTTGGCTGTAGGAGCTGGTGGCTGTCTTCGCTGATCCAAATCTGCCAAAACAGGCTGCTGTTGTGTTTGGTCTGAAGGTGTGGGTAGTGCTGTGTGAGGCTGGTGATGCTTTGAATACTGCGAAAGGCTGGAATTGTGTGGAATTGGAGACAGAGTAGTTCCATACTGGTTGAGCGACTGGACTGGTGAATGCTGGTAATGTTGTGGCGTATTTGGTGATGTTTGGGAAACTGGAAGTTGGTACTGTGGCCAGGCAGTTGCATGCTGGTGCTGTGGCTGGACAGGTAGAAATGACTCTGTAGGTGGAGGCTGGTACACTGGCCAGGTTGTTGGAGGCTGAATGACATTTTGGTCCACAGTATTTGGGTGATCCTGTACAGAGGTGGACTGGCCTGCTTGAGGTAGGAATGGAAGGTTGTAGAATCTTTGTGCAGCTGCATCTCTTTTTTTTTCATGTCCTTCTTTGTCGCCTTCTTGGTATCCACCGTTTTGTCAGCTGTTCCAATGAAGTCTACTGTAGCATTGTAGAACTTATTGTCAGACCATATTGCAAGTACTTTTTCTCCTGGTGTCAGATCGCTAAAGCAAGCGATGGGTTTATCATCTTTGTTTAGTATATCACAGAGATTAAAAATCTTTGCTGTGTATCCATCTTCAAAGGTCAAAAATACAAAAAGTCCTGTAAATGAACACAAAGTAAACAAACAGGAGATTGTGAGTAAATCAGTGCAGGCTAAAAATCAATCTTACTTAAACATGCTACTATATGTTTATTGTCTTATTTCTAACCCTCTTAGCAAAGCAACAAAATTACCTCTTCACTTTAGCCTTCAACTAGGATTAACTTTATTCTTTTAGCACTTTCAAATGTATTCGCTCCTGCAACTCTTTGATTTATGCACTCTCTATTCTATTTTTTCAATGTTTTTAATCCCTTTCATTATTTAATTATCACACATTTTATTTGTTTATTTATTTATTTATTTTACACATTGTCTATGAAGAGTATGGCGCAGGAATACTTTTTTGTAAAGAACTTTGAGCTGCAATTCCTATACAAATTATTTTATCCCTTAAATTTTGAGATGATTCGCAAAATTCAGTCACTAAAATGTACAAATAAGTTTCACTCCTTTTTCATGACATTCCATAAAAAATTCCTGTAGGCTATAATCAATATTTGTGCCTCAAGCTACCAATATACAGTATTTATAAAAATTCCAGTAATAAGAGACCAAATACTGACAAATATTTTGGTTAGTAAAGTGTCCAAAGTACGTTAAAAATAACCACTTAAACCAGTTTTAATACTTAACAAAATTAGCTAAACCGTAGTATAGTAAAATAACTCAATTACCATCTTGGTTATCTCTGGGGGAGCTGGGGTCTGGTTCATACAAACTCATCTTTTTCGGAGGGTTTCGCGCTCTTCTGGGCAGTTTTGTATTAGTTCCTGCACTCATTCTGTAAAATAAACAAAAGTTTTGGGTTCTCACTGCACGAGATCATATTTTTCCAATCATACACAATTTATGTAACTTCAAGAATGTAGGCCTCGCTGAATGTAGAAATAATAATCCCAAATTCTTTTTTTTTTTTTTTTACATAAAGATGTTTATTGCAGAAAGTTAATGTTCCCATGGCCTTCCTAGAAAGCTTAAAGGAGTCATAACCTAGTATTACCTTGGATACCCACGATCTATTATAGTCTTTCAGGCCCTTCTAAAAAAGAAAAGTGGGAAAAAAATAAACACAGAGCTCCTCTGACCCTTATTTCTGAAGGCATTATTGTCTCTCGAGATCTGATGCGATATTTTGGCTGTTGTGGACGGTCATTTTAATAATGCAAATGAGGGGCGCGTTGATTGGTGGCAGGAAGGAGGGGGGTTGACACCGCAGGTAATGTTCATTATATCATTCCAAAATGACATCATGGCGCAAGTTGTGAATGAACCATACCTGGCCGCGACCTATGGGATTCAACCGTATATGTATGAGCCAGACTCTGAACCAGGGCTGGAAAGGGAAGATGTAGAGTCGATGGAAGGACGTCTACATCAAGATGCCTCTGAATGGTAAAGACAATCATTTTGACTGAGACATACATTAACATCAGTAACGAGCTAAAACGTTTGTTGCTAGTTTCTCCCACATAGGTTTACCTTTTATTTAATGTAGATTACATTAACGGAGATGTAGTCTACTTTTTTTATCAGCTTACAGTGGTTATTGAGATCAACGTTTGCTATCATGTGGTGTTTTTGCCTTTGTTTCACGTTGTGGTTTTTTAGACATTCAATATTTTTTCTTCTACAGACATGTAACGTGATGTTTTTCTTTATGTTTATTATTACTTGACTGTTTGTTTTATTTATCTATCCTTATCTATTCTATAAAAATAAAAAAAATATCAAATTTGTGAATGATTCCTGTGTAAAATGTTTATCGCAGACACCTAACGTTAAGCCAGTTGAAAGGGTTGTTGGAACAGCGTCATTAAAAATCAATTTAATCCACTGGTCCCTGATAGTTTGGTCCGTTCTTGGTAGAGAAAATACATTTACATGTTGATTCTGGCAGTCAACCACAGAGCAACGTGTGCACTACGTTTCTGCATCTTTCTCGACTGAATATGAGGAGGAGAGGGGCAGGGCGGGCCGGGCTTCCTGCAGCATAGGTCTGCGGTGTCCATATATGGTATATCCTGCCCCGTCTTGACGTCAAGTCGGGGCAGAAATTAAAATCTCGTATTTGAGTGCGTGCACGTGGGCTGGTTTACGAACCCCAGGGGTAAACAAACGCTTCACTTTTAAATATCGGCTTCCCTGCCAGTGTATAATCGTTAGGCAATCATACCATACATTGATTCTCGTGGAAAAGTGAAAATTACAGGTCATGACTCCTTTAACTATTTGCTACAAAATACGACCAGTTTCTTCAGAGAGTATCAGAACCCGCATACACTCGCTATTTAAAATGTACCCAAATTCTGTTTTAAAAAAACATGTTGCTTACCTTCTTTTGAGTCCTGCAACTGTTTTTTCCTCCATTCCGTCTGCCTGCGCACCTCCATCCATACGTTAACTAACGCGCGCCTTAACCTCGTTGATTCAGCAGCGCCCCTCCACTGTGAATTAACCAATGACGATGCAGCATTTGTGACTGATGGCTCTTCTAATGCTGACGTTGGGGCTGCATCATCTACAAGGTTCAAGGTTCACAGTGTTTTTGCGCCAACTGAAGCTCAAAAAAGAAAACAAAGGTGGCGGTGCAGCATCTATAAGCGGTGAGTGCAGCGACTTTTTAATAATAGAATAAACGTACTTGTGTTTTCTTTGTAATTTAAGGTTTTTGTGAGCTTTGTAAATGTACAACACATTATCTTTTAGTACTTGATTTTTTATTTTTACATTCAAAAAATCAAGTTTTATTTTTATTTCAGTTAACTGAAATAGTTCTTACACGCCCATTATTTCAGTGTCATATAATTTTGTTTTCATTTACTACAATAACCTTATGAAACCCTAATAATGAAATGGTTAGTAAAATAAGTGATTGTCACATGCCAAGAGTTTTCACTTGTGCATTCTGTACCAGCTAATAAATGTTACAACTGCGATCATTTTCATTATGATCATAATTTAGTCAACTTTATGTTAATCAATTTCTATTTAATAGGAAAGGTTGCACGTGTGTATAATTATTCATTTAATGTAACCCTTTTCAGTCTGAATAAATTTAATATATTTTGTGCCCTTTTATGAACTATCTGTACCTTTTTTTTCTGTCAACCACAGGTTATTTTCCCTGCAGCCCCCGACACCAGTCAATATTGCTCTTCCATAGAGGTTACTGATACATTTGATAGTACGGGGGGGTAAGTGTAACACTATTTAACACTGTGTATTAGACTGCACTGTCTATACCACCATCATCAAAGAAGAGCATCTTCTATATTTGTGTGTGTGTGTGTGTGTGTGTGTGTGTGTGTGTGTGTGTGTGTGTGTGTGTGTGTGTGTGTGTGTGTGTGTGTGTGTGTGTGTGTGTGTGTGTGTGTGTGTGTGTGTGTGTGTATTATACAGTTGGAGCTACATATATTTAAAAAAAAAAAAAAAAAATGGCGCAGAAGTACAACTCACGCTGGAGGAGAAAGGTGAAGAGCCAGCAAAATACTTGCAAAAGATACAGAAGAAAGGTTGGGAAATTTACATTTTATTGTTTTTATATTGTCATCTGCAGTGATTGAATACAAGCACATTCACCCAAGTTCTGTATTTACGTACCATTTGAGGTGTTGGTACTTAACTTGCCACTTGATATTTCCACTCCACTACATTTTAGGGAAAAATTATATTTTAATGTTTACTACACTACATTTATCTGATAACTATAGTTTCCATTTGCTTTACAGATTACATGAAGCTTCAGAGTCAAAACAGCACATTTTTAGATTAATTTACATGAATGACTTAACTGATTCAGGTCAATAACAAATCTGATAATTGTCCAGGACATAATCAACCAACCCATACATGTAAATATTATGTAATTTACTTACACTTTTGAAACTGAAGTACATTTACTGTGATATCATATACTTTAATACTTCTACTAAAGTCTTTTTCATGTGGGTAACTAGCTTTTACCAAAGTCATATTTTAACAACTTCCCTTTTACTGAAGTGTGACTTTTAGGTAATTTATAAAAATAAAAATAAACATTTAGCTGCTATGTTCTTTACTCAGCTACATTTCATCAGCTCCATTGGTTCTGACAATGTTCCTCAATAATTTTATATAACAATAAAATATTTGTTTGAAATGACAGTCTGTTAAGATCACCTTTATATGTGGGATTAGCAAAATGTTAAGAACATGTCTGACCTAGTAGTGTTCAACAGCACTACAAAGTAGTTTTCAAAATGGCCATCCAAGTAAATAATCACCTCTTTTAAACAGATCCAATAAAATGTTAATATTTTAATCCCCATGAGGGGAGAATTTATAGCAGGATTTCCTACATTTCCTATATACTGCATTGTTGTAACCTAGGTATGCCTTATAAATTTGCATGCGAGTGTTAAATATGCTTAATGTATTATCATTCTCTGTTTTCTGCAGGACACACAAGGACAGGAAAATAGAGGTAAAACATGTGCAAAAATGTAAAACAACTAACTCCATTTCCTTCAGTCTCCAAGATGGCATGTAGTTTATTTATTCTGTGGAAATCGCATGTTGCAAAGCTTTAAATTTTGATCGACTGGAGCGTTAATACAAATAAAAGTTAATGTGTCCAATAAAACACTGTTACTGAAGTGAGACCTTCAAACCTCACTTGGGTTGTCAAGGGTTTACTGACAGCTCAGGTGATTATTATAACACTTTAATAGTCTAGTAATTAGTAATGTGTTTAGCATAAGTATAATGAAAAATAAACATGTTGACACTAGTAAGCCATAAATTCACCAATCAAGTAAAAGAAAATTAATCAATTGATTTTTTTTTTTTTTCTAGAAGCAACAAACTGGAGGTCAGATGATTGTAGCACCGAGCAAGTGACCAGATCTGCTAATTTGGAAGACTCTTCAAACACAAATGTGTGTAACATCCATTACACCAACCATTCATCCCAGTGCTATGGACACACAAGTGAGATGCATCACTCTGGTCTTAATGTTGAATCAGAGCCTGAACAGCCTATTTACATGGATACATTTCCTGAGCACCTACCGGAATTTGTTGAAGAAGGGACTTTAGATGAGAATGCGTTATTTGATGAAGACTTTTCAATTGATGATGACCTATCATTTGAAGACAGTTTTGAGCTTAACCAAGAGGAGGGAACAGAACTCGAAAGCTCTACAAACACTGTAGATCATCCACTGTACAGAAATGCACCAATTTCTGTTGCAGAGAGTCTTCTCCTCATAATGACTTTTGCAAACAGACACAAAATAACAGGAAAAGCTCTCAGTGATTTGCTTACATTAATATCTCTGCACTGCCCCTCTGATACACAGACTGAGTGTCTTAAAAATTTACACAAATTTAAAAAAAATTTTGATGATCCCTCCTCTCTGCTTTTGCACAAATATTGTAGCTAATGCTTCATGATTGTTGAGAGTACAGACACCCAGTGTAAAACCTGTGAAGCCAATGTGTTGATGGAGGGGTCAACCTCCTATTTCATTGAGGTTCCCATTGAAGCACAACTGAAGAGATTGTTTGCTCAGGAAGGTTTTGAAGAAAAACTTAAGTTCAGGTTTAATAGACATAAAAAGTGTCATGACAATATTGAAGAAATATATGACGGAAAAACCGATCAGAATGATCAGAAATTGACTACTTGCAATGGGCCTCTCAGTGATTCCAGAAACATTTCGTTAATGTGGAACACAGACGGCATACCTATTTTTAAGTCTTCAAAGTTTTCTGTTTGGCCTTTTTATTGTGTCATAAACGAGTTAAATTTTGTTGAACGCACAAAACGAGAAAACATGATATTTGCAGGTGTTTGGTTTGGGGATTCAAAGCCGTCAATGTTGACCTTCCTTGAACCACTGTGTGGTACTCTGAACAAAATTGAAAGAGAAGGAATTTCTCTTCAGTTTGCAGGAGCTCAAGAACCTTTCATATGCAAAGCCTTTACCATTGCAGGAACCTGCGATTTGCCTGCAAAAGCTTTGGTACTTAATAGTGTTCAATTCAATGGACATTTTGGGTGTCTAAAGTGTGAACAGCCAGGTCAAACAGTGAAGACTGGAGAGAGAGGTCATGTCCATGCCTTTCCTTTCCAGAAGACAGATCCAAAAGGCCCGCCTCGTACTCACAAGGGGTTTGTAGATTATGCTAAGATGGCCTATGATTCCAACAGCGTTGTTCGTGGGGTGAAGGGACCTACGTTTCTCAGCAGACTAACAAGCTATGATTTGGTCTTAGGCACAGGTATAGACTACATGCATTCTGTACTACTGGGAGTAATGCGTCTATTGATGTTTTTGTGGTTTTCCACAGTTCTCTCGATGTGCATTCAGTATGGTCAGATCTATCAAAGAAGTTGACAAACATCTGAAAGAAATAAGGCCACCATTTATGATTCGATTCCCTCGTTCTGTGTCTTCTCACAGGATGTTCTTTAAAGCATCGGAGTATCGGTACATTTTGCTGTTTTTCAGGCCAGTTGTATTCCGGGGCATTCTTGCAGGACGGTACTACAACCATTTCCTGCTCCTTAGTGAAGCAATCTTTATTCTTCTGATGGAGTCAATAACCCCTGCTCAAATAGATCATGCTGAGAAACTACTCTGGAATTTCTGTTCTCAAATGAGTGGACTCTATGGTGAGCGATACATGACAGCCAATTTGCACTTACTTGTCCATTTAGCTGATAGTGTGACACACTCTTGCTTTCACTTTGAAGACAAAAATGGGTACTTGCTCCGTCTTATACATGGAACCCAGAATATACCTGCCCAAATGGTAAATGCTGTAAAGACTATACAATCTCTCCCTAGCATCACACAAAACATAAAGCTGAACATAGTAACTACTGAGTTTTTGGCCAGAATGACAAATAGCAATAGTTATCAACCAAGTAATGTTGTCAATATTGTGGCCATGTTAGGGGCATCATTCAATAGATGTCTTGAAACTGATGATATTTTTCTTCTGGAACAGTTTCTTGGTCAGGCTTTACATAGTAATGTCGTCAAGGCATATAACAGAGCTCAAATAGGGAAAATAATTTACACTTCCCAGCAGTATGTCAAAGCCAAAAGACGAAACAATTACACCGTGTTATTTTGTGATGGTGCGCAGATCAAATATGGACAGATTAAATTATTGTGTTCCTACAAAGTTGCAAAGTTGATAAAACTTGCATTTTTGAATGAATTTGCAGTTGCAAGCATAAATCTTCTACAAGATACTTTGACAGGTGGAACGTGTTTCCATATTGTTAGCCTCCTGGAAGTTCCTGTGAGAAAGACAGTGGTAGGACTTGAAAGTATTTTGGGCAAGTTGATGTTCATTGATTTGTCCTCAATGCCTGGTATTGTGTTTGCTGCACATTTCCCTAACAAGCTTGAAAGGGACTAAAGATATTATAAAGTCAAAGATACGATCTTATTTTGAACAGAAGAGCCCATGATTTTTCCAACTAGTTGAAAATC
Source organism: Romanogobio albipinnatus (assembly GCA_023566225.1). Lineage (NCBI taxonomy): Eukaryota > Metazoa > Chordata > Actinopteri > Cypriniformes > Gobionidae > Romanogobio > Romanogobio albipinnatus. Next base: position 62,851,271 of record CM042240.1, on the reverse strand, counting down.
CTTACTGAAAATGTAAAATATGTTGATGGACAAATAGTTTATACTGTGATGCCATCTCAACTGTTTTATATGGGCAAATCTATTGTCATACAAAAAGGTCACTTTGGGGCTAACATGAGAAGATGCATACATCTGAATATACAACATTAAATTTATTAATGATATGAGTTTTTGGCAGTTAAACTCGATGTTGAAATTGTAATTTCTTTGCTCTCAAGTTACCAATAAATTACTGTTTTTATTTTACAATGTGTTTTGTGTGGTTAATAAAATTATTTTACTGAATTACATGCAGTGAAATATTTCAAATCATTTATAGAAAATAATATAAAAGAAGAGGGTCTTTGCAGCCTAAAATAAAAGTTTTACAATTAATTTATTCATACAGTAATACATTATATTTAAAAAAAATCATGTGGATTAAGATATATGATATGAAACAACCAAGACAGTGATCCAAGTCTGAGAATTCAATGAGCACTTGTGGAAATCTCTTCCTTTGCTCTATCTGACTTCAGCATGAGATGCATGAATTGAAGCTGAGATGAGAGTATATTGAGTTCATGGAGAGAACTCTCTGATTTCTCTGTCTGAGATCACAAAGAGACACAGAAGTTGAGAAACTCTGAGCATTATATTAGAGCTTGTTGAGATCTCTTCTGAAACTTAAAAGGAGACTAAATTGAGATTTAGTGCATCTTATTGCTCCAAAGAAAAGCCTGAGACACAGGAGAAATAAACCTTTGTCTCAGTTTGGTGTCATATGGATCTCAAAGTTGTCTAGGAGAAATAAATGAAACATTTTGGAGATCTCTTTTCAGATTTTCTTTTCCTCTGGGAAGGCTCTCCTCCATTGTCCGCCAGTCATTTTTACCAGGTTTGTAGTCAGTATTAATGCGGTAAGACAGTGATATTAAAATACCAAATTCAATATACACCTTATTGATGTTGCATACTTTGCACAGGAAAGCAGACGAACACAGAATATTAGCGCAACACAAGGTTTCTCGTTAGGTGTTTTCCCCATCGAAACCCATTATAAAGAAAACACGTTGCGTTCATATTCTTGCCTCATCTACTCGCCTGTGTATATAGTATGCATCATCAAAAAGGTGTAAACTGATTTTAATCTTTTAATATCACTGTTTTAGTACATTACGGCACTTTAAGGGTGGGTTGCACTAAGGATTCTTTAGCCTGTCTTCAGTTCACCCTCCACCTGCTGCTTGATTAGATTAGATTAGATTAGATTCAACTTTATTGTCATTACACAAGTACAAGTACAAGGCAACGAAATGCAGTTTAGGTCTAACCAGAAGTGCAATAGCAGCAAGTGCAGGATATACAATGGTTGCGTAAATGCAGGACATGGATATGTACTGCATATATATAAATATGTATAAATAGAGAGATGGTTATTACTATAAACAGAACTGAAATTACAGGTGAATATGTACAATGAATAAATACACAGATGGCTATTACTATAAAAAGAATTTAAAGGTGAATATGTACTATGAATATAATATACAGATGGCTATTACTATAAACAGAATTTTACAGATAGAGGTATACAATAATATGTTAGGCTAATATGAGGAATATCAGTGGATTAAGGTAGTGCAATAAATTATGGACAGAGCTATCCGAAGTGTAAAAGTACAGTGGAAAGTGGTTGCATATTACAGTTAGAAGTACGGTGCAAAATGCAAATGTAAACAGTTGGTACTATAAATACAGTCGGCAGTGCAAATGAGCATAATCCAATTAAGATATGGGAGTGCAGAATGCATAAGTAAACAGTTGTTACTGTAATAAACAGTCGGTAGTGCAAATAACAAAGTGAAGGCAGATGTGAGGTAGGAGAGTTAGCAGTTTATGAGGGAGTGGATCAACGGGGGTTTGAGTTCAATAAAGAGACAGCTCTGGGGAAAAAAATGTTCTTTAGTCTACTGGTCCTGGTCCGGAGGATCCTGAAACGCCTGCCGGAGGGCAGGAGAGAAAACAGTCTGTGGGCTGGGTGAGAGGAGTCCTTGAGGATGCTGCGAGCTCGATGCAGACAGCGTTTCCTCTGGATGTGCTCGATGGCAGGTAGTGGAGTCCCTGTGATGCGCTGGGCAGTTTTCACCACCCGCTGCAGTGCCTTGCGCTCCGCAACAGAGCAGCTCCCATACCATACTGCGACACAGTTGGTCAGGATGCTTTCTATTGCGCAGCGATAGAGGTTCACCAGGATAGCCGAGAAGAGTTGATTCTTCCTCAGTGTCCTCAGGAAGAAGAGGCGCTGGTGAGCCTTCTTGACCAGGCGGAGGTGTTGGTTGTCCACGACATGTCCGCCGAGATGTGGATCCCCAGGAACTTGAAACTGGAGACTCGCTCAACAGCCATTCCATTGATGTGGATGGTGTCATGTGTGCCTCTTGACTCCTTCCTAAAGTCCACGATGAGCTCCTTCGTTTTGGTGGTGTTGAGGAGCAGGTTATTTTCAGTGCACCATGTGGCCAGGTGCTGGATCTCCTCCCTGTAGGCAGTCTCATCGTTGTTGCTGATGAGACCAATCACCCTGGTGTCGTCCGCAAACTTGACGATGGAATTAGATCCATACACAGGCTTGCAGTCGGAGGTGAAGAGGGAGTAGAGAAACGGACTTAGCACACAGCCCTGTGGTACACCAGTGTTGAGTGTGATGGACGTGGAGCAGGTGGATCCTGATCGAACATTCTGGGGTCTGTCAGTTAGGAAGTCCAAAATCCAGTTACACATTGAAGTGTTGATGCCCAGGTCTCCAAGTTTGGCAATTAACTTGGTTGGAATGACAGTGTTGAATGCTGAGCTGAAGTCAACAAACAGCATGCGTGCATAAGTGTTCTTATTGTCCAGATGAGTGAGCACAGAGTGCAGTGCCATGGAAACTGCATCCTCTGTGCTCCTATTGCTGCGGTAGGCAAACTGGTGTGAGTCCAATGTGGATGGTAGAGAGTCTTTTAGGTGTTCCAGGACCAGCCGCTCAAAGCACATAACGATGGGTGTGAGTGCTACAGGGCGGTAGTCATTAGGGCACCTTGGGCTAGAGTGTTTCGGCACTGGCACAATGGAAGTGCGTTTAAAGCATGATGGTACAGATGCTTGGGCAAGAGACAGGTTGAAAATGTCTGTAAAAACCCCAGCGAGCTGCTCCGCACATGCCCTGAGCACACGTCCAGGGATGTTGTCTGGTCCAGCAGCCTTGTGCGCGCTGATCCGGCTCAGTGCCTTGCAGACATCTGTGGAGGAGAGTGTGATTGGTGGGTGGTCAGCTGAGGGTTTGAGTTTGGTGGCAGTTTCTCTGTTGTCTCTTTCAAAGCGAGCATAGAAGTAATTTAGCTCGTTCAGGAAGTTGACATCAGTGGCTGCGGGGGTGGAGTGGGTGGGTTTATAATCACTGATGGCCTGAATGCCCTGCCACATGCGTCGAGGGTCAGAGTTGGAAAAGTGTCCCTCTATCTTTAGCTTGTAGCAGTGCTTGGCCTTTTTGATGCCCCTCTTCAGGTTTGCTCTGGATGTGCTGTAGGCTTGTGCATCTCCTGATCTGAAGGCAGTATTGCGTGACTTCAGCAGGAGTCGCACTTCCCTGTTCATCCAAGGCTTCTGATTTGGGTATGTGGTGATCTGTTTCTGGGTTGTAACACTGTCAATGGTGGTATTGATATGATCGAAAACAGAGGAGGTGTATGAGTCAATGTCCGTGTGAGCGCCACTGGTGGCTTGAGAAGCAAACATACTCCAGTCTGTGTTTAGAAACCTTTCCTGGAGTGTGGAATCTACTCCCGCAGGCCACACCTTGATGGTCTTCACTGATGGCTTCACACGGTTGATGAGTGGTGCATATTTTGGTGTGAGAAACAAAGAAAGGTGATCTGACTGTCCCAGATGGGGGAGGGGTGTTGCAACATAATGTTTGTGTAAACATGATCTAAGGTTTTGTTTCCTCTGGTATGACAGGAAACATGTGGTGAAACTTGGGTAGCACTGACTTTAGGTTTGAGTGATTAAAGTCACCTGCAACAATAAACGCAGCTTCCGGGTGCGTGAAGTTCTTTCATAGCAAGCTTGGCATCAGCATCCGGGAGAATATAGGCTGCAGTGATAATGGTGGAAGTGAACTCCCGCGGTAGATAAAACGGTCTACATTTAACCATGAGAAACTCAAGGTTAGCTGAACAATGACTCCCAACAATAGCAGAGTTTGTGCACCAAGCTTTGTTAATGTAAATGCACAATCCACCACCTCTGGTCTTACCGGAGCCATCTAATGTTCTATCCGCCTGGAGTGTGTGGCGTCCCGCTAGCTCAATAGCGGTGTCCGGTATTCCGCTGTTTAACCAGGTTTCCGTGAAGATTAGGACGTTACAGTTCAAAAGTTTCTTACTGTGTGTGATGCTGAGTCGAATCTCCTCCATTTTGTTCACTAGCGACCGTACATTGGAAAGGAAAATGCTGAGTAAAGAGAGCCGATGTGGAGTTAGCTTTAGCTTAGCTCGTAGTCCTCCGCGCTTTCCCCACCTTTGTTTACGATCTCGATGCCGCCTGCGAGCACTTCCGCCCGGCCGGGTAGAGTGCATCGCCTCGGGTGTCCTAGCGATCTCAGGAAGGAGTCGAAGATTGTCCATAAAGCTGTCGGAAATTCGCAAACCAATATCCAAAAGCTCACAACGGGTGTACGATGTAAAGGCACAACTGTTCTGTACGAACAGACCCGAGATGAGCAAGAAAAATACTGCAAAATTGCAGAATCTGGAGAGACCCTGAGCCTCGCAATGTATTCGCGCCGCTATCTTGGTCAATGGATCAGCTCTATAACGGTTTTACTGCGTAATTAATCTGTTTAAAATTAAGTGGTGCAGCAACTCGATTTAAAATAAAACCCATATCAACAAATCCTTTAAACTTTGCTTAATTTAATCCTTATTGGTGCAGCTCACCCTGTAGTGTTTTTCACGTTAAGCGTTTTAAAAAACGTCCCGCTGTTTTCAGTGATTGAAATACAGCAGCAGGTGCTGTACATGGATCATAAGTGCCCAAAACGTGCATCTTGTTCAGATATTTTTGTTTTAAGATGGAAATTTGACAGGCTTGTGATGTAGTTCTATGGAGTTCTATGGCGGTTTTGCCCTCCAAGGCTCCGCGGCAGTAAAGTGAATGAAAACTATGAATTGAGATTCAAATACTGAGGCTCCGGAGGCAACGCTCACACATCACATCATCTCAAACAAACACATCAAGTACTGCATTCCTACTTCAACTACATCGTTTTGAGATGCGTTTAATATTCCTGGAATAATTCTCCATGAAAAGCTGTTCATTTCTGAAAGAAACGGATTCCACCGCTGTGTGTAAGTAGGCTAAGTTTACTCTGTAAGCATCTGTGAATATTAAACGCAAAAACTTGCGCGAGGATGCACTGAAGCTTTCTTTGTTTAAATTAGCTCAAAATCACTGTCAGATGTAAATAATTACCATGACAAACTATACATCATTTAAAAGATCTAAGACTCAAGCTTCCATTTTTGACCTGTTTTATTCTCATATATATTCTCTGTTTAGTCATAAAGGGACCGTAATTTGTTAATATGTGTCAGGAGTTATGAATATGAAAACCGCGTTGGTACCTTTGATTGTAATATGAGCGTCAGCTGATCTCATTCATAAAACACTCCTCTATTCTCATCATGAAGACTCAAAACAAAACAACATCCCTCAGGGCTTTTAGTTCGAAAGTGTGCAGATGAGGAGAAATATTGATAAATATAATAGATTATATTTATAATGCAATGCTATTTGAATTTATATAATTATGCAGAATATTGTAAAATTATATATTGTCTGTCTCATTTCTGGTGATTTTTTTGATCCAAAACCAAATGAGATCACAAGGTTATTTAAAACATTTGACTTGTGATATAAAGTAAGTTTGGAGTTTTAATTTCATGAATTGTTGTGTTTTAATACATTGGTGTAATAAATCATAAGTTATGGTTTAATAAATCATAAATTGTTGTGGCAGATAATATAGATTGTTTTAAGCAAAAACTCACTTAATTTTGATTCCCCGCCCCCAGAAATTTTTACTTATATAGTAAATTAATCTTGATTTAAGAATTTTACATATTTGGACTGGAAACAAGAAAAAATACCAAATTAGAAGAGCATTTTTTTGCAGTGTAGTCAAATCTTTTGATCATTTAAAATATAATAGGCCTTTGTTGACTACATTCCATTCCTTTGCTCTGTTGCTCTCTGTCACATAGGCCTACCTGAAGCTATTTCATTATGCAGCTAATTATGCGGGCTATTATGTTCTCTCAGGTGATCTCCAGCATTATTCATTAGCTATCACGCCTCCTCGCATATTGCCTTTGTGAAGAAAAACTGTCTTACAAATTGTAAATGAATATATTGTTTTATGTGAATAAGTAGGCTCAATGATTATCACATCAGTTTAAAGGAAAAACTCTATGCAAATACGCACAGGAGTAAAAAGTCTTGTGGACACATATCTATTGTGTGTTTTGAGGCCTTAATTTTAAAACAACGTTTTTTGTTTTTTCAAAAAACGTGCATAAACATTTTTCTCTCAAAAATACAAGCATGTGCATACATGTTGCTCACATATTATGGTAGCTCAGTTTGTGCTGAATACAGTGTAGTTACACTTTTGTCATTAATGTGTTTATAAGCAACTGAAAAAAAAAACACACAAATGTAAGAGCATGTCAAAACCTCTAAAGGGCCCCAAAACAGCTCAGACTCCAGAGGGTTAATTTGAGCAGTGTGTCATGGCAAAATTTCAACTACCATTGCGTATAAGATTTTAAAATGTGTAAAAATTTCCAGAGATACCTTCATCTGAACGATATTTGAAGGCAGCATATTTGTATCCTTCGCTGCCTTTGATATCCCACAATCCTGTGCTTTCCATTCTGTGACAGTTGAGCTGGAAAAAATGATGTTTAACCAACATTTTCCACTTCAGATGTAATTTCTAGCGTGAAATTACTAATGTAGTAAGTAATTAAATATGTTTTTAGTTCTTACCAAAGCTCTCTATTTTGCTGTAAATCATTAAACTGTTACACTGCCTTAGAAGCCTGTCCGAAATTAGTTTTGTGAGGTGCCTTCATGCACAAACGGTGCCTGCCGAGTCATTGTCTGATAAGTCAGCGAGGCAATAAGTCAGCTGCCTAAGTTTTCGGACGTATCTTTCCTCTCGCAGTGGGAGTAGACTGGGTTGCTCCAACAGTTGCAGAGCTGCACCAAGTGCTGCGGCACTGCTAGTCCTTGTGTAATCCGGAGAACTGTTGGTCAGGTGGTGGTCGATCCACAGGATCCTTTGTAGACTGAAGGTTACAACGGCAAGAGTCAAGCAGGTCAAGCATTGATTTCTGGAGCCAAAGTCCTCAGCAAGAGCAGTTGAGCTACTAGAAGGTCTGTGCAGATGAAGGTTTACTCGCTAGAGTATAACCTTGGTCGCACTGTTGTTCCTTCCCTCGTCAGGTAAGAAACTAAGAACATGGGTGTGTTCTCTTGGGAAATCTTTAATTCCTAATTAATAATAAATCTTTAAATCTTCCAATTCCCGCCTTCCAACTGTAGTGTTGTGATTGGGTATTAACTTTTCAAGTTTCCGCCCATCACTTCACACCTTTCCATTCCGTGGGGCTTGCTGCACTGTCCCAAAATACACAGTTAAATAAAACAGTGTCTTTAGAACTTTGGAAATACTTTATTTCCTTTCCAACCCTTTCTCAAAGTCCTTGTAGCAGTGTTCTGAACTCTTAGAGTCTAAACTTCATGTACATTGGTTGAAGCATCGTCCAGATGTCAATTTCCATGTCAGTGGGTGGGATTACATTGGCTCTTATTCCAGGTGCGGTTTCCACCATGTATGCACAGTTTCCTGGATGAATAAGGAGACATATAGGACGTATGTGTGTGTATGTAGAGATTGTCTTTCTCTTGGAGCATTTCTTTGTTATTGCTGTGCTCTAGCCAGAACCGGTTTGGTGGCCCTAGACAGTCCATGGTCGTTCACACCTTCATTTCAGGCATGGAGGGCAGAGTTTAACAATAGGCAACTGGTGATGAACGTGTCCATGATCAATGGGGCGTTGATGTCCTCATTCTGGCAGTGATCACCAGTCATTTTAGTTGGCGTGAGGGTCCTATCAAATCCTTCTGTCTTCTTAATCACAGTGTGACAAAGGAACTCCTGTTGTGAAGTGGGCACCTCTGGTGCCATCATGTCGGCTGTTCACTACACAGCCTATATTTGATCTCTGCCAGTACTGACATGTGCTTCCTGTTCCTCTCCTCTCTGCTCCTACTCCCCGATCACTGTTGGAACCTTTCTTCAGTGGCTTGCGTGAACCCACGGGGTGCATCATTAGAAGAATTTTTGGAAAGGCCCTAGCCACCTTTTGGCCTTCCAGCTCTTCCTTTTCAGGTCCTGTATCACCACACAGACACACACCTGCACACAGACATTAGACAACAGAGAAGACATTTCTTTGCAATAATTCACAATTCTATTGATGTAAGCCATTGTCATCACTACTCGTCCAGATGCCATTTTGGACAGTGCAGCCGCACGGTTCCCATCGCTGCTTTCTCTGGCCCTGAGTTGAAAGACTGCATAGTCTCTGAAGAAGACAAACAATTAGTGTTTATTTCAGAGACAGAGACATTCTGGTTCTTTTTGTCTGCTGCGCTTCCACAGCCTTCGCAGCTGCGTCTGCTCTCACGGTTTTCCTGTTGAAATAAACTTTGTTGTTAGTTACGCTGCGCATTTACAGATTTCAACTTGACCAGGCAAGAAATTTGTGTCTAGCAGATTAGACCAAAAGCAGTATACATAATTGTGCACCCATCAGACTTTAAAATTTTCTTGTGTTTCCACTGCGCCCCAAAATCGTGTGCAACCCCGAACGCATGCCACAAATCTGTGTAAGTTGATTCACTCTTACCTTCCATCAGCTTTCATTCATCTGTCAAGCTACAAGCTAATAAAGTCTTAACTAGAAAGTTTCCCAAAACATACTGAAAATATCCTATCAAATGAAGGACAAATCCATATTTCAAATCTGGAAGCCTGGCTAAGTGAGTAAGCAATGTCACTGTACTATCAAGTGTTTATCGACACATATTTCATATCTCTAGGCCAGACCCTCAGTCATTCCTCAGAGACCAGATACAAACTCAGAAAACAAAACCATAACGGACCCTTTTGTGGTTCAAAACACAATAGTGGTCCAACTCAAACTAAATATCAAAAACAAGTAATATGGATAATAATCCATGTAAACACTTTAAAGCAGGGGTGTCCCACCCTGGTCCTGGAGAGCTACCACCCTGCAGATTTTTAGCTCCAACCTGAATCAAACACACCTGAAGCAGCTGATGTTGAAGAATTCTCTTCCTATAAAAGCACTTCTCAAAGGATCATTGTTTTCAGAAGAGGCTTTATTCACACCAACCAACGCAACAAAGCCTGAGTGGCGTTTGCAACCGGCCCTCCTGTCACTTGGATTTTCTGACATATATATACCATAGTTGTCTTCATATTATGGAAGCAACCTTCAAACACCTGGCTGACATATCACCACATTCCAAGTTCTTTTTCTGTAGGACACAAATCCTCTGCTTGTCATTCTGAAGGACGCTCACAAACTCAGCATACTTGAAACGCCAGCACACATTTGAACATAATAGTGTCTTTGCATTAGCCTTACAACTGCTTATTTTTAAATAATAAAATCTACACACGTCAGTGTTAAATTATTTTTTTTCATCGAATCATTCATTCAAAAGATTAATTCAGAAATGGTGAATCATCCATTAAATGAACAAGTATTTATGGAGACTCTGAATAAATACATTTTATTTTATTGTGAGTGTAAATAAATAGTTTGATATTTATCATACCTAATAAAACATAGCCTGCATGTTTTTTCAAAACCCCTGTTAGCATAATTACACAGCATTAAAGTTAAATCATTTAGCATGACCCCGATTTCGTCCACTTGCCATTCTCAAGTAAAAAATGTGGACGTTGAATGTGTGCTTTCATATGGTAATGATATTAATTAGGGGGCATTTACACGGAGGATATCTGAAACCATTCAGCTGCGCACAATTTCAAGATCATTTGCGATTTATTTATTTCACATGCAAAAGAGAGGCTTACGCCAATTTTTGTGCATATGTTTGTTTTTTTCGGAATCACACATACACACATTTGAGAAGTGATCTTAGATAAAATGTAAGACATTTTAAAAATGAGGCCCCAGTTCATTTAACGGGTGATTTTTCTGTAGTTTTTTGACACAATCCAGTATCTTGATCATATCCAAATGCTACAGAAATCCATGTTCATTCTTAGAGGCTGTAATGGCAAGACACCGTGAATGAGTTACATATTGGTCAGTTCTCACCCAAAATGGATAATACTGTCCCAGAAAACTCTTATGCTCTTATAATTTATAATTGTTTTGTACTTTAATTATAACATTAAGTAACATGTCTATTTTGATTGCTGTAACATTCAAGATTAATAAACAAACTGTGATCAACTTAATTTTCCTGGATTTTAAGAAATCAACAAAGAGGTGTCTAAAATTTCTCTAGTGGACCCAGGAAGTGACTAAGGAACTTTTTTAAAGCAAGTAAAGGTCACTACAATGACATTCACTTTGCAAAGCGAGCCACCACAACAAAGGTCATTTCTGTACGAAGTGAAAATATGAAAATGTCTTCATTTGATTTAGTTTACGTTCTCTATTCCCTTTCCTAATAGTACAATTCTCATGATCAATATCTAACATTCTAAGGATAGATTATTACCATTATAGCTTGGCTCCGCCCTCCTACGTACTATCGCTCAATTTTCATTTTCCTTCAGTACTCCGTCTGGGACTGCGGTAGGGACTTTTCTCCAAACTAATTTTTACTGATCCAATCAGCGAACAGATGACGTTGATGTCGTGCGCTAGTTTGAGTTGTAGTTCAGTAATGGCGGCGGAGAAAGATGTGAGCGAAGCCATTCATTCCGTTGTGGCACCGCTGCCGAATATCCAGAAGTTAAAGCAAGAACAATCTTTGCTAAGTTTTGTTGGTGGCCATGATGTTCATGCCAGCTCGCTCCGTTAGTGGTGAAGGAATCATTAACAGTGGTGATTTTATAAAAGCACGTAAACATTTGAATTTGGCCGTTTTTAATGGCAGCATTTATTCTTATCATACCAGAAGCATATGACATTATTTATAGTATACAATCATGTTATGGACCACGAGAGCAGCGCGTTCCCGATCACAAAACTCTGCCCTCCTCCGTGAATAAATCCCCATCCGAATGCACAAGTTTTAAGGTTCATCACTGAGATAGTGTGCACATTTATTTACGAACTTCCATGTGAGAATCAAAGGTGAACAGCGCATGACATACGTCACGACCAAGCGTTAGCGATTGGTTATGGCAGATCCAGAGTGACTCTTGGCAGATCCAATAGTTTTAAACTTCAACAGAGTTCCCGCCTTCAAGGAAGTAAACGCTTGTCAATGAAGAGTGGCCAGACTCTCTGTACAAATGAAATTGTATATTCAAGTATGTATAATCAGGCTATTACTATTATGCATCAGTTAAAATGTTTTACCGTAGGATATTCTTCATTACCTCGCCTGATGGCATATTTATGTTCAGCCAATCGATTCAGTATTCGTCTCTTGTGATATTTTGTATCTCTGCATCCCTCAGTTTTTTATGCTTTGTAAACTGATGTTAAATAAACAACTTTTACAAACTCCAGTGATGGGCATTCATATTTAAATGACTCATTAGCCAATGGTTTGCAAATATATCATGTTATGACTTTACTTGTTGAGGCACATGATTATTACCTCATCACTTACACTACTAATAATGCATTTATTAATAATTTATTGGCTAGAAGTTGAAAAACATGGCTTTGGCTCATTGTGGTAATTAAACAACTCATTGATAAAATAAGTTATTAGGGAATTAAATTATGATGACATTTAATGAATGGCAATAGGCCTTAATTGCATATTAGTGCACCCATATTGTAAAGTGTTATAATTTATTTTGTGACCAAAAAAAAAAAAGAATTTGAAATGGTCTCATTTGTCAGAAAAAAAACTAACTCTGGTCACCAACTAAGTTTCAAATTTTGAGTTGGTATAAAGACACATCTATGTGTAAGATCTATGCTTGATATTTATTGGCAAGAATAAGAGCTGATGAGAGGAAAAGTGCTAATCACATAGTGCAATTCTGTGAAACAGTTTGCCCTGGAAATGGTTCATGTCATTGCAGAGCTTTAAACGCATTCCTCAATCCTGGAAGTTGAAGAGAGGTAATCATGTGACCGGCGTGTGTGTACGTGAGGTAAATCTAGAAAGTCTTCAGAGCTACTCCTCACCGTTCACTGCAGAGACAAAAATAAACCACAGCAAATGAGAAAATGAGTACAGTTGGGTTTTTTCAATGAGGTTAGAATATAAAATCTACCATCTAGAATAAAATACTGCATTCTTTGTCAGACAGAAATGCACATTTGACAGTAAAACGATGGAGTAAATTCCTGTTAATAACAACAATAACATATGTATGTTAACTCCTAATTTTTGTAAGTGTCAGGGTCTGGTTGTATAAAACACACTCGAAGATGAAGAATAAGGTAATTAGTAATATTTAATAAATCCACACAGTGATCCACTAGAACAGAGCAACATACAACACATCCAATAACAACAAAACCGGACAATGAACTGAGAACAGAACCAAACATATATACAGATGAGGATGATGATGAGTGCACAGCTGAACGTAATGTGTTTCGTCTTGGTCACTCATCTGTTGTGACGGACACTCAAGTCCAAACTAACATGACTGTGAAAATGTCATTTCAGTATCTGCAGTTGAGTGTGTATAAAAGGTTCTCAGACATAAACACATTAAACTGCATGGCTTTAATACAGAGCGCTTCATTGATGCCTTAGATACGGGAACAAATGCGTATTATACAGAGTGGTTGGCAACCCCAGCGGTGCGACTCACAACAGTAGCACCATTTCCATATACTGCCCGTGTTCCTCAGCCTGCTGTTGAAGTACACATGTAAACAATCACCAGCCAAAGAAGTGTGTTATTAATGATGCATAAATGTGTGTGAGAGAATCTTACGTGGGCATGGAAGGCGTAAATCGACAAATTGTGGGAGGTCCAGGTTCGGAATAATGTTTGTAATCCATTGCTGATACTGTGAGACGCGGGTGTACACATTGGGTACGTCGGGTAAACCACAGCCAATACCCCAGCTGGTGATGCCAAACTGAACCCATTTTGAACAGAGCCGACTCATTATTGGACCTCCAGAGTCCCCCTGCAGACAGGAAGAGAGAGAAATCAAGTATTAGATGTTTAAAGATACGGTAAATCTTGAGACATTCAGGAAGATACTGTATGCAGTAATGAGTAATAATCATCTTGTTGTTGTACACAGTACGCGTCTATGCCACCACCAGGAACGCCAGCACAAATCATATTCTGGGTGATCTGTATATGATTATTCCATTGCTTCAGCTGGTTATAGCACTGATTATAGTCCTCCACAAAAACTTCAGTCTCCTGCAGAGTCCCAGGAGAAGGTCGATTCACTGGACACACACACACACAAACACATCATCATGTTGTCTTTATCTGAATGAATCAGTCAAGTCTAGTTACTGACAGGACGCACAAAATATACCGCCATCTGCAGTTTGTCCCCAGCCTATGATCCGACTACTGGTGCCAGGAGGGACATCACTGCCCTGGGCTAGCAGACACACTGGACTAATATAGTCATTAAAGGTGACCGGAGAACACAAGTGCAGCAGAGCGATGTCATTGTCATCAGTCGTTGTGTTGTACGAGTTGTGAATGTAGATTTTTTGTACGTTTCTCACGATTTCATTCTCATTTTCTTCACGCTGTGTCATCTTCCCCAAGTACACACGTACACTGTCCTCAGTAACACTGTCATCAGGCCTATAAAACAAACATAGAGCAATCACAAAAGACAGGTGTTTTAAAGTCTGTATGTACTGTATGTGTTGATGTGGCTCTGACCCAACGAAACAATGAGCTGCTGACAGCACCCATTCACGGCTGATGAGGGAACCTCCACAAAAATGGGAGGTGGGGTCGTGCAAACTAACCATCCACGGCCACGTACCCGGACGGGCATCATCACCGCCCATAACACGAGGGTTCAAAGGGCCATGAGCACAAACTGTGAGAAAGAGAGAATGCTCCAGATGACAAAAGCTTTTCTGTTAGAAAACCATCTTATTAAAGTGTCCATATTATGTTTTTTTGAGTATTGTAATATCACTGTTTGTGAATGTAAACGTTCTGTAAAGTCAAAAGTGCAATAAAATAAAGTGATAAATAAAGTTATTGTCTTCCAAAAGAAAGAATCGACTCTGAACCTCCTTTACGAGTCATTTTCTAGTGACAGTTCTACTATTCTAATGATATCTGGATAATGTCCGCCTTTGTTGTACATCGTTCGCCCGCAAACAACTTGTCCCACCTTCAAACATGTAATTTTACTGACGACTGCTTCTCAAATCTACAGAAGCTCATATAAAGAAAAATACAGAGTTCAACACAGGAAGTTAATACAGTTCCTGTATGTATAATTCATGGTAATGGCCAACCGGTAGACCAATCACACCAGACTGGGCCATCTGACCAATCAGAGCAGAGTAGCTCGTGGAAAGGAGGGATTTAGAGAGACGGATTCATCTGACGAGTCATTTGAGAATCATTGAAAAATGTTTTTTGACCTTTGATGCATGTAAACCTGTTGTAGGAGACTCCAAAATGAAATCAGGAGCCTTTAAAATAGCAGAACAGGGGCTTTAAAGCAGCGAATGTTTTGATAACTTCTGCCAGATTTAACCACTCAAGTGGACCTCCATCTCTCTACAAAAGTCCACCCTCTAAAGACATGCCAATCATGTAAGATATACTGTTTCAGGACACCTTATCAGTCAAATGTCAGACAGGAAGGACATTTTCACGTGTTATTCCATAGAAAAATCACTTTATCCAACTTATAAACATAACCTGCCATAGTGACAGAGCGGCAGAGAAATAATATTTGCCACTGTCCTTGAGCGTGAGGTCTTACCTTGGACGCATACGAGCAGTGCCACAGTCACACACGTCTTCCACATCTTCACACAGACTCTCTCTTTACTGGTAGGATGGATGTCTCTGGCAGTTTGCTCCTCTGTGCCTCTCACAGCTCCTTTAATAACATCTCATATCTTGTATCACTCTTCTGCCCAGTCGTTTGCCACGCCCCCTTTTCCATTTTCCACAATCTTCATTCATTCCTGTACAAAACTTAGCTTTAGTCTGTTGTCTCGTTTCATTGTTCAGTGAACAGATGCTCTGTTACTGATGACACTTTTCATCATGATCCTGCATGGCCAAGCACTACACATTCAACTTCTGTGCAGTTTGTTTCTTGTGCAAGCATGAGCAGTTTAAATAAAATCTGAGGCTGAAGTCTTATTTTCCTTTTTTTTTTTTGCCAAAGAAAAATACATTAAATTACTGTGAATGGATTGAAATGGAAAAAGACATTCCCTAAAATCCAGTAGCCCCAGCAGTGCCTAAACACTTGAAACCTTCAGTATTTTCCTTTTTAAATAATCAACTGGCAACTTAAAGAAATGCCATACTAAGGAGACCAGACGTCCCCGTTTTACAGCTCGTTCAAAACAACCTAGTTTGTAATGATTTTTCCACCAAAAGAGGGCGCTACGAGTTACATAACCCGAGAACAGAGCGCCATTACTATCAAATATCAAAAGAAACACCGTTATCGCTTTCAAAGGTAGTAATGTACCAACTATTCATGTTAAACTAAAGTAATAATGTTTGTACAAGCTTTATAACAGGCCTCAGCAGGATTGTTTGGAATCCACAGCAATTAAAAAACATTCAAAAATTGTATTGTCCCCCGTTTGTTAATGAATAGATAATAACAAATGAGATTTCAGTGATACTTTGACCACTCAAATAGGAAATGTCTCCGGTTTATATTTCATAAATCTGGGCAGCTCATGGCATTCGCTTCACTCAAGATCTCATCCAAGCTTAAACTCACTGGGATGCAAACAGAGATACACAACTTTACTGTTCAAGAATAGTCCAGTAGTTGTGCATGTCAGTTAAGATAGAGACAGAATTTGCATATGTATATATGTTAGTACTAATCTGTTAGATTAATTTTAAGGTTCATGATCTGCAGCCTTGAAGTGACTATCAGTCATCAGATGGAAACAGACGCCTCAACCCGTGATGTGTGGCAGCAGCGTGAGATCTCTGGAGAATGATCAAGCAGACACAGAGACAGTTTCTCAAGGAAGAAGGGTCATATTCATACACAAGACCAAGCAGAGTCATCCATGATGTCCAATCACTCAATAACTCAAAGATCAACCCCTACCATATATGGCATATTAAAAAAACATAATAAGTCAGAGAGGTCAGATGTTCAAATGTGTGTGTGTGTGTGTGTGTGTGTGTGTGTGTGTGTGTGTGTGTGTGTGTGTGTGTGTGTGTGTGTGTGTGTGTTTTGAGTGTCCGTGTGTGTGCGAGTGTGTAAGTGTGTCCAAGGCCTAGTCCTTGTTTTGTCTCTGTGTGTCTGATGTGCACAAAACACAGAAAGAAGCAGTCTTACACAAGAATAGACAAAAGTGAAGCCTAAGAAATAAGAAAATATTAACAAACAATTCCTTCTTTTTAGAAACACTGATCATCTTGAACCCGCATGGATAAGCACAAAGTTTTGTGTTGTCTTTGTTTTGTTTTTTTGGAAGCACATCTTTTTTTCAATGCATGTTTTTGTGAACAAGTTGAACTTCGATTATTTTGACTATAACAATTGATAATTCATATATTATCACCAAATGTTGTGAACACATATTTTTAGAAACTTTATTTATTTATTTGCTATTTACTGTCTATAGGCCTCATTGACCTGGGCTCATACAACTTGTTTTTTGAGTAAAAAAGCATAATGTAGTATTATTTTCACGAAAACAAACACTCTGATTAAACATATTGTGCTACTTATCACAAACAGTTTTTTGTCAAACTGTGTCCATCTGATAAACGGGCATGTGCCTGAACTCAATTTTATAAGCTTATTGTAGTCTCAAATGTTCATAGAGAAACTTTCAAATCTGACAAATTCGACCGGAACACAATAGGAGGGTTAACAGAGACTATTTTCATGTCCCAACACTTCATTGAGTTTGTTTTCTTATGTTTTCTTATTCTTATGTTACAGGATACACTTTTCACCGATGTGGCTTAGGGTGTAGGGCACAACTCCATTATTAAGTGTTGAGACTTTAAAAAACATTTAACTGTGTGCCAGACTAAGCAGTCAACCCCAGCACCACTTTCAGAGCCATGTTCTGCCAGCACAGTGCGGTGTCCACCCAGTGCAGAGTCAGCTGACCAAGGCATTCATGCAGTCACAAGAGTCTGTGGAGACCAGCTGTCCGGGAAGGAATGCAAATTAACACATATTTGCAAAAAGAAAAGTGAAATATGTTCTGCAGTAATATTGGCATGTTATGCAATTCATCCTCATAAATAATATGGTAAACAGAACGAAATAATGTATTATTTACAAATTATTTGTATTATTTATTTTATAAACAAAACTGATATTCTCGTCAATGTGTCTGTCTGGCTGAGCAGATATAGACGCAATTAGATAGACAGATAGATAGATAGATAGATAGATAGATAGATAGATAGATAGATAGATAGATAGATAGATAGATAGATAGATAGATAGATAGATAGATAGATAGATAGATAGATAGATAGATAGATAGATAGATAGATAGATAGATAGATAGATAGATAGATTAATTGTCCGCTGGGGAAAGTTGTTTTCATAGTAACAATTTTTTATCAGTTACGGAATCATGGTATTCATGCATATGCCTTTAGTTTGTTTTATTTTTGATAAAATAAAATATGACGTATGTCTCAACCATTCAGAAAGTTGCAAGAAATTACATTTGCACTTAACTAGTTAACTAGATATTTCCCATATCCACGTAGATTATAACCGACATCTGTAGCTTGTCAGATGCAATGAAATGGATGGAAATAAAATGCCCCATCACAATGCGTAATGACGCACAATGGCTGATCTTGCGCTCTGAGAAGATGTGGCAAATGGAAGGATTCGGAGTGAACGCATCTTCACACAGCAAGAAGACTTGCTGGCAAGCGAGGACGAGTGGCTTGTGAGCCGGTTCCGACATCCTCGAGCCGTCCTGTTGGACCTCTGCGGTCTTTTGGGCCCAGCGTTACAAAGGAGCACTCGGAGGAACCACGCCCTGCCAGTCCCTCTTCAAGTCCTAACAACACTAGGATTCCTGGTGACTGTTAGTTTAAGAGTGGAATTAAGAGGGAACAACACTTTTAAGAGGGAATTGGCTGACAGGTCAGGTATATCTCAGCCGACCTTTTCATTAAGGGCAGTGTTGGGACGCAGACTCGAGGCTGGTGCTGTGCGTGATGGCTGGCTTATAGGTACGTTTGATTTATAGACATTTCACATTTTACTGTACTTCAATGTCTTAACCCTTGCAGGGGACAGTGGATATCCCCTCAAACAGTGGCTGCTGACGCCTTTCCTCAACCCACATAGTGCAAGGAACTACAACATGTGCCACAGCCGAGCTCGCACTATAGTGGAGCATACCATCGGCCTGTTTAAGGGCAGATGGCGCTGCCTCGAATGCACTGGAGGGAGGTTATTGTACACTTAACTTGTGGGCGTTTCACGGACTATTTATGGGCAACTATAGGCGTGACATGAAGCCGCAAAAGCTGCGCTACATTTAGAATTGATTGTGATTTATTAACCCTCAGAAACCTAAGGGTATTTTTACAATAAATTTTCCGCCTGGTGTTATTTACTAAAAAAGCTTGTAAAACATCAACCCTGTTGTGCACAGACAATTGACACACCTCTTTTTTTTCAAGACAAGTTGCACTGTCAGTATATTTGTGTTGCATTGATGTCACCTGAATGTAAAATAAGTTATGGGACCATAAAGACAAATGAAAACATAAAACGGAAATTGAATCCCTCAAATATTTATTGAAAACACACACAAATAAATAAAAGCTAAGCATATTTCCTCTGGAAAACTGTTTGTTCAAGTCTTTGGAGTCCTGGAACTCAGGAATAAACATGATAACTTATACAGAACCAAAACTATTTACATTTTTCCAAAAAAAGTCCAGGCGCTTTTGGCCTCTTTGGATTTTGGATATTTACTGGTGCCAAGCCTCAAAACAGTTCCTATCAGGAACTTCTCCTCAAACTTTCTCCTCAAACTTTTTCCTCAAACTTTGTCCACAAAACTACTCAAAACTGCAGCACGTCTCTCTCTCTATCTCCTCAATACTAGCCGTGCGTCTGTATCTCTCCACAATAACAGAGCTGTGGTTCATGCGTAATGACGCACACCAACGTGAATGACGGATCAGCCTGTCATTGGTCAAACCCTCATCCAAAATGGCAGCTAGCATCGCGCTAGCGGCAAAAATGACGGAAAATGTATAAATTATGGACATCAAGTGGATATATCTTGGATGTAAGCGTTTTGATTTATTGCTGAACAACTCCAAAAAGATGCACATGTTCCAGGCTGGATAGAAAACCTTCTGTAAAGGCTACAAAGACACCAAAGACACCCCCGTGATGGCTAGCTCGTTAGCTTTCTGCTGGAAAAAACGGTAAGAAAATCGATAAAAGTTTCATGAAATAATATAGATTTTTATCGGAGGTGCCATGTGACGTCGTGGGCGATGCCGTCGGGCTCTGAGGGTTAAGGGAAAACTGCGTAGGATGTGTGTGCGTACGGTTTTATACAAATATTTACATTTTAGTACACTTGTAATCAACTCCAAGCCAACATCTTTTAGCCAAGATGAACAAACAAGTTCAAGCACCAGCGCAAACCCTCTTTTGGCGTCAAAAAACTATTGTCAAGATTTACTAAAGACAAGCAGTGATAAATTAGAGCTGAAAAGGCGTCGACAGGTTATTTTTGCTGCATTTGTCGGAGTTCCTCTTTAAGGCACAAAATGTATTTGAAATTGTTTTAAAATCATACTTGTATATTATCCTAAGTAAAAATAAAAAAACTATTAGCGTCACCATGACAACAAAACAAAAATAACAATATTACGGTCATATTAATGCCGAAGATTTGCTTTTTCAATACATATAGTCCTTGAAGGTCCCATTCTTCGTGATCCCATTGTTCAAACTTTAGTTAGTGTGTAATGTTGCTGTTAGAGCATAAATAATACCTGTAAAATTATAAAGCTCAAAGTTCAATGCCAAGCGAGATATTTTATTTAACAGAAGTTCCCTTTCAAAGCCTACAGCGAACGGCCGGTTTGGACTACATCCTGGTACTTCCTTCATAAATGACGTCAGTAGAACAGTAGAACAGACTAACCTCCGCCCACAAGAATACGCGGAAAAAGGGGGCGTAGTCTTGTTGCTGTCTCACGTGGAGAAGAGGACGTGTCGCGTGGAGAAAAGGAATTGTTGCGTTTGACTGTGTTTGTCACCATGTCGTCGAGACGCTGTTATTTTCATCCCGGAGTCAAATCACCTTTGTTTGGCTTTCCCAGGGACGCTGTAGAGATCATTAAGCGCATACATCTCCCCGTTAAGAGGCGTGACCTTTCCACGTGCGCTAAGCTGCTGTCGAATCACAACACAGGAACCGTGACACGTTCGCTAAGCTGCGGTCAAATCCCAACACGGGAACCGCTGGCACAATCAGAACTCGTTACGTATTTCTGAAGGAGGGACTTCATAGAACAAGGAACTCATCAGCCCGTTTTTAGGACAGTGAAAACAGCGGTATACAGATAAGTAAATTGTGTGAAAAATACTGTGTTTTTTTACATGCGAAACATGAACACGTTATATTGCACACTGTAAACACAATCAAAGCTTCAAAAAAACACGAAGAATGGGACCTTTAACTGAGATGCAAGATGGCACCAGCAGCTGTGAGCTTCTGTTTCTGAATGGTAAATGTGTATTTTGTGTTGTTCACAGGTTGCTCGCCTATCGATATAAGGTGCTTGAAGTGATGGGTGAAGGTTCATTTGGTCAGGTGCTCAGATGTCGGTGTCACAGGTTCAGGGTGTGACACCGGCTCTTCCTGTGTTTTGGCCTGTCATTTACACGAAAACGCCGTTTTTATCCCAGAAAACGATTATTTCTAAAAACTCCGGCCAAAGTGGAGATTTCTGAAAACGCCGGGTATTTGTTGCCGTGTCAACGGGGAGAAACAGGGTTTTAGGTTCTCAAACGTCACATTATGCGCCAGAAAATGCTTACGTCATGTGAGCGCCCTATGTTTACAGTTTGTTTGATCATGGATGCTGTTAAGGTGGTACTCATTTTTACTTTTGTGCAAACGCTTTTGGCCTGTTTGCATTTGCAAACACAACTGCTGTACTATATCGAGGAGCAGAGGCGAAGTATTTATGCGGGTTGATGTAAACGACAACTTTTTTGAAAACGATGTTGTGTGCACAATGTTATTTTTGAAAACGGAGGCGGGGAAATATTCGGTTCTCTAAATACCCGGCTATGTGTAAACTTGGCCTGGATTATCAGTTTGATCACGAGCTGATCTCCAGCACCTGTCACTCATTCCCTTTACCCTTTATATGCCCAGCTGTATCTACCTCTTGTTGTCAGTTGATCACTTCACGTTGCGTGGATGGTTCATGTCTGCAAGTTGTAGCAAGCCCCGTTTCCCTTGCTGGCTCGGTTATCGTCTACCTCTGGGTCATCCTGCCTCCTGTGTTCCCCGGTGGTCTCTCCAACCAGTGTGTCTGCCGTTGTTGTGTGCAGATACAGCGGGAGCCACCATACAGTTTGCTCAAACTGTCACCAGTCACTTTGTTTTGTTTTTTGGTGTCTTAGGCCTAGTCCACACGGACACGGGTATTTTTATAACCGGAGTTTTTCCTCCTGTGTTTTAAAAAAAAATCCCGTCCACACATGCTCGGTTTTAAAGAAATCTCTGTCTACATGAAAACGCAAAAACCCGCTGTCAAGAGCATGCCACACCAGCAGGCGGCGATATCACCCTAATCGTAAAGGCATGTTGGCCAATCAGAAGCCTAACAGAAAGTTATTACCAGTTCCGGTAGGCTAACAAACATAATATATCTGAGCATGTATCTGTGTACATGATACAAGCAGCCCTGTTAGCACAGTTACTATCAGCAATATGTGGGCTACGTCCGCCATTGCACAGAATCGTCAACCATAGGGTCGTCAACCAAGCAGTCAGCGACGCACAATCTGACGTCAAACACAGCGGATAACGGCGCACACTCTGACGTCGCAAGGCAAAAACTACGGTTTCACTGTCCACACGACAACACTGCAACCGGCGTTTCTGAAAATCCTCACCCTGGCCGGAGTTTTCAAAAAAGTCCGGTTTCAGTAACCGGATACTGCGTTTGCGTGTGGACGAACAGCCAAACCGCGTAGAAAAAGCTGCGGTTTTGAAAATACCCGTGTTCGTGTGGACAGGGCCTTAGGTTGGCCCCGACAGTCGGGACCACAAGACCAATGAGATTGTTGCAATTAAAATACTGCGCAGGATGAATGGGTCTGTTGCATTCCATAATTTAAATGTACAAATGATTTGTATTTGATTTTATGTACATTTGAACTAAATATGGTTTCATTTAAAATAGACTTATAACACAAAACTGTTGCTGCTGTTTGGCTGGAACTCTTCAGGTTTAACCCAGTATGTCTCTGTTGTGTAACAGAAAAGATGATCAAATTGACATGACAGAGACAAAAGACACCAGCACCAGCACCGTCCAAATGAAAGATCACTTCATCTTTCGCAAACATCTCTGCATCACCTTCGAGATTATGGGGTGAGTGTGAATGAGAGTATAGATTTTAGATTTTTCGAAATACTAATGCATTGGTACATGTAGCAGAAACTCAGATCTTAAGTTTCTAAAGGACATGTGTGTTTTTATCTCTGCATAGATCAAATCTGGATGACATTCTCAACCAGCAACACCGCCAGGGCTTTTCCAAGAAGCTGATCCGTCATTATGCCCGCTCAATGCTGAAGTGTCTGCTGGTGCTTCACGATGAGAAGATCATTCATGCCGACCTCAAGCCAGTAAGTTAACTAACAATCAACATTGTCTTAACCCCTTCAGACCTGAATTATGTTTCAAGTTTCTGAAAAATATAAAAGTACATTTTCCCAGCTCATGAGGCTTCTATAAATGAGACCAAATAAAAATAATACAAATTTCAACACTCTTTAATTGCAATTTTTTTTGTCCATTTCAATGGACGTCAGGTTAAAACAGGTGTACTTCACAAAAATGTACCAACATGAAAAAATAATAATAAACATAAAAATTGTTGGTCTATACTTTAAGCTTCTTCTCAAGGTCAAGAACTTGAACGATATATCATTTCAACTTTAATTTTGTGGTTTTTGTTTTACAGATTGCACATTTGTTTATTCCTAACAAAATAAACCTAAGAATGAATCAGTGCAGTCACGTTCATTTCCTGTGTGCATCTTTGAAACAATTTCTCTGTGACACAAAGCAGTAGTGCACCTTGCACTTATCACAGAAGATGTGTGTTTTCCCAGAACATCCTTCCAATTTGCATCTTGTTGCTTCTTTTTTTATATCGTAATTTGGCAGGTGGTCCACCATATCTTTTTGGACTTCAAGAACTGGCCGCCATTCCCTTGCCCCTCTCTTTTGTCCAGCTTCATCGTGTGGAGTTGGAGAAGTACTGGCAGCGTTAGAATTGCTTGGCCTCCCTCGTTTTTTTGAACCCTGTGGCTTCCCACAACGCACAAGCACTTCGGCCACATTCATTTTGAATTCAAGGAGATCCATGATTTTCTGTGGCTGAGTTCCTTTGTATTCATTGTCCCTGCGATACTCAAGCCAGCTGTTCACTACAGCAACATCAAAAGCATGAGTAATCATGCGCAGTGGCCATTTGCGGGACTTGATATCAATCCTGTAAAGGCTGATTAGCTGATCAAGCTTGTCCACCCCTCCCATGCCCTTGTTGTATTTCTTCACAACCTCAGGACGCTTGACCTTCACAAACTGCCTCTCTTTCTGATCCCACCTCTCAACTTCGTCTTCATCTCCAACACCAACAAAGTTGGATGCCATCACAACAGAACGGTTATCAGACCACTTCACTAGAACAACTTTTCCATCCCTACTTCTAACTTCATCATGGT
Organism: Romanogobio albipinnatus; assembly: GCA_023566225.1. Taxonomy (NCBI): domain Eukaryota; kingdom Metazoa; phylum Chordata; class Actinopteri; order Cypriniformes; family Gobionidae; genus Romanogobio; species Romanogobio albipinnatus. The sequence goes on along the minus strand of CM042240.1, from coordinate 62,826,818 downwards.
TTCCCCGTGTTTTCTTAGACATTTCCTTGTCTGTCTTCAGTGGCGGATTTGCAAAGCGGCAAAGCCTTGCTGTTCCAGCAGCATGGATTTTCTTTTCTGCAAGAACTTCAAGGACATTGTAGGTGGTGAAGTAGTTGTCAAAAAAGAGCTTGTGGTTGGGAGCCTGGATTCTCTGGCTTAGATGGAAGACAACAGAAGCTCCATGCCCTAGAACCTTTTTGCTTTGCTCAGAAAGCTCTGTTGTGGCACCTTGGTAGATGAGGAAATCATAAGCAAGCCCACTTTTGCCACAGAGGAAATACATCTTCACTCCCCATGGTGTAGGTTTCCCTTTGATATACTGGAGCACAGAGAGTTTTCCCCTGAAAGGCACAATCTGCTCATCAATACAGAGGTCTTCCTCCAGTTGTAGCTGCAGACAGCGTTTCCTTATGGACTCATAGATTGGTCTGACCTTGAAGAAAACATCAGTGTCTCCAGGAGGCCTCTCATAATTGTTCACAACATGCAGGTTGGAGCGGAGTTGAAAAAAACGATCTCGAGACATGGTTTCCTTGAAAATTCCAATATTGATACTGGAGGACCAGTACATTCTCACTCTTGGAAGTCCAAGAACTCCCATTGCCATATGTAGACCGACAAGGACTTCAATCTCAGAAGCAGAGGCATGTTTATACCCCCTAACTCCATTTTGTTCTGCATATATATTGGTCATTGTGCTCATTAGCTCAAACATCTGACTTGGGACATACTGCTTGAAGTAGCTGCATGGTGTTAGTGGCTCAGGGGGGTCAGTGGTGGGACTTTCCCATGTTATTTCTACTGGGGTAAAGCGGGTGTGACGACGCCACTGAATATCACTCTTTTTTGTGATATTTGTAAAAGGATCATCACCAAGTACTGGTTCTACATCTGCCTCATGCTCATAATCTTCTCTGTCTTCTAGATCCTGTCTTTCTTCTGCCTCAATCTCAATTTCTTCCCCTACTACTGGTAGTGGCTCATCTCTGTCCTCCCCTGAAATGATTAGCAAAAACTGTCCCTTATAAAACAACTTCATACAAGTTTTATATTTTGATTTATTTTTACAGGAAAGAAATTAAACTGTAAATCCAATAAAACATTATTAGATACATTTAGGGACATCTAATTGTATGAAAAGTCTTAACTAACTAACTAACTATCCCTAATTTTCATTCTACACTCACCAATTGTTGGAGATCTAGCATCATCTGCATTTCCATCTTCATCTTCCTCATCACTCCACATAAAGTCAACATCTGAGATATTCCCATCAGCTATCTGTTCAAGCACTTCAAGAACTGTATATTCTGCATATTAAATAGTTTCAAAAATGTATTAGTACTGTGACAGATTTTTATATATATATATATATATATATATATATATATATATATATATATATATATATATATATATATATATATATATATATATATATATATATATATATATATATATATATATATGAAATTTCAATCAGCATTGCTGGACATGTGTTTTCACTAGCAGGCTTTTGAACCCACTGTCCATTCTAATGGACAGATACATTTGAAAAAATCCTGATTTTAAACTTGCAGTTCTACAATCGATTTTTAACTTTAATTAATAAGTTAAATCCTTCTATTTTACATACAAACTATGAAATACTGGCAAATATATCAAACATTGTAAATAAAACCATAGAAAATGTTGCTTACTTCTGTGTTTGGAACAAAGTGCTGCCATGTTTCTCTTCAATGTAGTGTTTTGTTTTTAAATTACCACATGCAGAGCTTTACTGCCATTTGATTGGATGACAAACGTCCAATCTCATGGAGTGCAGGCTTTAAACTAGGTGAAATGCTCCAGAAGTAAAAAAAAAGGGGAGGTGACATGTGATGTCCATTGTAATGGACGCAGGGTCTGAATGGGTTAACCCTTGTGCATCCTTAGGAACATTTTTGGCTTTTTCAGTTGTTGTTTTTTGATAACTTTGCCTGTGGTAATGCTAACTGCATAAAATTTTGCCACGTGTGTATTTTATTGGAATTTTACCCGTTTCCTTTAAAAAAAAAAAAATTGCACTAGGTACACAACATACTTCCTCTTAGCATCATTTGGACAAAAATGTCCCCATTGAAACCCATTAAAACTGCAATTTTCAATTCCATTGCCATTTAACTATAAAATGATGCTATCTTTGTGAATAGGCTTTTATTCTGTTGGCAAAACTTCAAAAAAAAAAAAAAATTTACCAGATGGTGCCATTTTCTTTTCCAGGTTTGGCGTATAAAGTAAATACTCTATTCATGTTTTCTGTTTATGCATATTATAAAGCCAATTTGATAAATGATGCAGCTGTAACTGTGTGGGTGTGTTGGTATGGATGTCAGAGTGGTATGTATGTAATAAAAAAAATTAGTGTTTGTGCTTATAATATTTGAGAGACAACTAAATCTTACTGAGAGCTCATTTTGAGATATCAACCTCACATCTGGAACACAGCTTGTTTAGATGGATGGCTTTGATAGCAGTTTTAGAGTTCAACATATTTAAAAATAATAATAATAATAATTATAGAATATTATTCATAAATCGTTTTCATAAACATAAACCTCTATAACTTTTTTTTTTGTTTTTAAACTTTTTCGACTTCAACAATAATCTGCCAAGGGTCTTCTTTAAAATGAGACCAAACTTTAGTCTGTGCTCCCAAGATTATTTTTTTTGTTAGTTACATTTTTGTCCTCTATGTGTAACTTTTTTTTAAATTGATGCACAAGGGTTAAGTATACAGATTTGTTTGTCTTTGGTCTGATGCATTTACATTTACATTTAGTCATTTAGCAGACGCTTTTATCCAAAGCGACTTACAAATGAGAGCAATAGAAGCAACTAGAACAGTTAAGGGCTACAGTATGCAAGTGCTGTAACAAGTCTCAGTTAATCTAACACAGAACACACAGGACAATTTTTTTTATTATTTTTTTTAAATAAATTGACAGACAGAAAATGAATAGAATGTTAAGTGCTATTCTTGATTGGTCAGGTGCTGCTGGAAGAGATGTGTCTTTAGTTGTTTTTTGAAAATGGCTACAGACTCGGCTGCTCGAATTGAGATAGGCAGGTCATTCCACCAGGTGGGGGCGGTCCAGGAAAAGGTCCGTGAGAGTGATTTCATGCCTCTTTGGGATGGCACCACAAGGCGTCGTTCACTGGCAGAACGCAAGCTCCTGGAGGGTGTGTATGTCTGAATAAGTGAGTTTAGGTATCTTGGTGCAGAGCCAGTGGTTGAGAACAGTGGTTGATTTGATGCGAGCGGCTATTGGTAGCCAGTGGAGTCTGATGAAGAGAGGCGTGACGTGCGCTCTCTTCGGCTCATTAAAGATCACTCTCGCCGCTGCATTGTGGATCAGTTGCAGGGGTTTGATAGTGCATGCCGGAAGACCCGCTAGAAGAGCATTACAGTAGTCCAGTCTGGAGAGAACAAGAGCTTGGACCAGGAGTTGTGTGGCCTGCTCTGATAGGAAGGGTCTAATCTTCCTAATGTTGTATAATGCAAATCTGCAGGACCGGGTTGTTGCAGTAATGTGGTCAGTGAATTTTAGCAGATCATCGATCACAACTCCAAGATTCCTGGCTGTCTTGGACGGAGTTATGGTTGATGGTTGAAATGAGAAGTAGAGTTGAGTGTCGTCGGCATAGCAGTGATAGGAAATGCCATGTTTCTGAATGACCGATTCCAGTGATGACATGTAGATGGAGAAGAGAAGTGGTCCAAGCACTGAGCCCTGTGGAACTCCAGTGGCTAGATGATGTGACTTAGACACTTCACCTCTCCATGATACCCTGAAGGACCTACCTGAGAGGTAAGACCTGAGCCACTGGAGAGCAGTTCCTGAGATGCCCATCTTCATGAGAGTTGACAGGAGGATCTGGTGGTTAACTGTGTCAAAAGCAGCAGACAAATCCAGTAAGATAAGTACTGTGGATCTGGAAGCCGCTCTTGCCTGTCTCAGTGCCTCCGTAACCGAGAGCAGGGCAGTCTCAGTTGAGTGGCCGCTTTTGAAGCCGGATTGGTTGATATCCAGGAGGTTGTTCTGTTCAAGAAACGTAGAGAGCTGGTTAAAAACAACTCGCTCGAGTGTCTTTGCAATGAAAGGCAGAAGGGATACCGGTCTGTAGTTTTGTAAAAGTGCTGGGTTCAGAGAGGGTTTCTTAAGCAGTGGGGTTACCCGAGCCTGCTTAAATGCTGTGGGGAAGGTCCCGTGTGAAGAGAGGTGTTGACAATGTGAGTGAGTGCGGGAGTAACAGAAGAAGAAATGGCCTGAAGGAGGTGAGTGGGGATAGGGTCAAGCGGACAGGTAGTGGGGTGGTTGGAAAGGATGAGTTTGGAGACTTCAGCTTCAGAGAGCAGAGAAAAAGAGGGGAGCGTATGTGTTATGGTTGTTGAGATGTGCATTTCGGTTTGTGGTGCGGAGAATTGGCTGCTGATGGAGGAGGTTTTTTGTGTGAAAAATGATGCAAAGTCGTCAGCTGTAAGAGTTGATGAAGGAGGGGGAGGGGGAGGACAGAGGAGCGAAGAGAACGTTCTGAAAAGTGCACGAGAGTCAGAGCAGTTGTGGATTTTGTTGTGGTAGTATGTAGTTTTAGCAGTGGAGACATTAGTAGAGAAAGAAGCGAGAAGAGACTGATACAGGGTTAGGTCAGTAGCGTTTTTAGTTTTGCGCCACTTCCCCTCTGCCGCCCTGAGCCCAGAGCGATGTTCGCGGAGAACATCAGATAGCCAGGGGGCAGAGGGGGTGGTGCGGGCTGGCCTGGATGAAACGGGACAGAAGTTGTCTAAGCAAGATGTTAGAGTGGAGCAAAGAGTGTCAGTAGCACTGTTAGTGTCCAGTGCTGAGAACTGAGCAGGTGGAGGGAGTGAGGAGGAAACCATAGTGGATAGACGAGAGGGAGAGAGCGAGCGTAGATTACGCCGAAAGGTGATCAGCGGAGGAGTGTGTGTTGTGTTGGGAGTTAGTAGGAGGTTAAGAGTGATGAGAAAGTGATCTGAGGTGTGCAAAGGAGTAACTAAAGTGACGTCTGTGGAGCAGTAGCGTGTGTAGATAAGGTCCAGATGGTTACCTGATTTGTGAGTAGCTGTAGTAGATACTCGCTTAAGATCAAATGAGGTCAGAAGAGTGGAGAAGTCTGCAGCCTGGGGTTTATCAAGGTGAATGTTGAAGTCACCGAGCAGTACCAGAGGAGTGCCATCCTCAGGGAAGTGGGAGAGTAACATATCCAATTCCTCCAGGAAGTTACCCAGTTGACCTGGAGGGCGATAAATAACTACAACATGGATTTTAGCAGAGTGAGTGATAGTGATTGACTGTGATTCAAATGAGCAGTTGCCAGATAGAGAAGTAATGGGCTCAAATTTCCAATCCTTTGAGATGAGCAGACCAGTACCTCCGCCCCTCCCAATCGGGCGAGAGGTGTGTGAAAAATAGAAATTGTTTGAGAGGGCCGCAGGAGTGGCAGTGTCTTCTGGTTTGATCCAGGTTTCAGTTAGAGCCATGAGACTGAGATGTGAATGAGTGGAAATCGATGAAATAAAGTCTGCTTTGTTTACAGCAGACTGGCAGTTCCAGAGACCAATTGGAATGGACATTAATGTAGCAGAGGAAATAGGTACAGTACGCAGATTATTAGGATTACGGCGTCTAGAATGCACTGAGCGTGATTTACGGGTGTGTGTGATAATAGTAGAGATTTGGAAGCACATTGTGAATACGGGTTAGAGAAATAAACAGATAAAAAACAAGCTAAACACAAAAGTGGACAAAGTAGAAGGAAAGCTATACTCAAGTGCCTTGTCAGTGTCCTTGCTCGAGTGGAGTCGATGTCTTTACACTCTTCGGTCTTCACACAAGGGCTGCCGCTTACGCTGCCGCGGAGTACTACTCAATTTATACTCACATTAAATGTCGTTATTGAATACAGCTGGCTACTCCCAGTGAAACGCGTTAGCTCGCACGAGGTCAAACGATAACAAACGAGACTACAACAAACAGCAAACTACACCAAACAGACAGCGTTCTAAATAACAGCTGAACTACAGATCAAATGAGGAAAATGTAAACAGTACTCACACACTAGCTGTTCTCCCTGATGTTCGATGCTTCTCTCTGACTCAAAGTAAACAATGAACGCTCTAAATACCACGCTGGCTTTTGGCCACGCCCAGTGAAACGCGTTAGCTCGCACGAGGTCAAACGATAACAAACGAGACTACAACAAACAGCAAACTACACCAAACAGACAGCGTTCTAAATAACAGCTGAACTACAGATCAAATGAGGAAAATGTAAACAGTACTCACACACTAGCTGTTCTCCCTGATGTTCGATGCTTCTCTCTGATGCACTGTTAGAAGATCTACAGTGAAATAATTTGTTCTATACTGCTGTTGCTCTGTATAGGAAAACATCCTGGCGATCAATAAAGAGCACTCTTACATCAAGGTGGCTGATTTTGGATGCGGCTGCTATGAGGATGAGCAAGGTGAGTTAAGTTATGGAGGCTTTGAATGTGAGAGAGTAAGTGTTTAAATAGGTGCGAGATTTGGTTTTATTTGAGATTATTCTTGCAATTTCATGACCCTCCCCTCTCTCTCTTCATCCATTGTAGTTTACGACTACATAAGAACTCGATGGTACCATGCACCTGAGTTGCTAATACAACATCCCTACGGCACTGCCATACATATGTGGAGCTTTGGCTGTGTCCTAGCAGAGCTTCACACTGGGGGATCCATCTTTACCGGCAAAAATTAGCTTGATCAGCTGTCCTGTATAATGGAGGTAAAGGCAGTGTATGAAAGTCTGCTTTCAGAAACATGAATATTCATGTAATGTCAGAGTTTATATTGATTGTGTTTTATTGTTTAGGTGCTTGGAATGCCTCCCATTGATGATATAGAAAAATCTGAATTTTGGACTGTTCTTTGGTGAGCTCAAAACACACACATGATGTGTTTTTTTTTCTTTTTTCAGTTGTTTTTAGTCTGCTATATGTGCTGAACTAGTATGTGTGTTTTGTTCTATTATAGTTCATAAGGGGAAACACAAGACTGTAGCCAAACCCAAATCTAGACCTCTGGCCAGTATTCTGGGGCACTCTGATCAAGACTTTTTGGATTTTGTGAGACGCTGCCTGACGTATGTTCATTTTGATTACTATACAAGAGATTAGTTTATTTGTCTGATGAATGTAAATGTACTGACCATGTATTACTAACCTTTCCAGGTGGGACCCCAATATACGCATGACACCACAGGAAGCCATGCAGCATAAATGAATCATGGAGGGTCACAGGACTCATGTCCCTCACAGTATTCATGAGCAGCCAAAGGACAGCACTGGGGAACCATCTCATGACCATCTCAGGATTCAATTCAAATTTATTTGTATAGCGCTTTTCACAATACACATTGTTTCAAAGCAGCTTTACAGAAAGTGCATTTCATAGATGAACAGTAAAAATGTTAGAAAGACAATGTTAAAGAATAATGTTCGAAAAAGTTAATCAGTCGTGTATTAATTTAGGCCATAACAACGCTGGCGCTGGCGTTGAGTCGTCTCTTCACAGGCGTGGAGTCGTCTCATCACAGGTGTTGGGGCATCCGAAGTCTCCATGAGAGGCTGGATACAAACTGGAGCTGACGAACTATTTACCTCGGGACTAGTGTCCCGAGATAACAACAGAAAAGCAGATGGGAAATAATTAGCGTAGCTGCTGTTCAGAATATTATATTAATGCTTTTGTTCCGATTTAACTGTAGTATAAAAGGTAATTATAATGTGAATGCTTGGCTGAAGAGATGCGTCTTTAATCTAGTTTTAAACTGGGACAGCGAGTCTGAACCTCGGACAATATCAGGAAGACTATTCCAGAGTTTAGGAGCCAAATGTGAAAAAGCCCTCCCTCCTTTAGTGGACTTAGATATCCTAGGAATGACCAGAAGCCTAGAGTTTAGTGACCTTAAAGAGCGTGATGGATTGTAGGGCGATAGAAGATCCGTTAGATACACTGGAGCTAAACCATCCATCCATCTTCTTCCGCTTATCCGGGGCCGGGTCGCGGGGGCAGCAGTCTAAGCAGAGATGCCCAGACTTCCCTCTCCCTAGACACTTCCTCTAGCTCTTCCGGGGGGACACCGAGGCGTTCCAAGGCCAGCCGGGAGACATAGTCCCTCCAGCGTGTCCTTGGTCTTCCCCGGGGCCTCCTCCCGGTTGGACATGCCCGAAACACCTTCCCGGGAAGGCGTTCAGGAGGCATCCGGAACAGATGCCCGAGCCACCTCAGCTGTCCCCTCTCGATGTGGAGGAGCAGCGGCTCTACTCCGAGTTCCTCCCGAGTGACTGAGCTTCTCACCCTATCTCTAAGGGAGCGCCCAGCCACCCTGCGGAGAAAGCTCATTTCGGCCGCCTGGAGCTAAACCATTTAGGGCTTTATAGGTCAGTAGCAATACTTTGTAATTGATACGGAACTTAATAGGTAACCAGTGTAGAGATGATAAAATTGGTGTTATATGATCATATTTTCTTGACCTAGTAAGAACTCTAGCTGCTGCGTTTTGGACTAACTGTAGTTTGTTTATTGAGGATGCAGGACAACCAGCTAATAAAGCATTACAGTAATCTAATCTCGAGGTCATGAATGCATGAACTAACTTTTCTGCATCAGGAATAGATAGCATGTTACGTAGCTTAGCAATGTTTCTAAGGTGGAAAAATGCCATTCTTGTAACATATGAAATATGATTTTCGAATGTCAGGTTGCGGTCTAGTATAACACCCAGGTCTTTTACTGTAGTGGATAAAGTGACAGTACATCTTTCCAAGGTAAAATTGTATTGTGAGAGGTTTTGTGGGCAGTTTTTTGGACCAATAAGTAATACCGTTTTATCTGAATTTAATAGCAGAAAATTACACGTCATCCAGTATTTCATATCTTCAACACACGCTGTCAGTTTAGATAATTTAGCGTTTTCATCCGGTCGTGATGAAATATATAATTGAGTGTCATCAGCATAACAGTGGAAATTAATTCCATGTTTTCTTATAATATTACCAAGTGGCAGCATATATATTGAGAATAGCAGAGGGCCTAATACGGATCCTTGCGGCACCCCATAGTCTACTGACATAATTTTGGATTTTTCCCCATTTAGACAGACAAAATGGTAGCGGTCTGATAAGTACGATCTAAACCAGTTTAATGCCTGTCCCTGAACACCAGTATAATTTTGAAGTCGATCTATGAGTATTTTATGATCTATAGCAGCCTTTCTCAAACTTTTTTCAGTCAGGGCACCTTTCAAAAGTGCATAAAATTTCAAGGCACCCCAGTTTAAAATATAATTTAAAAACACTGCATAACCCAAATTTAAATGCAAATGTCCTGTTTATTTAGACAGGACAGTAATGAACAGAGCATAATACGAACTGTAAATAACAATAATAATAACAACTTTATAGCAACTTTATAGCACCTTTAAAAACACAGGTTTGCAAAGTAATTCACAAAATAATTAATCAGAGACACAAATGCCATAAAATCCGTAAGAGCACACAGCCGCCCTATCCTGGCAGGGATGGATGAGAGGCAGACACGGAGCTCCTGGTCCACAGTCCTCAGTCGCTCCCTGTACTTGTTCTTGATGTACGTCAGGCTTGAAAAGCTCAGTTCGCACAGATAAGTTGTGGAGAAGGGTAGCAAAATAGCAACAGCGCTACTTGAAGCCACTGGATACTCTTTTTTCACTGAAATCCAAAACCTGTCCAATTCCATGTCCCCAAATCTCATTTTCAATATGCGGTCTTCCCTGATCTCCATCAGTTGCTCCTGTGTTGGCAGTGGCCAGTCCTTTGCACTCTCCAGAGCGCTTGAACTCCAAGGATCACGGACCCAGTCAAACTGTGCATAAGACTCCGATGGAAAATAATGATTAAATCGCTCATCGAGAGATTTCAGATGCTGGGTTATGAGATCAGAAATTGTACTGCTGTTTACATGCACATTGCACAGGGGAAACATATCCAGCCTGCCCTGTCCCACAAAGGAACGCCAGAGTGTGAGCTTAGATCTGAAGCCACGCAGTTTGTCAGACGAGGAGAGGAGGTTTTCTTCTTTGCCTTGCATTTTTATGTTTAGCTCATTGAGGTGCTTCAATGTTAGCCAAATACGCGAGTTTTAGGCACCATTGTTCATCTGCAAGCAGCTCTGCATATGCAGATTTTTCTTCTGTCAAAAAGACTCTGAGTTCTTCTCTTAACTCGCACAATCGGCCCAAAACCTTCCCCCGTGACAGCCAGCGGACTGCCGTGTGTAGCAACAAGCTCTGATGCTCTGCCCCCATTTCCTCGCACAGAATCGAAAACAGACGGCTCTTTAACGGGCGCGCCTTTATGAAATTAACAAGGTCCACTGCTCTGTCAAGCACGTCCGAAAGTTCTTTTGGGAGAGTCTTTGAAGCAAGTGCCTCTCTGTGAAGGAAGCAGTGGGTTGTTCGTATATCAGGGTTTTGCTGTTTGGCCCTGCTAATGAAACCTTTGGCGCAGCCCGTCATTGCAGCTGCACCATCAGTACAGATACTAATACAGTTCTTCCAACTCAATCCTCCCTTTTCAAGATACTCAGTTGTCACACGATAAATTTCTTCTCCTGTTGTTTTGTTTGGCAGCGGTTTGCAAAATAAAAAATTCTCTCTAATACGGTCCCCATCTACAAACCGAACATTTGCCAAGAGCTGAGCGTGCCCACTCACGTCCGTTGACTCATCAAGTTGTAAAGAAAAATGTCCACTTGTCTTGATTTTCCCCAAAACGACATCTTCAATGTCCACAGACATTTCATTGATTCGCCTCCCTATTGTACAATCCGACAGTGGGACCTTTGAAATTTCTTTTGCAGCTTGAGGCCCTAGCATTTTGTTCACTATTGCTGTACATGCTGGCATAATTACAGTTTCTGCAATAGTGTGAGGCGTCTTTGTTTTAGCTACTATTTCAGCTACAAGGTAGCTAGCTTCCAGTGCCTTCTCCGAGACTTTAGCGGATTTAATCATCATTTGTTCTTGACGACTTTGTTGACTTTTCATTCTAACAAAATATTCAGGATCCTTGTCAGCAAGTGATGGATGATTGGTGGTCAGGTGTCTTTTAAGTTTGCTCGGAACCATCCCTTGGTTTGACAGTTTCATCCCACATATTAGACACAAAGGGAGAGGGCATGTTGCATCCCCAGTACTGATGAAGCCAAATTTTAGGTAATTATCATTGTATGTTCTCTTTTTAGCCTTGTCTACCTTTGCGACCTTTGGTGCCGACTCAGAGCTGGTGGAGGAAGTAGTAGGCTGAGGCTCCATTTCACAGTAAAAACTGTCCGGTTCTTGTGGGGCTTTTCTTTTTAAAAAACGATCCATGCTGCTGTTGCTTGAATAGCTTGAATATTCTTGGAACATGACCTAAAGATAAAGACGAGTTAATAATATTGAGAAGAGGCTTTTCCACTATAGGTAACAACTCTTTCAGTAGTTTAGTGGGTATTGGATCTAATAAACATGTTGTTGGTTTAGATGCAATGATAAGTTTATTTAGCTCTTCCTGTCCTATAGTTGCAAAGCGGTGTAGTAGTTCTTGAGGGGCGATAGTTGCGGTTGAATCATAAGACATCATTAAAGATTGTACATTTACAATTTTGTTTCTGATGTTTTCTATTTTCTCAGTGAAGAAATTCATAAAATCATTACTACTAAACTGTAACGGAATATTTTGCTCAGGCGATGCTTGTTTATTTGTTAGTCTAGCCACGGTGTTAAATAAAAACCTTGGGTTATTTTGATTATTTTCTATTAGTTTGCGTAGATGCTCAGCCCTGGCTGCTTTTAGGGCCTTTTTATAACGTGAAATACTATCTCTCCACGTGATTCTAAAGACCTCTAAATTAGTTTGTTTCCATTTACGCTCTAAGTTACGAGTTTCTCTCTTGATAACATGTGTAGCACTGTTGTACCATGGTGCTTTAGTTTTCTCTCTAACCTTTTTTAATCTAATTGGTGCAACAATTTCTAATGTGCTAGATAAAATGTTGCTCATACTGCTAGTCATTTCCTCTAGTTCATCTGTTTGTTTGGGTTCACTGAGCAGCTGAGACAGATCAGGTAAGCTATTTGAGAATCTATCTTTAGTGGTTGGAATGATTGTTCTGCCTGGTCGATAACGTGGCGCAACATGACAGATTTCAGCAGTACGCAGTATGCAAGTTACCATGTAATGGTCAGTGACATCATCACTTTGCGGTATAATATCTATATCGGTTGGGTTGGTTCCATGTGATATAATTAAATCTAGTGTGTGATTAAGACGATGAGTGGGACCAGTGACGTTTTGCTTGACCCCAAAGGAGTTTAATAGATCTGTAAACGCAGCCCCTAATGCATCATTTGTGTTATCTACGTGTATGTTAAAATCTCCAACAATTAATGCTTTATCGACGTTGACCAACAGATCTGAGAGAAAGTCTGCAAACTCTTTTAAGAAATCAGCATAGGGCCCTGGAGGTCTATACACAGTAGCCAAGGCTAGAGATAATACGGATCTCTTTCTTACATCTAACAGCGTAACATTTAGCACTAGTACTTCAAACGAATTAAACCTGTGACCTGTTTTCTGAGTAACATTAAGAATATCTCTATAGATTGTTGCAACACCGCCGCCACGACCAATCAGACGGGGCTCATGCTTATAACAGTATCCTGGCGGAGTAGACTCATTTAGACCGAAATAATCATTTGGCTTAAGCCAGGTTTCAGTAAGGCAAAGTACATCGAAACTATTATCTGTGACCATTTCATTTACAATAACCGCCTTAGGTGTGAGCGATCTAATGTTTAGAAGACCTAGTTTTAGAGATTGTTTTTGTTCACTAATAATTAGCTTTTCTGGTTTAATCACAATTAGATTTTTCCTAGATCCTACAGTAGATTTAATGTTTGACCTCACTAAACGAGGAATAGACACAGTTTCTATATAATGTTCTACATTGGTACTCATGTCAATTAAGTTAGAACAGGAAAGACTGTGATCTGGACTTACTAGTCATATGGTGGTGTGTAACGACCTGGAGATATTGTCCGACAGAAGAGCCGCTCCGATTCTGCTGGGGTGAAGGCCATCAGGACGGAAGAGCCTAGGTCGCTCCCAGAACAGATTCCAATTATTTACAAAGAGCAGCTTCTGTTCATTACACCATGACATTAACCATTCATTTAGAGCAAATAATCTACTGAACTTTTCATGTCCTAGTCGGTACGTGGGAAGAGGTCCAGAGACGATGATCGTTGCTTCAGGCGATGTTCTGCGCACCGTCTCTACCAGGCTCTTGTAGTCCTTCTTGAGAACCTCCGTCTGCCGCAGCCTGGTGTCGTTCGTTCCCGCGTGCAACGCGACAGCTCCGATGCGCTCGTCACCGTTCAGGATCTCGGGAACCTGCGCAGCGACATCGAGAACACGAGCACCAGAAAAGCAGTGAGTGATTACCTTGCCTTTACCTGAGGTAGCGTGGACATGCCGGACAATGGAAGTACCGATGACCACAGCGTCGCGTTCCGTCTCGCAAAGAGGGGAGAAGCGGTTCCGGGTGGAGATCTCGAAGACCGGGAGGGGCGGAGAGGTCCTAGCTCTGGTCCTGGCTTGCGTCTTCCACTGTGGAAAAACCCACGGTCCCTGGTGCTGTGTTGGTGCCGGAGTGAACGAAACCAGGGATGATCGCGTGCTGTGCAAAGAAATACACGGAGTAGACGAGCTCGGAGTCAACAGGTTATTAACCACTGACTTGTGTGCATCGGCGCATGATGTTTCAAGCGCTGATCGTCGCTCTCTCTCAGCACGGCTTGTCTGTCTAGAAGGTTGCTAATATTCTTCTCCACCGACTCCAACTCCAACAGCACCGAATGCAGCTCGAAAGTGTCCTCGCCTGCACTCAAAGGTAACATTAGACACATATCCGAGTTATTCGTCATTGTAGCAGATGTGCTAGAGAAAGGAGAAAATCAAGGATTATGAATCAAATCGATGGAGCTCTAACACCAACAGCGTGCTCACAACTCGCGCATGCCAACTCGATTCATGTCCCTCACAGTACTCATGAGCAGCCAAAGGACAGCACTGGGGAACCATCTCATGACCCTCACAGTACTCATGAGCAGCCGAAGGACAGCACTGGGGAATCATCTCATGACCATCTAAGGACTCATGTCCCTCACAGTACTCATAAGCAGCCAAAGGACAGCACTGGGGAACCATCTCATGACTCATGACCCTCGCAGTATTCATAAGCAGCCGAAGGACAGCACTGGGGAACCATCTCAGGACTCATGTCCATCACAGGACTCATAAGCAGCTGAAGGACAGCACTGGTGAATCAGTGCTGTCACACGCACACATCACAACGCTCCGTGTCTCTCCTGATTTAGCAAATTAGTGGCGATATGCTTGTTTATCTTAAGTATTTTCGGTAAAAACAGTTTAGCGTACATATCGGACTTTTGGACGTCGGTTCCTGCAACTCTGACCTCGTTATCAGCATAATACCAGAGATCGCAACTTGTATTCTTTCAGATGTTTCATATACGCAAAAGTTTTAACAGCGGGTGTGGTTTAAGGTCCTTGCCACCACGAGACAAATCGGCATTGCAAATTGAACATGTAGCTCGACTTGAATCGCCTTCTTTTGACTTAAAGTACTGCCACATTTTCTGTTCATGAGTTTCATTTTCACTTTCAATGGCAAGCCTAAGGTTCAGTGGAAAACAATTCTGAGGTTCAGCAGAAACCGAACCCCGTCAAAAAGCCCAATATTCGTCCGAATCCTGGATTCAAGAGAGAGAGTCAAGAGTCAAGAGAGTTTTATTTGTCACATACACAGTTATATACAATATACAGCTGGCAGTGAAATGTGTTTTGGTGTTGTGCGAGTAACACCGCGGCGCCTTCTTGAGTTGGACAGAAAATACAGCATAACATGAGGATAGGTAGGGAGGGGTGAGGAGATGAAAAAAAGCAACCCCCAGACTATGCTCCTACGGGAGCACAGTTTGAGAACAGTAAAAAAACATCTCAGCAACATGAGCACACATTACAACATGAAACACGACTTGCAACAGGGGAGAGGAGTGGGGGGTTGAGGTGTCCCAGCACAGCCAGGCGTCCCGGTCCTGCAGCCATTTCAGGCGCTGGTCACAGACCCGCTTGTCAGACTGGGGGTACAAAGCGGCGAAGGTGAGAGATGGGTGTGTGCATAAGTGTGTGTGTGTCTGTAAAGTTCATGTGCATGTTTGTGTAGGCCTGGAGAGTCATGCCTGGCACCGTAATCTCGGTGCTCCAGTCCGCAAGTTGCTATGGAGACAACCTTGATCAGATCCCAGTCCGAGTCAGCAGGTGGTGGGGGATGAGTGCAAGAGCGTCTTCCTGCAGTGCTCTTCTGGGGGAGTTGTTGTCTCAGCAGCGGCCTTGGCCAAGACCGTGCTGGTTGAGGGAGACGAAAGCAAATAAGGTTGGAATTTGTTTGGTCTGGGAGCGAGTAGCCACAATTTATGATTACTCTCTAAGTTCGTTCTGGTCTCTGAAACCATTTTGCAGAGCAGTGAGCTTTACCGTGATGATATCCACCTTGCGTTGCAGCTCCATTATGTTATCCATGTTGCGGTTAGTAGTCCCAGTTTGGGAGATGACCGCTCTGCCCACTGCTTCAATCATGACGGGCAGCCTTGTGGAGCTTTGAATAGCTGTCACCGCTTCCTGAATTCTTCGATATCCCAGGGCAATGCCTGATCCAATCAGCAGAAACCCTGTTACCATGAAACCGAATAGGTAGATGTCTGCAATGTCCTCTACGGAAAGTGCCGCTAGACACACAACATGCCACCTCTCCCACGCGTCCATCGTGTAGCCAGCAGCAAACGTTCCGGCAGGGCAGTCAGGTTCCCCCGAACCCAAGCTTCTCGTCGAGAAGATGGTGTCAATTGCGTTGAGAGACCAGTTGATCAAATCCATAATTTTAGTTCGAGAGCAGTGCGTGGAGAGTCTCTCAAGTTTAAGACAGTAGACTAGACGAGACGAGAGTAGCAAGCAGGGAGGAGGGAGGAGGAAGACGAGAGGAGAGAGGAGAGAATGCGACCGCCTTCGCTGAGAGCCAGAGGGAAGATTCAGTGCATCCCTATTCCCATCCGCAGTCCATTATCACAGTACAAATATTAATTAAGTAAACCACGTCTACAGCAGTGTAGGGATGCTCATATTGCAAAATATAAAAAAATATATAAAATTCATTTTATGAACTTATACTTATATTTTCCTGAAATATTTATTAAATAATTATTTTTAAAAGATTTTTGCATGGATGCTACTTTTTAAATATATGTAACGTAGACTAACCATGTTCCGTACACAACGATGTTCCGTACAGTTGACATTTTACCGCCAATTGCTGAATAAATACTTCCTGGTCATACATTCATTATATATCTGTGTCATCGTCATTTCTCCCTCTTTCATCTCCACTCACGACTCAGAGTCCACCGCCGTTTGTTTCCGCAAGATTTCAGTAAGTTTGCTAGGAGCGCCCACTGCCGTTGAAAATGCATGGTGGGCAAGCTAAATGTCAGATTGCAGCTTTGGTGGGGAGACAACTAGTGCAGCGAAAATGTACATTTCGATT
Source organism: Romanogobio albipinnatus (assembly GCA_023566225.1). Lineage (NCBI taxonomy): Eukaryota > Metazoa > Chordata > Actinopteri > Cypriniformes > Gobionidae > Romanogobio > Romanogobio albipinnatus. Next base: position 62,810,050 of record CM042240.1, on the reverse strand, counting down.
CAAATTATGCTTCTCACAGTATTAAAATCTTCATTAAATGAATGTTATGTTATCACAAAGGTTTAAATATACTACTCTTTGTTAAATAAATGCTTTGAAATGGGAATTTTTAAACGTCAATTGCGGGCGATAACCGCTTGGCGCCAATCTCAGTCAGGTTTGCCCATCATCCTGCTTGCAGAGATGGTGTTTATTTTCAGAAAGGGTGCATTAAGTTAATGTTAAGTTACATGAATTGAATATTTTAACATTTTAGATTGTCTTTCATGTATGTATATATATATAAAATATATATACATTATATAATAAAATATATAACGTTATATATAATATATATATTTTAACATAACTCAGTGTTATTTAACGATAACAAACACAATGATAGGTTATTCACACACAACTTATTAAGATTTCATACATCAATTGACATTTAAGATTTTATACATAGTTATTTCATTACAAAATCATCTGAAGTGATAAACATGATTAAAATATAACAGCGAGCGAGCTTGAGGGCGACAGCTACAAAATACGGCATTCCCCACACCACTCTGCAGGACTATAAAAAAAAGAAATATTCCCACAACCCTCATCCTAATTCGGCCCTGACACCAGCAGAGGAAGAGGCCCTCATTTCGTTTATATTCTGGATGGCTGACCATGGGTTCCCAATTACCCGCTCCCTGGTCAAAATCCTCACTATTGGGATCATCAAAGAGAGTGGCAGAACCCAGACCACCACCGTTAATATGGAGAAGGGGCCAAGTGATGTTTGGTGGTCCAGGTTTAAGGCCCGCCATCCTGAGTTGACATCACGGACGGCAGATTCCCTGGACCGAGCCAGAGTTCACGGAGGTACACCAGAGGCAATAGAAGGTTTCTTCAAGTTGCATGAGGCACTTTATGCCAACCACGGTTTGGAGGACAAACCTCACCTCATATTCAACTGTGACGAGACTGGCTTTGGGGACAAGCCTCGGTCCAGAGAAAAGGTCCTGTGCCAGACTGGGAGGAAACATGTATACCAGCAGCAGCAGACCACCAGGGAGCATATAACAGTTCACTGCTGTGTAAATGCAGCCGGAGACACCATTCCACCGTTCATAATTTACCCCGGCTGCCTTCCAAGTGGTGCCTATAGGCTGGATGGGCCCCCCAACGCACTCTACGGCATCCAAGAAAAGGGCTATATGGACTCGGAGCTATTCCTGAAGTGGCTCCGACATTTTGTAAAATATGCTCCTGTGGAGAGACCACTTATATTGATTATGGATCAACATGAAACACATGTCTCCAAAGAGGTTATAATGTTCTGCAGAGAAAACAAAATAGAAATTCCTCTGCTTACCTGCACACACCACACACATCCTGCAGCCCCTGGACATCGCCGTCTTTAACCCGTTGAAGACAGCTTTCTCCACCATGGCTTCCAGGATGGGTCTGGTTCGTGGGGATCTTGTTGTGGGGAAGAAGCAGTTTTCACCTCTCCTCAAAAATGTTTACCCCACTGCGGTCACAGCCCAAAACATTAAGGCTGGGTTTCGCAAGGCTGGCATCTTTCCGCTGTCCAGGGGTGCTGTGGACACAACCCAGGTAATTTTAACATTAATACAATGATAATTCATCCTTTAAGCTGCTTGTATTTCTTTTCAAGTTAGTTATGCTAATGAGTTTTTCATGTTTTACTTTCTTAGGTGGTGAGAGTGCTCCCATCTGCAGATGGAACTGATGCCACAGCATCCAGCGTTCCCATCGCCACACCATCCAGCGTTCCCATCGCCACACCATTCAGCGTTCCCATCGCCACACCATTCAGCGTTCCCATCGCCACACCATTCAGCGTTCCCATCGCCACACCATTCAGCGTTCCCATCGCCACACCATTCAGCGTTCCCATCGCCACACCATTCAGCGTTCCCATCGCCACACCATCCAGCGTTCCTGTCACTCCTTCAGCCACACCATCCAGCACTCACGCCACACCATCCAGCACTCACGCCACACCATCCAGCACTCACGCCACACCATCCAGCACTCACGCCACACCATCCAGCACTCACGCCACACCATCCAGCGTTCCTGTCACTCCTTCAGCCACTCAATCACCTTGCCCCACCTGCAACAGAGTCGCTCCCAAAAATTACCTGGTGGCAGCAGGTATAATCCCTGAGAGTCTGGCTAACGTCCTCATGAGCCCAGCCCTGGAGAGGAAGGAGAAGGTGAGGCGTCGCATTCCGTTGCCAGCCCGTGTCATCACCAGCGACCAATATTACAACCTGCTGGTACAAAAAGAAGCTGAGGAGAACGAGAAGGAAGAAAAGAAGAGAAAGCGTAAAGAAGAGATGACAAAGAAGAGGGAAGAGAAAAGACAAGCCCTTGAGGCCAAAAGGCAAAAAAAACAAGCACCTCCTCCAATTGATGATGGTGGAGAACACTGTGCTCTCTGCCGTAGAGTGATACCACCTGGCTCTGGAGATGAGGCCATTGATGAGTGGGTCCAATGCGAACTGTGCCATTTGTGGTTCCACGTGGAGTGTGCAGGGGTGGAGGAAGTGCCAGACACTGACTGGCATTGCCATAAATGTTGTCTGTCCATATAAAAAACACAAGTTACACACAAGTTAAGATATTTAATCAGTTTAGTGTTAAATGTAAATAGTTGTAAACACACACACACAATGTAGATGTAGAATAGAATGTAGAATAATTTCTAGTTAATCCGTTTTTTTAATCAGTTTAGTGTTCACGTTAAATGTAAATAATTGTATATACACACACACACACACACACACACACACACACACACAATCCCCCCCCACACACACACACACACACACACACACACACACACATCCTTATTTATGTTTTTACGTTCTTAATGTTGATCATTAAATCTTTTAAATCAATGCAAAATGTTTGCCCTTCTTCTTTGTCTTTATCAAATATATGGTAAAGTTATTCATATCACGACACAATCATGCTCAACTCGCATCCTCTAGCTTTTAAATCAGCAATTAACTAAAATTTTAACCAAATGAAAAGGTACTCACCTTTATTATTCTTTTAAATTATGTTTTCTTCAAATAAACAGCTCAAAATTGATCCGTTGAATGTCCATTTTCGACGCCGAAATCATTTATGCGCTCTGTACGGAACATCATTGCAAGCATGTACGGAACACCATTAACGCTCATCATCTTCCGTACACGTTTGGAGGAGGTACTTTTACCCACTTTTCTCAAAATCTATTGGTCCAAAAGACATCAATCAAAGTGTGGACTGTCCAATGGGTATTCACCCAGGGAACGATCACACAAACATGCTTGTCTGACTCTCAACAACGGAGGAGTGGGCGTTGGCGTTTGGTGAATAGCGAAAAGTGTACGGAACATGGTTAGTCTACGTTACAAAATTCGACTGCTTTACGGCATATACGTCACTTCCACCATCACCCCCACTTCCTTAAATTCGGACGTGCGAGGGTAAGCCTATGTGTAAACGGCGTGTACAAGTTTGGTAGGGGCTACATTCTCGCAAGTAAATACATAAGACGTACAAAATCATATTTTAGGATACTGTAACGCGTGTGTCCGGGTGAAAAATACAGATAGCTCACTCAACGCAACTGGAGTCGATACAAACACGGAGGCGATTGACATCAAACAGCCCGCACTTTATTCCCCGCGGAACCCCCACAAGAGTCCGGCACAAACTCCACTTCCGTCCACAGCATTACCCAACAAAACAAAAATAAATGAATGTTTGCAACAGAAGACAGAAAATAATCTGCACACATGGGAGCTCGAGGCGCAGTGTTCACACACACACGCACAGAACGCAGGCGCTCCAACCGGGGCGAACGCTCTTAAAGGGGCCACACTATTTTCCTACTCGTTACAATACCTAACATGTCTGTGATATTTGTTTATTTGTCTTGCCTCAAGCTATAATGCAAATCAACTTTTCAAATTTGAAGATTCATCTATGGTAGCTTGATATTATATTGATGATGTATGGTTATTACCTACCACTCAAACATTGAATTGAAGTATCATATAGATTCTGTAAAACGGTAACCAATAGACTAGACTACTATAATGACTCTGGCTTGTTAACGTGAGCATCGCGATCATTTGGCGTTTGAAAAAAAAAAATAAAACCCATGAAATTATATTCGTATGACATGCTGAAACATATGCCACTGTACCTGGGATGAAGACATTTCACACGAGCAGAACACCTGCATGTGAACTCCTGCAGTGTTCAGGGCTATCATAGTTGTCATGTCAACAAATGCACGTGCTATATGCATCCCCTAATGTAGGATGACAGAGTTTAGGACAGTAGTAGAGGACAATACTGTTTCCCAACTGTAGGGGGAGCCCGAGAGCAAAAGTTACCTAGTGCTGCTTTAAGCAATTAAATGAATTTCACTGTATGGCAGCAATTAAACATTTTACCACCAGGGTGCAATATTTGACACCATTCTCGGTTATCTGTGATCTTCCGTTTTGATTTCAAAAGAATAATCATTAAGAGGTCACGGCGAAAGTGTGGCGTGGGACCATTTTGATTTGAAAAGCAAAATAGTTCACTGCAAACATTACGATTGTAGTACCCTCACAAGTACTAACTGTGCGTTCACACCGCCGCCGGCGAGAGCGTCAAACTTCGCTCTGGCTGCCCTGCACTCGACGCTGTAGAAAGATTCGCGGACGCGCTGCCGCTCTGACATAGTTCGAATGCTTGGTCTTTTTTAAAACTGCATTTAAAGAGGCTGCAAAGCAAACAATCATGTTCGCATTTTTAAAATCGGCATTTGTGCAGACTGACCACAGTAGGGTATACCCGTATAAGATAACATCATGAAATAATTTAAATGTGAAAGTTAACTTATAGTTGCATGTTTGCTAATGAAATAAACCATTTAAAAGCCATTTGTGTGGTGTGGCTTTTGTGTTCTTGGAAGTGCTAGTCTAATTTCAACATGCAGTTTATAGGTGCTAGCCTTGGTCTTTAACATTAACATTAATTTGTGTGCAACCTACTTTACAATAACGGTCCTGGTTTAAGTGCAGCATTCATGCAATTGGTCAAATCGGTGTTGTTTTGAGCAAATTAATTGCATTCCCGCTGAAAAAAAGGCTTTCTAGCGCGAAAATGTTGCATATAAAAGGTGTTGCGCGGAATATATATATATTATAGGGAAACCCGCTACCGCAATGATCAACCTCTCCTCCATTTTGCTTGGGAACTAATGTGGTCGGAACGAAAGGAATCATTTCAAGCGGAGCACTACTACATTCCCATTGGTTGCCGCCGAACCGCGTCATAGCTCATTACCATAAAGTTGACCTGATTCCAACTCTCCTCGACGCCCAAATCGTCCAAGACCTCGCCGCCACTCGCCGCCGGGCTCCCATTGAAAATGAATGACTTCCGGCCACTTTGACGCTCTCGCCGGCGGCGGTGTGAACGCACCATAAGAGTCTGTGTATTGTCTCTATAAACATTCAAGAGTTCAAGTATGTTTTTATGTCACTGAATGACAGAGCATCAAGTCATAATGTACAAAAATAATCACTTATACACGTTTACCTTGACTATTGTCCACAAATTAACATATATCATATAATATACATTTTAATATATAACATGCTATCATAAACGTTTTACACTTGAATGAGAATTGCATCTCCTTTTAAAACACAGTAAACTGCAACTCATAACTGTTGCCTTATATACCCAAAACACATCACATTTGTCATTTCACTCTATTATTACGCATTTTCTGAGACCACATGGTCTCCATCATTAGCATGAGGTGCATAACTAGCACACGCAATACACAGACGAAACTCGAAGGAAACTTTTACACCTTCTGTAAAAGTAACTCATTAACTCTTTAAACGATGTCATTTACATACATCATAACTCTGACATGTCATGAACATACTCTTATTACATTTGAGTGTTTCATACCTGATGAGGGGAGATATAAATATGAATAAAACACAGGACACGGTCAATAATCGATCGATCGATCAAGGCTGAGCAGGGAACATCAATTGTCACAGAAAACTTAATACCCAATGTAAAAACATTTTATAAATACATTCTCGTCTTTTCACATATTTATTTATTTATTTTTTTGTAACCACCCACGTGAAGAAATACTATAGTATATTATAGTAAAATTACTCTAGTAAATACTATAGTGTTTTTGAACCGTACTATAGAAAATATACTACAGTAAATTAACAAAGTGTAGTAAATACTATAATATACAACAATATACTACAAATTACTGTAGTATCTTTACTATAGTATGTTTCAAAAACACTATAGTATTTACTAGAGTAATTTTACTGTAATCTGCTCTGTTCTCCCTCCCTCACTGGACCCATTGCAGTTTGCATACCGCACAAACCGCTCCACTGATGATGCCATTTCATCAACAATACACACTGCTCTCTCCCACCTGGAAAAGAGGAACACATATGTGAGAATGCTGTTTGTGGACTACAGCTCAGCATTCAACACCATTGTGCCCTCCATACTTGACATGAAACTCCGGGCTCTAGGCTTAAACAGCTTGTTATGCAGCTGGATCCTGGACTTCCTGTCAAACAGACGCCAGGTGGTCAGAATGGGCAGTAACATCTCCTCATCACTGACTCACAACACTGGAGCCCCTCAGGGCTGTGTTCTCAGCCCACTCATGTACTCCTTGTACACACATGACTGTGTGGCTGTCACGGTTCATGAATTCACTATCTCACTCTCGTACGTTTTCACGTAGGTGCGTGGTTGAATGGGTGTGTGTGCGTTTGAATGGGTGTGTGATCGGGTGTGCTGACGATTGGGTACACCTGCAGCGGTAATCAGCGATCCAGCTGCGATTGATCAGCGCACCCTATTTATTGTCTCTCTGTTTGTCATGTCATTTGTCAGAGCGTTGTTGGATGTTTCCCGTTGTGTTCCTGCCTGCCCTCCTGTTCCTCTACCCGCTGTTATCCGTGTTCCCTGGTCTTCGTGTTTCACCTGTTCCTGCTCACCACCACCACCGTCATCACCACATCACTTCACTTCACATCAATTCCCTGTGCTGCCAAGTGTCTGTTCCCTGGAGGAGCTTCGCTGTGTCCAGACTCTACGTGTCAGTTTCTAAATAAATACCTTTTTACTTGCAATTGAATCCGACTTTGTCATACGTTTCCTAACGTTACAGTGGCAACCCACAGCTCCAACACCATCATCAAGTTTGCTGACGATATGACGGTGGTAGGTCTCATCACTGACAATGATGAAACGGCCTACAGAGAGGAGGTGCACACTCTGACACGGTGGTGTCAGGAGCACAACCTCTCCCTCAACGTCAGCAAGACCAAGGAGCTGGTGGTCGACTTCAGGAGGAACGAGAGAGAACACCGCCCCCATTATCATCGATGGAGCACCGGTGGAGAGAGTCAGCAGCTTCAAGTTCCTTGGTGTCCACATCACAGAGGAACTCTCATGGTCCGTCCCAAGCCTGCAACAACCCTGTCAAAAAGTGAAGCCTGCGCGCCTCGATCGCCCCATGGTGGCCGGTCCCAGTATAGGTCATAAGTCCCGCCCCTCCATGTATTAGCTAAGGACGCAAGACAAGATAAATAATTAAATTACACTTCAAATAATTGTTTCCTAAAGATGGTTTCTGTCATTTTAAGCAGTTTTAATCACGCTGATGTTAGTTCAAGTGTTCGTTTTTTCTATAAGTTGGTTTTAGGTAGTTATTTGATGCTTTAAAAACGGGGCCGTGACGTCGTGATTTACAGCTGTGATTGACAGCTTCTCTGTGCTAAGTTGTCAGCGAGGTGCCGACGGGCTTTTTTGGGATCTTCGGAGGAGATTAGAGCTTTAACTTCAATTTCTATATTTCCCATTACTGTTTATTTCACACCGACATAATGGGTTGTTCTGCAGTAGACTGTACTAACCGATCTGGCAGATCCGATGGATCTTTGAGTTTTTTTCGGTAAGTTCAATTTAACGTTATAGCTAATTATTAAATGAATGCAATGTGCAAGCTAACGTTAGCTAAAAGACGACAAGCATCGTAAAAATCAGGTGATCGTTAGCTAGTAGAAGCTATTAATTATGTTTATTTTTTACATATGGTTAAAAAAAAAAAGAATTATAACATTGTCTAAAGCAAAGGCTGTAATTTTACTCTATTTGGACTTGATTAAACTTGATTTTAAAAAGTCAGTAACGTTAGCGTTAGGATATATTTTTTTACGGTAAGTTATATGGTTAGGATAGATAACAATATTATTTACACAATCATAAACATTAAAATAAATGTAAATGCAACCGAATTGGTTAGATGCATTTTTGTATTGCATGAATGTGTTACGTAAATATCACACATTATTTAAACATCTTTCTTTGTTCTGCTTACTGATATGTGCACTTATCTCTTTGCTAACCCAATTGTGACGTTGCTTTATTTGAATAAACCTGTTAAACATCATACTTATATTTTCAACCTGAGATCAAACTATGTTTGAGATGTGCATTTTATTAATGACTTAAAAGTTACAAGAATAATATGAAACTTCAATCTTCCATTGTCCATTTGGCTGCTAAAAACTACATATATTTTGCAGTTTTCCTTTAGGTAAGCATGAAGCAGTAAGACTGAAGCAATGGTTGGTGAACATGAGATGGAAGGACTGGAAACCAACAGCCTCATCTCGTATTTGCAGTGCTCATTTTGAAGAGCATGCCTTCGCAAAGGGCCCAAAGGTAAACAATCTGTTGGATAACAGGTGTTAGATCAGACGAATCTCCAGATCAGAAATATCATATCAAGCCCTGGACGTAGCAACCCATAATTTGATAACTGCAAATAATGTAAAAACTGCACATATAATAAAATATTCATAACATAATAATTTTGGTATTGAGGTCATAATGTAATACAAATTTTTACATTATGAGAAAATTATTACATAATAAACTCACCAAAAACATGTCATATTTACATTGTAATAGCTTTAAAACTAGAAAAAAAATCTGTATTCCCTTATAGTACATTTTAATGTAAAAATTACATTTGACTGAGCATTTTTATTTTACATTCAAAGAATATTCAAAATTAAAATTGTTGCTGTAATAAATAATTTAGTAATTTTAGTAACAATCAAAATATACTGGAATGAACTGACATTAACATGAACATATTTAAAATTAATTTAAGACTGAGAACATGTTTCAATAGCATCTACAGAAGTATGGTTCAACAAACATAATTATATTTTTAAAAAATTGTATTTTCTTATCTTTATTGTTTTGGTTCTATAGGGAATCCGTCTCCTTAAGAGCTCAGCAGTCCCAACTATCTTCTCAAGTCATCTGGTGAGGTCCTTGGGTAAGACGGGTAAGAGGGTAATATATAATTAATTATATATAATTTAAATAGTAGTTATTCTTACATGCATGTATACTAGCAGTTATCTATTTATTACATTGCCACTAGCAACATTTTTGCTTGTGGTGTGAAGGGGGTCCGCATAAACAGGACTGAATCATTGACAGAAGAAACATCGACTCCACTGATCCTCCTGAAGTTCTGTTGCTGCTGGTGATGATTTACAGTCCGCTTAAACAGGACTGAATCATTTAACCCTCATTTGATCACAGAAAGCCCTTGTGAATAAATTCATGTTTTACTGCACTTCAATGTTTAAAGAAATGATATACTATAGTAAAGTTTACAATTGTAATCATCCTTTTATGTTAATAGTTTGACTGTTTATTTTCTAAATGCAGTTTGCACTCAAGTTTCAAGTTTAAAATACACAATGCGATTTGTAAGGGGAGAGGATTTGCTCTCAGTTCCTACAGTTTATACTTGGTTATGTTCACGAATAAAAGTAATACCAAAATGTAAGCATTCCTTTCATTTGAGTTTGAGAAAATGAAAATGTTCACGTCATTTACTGTATGTTACGTCTATATAAATGTTATATTTTTGTTGTACCGTTTATAAATTTTTTTGTATATTGTTAAGAATTTACATTTACACTTTATCTGTATTGTTGTCCCGTCTGCATTTGTCTTGTTTGTCAGGTATGTCTTGTCTTGTCTTATGTCCCCACTCCTGGCCTGCACCTTGTCGTGGTGAGTGGGCTTTCAACTGAGATGGGCCACCTACTGTATGTTGAAAAGTTTGTTGGATCTGGTGTGTAAAAATGTTTTTTTTATCTGTTCCTGTCTTAGGTTAAAGATGCTGAAGAGAGAGGATCCAAGTCTCGCCTTCACACCTGGTCTTGCTGTCGACCTTTAGACTGATGCCATAGTAGACATAGTAGAAAATATGTCACTGCCATACACTGCCAACAATGCTATTGTTTTGTCTCAAGATGCGCACCAGTAAAGTTTTTTCCTAAGACACGTTTATAAAAGCTACTGAAATGTCCTTGAACTAAGGCCTAATCCTGGCTTAATCTAAGCCCTATTTGTGAAACTGGGCCATAGATTGGCAGGGCAGATCTCACTTAAGGTTTGAGGCAAAAGCTTCACAATTAACTAGAACTGTTTTTGATTATTCCTTTTCTTTATGTGTGTAATTACAGAAGCTACCAGATTCAAACCCCAGTGCCACCCTGTGACAACATAGAGGACTATCTATGTAAATGAACTGAAAAAATTCTGATTATAAAATGCCACACTATAAGTTACACATAGACAAGATGTACAGGTCCCTATAGTGATTAAATAATTAATGGCCTTCTCTTATGTATCCTTGACATGTATTGGCAGAAACCGTTTTACATTTACATTTATGCATTTGGCAGACGCTTTTAACCAAAGCGATTTACTTTGGATAAAGCGAAAGCCTTATTACAGGGACAATCCCGCTGGAGCAACATGGAGTAAAGTGCCTTGCTTAAGGACACACTGGTGGTTTGCACCTTCTGTGTATCAGTTCCATGGTTTAACCCACTGGACCACCATCTCGCATATGTGTTTTGTATTTAAGACTCATTTAAAAAAAAAAAAATTGATCTGAGACAAGTATCTTCTGAGTATTAGAAATGTATTTTTTTAAAGTAATTTATGCTTTCTTTGACAGAAAACAATAAAACCTCATGTAATGTAAAGTGGAGGTCTTTATGTTGAGCCAATCAAATTACTCTGGAATTATTTCACAAAAAAATAAAGAGGCTTGCATAAAAGTGAAAATATGTACAGTATTTATTCATACAAAAATACAAACAAACATACAAACTCCTGTCTCCACTGTGGGGGGGAAATGAAGTCTATCAGATGGAATGACTGGGGTAAAGCAAGGGGTTTAGAGAAGATGGGAGAGGAAGGGCTGTGACAGAACAGTGTGATGGCTATCCTTTGTACATTAAGAAAAGGGTGCACATTAAACATCACATAAAGTATAAAAATCCTGGACTTCTTTTAATGCCAAAACTTTTGGTGGGAAATCCAAATCTAGCACCACCCTACTGGATTTGGTCTTTCAGACACTGGGCAATGTTTTTTAAAAATATATCATTTCCCACAGGGGTGAAATGAACTCCATCATGCAAAAACTGTCCAGGATCTCTATGCTTTATGTGAGAATGATGTACAATCTTGCCACCAAGAGAAGAAACAAAGGAAGACACCACACTGTTAACATAGCGCCGGGCTTTGTCAATTTTCTTTGGGTGGGCAGACCTCCACCGGCATCGCTGGGTGATGGCAGAGAAGATGATCCTCATCTGAGGGAACTGCCAATGGAGGTCTTGCAAGTCCTGCTTGATCCCTGCAACAAGCCTCACACTCTTGATGCTCCCAAGATCATTATCACAACAGTGGATCAACAGGACATCTGGCACAGCTCTTCCTTGAAGGCACTGATGGAAGAAGGGGAGGAGGTTTCTCCAAACCATGCCTCCCCAGCCAAACCACATGACCTGGGCATTTACACCAAGATTGGTCCTGATGGTCTCCCTTGCATGTTTTTCCCCACGGCGAATGTAGCTGTCCCCAATAATGTATATTGTGAATCCTGTTAATTGTAAAACAAAAAGAAAACATCACTTTTAAAAATTGTTCTAGTGTATTATTAAATGTAACTTAAATTTGATTTCATTTTTCTATTCCAAGCTATAGAACGCTGTATGGCAAGGGTACTCAAATACAATTCCATTAGCTTCTCAACAAAGGTCCAGATAAGTGTTTTGTTTGTTTTGGAATGTTCATCATGGTTTTCTATAATAGTTATAAATTCAGTACAGAGGTACATTGGTGATTCTGCCAGGGATAATAAATGCATACTTGTCTGTCCACTGATTTTTTTTAAGCACAACCTTTTTATTGTGATTTTTTTTTGTGCCAATTTGGAACAGACATAATAAACATCAAATGCTGAAAGATAAGCCTGCAAGTTTTCCATAAAAAGATAATCTCCAATTACAATATTTTTTTTAATAACTATTCTTATTTAGTACCCCTGGTATAATACATTTAACTGGATTTAAACACCAGTTTGTTTCGATTATTATTATTATTATAAGTTATTTTTTACTTACTCCTGGCCTTTTTTTTACTACTCTTGGGGAATGCTGATTCTCTTGATGGCATTTTTACATCTAAAGGGAGGATAACAAAAATAAAAAAATGACTATCAATCCATTCAAATATATTCTATTGCTTCTGTGTGGTGTGGTGCATTAATAACTAGTTGCTAAATTATAGGATGCTGACCTAGCTAAAAAAAATAAAAAAAGACAGCATGAGCTAAAGATCACGTTGATTTAGCTGTCCACCAAATTGTGATAGTCGTTTCATTGCAATAACATGGAACAAAAAAGTTACTAGTATTTTACTGTATACAATATATTATTGTGTTACTTTTTAAATATGGATATGTGGTTAGTAGTTGTATTTACCTTATTTCAACAAGCCTCTTGTCGTACTGCAATCAGCAGACGTCAAAATATTGGAGCAGATCGGTTATTTGAAAAAAAGTTCAGGGGCGTGTTCTTGCGATTGACTCCGTGGGAGTGTGGGTGGGACCCATGGTGGGACCAGGGCGGGATCTTGAAATGGCGGATCCATGGGCGGTTCCACTTCAAGCTCTCTACTGCGCAACTCCGGTCCCGAAATCGCTACTGCGCAGACTCGGTCCCAAATCTGCGCAAGATGTCAGCGCCGTGTGTGGGCCTCTGAAAGCTTCAAAAATCGTCAGCGGAAGTCAATGGAGTCGCGTCGTCCATATTTTTTTACGGTCTATGGTCCGTCCACACCGAGGCCGTTGTGAAGAAGGCTCATCAGCACCTTTTCTTCCTGCGACGGCTGAGGAGGTTTGGAATGAACCGCCACATCCTCACACGCTTCTACAGCAGCACCATCGAGAGCCTGCTGACTGGCTGCATCACCACCTGGTACGGCAACAGTACCGCCCGCAGCCGCAAAGCCCTGCAAAGGGTAGTGCGCACGGCCAGCTGCATCATCGGAGGTGAGCTTCCCTCCCTCCAGGACATTTATGCCAGGCGGTGTGTGAAGAGAGCTCAGAGGATCATCAGAGACTCTAGCCACCCGAACCATGGGCTGCTCTCACTGCTGCCATCAGGCAGACGGTACCGCAGCATTAGAACACGCACCAGCCGACTCCAGAACAGCTTCTTCCCACAAGCAATTAGACTACTTAACTCTTGATCCATCAGGATCATAACACACACTGGACAGAATATCACTCAGCACAACCCACTGTAGATACACACACATTATATACACATTTATCTATCATATAGCACCTATTGTACATTGGATTTCTATTGTGAATAATACTGTACATTGTATATTATTATTATAGCTTAATGTATATTGTTTAATGTATGTTTAGTGTATATTGTAAGTATGTGTATATTGTTTAAAGCTGTGAGAACTACACTCACATTGTGTAAATTATTTATTGTTTATTGTAGAGTTTACTGTGCTGTGAGTAATTGTGGGCGCATCAGATGTGTAATCTGATGCTGCTTTAAATGTTGTACATGTCATGTCATGACTGCTATGTTGCTCGGAACTGCACCTAAGAATTTCACCTACTGTTGCACTTGTGTATATGGTTGTGTGACAATAAAGTGATTTGATTTGATTTGAATGAGTTCATCAAAGAAACGGAAGATTGCCTGACTTAAGAAGTAGTGAAACGCATTATGTGGAAACTCATAGATGCACTACATCTCTGCAATATGCGTGATGTTCATCACAGTGACACACATTAGATGAACAGTCTCGTCCACCAGGAGACCATGCAGATAAAGTTAATAGACTTTGGCCTCACACCACATCAAATAAGGACATAAAGTGAATTGGCTTTCTGAACTAATTTCACTGATGACTTATTTACTACAGTTCACTGTTGATGTTTTACTAAACACTGGAGATGTATTGTTTAACCTGGTGTGGAGTTTATCAGTATCAACACTGTATCCATAGAGGATGTAGCCTGGTTAAAACCAGACCATTCTCAGTAGTAACTGAGTTATGGTCTGGCAAAGCTTCATAGACAAATCATTTCCAAAGGGGCGTCGCTCAAATACCTCTCGACGCAATTGGATAGACCTAAAACCAAGCAGAGCGATGAGGGAGATGACGTATGCAGAGCGACGGAGAAACATCGTATGCTGCGTTCCAGTCCAGTTTTAGACACGCACTTGCAAACTTCCCTAAGCACTTCCCCTCGGGGGAATCCCCGCCGCCATTTAGTTAATAGTTCGCCTACTCTGCTAATGGACAAGCAGCATTCTTGACAGTATCACTCAGTATATATTTGTATATTTTAGGCTACAATATAACGAAATATATGATAAAACACCACTCTACCTCTTAATTTTCATTAAAAAAATATGAAACATATTATAGCCACACAAATGTAGCGCAGGCAATGCATGTTATCTTCAATGCATGTTTATAACAAAACGAAATATAAAAAAACCCAGCCTCTTTTCGTTTACATTTTTAAAACACACACACACACACACACACACACACACACACACACACACACACACACACACACACACACACACACACACACACACACACACACGTTATCTCCCCTCTTCTCCTGCATTCATTGATCCACCACACTAACATTAGCTAGTTCTTCAGGCAATTCAATATACCAACAACCCCTGCTGTTACGTTAATGATAACAACATATGCTACGTTACAATAGCATCAGGCTCGTTTTGTGTACCGCGTAGGATAGCATCGGCTCATGTAGTTTCTGGAACGTTACGGTATACCGGTACTGGGAAAGTACCGGTGTATATTTTATTTCAAACGGTACAATATCATGATTTTGCTCGGGATATGCTGCTGTTCTGAAGTTCACCGCTAGGTGGCGCTAGCCAAACTGAATGAAACCGGCAAATGTGGCAACACAGTAGTGTTCATTTTGTCACCTATTTTTTATTTAGTCTTAGTCTTGTACCAAATGTCCTTGTTAGTTTTAGTCAAAAGACAACTCAAGGTATCTTAGTCAAGTTTTAGTCGACTAAAAGTCTCATAATTTTAGTCTAGTTTTAGTCAAAAAACAACTCAAGGTATCTTAGTCAAGTTTTAGTCGACTAAAAGTTTCATCATTTTAGTCTAGTTTTAGTCAAAGGAAAACTGAATATATTGTGTGGCAAAATAGGTTACATAAAATATATATAAACTGCATAATGTGCCACAACACCATAGCCATTGGAATTCTCTATTTTAACCTTAATTAATACACTAATTGTAATGCATGCATTACACCTCATAAAAGCTCACCGAGATGAGACAGAACAAGACATTATCAGGTTATCACACAAAGCGGTATAAACATTAGGGCTGCCACTAACGACTTTTTTTATCTAAATTTAATCTATTGACTAATTTATTGCAATAATTTTCAAAAGAAAATTCTTCAAAACATTTAATTTGACTTGCAACGTTGGCCTTCAGTAGTGTACTATAAAAAAAAAGTATAAATGTAAACAAGCCCTTGACAAAATGTAAAACTAAAAGAGTAAAAATGTAAAAAGGTACACATTTGTAAACCAACATAACAAAAAAAGAGAATATCAGCAAATACTTATTATACAGAATAGTGTTGTCACGATACCAAAATTAGGACTTTGAAACGATACCAGACTAAAATACCTCAAAAAATACCATGGCAAAAAACAGTAAAAGTAACTGAATATGACGACAGAACTTACTATTCATTGTTTTATCATCGTTTTAGGGTTAATACGTCATTGTTTTCAAATACCTCCGTCTTCACAGACCACACTTCAAATGTATCCGCTTTGCAGAGCGTTTTCAAAACGCTACGTAGATGGAAGGCCAAAACAGAGAGAAAAATATTCAACGAAAACATATTAGTAAGGACATGGCCTGTGACTACTCACTAAAGATGGACATTTGTGACATAATTTTGAGTGTATTTGACTAAGGAAAAGCACTTAATTTGGAATATGTGAGCTCCTTAGGCTTGTGTGTGTGTTGGTATGAGCACAACTCTCTTTAAGAGCTCCCATCCCATATATTACAAAATGCTATAAAATCGCTTGCACGTTTTAAAAAGACGTGGGCAGAGATTTCTGTCACCCAAAGCCAGAATTGTGGTATCGATCCATCCCTAGTTCGTATCATCTTCTGCAGTAGCCGCGTTTCCATTACAGATTTGCGCAAAAACGTGTGCGATATTTTCTAAAAGTCGCTAAAAAATATTGCGAAATGACGGTGTTTCCATTAACTGATGTTATGCAACTAAAACTTATTTTTTTCCTCTCGTGATAAGTCATTCCAAAAATGATGCCACGTATGTTGTTAGGTTTATGTACATCCCAGCCACCGCACGCCATTATTTTTAACGACATGTGGGCGTGTTTGAGCGGCATTTTCTATTCTATTGTCTTTTATGAGTTTAATAAAGAACTCTTTGGGTCCGGGGTCCATCATTACTAGGTTAAAGTTACGCCACCGTCCTTATTAGGAGAAAATATATGTCGTTTTAACAACATGTGCGAAAACTGTTTCCATTGCAGTTTTTGTGAAAATGTCCTTTTTCGAATTACCTGGAAAGCCACCTCATGCGAGCGTAAACTTTTGTGCGATATATGGGAGTTTTTGCAAAATTGACACGTGTCCATTGGGCGTATTTTCAATTCGCAATTTAAATTTGGTCAATTTGAAGGGTAATGGAAATGCAGCTAGTGTCACCCCAGGCAGCAGTAGCTGCAGACGCTTACGAAAACACTCAAAGAGTGCAGTTTGAGTTTCATATGTCCTAGTGATTCACGTTAGTGATCTCAAACCTGTGCTGAGAATGATCACGTAGACGACACCACTGGATTCATGGCCATTTCAATCTGTTGTCTCTGGTTTTATACTGGCTCCTCACCTGATCAGTGTTCAGTCTCATGCTGTGTTCACATGTTGTTGCTGTGTTTTTCAGACGGCTCCATCATTGGGGATAAATTCAATCTGTCAGCTGAAGACTTTGACACTCTTTATGAAGTGGGAGAAGAACTGCCATATTTCCCTGGAGCTTTCGAAGGAACAAGGAAAATGGACGGCAAAAAAGTATGTTGCTCTTTCTCCACACTCTCAAAATAATAATAATAATACAAAGAGTACGAAATTTTACCTTTTAAGGTCCAAGTGGCCGTCACTGGGGGGGGACCCTTAAGGGTACATTTTTGTCGCTCTGAGTCAGGGGTAGGTAAGTTCGGTCCTAGAGAGCTGATGTCCTGCAGAGTTTAGCTCCAACCCTACTAAGCCACCACAGTATTAAACTCATGGCTCCCAGCATGCATTGCAGCATTAAGTATGTCACCATTGTTGAGATTCATGTGATGATTCTTGATATCTGTGTTTGATCTGTGGCAAGAAAGTTTTGTTGGTGAATATTATTTATTAACATTTTTTAGTCAGTGATGAGTTTAGTCAAAAAAATGTTCATGACATTTTTTGTTTATGGCTTCTTTTGATTTGAATAGATTATGTGTTTTGTTAACACTGTAACAAACACCACAAAGTTCCATAAAAAGCCAAGAGTCAAACTGGCCAACTAAAGTAAACACTGATCACCATAATGGTATAATTGTACCCTAAGGACCAATTGTGTACCTTTTTAAAGGCACAGTTATACATTTTGTACCCAAGGAACAAAATTGTACCTCCACTGTACCTTTTTTCTGAGAGTGCATAATCAAACCTCTTGTTTGCTTCTGAGACCTTTGAGTCCTTGAGCCATAAACATCAGTGTTTACAAGATGTAAAGACATCAGGGATCAGTTTACTCACTTTTGCAAAAATGTTATTTATTTTTTAGATGACCATCAGATTTATTGACAGGCGTGGAGAAGCGTTTGTTTAGTTTGCGATGTGACTGAATTAGACAGTCCATGCCTAGAAGCATCAGATGTAAAGTTAATTGCTTTCATCTTTAATTTCCCTCACTCTTGAGTTGGGAGATTTTGAAATTAGCTAATTTTTGTCTATCTTTTCTCTTTAGACTAACAATTAATGTTGATTCTACAAAGGCAACCAACTTGCAAACAGATCGTTAGGTTGTACCACTGCTTTATGATGGATGAGAACGACATTTTAGTCATGGAACATCTAAACCCCTGCGTAACATTGAGACAGTTCATAAGAAATAAAGAAATGACAAAACAACGCTTGAGTGAAGAAAAAGCTAAAAACATCATGGGGCAACTCATTTCTGCTCTCAGTCACTGCTGGGATTGGGCTGTTTATTTCCCGATCAATATGGATGGGTTCTTGATCAACCCTGACACCCTCCAGCTGAAAGTCATGGACTTCAGGTTTGCGCAGATCATCATGATGAGTGAGTTGGCTTTTTGAACACCGGTTACTTTATAACTTTATGATGATTAAAGATGTTTTACTAAACACTGGAAATGTATTGCTTGCAGGAGAAGCAAAGGTAGAGGAGTGGTTAAGAGAGCGGGCAAAACTACATCACGTGGTGAACATGTACACAGTGATGGAGGCACCCGTGAGGATAATCAAGCGCCCGTTTTTGAAAATACGACGCTTGTCAGCAGGTGAGATCATGTCATATGTCATAATAACAGCAACCAATGCATTGTAACATTACCTTTAGGGCTGCACGATAATGGTTAAACTGATAATCACAATGATTTTGCTCAATTATAATCACGATTATTCTATTAAACAGGGAAATGTAGTTATGGCCATTTTGCATGTTCTTTACCAACCTACACTTCACCAAAAAGGCCTGTAGGTGGCACACCGACTTCATTTAACCAACTCTGATAACTCTGTTAGATGGTAAATCAATACAAAACACACGGTTTTGGTGAACGCTTTGTAATCTCTATTCACATTAAATTTCTACATGATCTTCAGATCTCAGGTGAGGACAAACATGACTAATCAGCTCTCTTCTGATTACTTTTACAGCATGCGTTGATCTTCTTGATCGGCTGAAAAACAATAGAGGGATACGGCTGCTTGAAACTAGGGATGCACCGAATCCAGATTTTTGGGGTTCGGCCGAATACCGAATCCACTGGTTAAGATTCGGCCGAATCCGAAACCGAATCCTACTCCCATCCGCAGTCCATTATCACAGTAAACACATTAATGAAGTTAACAACGTCCACAGCAGTGTAGGGATGCTATTGACCATTAACTGTTTTGGTCAAGTTTACTAAAGTAAACATTGTCGCTATTTCATGATGGTTTATAGAAAAATTACCCCGAGTCGTCCTCTGTCGTTTCAAAGAACAACCCAACGGAGAGCGCAGGAGGCGCGCGCTAGGGTTGTGCCACCATCGTGATGCCACGCCCCCGTTGCGAGTCTGTTGTGTGCGACACACTAATCCTCTTCTATAGTATTAGTTAAACTAAAAACTTAGCAGGGATTGCTCTGTAAATTAAATTGAGAATGTAACTAATGCATATATGCTATTTTAAATACTGTAGTCTATGCCAGATATATAGCCTACATTTTGAAATCATTTGAGGCTGAAACATCCATAAGCATGCGTGTTTATTTTAGCACTTCCGTCAGTGAAACAACACAGCCTATAAAACAAAAACGATTTTCAGAAAATAATGGTAACCTCAAGAATATATGAAAATTAAATATTAGTTAGAAAAATATTTGATTCATACTATTATTTCCCCGCAAAGATGTGTCATATAGGCTATACCGCTCTGCGCTTTGAGAGGAATGGGACACTGAATAGACACCTTCTTGAATATCTTCGTCTTCATATGTTCTGCTGATGTTGCAAAGCAACACTTGTTGTAAAAGGTCTGAAGAGCGGGTTTTATTTTTCACAGGGTCAAGACAATTAAGGCAATGTTTGATTATTCACTGCCAGAGAAAACGAAACTAAAATCACCGGCGTGTGTGAAATGCGCTATTCAAATAAACCAAACTTGACACGCCTTACCAAGTTTAATAACAAGAACAAACTGTGTTAAATAAAATTTGAAGTAAAAAGGTATTCGTCTTACAGTGTTTTTTATACTTTCCCACAGTAAAGGATGTGAATAGTTATAATAGACTTAATTAGGAAGAAACGTTTATAATCCCCTGCGACATATGGGTGAGACGTGAGTGAAGAGTTGGGAAAAGAAACGAGATGTCCATGTCCATTGGGATAAAATGGACTACTAGGCCTATTGTTCAAATTCACGGAAAAATCGAGTGACCATATCCAGATTGCAAAACAGAATGAAAAAGTGCTCTCTGACCATTATTTCCTTTCTAGGCTAAACAAAGCTTTGTGCTTCACTCCTGTGGTAATATTCACGTGAAACAGCATTCACATACAAAACACTGGGTTAGTAAAATAACGAAGTTATTTTTTAAAAAGTAGAAAATAGTATTTATGTAAAGAGATAGGCTATATTCAAATAAAAAGAGCTCAACTCTTAAGTGGAAGGAACCTATTTTTCCCCCTCACGTGCAACCTAGCGGATGAATCATTATTTGGGTTAGTAAAAATAACGAAATGATGGTTTTAAGAGAATAGTATTTATGTAAAGAAAAGATATATAGTATATTATCTACCTATTTACCTAATTCCGGTTCTTCAAAGCTAACGGATTCAGTGTATTTTCGTTTTGTCATCTTAATTTGGTAATTATTTAAGTGAAAAATATTTAGTGTAGGCCTATATATTTTATTAATTTTATTTATATTTTATCTGATCTATAGATCTATAGGCTGTTTGCACGGTAAAATAAAATACATTTTGGCTGTCTGTAGATTCCTTCATGCACAACTCGTATTCTCTCGGATGTTTCATATGCAAATGTTTTAACAGCGGCTGTTGTTTAGGGTCCTTGTCATCACGAGACAAATCAAATTGAACGCGTAGCTCAACTTGAATCGCCTTCTTTTGACTTCAAGTATACTGCCACGTTTTCTGTTCATGAGTTCCATTTTCACTTTCAACAGCGGCGTCATTACGTTCGACCAGCGGGGCGCGCATAGTGCAAGCCTAGGGTTCGGGTTCGGTGGAAATAAATTCTGAGGTTCGGCAGAAACCGAACCCAGTCAAAAAGCCCAATATTCGGCCGAATCCGAACCCGAACCCTGGATTCGGTGCATCCCTACTTGAAACCGTACAGAAAATTTCCAATGATCCCTGGTTTGTAGGTGTACAACGGAGCAACGAGATATCTTTTTTGAAGCGGTTTAAAAGAGCAAGTAATTTCACAATTGCACGCAAGACTCCACCCACCATCTACTGCTGACCAATCATAGCTCGTTCTCACAACAACAAGTCAGAAAAGTCCTAAAACAGCTCTTCTGCTTCAGCCAACGTAGATGGAGAGGTTCTGTCGCTGTGTACTTTGTGTTCCTGGGAGGGGGGTGGGTGGTCTGTCGCTGTATAATTCTTCTTCCTGGGGGAGGGGGGTGGTCTGTTGGGGAGGTTCCGTCGCTGTATAGGGGTTGGGGGTTCCCCATTGGGGTTGGAGGGCGTTGATAGGAAGGTCTGCTCTGTAAGTCAGGTGGGGGTTGGTATCAGCGTCTCCTCTGTATAATTCGGGGTTCGGGGAGCATTGATAGGAGGGTCTTCTTGGTATAAGTCACGGTTCGGGGGGTGGGCGTTGATAGGAGGGTCTCCTCGGTATAAGTCGCGGTTTGGGGTGGGGGGGAAGGCGTTGATAGGAGGGTCTTCTCTGTATAATTCATGGTTTGAGGGGAGGGTGGGAACCCCCGACTCCCACAACACCCCCCACCCCCTCGCCGGCCAGGAGTTACTCACGGGATTGTGCTCTACACCCCCCAGTCACGACATCTGCAGCGCTCGGGGGTCAGGACAGACGAGGTGAGAGAAAAGGAGACGGAAGCATGAGGAGCAACAGAGACGTGAGAGGCCGGAGAGAAAAAGAAGATAAAAAGAACACTCCCAAAAGGCACTGCCATCCGGCCATTTGAACAAGCGCGGCCTGGCCCACCCAATCAGAAGCTTGGCCCACCCTAGCCACGTCAAATAAATGATTTCAATATTTCAGCCCAGATTTTGAGAGATGGTTTTCGGTAAGGATGTGTAAGAACTTTCACGCTGTTTAGAGTCGCGTCTAGACGGTTCCCTTTTGCGTTCATGTTCACGTGTCATTTCTTGAGAGGGATCGTTTCTGTGACTTTTTCCACTAAACTATGCGATCTGAAGGGGTTTCAGTGCTCTCTCACAGCCATAGTGGGGCAGAAATGTCACCAGAAAGTGTGAAATTCTGTGAACAAAATCTATTTCTTGAACCGCTGCGTCTCTGAGAAACACTGTTTTATTCACTAACCCATAAAAACTTACGAAAAAGTTTTTTTGAACGAATCGGTTGAATGAAGGATTCAATTTGTTTATAGTCATGTGTCGCCACCTACTGGTGTGACGATGTAATTGATACAGTCTTTATTTGATGTGTCAAACTGGTAGTGAGTGCATCCGTTCAGACTGTAAGAGTAAGGCAGGTCTCATTTACATCAAGGCCTTCGCTCTTTGAAGTCGCAGGTTGAGCTTTGTAGCAATCTTTGACGCATCTACGCAAATAAATCATACTTACAGGTTGTGGCCCGTAAACAGCTTCTGTTTTTAAATCCATCTTTCAGGACAAGCCGTTGTAAGAATCCTGCATTGAACTTGTGAAGATTGTGGAAGCTTTCCTCTGTGAAATGTGCAGCGGGAGCCCGTCTCACACTGGCAGTGTTTGTCTCGTGCAGCTGAACCGTGGCTCGTGTATTGAAAATACAGACGAATATTGTCCATTCTGTCACATTTTCCGGTCTTCTCCTCCGACCCGTCTGTCTCATGCTTTGATTTATGATGGGCAGCATATATCTGCTGCAAATGCGACCCTGTTCCCCTCTGTCTCATACACACATGCATATAACATGCTGTATGTTAAACGCACTGCAACACACGTCCCTAGGAAGGCTGAACAAATTGGACCTGCAATCCGGATGAAAATAACAGCGTTTCGTCGGCATTGGCAACAACACTCCAGCCTACTAACTAGCCTACCACAACAACTATTCTCCGTGGCGATACAAAATGCCCCCCCCCCTTGCTTTAAACTTTGAATGTTGTAACTTTGCAGATGTTGTTTATGCTCAAACAGCAACATTACACATTAGCTAAAGTTAGAAAAGTCAAATCGTGGTTTATCACCTCTTTAAAAATACGGATATTCTTGTCTATAACTCCTCCCTGAACCTCACGCTGCACTGTATCTTGCTCTCTCATTGGCTGTAGGTCATCGCAGATGTATTTTTCAGTCAGAACACATTTCACACAGCAGGAGTTTGAATCGCCAACAGGTCCAGGGCCCGTATCCCTAAAGATTCTGAGAATCCTCTCAGAGAGCTCCTAACTTAACCTAAAAATTCCTTGCCAGGAGTTTTAGCTTAGAAGTGATTCCAGAACATTTTCAGTGAACTCTGAGCAAGGAATGGATGGAAAATCCTATCTTAGTGAGGAGGTGTGGTTGACCCCGTTGCTAGGTATGACTCATCATTTCAAAAGCCGTGATTGGTTGATCCTACAAGTTTGATGAAAATGAACTTTTGGTGATAATGAGCAAAGGATGTACCCTCAAATCAATAAACATAATTATACACTCTAATCTTATGCAGACTGTAATTGTAAATAATATTTCACATTCAAGAAAATATCTGGAAAATGAATAGTAAGCTGTAGGGGTTATAGCCTAACATTAGAATATGTGAAAACTTAAGCTCATTACACCCTGTTCAAATAATGATTTGTGTCTTATTTGCTCATATTAATATCCTAGCTGGCATATTTTGTACTTTCACTCCCATATGGACCCCATTGAAAACAAGATGGCCTATCTCAAGGGGCTGTTCTTAATGAAGTAGAAATTACAACGTTACGTCTCAGTGGTCTTAACGAGGGTAACACGGCTCAGCTTTTATCAATGTCTGTGATTGCTGGCTGGTCTATTTATGAAGGCTTGTTAACAAATATCCTACAAACACAGAAAATGGAGAGAAAAAAAGGAATCGCAAGCCAAACTGGACTGAAGAGCAAGGTTTGTTGCTGGCCCAGTTGGTGAACGAACATAAAGGTATGTTAAGAGGAAAATTTGGCCCAACTGTCACTAGCCAAGGCAAGAGGCGCGCCTGGGAAACAATATCCCAAACAATCAATGCCTCTTTTCCACTGGTGGTGCGGACAGGCGACGATTGTGAGAAAAGGTGGTATGTCAGGGTCCCCGCGGGATATTAAAAAGTCTTAAATGTCTTTAAATTCAAAATCAAAATTTTAAGGCCTTAAAAGTCTTAAATTCGCTGAAGTATTGAGTTCTAGGTCTTAAATAATTTTAAACGGGTCTTAATTTTCCTAAGTCCATGTAACGCTACTCCATTGCTCATTGAAATGCTCCCGCAATGTTTTAGAGAGAGAGAGAGAGAGAGAGAGAGAGAGAGTGTGTGTGTGTGTGTGTGTGTGTTGTTAGTTCGTTTTTTCGCTAGTGAGAGACCAACATGCATCTTATATAGCAGCCAATCAGCTTTCATGTTATTGGCGCGAGGCTCTTTCTGATTGTACCACAGACGCATCAAACGGATTTTATTCTTCAGCTTCAGTTCTCCAGTTCTTCCAGTTCTTCCAGTTCACGCGATCGTGATAGCAAAGGCAAATCTTTCTCACCTGCCATCTCGTATAATGACCAAATAAAAGTTTGATATGCCCGATAGCACTAAACAAAGAGTTTAAAAAGCGGTGAAAACCCCGAACTCATTCGCTACTGACACACGGACTGATGTCAGACTGGCCGCGGATTCTGCAGGCGTTTGCCGCCGGTCAGCGCTCGCGCGAGTGAACCGAATCTAGGCATATTCATACATATCCATATCTATGGGCTCATCATTACTGTAGGTCTTAAAGTGAAAGCAACCCAATATAGCCGAGCCTATACCCCCTCCTGCCTGTGTCGTTAGTATTAATCAAACAACAACAACGGGGAAAAACAAACAGTAGCCCTAAACTTAAAGCACTGTTTGTATCTGTATATTTAAGTTGTATTTATTTGTCCTATTGTCAAACAAGATTCATGCATTTTGTTTGTTTTATTGCCATGTGTGACTATTGTGCATCTAATATAATGATATGGTAAATGTGGCATCCTAATTATGAAAAAAAAAAAGAAACATGCACATTTCTGAAAATGACCATCACAAAATCAGTAATTTTGATCTCACAAAAAATGTATATACATACACACACACTACCGGTCAAAAGTTTGAGAACGGTTCGATTTTTAAAATGTTTTTTAAAGAAGTCTCTCCTGCTCACCGAGGCTGCATTTATTTGATCCAAAATACAGCAAAGACAGTATTATTGTGAATGTTTTTTTATTTTTTTATTTAAAATAACTATATTTCAATATATATCTTAAATAGAATTTATTTCTGTGATTCAAAGCTGAATTTTCAGCATCATTGCTCCAGACTTTAGAGTCACATAATCCTTCAGAAATCTTTTTTTTTTTTTTTTTATCCATCAAAGAATCCAAAAAAAATGTTTTACACAACTGTGTTCAACACTGATAATAAACATAAATGTTTGTTGATCATCAGATCCTAATATGAGAATGATTAGTGATTTAGTGAAGGATCATGTGACACTGAAGACTGGAGTAATGATGTTAAATTCAGCTTTGATCACAGGAATAAATGACACTTTACTATATATTCACATAGAAAACAGTCACAACAGAACTGTCACAATATTACAGCTTTTTGTATTTTTAATAACATAAATGCAGCATTGGTGAGCAGAATGTAAAAACATTTAAAAATCTTACCGTTCTCAGACTTTAGACCGGTAGTGTGTTTGTATATTAATCCTGGTGGGATTGAGCTATGAGGAAGTGCAAGATTACTAATACTTTGTTCAATTTGAATAAATTAATTTGCTTTGCAAGTAATTTTGTGATTCTGCATTTCCTTTTGTACGTTTTTTTTTTTAAATTGCGTGATATAGGTCTTAAATTTAATTCATAATGGTCTTGAAAAGGTCTTAAAAAGTCTTAAATTTGACTTGGTGAAACCTGCAGATACCCTGGTATGTGCTGCAGTCCAAGGCAAAAGATGAGATTGCAGCACACAAGCGGGAATCCTCACTCACAGGTGAGCAAAATACTATAGCCTACCACATAATCTGGCAACTTGCTCCTGCTGGCAAAGTTAATTTACATGCCTAAGTACTGTGTTCATTGACTGTTTCTTTCTAGGGGGTGGACCACCTGCAAAGCGGCTGTCCCAGGTGGCCGACACTGTCTTTCAAGTCCTGGGACACTCTGAGGTCAGTGTCACCGGGCTGCCAACAGGCATTGACACGTCAATGATGCAGGCCCTTGAAATGCAGCAAAGGTAGGACACAGGGTTATTCATATCAACAGTGTTTATTCATTGCAGAAGCCATTTCATGTGTTATCCATGCTCATTGTATTAAATTAATTTAATCAAAACAATAATTAAACTAGGCCTATGTATTTCTGTAGCATGGAGCCATCACAAGGACCGGGCCCATCAAGTTTAACGACAAGATTGCCGCCTGAACCATCTGCAGCTGCTACTCAGGATAGCCTGGCGGATCAAACACCATTCCCATCCAAAGCACCTACTCCGTCAGCATCCCTGCTGGAGAGAAGATTGCAACTCACAATTGATGTGTTTGAACAACAACAAAAAAGTCATTTCCCTTCAGGAGGAGTACTACCGCATTAAAATTGAACACCTAAAAAAAAAACTATTTACAGATTGTGTTCTGTGTCTTGCATTTAACAATTGCAGGTGATGTGCAGTTAAACTGTGGTAGTTCTTAATACCATCACAAGTTCTCAAATGACATGGGGCTACAGCTTGCCTGAAATGTAAATTTGTGAAGTTTGCCCTGTAAGGCAGTCCACTCTGGGCTAGGTTCCCCTGTGGAATGTGAATATCTTCTTCACCATCCTCATCATTGTCTTCATCCTCATCGCCATCCTCCAGAGGTTCTGCAATCTGTCTAACCTTGCAAATATTGTGTAATATTGCACAGGCTATGATGACTTTGCTGACTTTTTCAGGCCTCAGCCGCACCTCTCCGTGGAGAACATGAAAGCGCCTCTTAAGCTGGCCTATGCCATGCTCCACCACCGCTCTTGTTGTCTTGTGGGCCCTACAATAGAATACAGGACCTTTCATTATTTGATGGAAATATTGCACTACTTGGATGCTCTAACATATTGCTTGCATTTCATTTCCATGATTTTTGTATTGTTTGGCTTACCTGTTATAGTTTAGTTGGGGCCCTTGGCGTGGCTGGAGATAAGGTGTAAGGAGCCATGGTTTGCATGGGTAGCCACTGTCCCCTAACAAGTGGCAATTAGCTGGCACATAGCGTCTCTCAAAAAGCTGTCTGATGCCACTCTCGGAGAGCATTCTCGCATCATGTGTGGAGCCTGGCCATTTAGCCACAATGTCCAAAATCTTACAGGCCGCATTGAACACTATTTGCACATTGATGCTGTGGAAATTCTTCCTGTTAACAAAGACAGCCTCGTCCTCTGATGGCGCAATTATTCTCACATGTGTTCCATCAATTACACCCACAACGCCAGGGAATCCTGCAATGTCCATAAATGCCCTTTTATGTGTGTGTAAAGTGCGAGCATCCAGCGGGAATGAAACAAATTGTGTCACAATATTAGGTTGTGACAAAGCTGTCAGTGTTTGGGTGATGACTCTACTGACGGAGGATTGGGACAGACCCAAGTCATCACTGCTGCATTGTTGCATTTTCCCTGTTGCCAAATACCTCAGGGTTGTGATTACTTTCTTCTCCGGTGTAATAGCGTTGTGGCGTCGAGTTGGTGAAGTAATTGCATCTCTAAGGAGATCCACCACAAACATGATTCCTGCACGATCCAATCTGTACCGTCTCACTAATTCCCTGTCATCCAGTGTTTGCAGGACATCTCTCCTGCCTCCTCTGTTGGCCATTTTGTGCAGCTGCTTAGGGGAACTCCTAAGCCACTAAAAGTCCTCTTCCCTGCTCTTAGATGATCTCGCCTTAGGAGCCCTTTTAATTGCTAGGAATCTTGAGGAATAGCTTTTATTTTAACTGGGATTTTCGTGTCACTTTTAGGGGAAATTCTAAGAAAACGTCATGACTCTGGGAATTTTCTTAGAATTTGGCCGCTAGGAGCCACTTTTTGCACAAAAATTCTTTAGGGATACGGGCCCAGATATTTAGCATTCCAAATATCTCACAGGCATCGGCGATTCTCTCAGATTGCGTCTTTGATAATTCATACTGCGTGATTGTCACTCGTGTGAACGAACACCGATTTGCCTGTGATTTCGGGCATTTGTCGCCGATTTCTCAAAACCCGTCGCTGAGCCAAAATCGGGGCTAAAATCGTGCAGTCTTAACTCGGTATGAGTGTCAGAGAGAACGATCAGAGAGTTCCTCCCCCGCTCGCACTCTCTCCGTCTTCAAAATAAGCATTCTTAGCTTTCTAATACTTCACATATTGCGTTACTCAAAATCAAAAGGTCGGAAGACTGAATCCATGTTGCACGTGACGCTATCAGACAATGTTTTCCTTTAATTAACGCTGGGTGTGAATTGCGCTCAAAAAAGGTTGACTCTTCTCTGACCAGCTGACATAAACCATACTTTCAATAAACGGGAAACAAATCCTATCCAGTTATGAAGTGTTTTCTGTGTGTTGACAAATCTTTTGCAATGTTCTAACAGACGGGATTCGCACACAATGCGTCTGCTAATGTCCGATTCGCGCCCTAATGACTCCTTTGAAACAAATCATTTTAACGACTGGTTAGAACAACTGATCTGTCCAACACTGAACTCACCAATCAGTTTAATCATTTACTCTGAACGCATCTGAAATGAGAACACAAGTGTGCTTACCCAATTTAGCAAGAGTGGGTTAGTTTTAATTATCCACAGTCTTTCAGCTTATTTATGTTCACAATGTGTAGTAAAATAAATAGCCTATGAATCATTTAGTTTAGACTGGAGTGAGGCGAACCCAGAACAAAGTTGTTATTAGCTAGCTGATAATTTTATGAAATTGTATATGGCTATTTGTTCATTTTTTAATACTACTTTTTAATATTGATGATTATATACCAAAACAATTATCTGTAAATGGTGTAAAAATGAGGAACAAAAACAAACATCAAGGTATCAAAATAAGATAAGCAAAAATTACAAACTTTAGGGTAGGGTACTTTTTTTACTGTGTGTGTGTGTGTGTGTGTGTATGGATGACCATGTCTGTCAGCCATCACCGAAGACCGTTTTTGACCCAGGAAAAACCCTGAGTGTCCTCACGTTAACTAATGTTCTGAATATACTTTATAACGGTTGCTGTATGTGGCTAAAAATAACTTTTTTATAAGCAGAATGCTAACATCATGGAATAAAGCCCCAAGAGCATAATTAACCCAAAGAAACACTTATATAAATGAGTGAATGTTGTGCAGTGTGCGGTTGTGCAGGTCTGCGCAGGACTGTTTTTTTCTTCCTGCTTCCACTTAAAATTCACTCTGTGTTTACCCACTTTCCACTTAGAATGATTTTCCTCCCGGTTCGACCAGAACAATGGCTCTAAATTTAGAATGATTTAAATTTCCTCTAAAGAAAGAAGTGACTGGGATAACAAATATAAAATGTTGGCTATACAATAATTGTCTTTATTTTTGTCTCATACTCTCAACACTGTAAAAAAATATGTCAGATAAAAATAATTTCTTAATTCTGTCACTGAAAATAAGCCAAAAATACAAATAAATAATAAACGAAAATTGTCGACTTGGCTATACTTTTTTTTCCCTAACATCCATGCAAGAACAGAATGTCGTTTCATTACCGAAATGTGATCTTTCCTCCCATCTCCGAGCACAAATGTTTTCTCTAAATGTGCTCTCGTGGACTGGACGTAAAGAACAAACATGATCTGGGAACTGTGTGAACGGCACCACTGCAGAAAGTTTTGTTCAAGCGCGGATACGCAGTAGAAGGATGTCGGGAGCAGCCAGCCTATAGTCAGACCGCCCACTCCCATCCAAAGTACACCAAAGATACCGACCTCTACCATCTTTGGTTTGGAAATTTACTCCTGACCATGAAAACTGATCGGGTTGCCTCTAGTGTGCAGGTTCATTTCCATAAGACGTGACTGAATATGCATGTAAAGACAAATATTTTCTTATAATTAAGATTTGTAATTAATATAACAACGTGTACAAAACAGTAACTAAGCGCTCAAAAGTCTGAAAATTCCCCTTTATTTTTAACATATGCTATCTGTCAGTCTGAAATGTCGTTGACAGCTCATTCTGACACTGCCTCCTCTGCTTTTCTCTTTTTGTTGTAATTATTCTACTCATTGTAAAAGAAAAACACATTCATAATTATGACCATACGGTCTGCTTACAACACATCTTAAACTACCAAAATGTCAGGAGGTGCAACTGTCCAAACAAATAAACAGTGTAAGAAAACTATTTGAAATTATGTCTCAATAATAGGCAAATATTTTTAGCAAAATATTTTGGCAAATAGGGATATATTTAGGATTGAAACCTTTCATAAAAACACATTTTACAAACATAAGTAGTTTTAAAAGTTTAAAAATTGTGTAATTCTCAAATGTCAGGGAGGCAACACTTCAAACATGGCTCTGATTGACTCTTTGATTATGAATTGTGAAGGAAATAACAGTAAACAAGATAATACATCATCCAGAGGAGCTCAACTGATCCTTCTCTCTCAAATACTCGTAAAAACTGATCATTTCAAGTGTAAGTTTGAATCAACACTTGTTGTTATGAATTATAACTTGTTAAAAAATGTTATTTAACTGAAACTACTTTAAACACATTGCTCATGACTCAAAAACATCTCAGTTTTGTAAAAATTTAAAAATCATATAAGGCCAATTCATGACGAATAAATCACAAAAACACATAAAAATACATCACCATGCCTGCACAAGTTGTAAACACACAGTTATTAATCAGTGTGTTATGAATTTTCCACACATTGAAACACAGGAGAGAAATTAATCTCCACAGGAACCGCTCTCATAAACCTTCACACTCATTCCCTCGGTTAAACTACACTAATGCAGATTAAACACCTTTAAACTCGGCTCTAATGAAAGGTAACATTCTCATTCACACATTTTAACAAAACACATATCAATTAATCATCGATTCTTAACCTTTAAGACGCTTTTGAACACGAGAGAACAAACACGCGTCTTTCTCCCCTCAGAGCTCCCGCGGACTGAAGCGAGAGCGCGCAGCAGCAGCGCGCCGGTGACGTCACAACTTGACGTGAATATTTCAGGTAAAAGAGCTGGGTTTGAAATAATTATTTCATTATTATAGTGTAAAACATTGGGGAAGTGACCGCATTATGCCCACATATAGAACAAAATATAAAATTGAAAGCATTAAGTAATTGACAAATTTATGATGTCTGTTATTGTATTTTTTATTTGGAGAAATGCAGTGTTACTTAACTGAGTGATTTATACATGTACATTTCTGAAATTCATAACTTGAATCAGAGGCAAATGTTGAGAAATCACCTCTGATAACAGATCACTCTAACTTGTAAAAGTTAAAAAGTTATGGGGAAATTTCAACATAAAAAATATATCCTGACACAATCTGTTCTTAGAGGAGGGTTTCTGACAGGAAAATGTGTTTTCTGAAGTGATTTTGACCTCAAATCAAGTTATATTAATGATTTTTAAAAAGTTAGGGGGGAATCCCAGATAGCAAACAGACGTCATTTCAACGTTGATTTTTGGTTGTAAAGGTCAGTATCAGTGGTCGATCAAATTTCAATGTTGAATCAACGTTCACTATTTGGTCGGTACATCACAACATTATTACGTTGAAAATATAACGTAGATTCCACGTTGAAATGAGGTTGACTCATCAACGATATGGCCGACGCATATGGTCAAAATCACAACGTCTAATATATGTTGAAACTTGGTTAGAGGAATGGCATGGCCTGAACTAAATTCAGACGGAAATGGGATGTACATGTATTTTAATTCATTATGGAAAAACAAACAAACATTTAAGTACCTCCACAAATTTATAGAAGTCGCTGATATTAAAATGGGCAGTCTTTTTCGGATGCCAGTATTACAATTACTAAATGAAAACATGGAAAGCAAAAGATTGGTGCGTAAATGGTAGCACGTAGGCCTGTGTCAAAAACAGACGAAGAAGCATTAGGATAATCCCATACAGAAATAATATTCATATATGTGAAACACTTAAATATATTAAAATATATTTTGAAAATGCATAGAAAATGAAGCTTAAAAATCGATCTTCATGTTACATGTGTAATTTTTTGTAGTACATGTGAATATACAGGCTACTCATAAAAATATATTCATGCATCTTATAGTTTTTAATCAACTGAGTTTTTACAATATGTAGGCCTACTTTTATTTGGAATCACCTCACCTGGATCGAGCACCCTCACCGTCTGTCCACCGAAGTCCCTGCGTCACCAACCATCAAGCTTGTGAACTGACCATCTCTTGTGTTGTGTTTGGACTACCGGTTTCGACCGTGCTATCTTGTTTATTAATAAAAGCGTTTTTGCACTTGCATCCTGAACTCGTCATTGTCACACTCCAAGGTTGGAGTTGGTGAGCTCCGGTTTCCAACCAGGGAAAGTTTTCCAAAACATACAGATAATATGTGCTTTTTCTCAGTGAGAGGTACAACAGTACAGACAATATTACAATTATTTAGTGTTTCAGTAAAAGCAAATATAAAATAAAATAAAATGAAAGACAAATCCATATTTAATATCTGGAAGCCGGGCTGAGCAATCACAGTCATTACTCAGAAACCAAATACAAACTTTAGAAAAAATAAAGGAACTGGAGAGAATCATTAAAAATCATTATCATATAGAAAGATACATATTGATTAAGGCTTTGATTATACATTTAATTAAGATATATACAATTATATTGAAGCCGCAGTGGATTTCAGAATCCAACTTTTCAATAGCGATAGCCACTAGATGGCAATAGAAATCAATGGCTGCATATGGACTGAGCAACATAACTTTAAAGGTCCCGTTCTTCGTGTTTTTTTTAAAGCTTTGATTGTGTTTACAGTGTGCAATATAACATGTGTTCATGTTTTGTGTGTAAAAAACCCCAGTATTTTAAACACAATTTACTCATCTGTATACCGCTGTTTTCACTGTCCTAAAAACGGCTGATGACTTCCTTTATTCTATGAAGTCCCTCCTTCAGAAATACGTAACGAGTTCTGATTGTGCCAGCGGTTCCCGTGTTGTGATTTGACAGCAGCTTAGCAAACGTGGCACGGTTCCTGTGTTGTGATTCGACAGCAGCTTAGCGCACGTGGAAGGGTCACGCCTCTTAACGGGGATATATGCGCTTAATGATCTCTACAGCGTCCCTGGGAAAGCCAAACAAAGGTGATTTGACTCCGGGATGAAAATAACAGTGTCTCGACGACATGGCGACAAACACAGTCAAACGCAACACTTCCTTTTCTCCACGCGACACGTCCTCTTCTCCACGTGGGACAGCAACAAGACCACGCCCCCTTTTTTCGCGTATTATTGTGGGCGGAGGTTAGTCTGTTCTACTGTTCTACTGACGTCATTTATGTAGGAAGTACCAGGATGTAGTCCAAGCCAGCCGTTCGCTGTAGGCTTTGAAAGGGAACTTCTGTTAAATAAAATATCTCGCTTGGCATTGAACTTTGAGCTTTATAATTTTACAGGTATTATTTATGCTCTAACAGCAACATTACACACTAACTAAAGTTTGAACAATGGGATCACGAATAACGGGACCTTTAACAACATTTTTTTAATTGCCCAGTTATTGGCTCATTTAAATCCTTTGTTTGTGTTTCTGTGAGTGACTGTTTTTTATTTGACAACAATTAAAAAAACTCACTCTGTTATAGGCTCATTCAAAGGCTTTCAATGCAATGCTTTTGTGGATGTGTGTGTGTGCGAGCGTTTGCCACACTGAGAATGTTGTATAGGCTTCATTTGTGTGTATGTATGTATTATTGATTTTTATTTGAATAAAATGTGCTCGGAATTTCATTTTTTTCTACATTCATTCCTATGGGTGTCCATTTTTGTCCACGAAGCCAGGATTAAGGATGGGGTTTTTTTCAAGCACTTAACATTGTAGAGTCGAGTCAATACTATTTGTGTGTGTTCAGGAGGAAAACTTAGGAAAAGTAGCCATGTCTTGTACCGCTCAGATTAAAGAAAGTATAAAAAAAATAAAAATTAAAAAAAATATGCCCTCATTTGTCCAAAAGATGGCTTTAGCGTTAAAGTGGTTTTAACTTTGTGTGAATTATATCTTAATTTTAATCAATGTTTTATCAATAATTTGCCTGGATTTAATAAATACTACGCAAATATAGCAAACAATGACATGGAGGCGCCAGCGCATCAACAACTAATAGGAAAAAAAAGACTTTAGTCGGGGGCAGCCCTATTTCAGATAGGCATATATTCTAAGAATCTCAAATCTGCAATGATATCCATCTTTTAAAGTCAATTAGTCTGTTACTTTACTGTGGTGTGCAAATGCAAAACGGGTAGGCTACAAAGTGTGATTTCACATTAAATCCTCTTAGCACCCGTCATGTCATCTGAATATCAACATTACTGAGGTCAGCCAAAAGGTTGATTGATCTAATTTTGTGTGTCTGGAAAATAGTGATCTAAAACAATGTATTATGTTGAATATCAAAGTTTTCTTTGGAATAAAATATTTATTTTTAAGTAAAAAGATCAAATTAGACCTTTGGGGTAAGAAGGACCCCAAGTGGCATGTTGTTACTAGTGTTATTATTTTACAATTTAATGGTTATTGTAATTAATGGGATTATTATTTAATATTTCCATGAATTACATGCAGCCTATTTCAGACATCTTGGCTTTCATTAAAGTTAACGAATCAATTAATTATTGATTTTTAAATATAAAAATGAGCAAATGTTTCTATTTATTTTCTATAAAAACATTAATTAATAGAAATTAATTACTAATTATAGAGATATTAGCAGCAAATTGCATTACATTTATAGGCTATTGGCTACACTTGGGGTCTCTAAAATAGTATATTATTATGAAATAATTGTATTTAGTATATATTATTATTTTAATTCAGTAAAATAGCAACTTCTATAATAGGCTATAGGCTGGGAGCATGAGCAAATAATAATTTTTTTATCAGCTAATTATTATTTTTTTCCAATTAAGGGGGGTCCAATACCAATATAAACGTAAAACTTGGATGATATTTTTTAAAATATAAAATAATATATATTACACTTCTTACCCTCGCGAAAGAAGCTGGCAGTGGGTATATAAGCTGACGTCTGCCATGATCGCGCGCATAGCCCGACTCCGTTCTGAGTGAGAGGACATCGCAGAGTAACGACGAAGAGTTTGCCTGAGGTAAAGTACTTTTTTTTTTTTTAAGTATTTAAATGACTGTATTACTACACATATTAATGACCTTTAAAAATATGATGCAAGTAAATAATAAAATCTATTTAAGTTACTTAAAAGAACACAGACCGGAAACCGTTCACTTTTCTCAGCCTACCCAGCTAACGCCCGTTTCACACATACTCCGTCTGCAGTGCGTATGCGGTGCGTGTTGCGGTGCGTATGCGGTGCAGGAGCAGCACGCGCTGTTGTTCTTTCATATATGCTGCGTTTGCAGCGCGCAACTGATCCGCGGTTGTATACCACAAACACAGCATTTATTCATTATTATTTTTATTTCAAATCCAAAAGTTGTTACTGAACATGGCTTGTCAGAATTGCAATTCTCTTTGTTTACACTTTCATAGATGAAAATATATATATATATATATATATATATATATATATATATATATATATATTACTTTATATTTATATAGCTTATATAACTTTATATAGCCTATACTTTAGCTCACACAAGTGGCAAAACATTGAAATATAACTTATAGCCTATAAACATTTTAAATTAGAAACTTACAATAGAAACAGCCGACTCTCGTCTTTTCTTACCGTTTTTAAACCCTTTTAAAAGCAGGTCATAAAGACCTTTGTTTTTCCACCTCCAGGAACGTAACGTTACGTGCTCTCCATTATTTCAATTTTTTAACCTAAATGCCAGGTAAGGTGTTGTTTCCTTGCTTTACCCGAGAAAAAAAAGCCATGTGTTGACTTTGAAACAGAGTATATTTTAAATTACATACATCTGTGGTAAAATTACTAGATTTTCGTGTCAGTACATGTTTATTTTAAAGCGAACAATGTGCTGTCACTTTAATTCCGCAGTGCAGCACAGCAAAAAATAGACTCGGTACGGAAACGATCGCCGGACTGCTGCAGACGCACCGCACCTGGAACGGACTGACGGACAGCATCCGCGCCCAGTGTGAAAGCTGTAATCCGTTAACATGGGTACGGAAAAAAATACGCACCGCATACGCACTGCAGACGGAGTATGTGTGAAACGGGCGTAACACAGTTACGTTGTGAAGACGTAACCGGACCAGACCATATTCGTCGTAGCGACGTACCACATAACGTTCCAGCGACGTAACTTTGTGATTCCTGTACTCGTCGTGGCGACGTTATGTGGTACATCACAAGAACGTGATGAGGACGTCTCAATGACCAAACTGGCATGTTGCGAGGACGTTACGTCAAAGGACCATATTAGTAACAACGACAAAAAATACACTGCATAGGCTTACATTTAATCAGCATTTATTGTGTTACCTGTACTATTGTGTGTGTGTGCACCGCATGGATCAATGTGTCACACACGTGTTCCTCAAGAATCAATCAACTAGAAAACATTTATAAAATGTATTAATCAGCAGTTTGTTAATAACATTTCCCATATAATAAATAATTAACATATATATATATATATATATATATATATATATATATATATATATATATATATATATATATATATATATATATATATATATATATATATATATATATATAATTATTTTTTTTTATTTTTAAGTTAACAAAATTATTGAGAAGTGACGATTTGGCATTGATTTTAATTAACATGAAAAAAATGAAAAATTTCTACTGAATCAAAAAGTCTTATTCGTTTTCAAAAAGTAGGAGTGTTTCATCATCATGCTGCTGCACACCTTTTCTCTGGTCCTGCTGTGCAAAATGAAAAGTATATTTCAGTTTTATACAATTAATTGCACATAATGTTTTTTCATTTGACTTTTACATTTGTTGAAATTAAGTGTTAGATTCAGCTGGTCAATATAATGTATTTAAAATATGATGGTTTAATTATATTAATCATGTAAGATAGCTATATATATATATATATATATATATATATATATATATATATATATATATATATATATATATATATATATATATATATATATATATATTATACCATAAATAATTAAATTAATTAATTAATCTTAATAAATACATTGAAAAAGGGAAATGTTTAAATTAACAAATGTAATTGTATTTACTAAATGGCTCAAATGCAGGAAACAAATAAATGCAATAGTGAGTTTATTAGGATAAGTGGCTTAAAAATAGGATAGGGATTACGTGAAAACCAGTTCTCTTCACACTTCATAACAGTAGGTGGCGGCATGCACCTATGATGTTGGTTCGCAATCCTCCATTAAACAAATGATGAAGAACGGACGGTTGTTCGGCAGTTGGTGAACGAAACAAGAGAAAACTGCAGCTGCGCTCTATGTGAGTAACCATGAATCATATCTTTCATTTTAATATTTTATTTGTTACTATGAATGCCAGATGTCAACTATATGTAAATTATGACGAGGTGAGATGCGCTAATGTTAGCTTATATAGCCATGGGCGTCAGTTTGGTTTAGCAATTAAATATTTATTGCTAATGTTTATTATTGCAAATGTTTTTCATTTGTTAATAAATCTCGTAATGATGGCACATTACTATATCATAGTCATAGCTTTTATTATAGCTTTTATATCTCAAATGATTGGTGGTCGGGCAGGGGGTACTCAGAACGAAACGATGTAGACCATTAATAACACAGACTGTTACCAATTGTTTTTAATTAGTATTTAAACATTCTCTGTGAAAAAAATATTTTAATAACACGGTTTTGGCGGTTATAGAGTTCTAATGACGGTGTTCAACTATAACCGTCGGTCTCATGGTTAGCTTATATACGTCACACCCCTAGAAGAAAGCCTTAAGTTTTCAAAAAGCATTAGACTTTGACCCACCAGATGACTATGTGGCCAAGATATGATGTAAGTTACATAGCATTTTGAGCAGCATTTGAAAAAAACGAATTAACTTTAGAAAATACACATTTTTCACATTTATTTGATTAGTCCACACAACAAGAACATCATTCAACATAAAAGTTTATGGAAAAGAAAATGAAATGTTACATAAATTTAAACAAAATGACCCTGTGACGGGGTGGTAACTGATGTGACAGGGTGGTAACTGATGTGACAGGGTGGTACACTGTGACGGTTGTTATAGACAGTGTTTCTGTGATCTGCTGGTTTTAAACTTTAAAAACTGGGGTAGGGGAGACATGAACATTGGAGATGTAATGGAAAACTGGAATACTTCAGTCATGAAAAACTCTGAAAAACTGAACACTGGAAAAGAGCATCACAACAGTGACTAGGAGAGTCGCATCCACACGTCCTTATGGATTTCCATGTGCCGGGATGTCACAGGCTGTGGTGCCTCAATGATTTCGAGCACATCATCAAAGAGATACCACAGGAAGTCATCTCTTGGAGGCCAGAAGAACCTGTTGGCACCAACACGATGCATACATTTTACAAGTGCATGCATCTCATCCGTATCCATGATGATCCCAGGATATAGGTCATTATCATATTTTAGCACACACCACTTTCCAATGAGACCTCCACTTTCCCAAGCAATTGCATCTGTTGGCACCTTTTGGGGTGTCTTGTTGAAAGTAAAGTGCTGTGTGGTGAAGCACTGACATCTCAGCTGCTTTTGCGTGAAGCACATGCAACTTACTTCCCGGTAAAGGATTTCTCCTGGACTTAATGTGACCACTTGGTGGGTTTTCATGGTGGCTGACACTGGTGGTATCTGGCCTGGCATCCTTTCCATTGCCTGCTCCACTGCATCAGATGGTACATAAAACAACTTAACAGTTGTAGAGGTCTCTGTGAGGGCCTTATATAGCTCATGGGCATCGGGTATGTCACGGCCATTGGTCACCAACTTGTCCGCTGTTCTTTTCAAGGTTCCCCCAACACCGTCAGGGGCTCCCTTGCCATGGCTTGCCTCAAAAAAATTCCACGTTCCACCTTTCAGACCTCGTTTTGCAAGCTCTGTGCTGAAAATGAAGAAATTCCCTTTCTGTTTGTATTGAGTACATGGTCCATCACTCAGAAAGTGTAGAACAGATACATGTGGGTATGTGGCTTGAAGATAATTCAGCACCGGATTCATGTGTTCCCATATAGCTGGGGGGCTTTTGTGTTTGGAGGGTGACACTGTGCTGAAACAGATGGGCTCTTTTTTTCCACCTATGTACAAAACACCAGTGTGCAGAGTAGCTTGTTGGTGCGAGGAGCCAAAGTGGACAGCTTGAATCTCTGAGCTGTATTTACATGTGTAATTTTCAGAGAAGTCAATGTGGATCACTGCCTCCTCTTTTGACAGGTTCTTTTTCAACTCTCTGCAGTAGGAGTACTGTTGATTTATGTTGAAAGTGTGTCTTTTGAATTTATGTAGAAGAGTGTGGAATAACTCCACAAGATTGTCTTGTGTTTCCTCCATAGTTTTCTTCACTGTGATCTTGACAGTGGTAGGACCCTCCCTCGCATCTTCTCTTGCTTTCTCTGCTGTAGCCCATTGAGTGAATGCAACCTTTGTTGCCCCATCAAATCTGGAGAGCTGAACGGTTTTATCTTTGCATTCCTCACACTCATCATACATGCACACTTTCCTGGAGGTGTCACAGGTTATCATTTTA
The DNA here is from genome assembly GCA_023566225.1 of Romanogobio albipinnatus. Taxonomy (NCBI): domain Eukaryota; kingdom Metazoa; phylum Chordata; class Actinopteri; order Cypriniformes; family Gobionidae; genus Romanogobio; species Romanogobio albipinnatus. Next base: position 62,769,369 of record CM042240.1, on the reverse strand, counting down.
GTCAAACTCTCGAGATCTGAAGTATCTATGAGCCTCAACTGATGCAACTTGTCAACGACAAATCTGAGATTTTCGTGGATCTTGCACAGACATGTGTTCCGTTCAGAGAGAGTGGGATGTACAACCCAAAATGGACGAAGCTTACAGAAAAGGGAGTATGATATGTTGTTTGTGTTTTCAGTAAGAATTTTTTTGTGAAGATTTTTAGTTGTGTCAACCAGAAACCTTTTCTGCTTCTTCACTTTGTTCCTGGTAATTGTTTGTTTTCGTCCAGTCGTTATCCGACTGTTGTCATCTCGCGTGAAGAAGGTTTTGACTTTGGACTTGAACGCAACAGTGAACCTGTTTGTTGGATTTCTGTTGGTGGAACAGAGGTCTTCAGTCTGAACACTGCGACGCTTCTTCGAAAAACCGAGGGCCTTTTCAGCAAATCCTTGTAGCCTGTACTTCTTCACAATCCTCCCTGCTGTTACCTTTGCTATTAGTTGTTTTTCTTTTTCTTTTCTTGCTTTATAGTACTTATTCTTTATGTCTTCAATCAAGGCTTCATGATATAGTAGTGTTTTTCTGATTTTAGAGCTTACTCTGTCTGTCTTAGTTAATTCATTTACTTTTGAACGAGGAGAGTAATTCTTATTTAAGCGCTTATATCTTTTTCTGTATTTGTCAGCACGTTTTCTTTCCTTCTCTAGCGATTTCTTTAGTTTTTCAATTTCTTTGTGTAGTGTATATCTGTTCTTTCTGGAAATTCGCTTTCCTTCTTTTTGTTGCCTGAAACAAAATAAATGTGTACATGTATACATAATTTGAAAGCTAAATACATAAGCTTTTCGTTGATGTATGGTTTGTTAGGCTAGGACAATATTTGGCCGAGATACAACTATTTGAAAATTTGGAATCTGAGGGTGCAAAAAATCTAAATATCAAGAAAATCTCCTTTAAATTTGTCTAAATGAAGTCCTTAACAATGCATTTTACTACTAATAATACATTTATTATATATTTATGGTAGACAATTTACAAAATCTCTTCATGGAACATGATCTTTACTTAATAGCCTAACGACTTTTGGCATAAAAGAAAAATAGATAATTTTGACCCATACATTGTCCTTGACTTGTCCTTGACTATTGTCACAGGACTATTGTCCTGTGCAAATTATGACTGGTTTTGTGGTCAAGGGTCACACATTAAAATTCTTGATTTCACACTCTCACATTCAAACTAGGAGCAGAACAACCCCCACATCCCTTACCACCACATCACAATAAAACGTGACGGGGTGGTACATTTCATCCCAAAATGGCCGCTAATCTCCCATGTGGTCAAATTCCTCAGCTAGCATAAATGCATTCAATCTAAATTATAATTTTCTTTGCATTAATAATGTTAAAAAATTTATAAAAAAAACAGTTTTCCCTCTCTGTTTTGAGTAACGGGGTGGTTGATTTAAGCTTGACGGACCGTGCCTAACATGAAAAAGCAAGAAATAAACAATGTAAAAGAATTTCAGTACTTGCCTGCTTTTTTTCTTGATGGTTATGAGGCTCAAATGATGTCACTTCAGCTTTGTGATGTCATTTAAAGCAACAGTACATTATTTATAGATAAAACAAGTTAGTGTGACGGGGTGGTAAGTCAAACTTAAGGACACACACAAATCATAACATTTACAAAAAAATAAGGTTTATTTTAATAAATATAACTTATGTAAGCAGGAACACACATATTATACAGAAAATAATTTAAAAAAAAAAAAATATATATATATATACATCTTATTTGGTGATATTTTAGATGCAAATGTCAACTTGGTCAACACGGACAATTTGCTATGTCCTAATGAAAAATTATTAAAAATAGTACATTACTCTTTACAAACAGAATTTGATCATAAACCATGTTAACAAGAACACTTGAATTAATAACTTTGAGCTTTGGAAACACACTTTGGTACATTTTGTGTACCTTATGTATCTCATCAAACACTGCGGACCCAAATGGCACCCGTTTCGTAGAATGACTCATTTGTTGAAATTAAGTGTTAGATTCAGCTGGTCAATATAATTTATTTAAAATATGATGGTTTAATTATATTAATCATGTAAGATAGCTAATATATATATATATGTATATATATTAGTCAACTATATGTAAATTATGACGAGGTGAGATGCGCTAATGTTAGCTTATATAGCCATGGGCGTCAGTTTGGTTTAGCAATTAAATATTTATTGCTAATGTTTATTATTGCAAATGTTTTTCATTTGTTAATAAATCTCGTAATGATGGCACATTACTATATCATAGTCATAGCTTTTATTATAGCTTTTATATCTCAAATGATTGGTGGTCGGGCAGGGGGTACTCAGAACGAAACGATGTAGACCATTAATAACACAGACTGTTACCAATTGTTTTTAATTAGTATTTAAACATTCTCTGTGAAAAAAATATTTTAATAACACGGTTTTGGCGGTTATAGAGTTCTAATGACGGTGTTCAACTATAACCGTCGGTCTCATGGTTAGCTTATATACGTCACACCCCTAGAAGAAAGCCTTAAGTTTTCAAAAAGCATTAGACTATGACCCACCAGATGACTATGTGGCCAAGATATGATGTAAGTTACATAGCATTTTGAGCAGCATTTGCAGACTGTCATGCTGTTGGCCATATTATGCCACTGCAGTAGACGCATAATCGCGGTATCAAGGTTAACGATGAATCTATTAATTGATCGTTTTTTTAAACGACGATCGATCATGGGAATTTGTGAAAATAGACATCCCTAATAATAACTATTTTACAGAAAACTGCACAAAAGGAGCTTACATTCTGACACCTTGCTGGAGAATGCTTAAATGTGTCTGCCACAATGTCCTCCACTGTTGCTTGCTGGATTTTAGGATTGGACATCATCACTGCCTCTGTAAAATTCAATTCCATAAATATACAGCAATGGTTTAAAAAGTACTGGCAATACAGGTTTTTGTGTCACTAACATATTGGACTTACTTTTTATGACCTTCATAATGTTCAAGTTTAGTAGTGGTCTCTTCCCTTTCTTCCCTTTCAGACTAAACTCCTTCCAAACACTGTAGGAGGCCAGTGCCCGCATCACCCGCCGGGTGTTTTCCCTAGGGTTTGGACCTCCAACAAGACTTAAATGGTGTGTCTACAAGATGGAATACATTTTCAAAATGGTAATAACTTTTGCTATTTAACTTAATTCTAACACTTTTTTTTGCCATTTCACGGATAGTTCACTATTAACATACCACTCTATTCCGAAATGTCTCCTCTTTAATTTTTTCTTCAAGAGAGAGGAGTTCCTCCATAGTTCCGCACACATCAAGGTTCATCTCCTCCACTCGCTGACTAGTCCCATCACCCAGGGCACGAGCATAGAGTTCATACAGGGCTGCTGTTGAGCTTCTCATCGCCTTCATCTCACTCTCTATGCTGATGATTCTCTGAGTGAGTAGGCTCAGGAGGTGATCTGGGAGAATCAATATTGATTCATTAAAATAAAGGTAAAAACTAAGTTTCAAATTATGTTTTGCATTTACCATTCTTCTGGGTTTCTCTAGGAGGCGCAGGTCTTAATGTTACATCACGAATTGATGTTGAACCTTCAGGTCTTGAAGACGTTAGTGTGGTTGGTTTGTTGGGTTTAAATGCTGGGGGAAATGGCAGCTGAGGTTCCACTGTAAATTAGAAGTAATTACTAAAAAATAGGAATAAATGCATAGCTATAAAATATACTGTTATTGGTATCAATCAACTAATGAAATTGTGGTATTCTGAAAACCCCCAAACACTTTTAATATGAAAATGTGCACAAGTGATAAAGTAAAAGAATTAAAACTAAGAAAGGCCTACCAGTTTTTGTACAGTTCACCCGGCTCTTCTTTTTGGGGTGAGGTACTGAAGTATCTGTAAATAAAAATAAATAAATAAATAAATTACAATTATTTTAGAATTACTTTAATTGTTTACTTGTAAACTTATTTCACATTCTCAGGTTCATACCTTCATCAGAGCTGCTGAGACACACTGGACGTTTTTTCCTCTTGGGAATGTCATCAGAGCTCTCCACAGAAGACTGCACAGCTGCTCTTTTGGACCACTTTTTAGCGGTTTCATAATTATCTGAAGTACAAATACAGTGAGTATAATTTAGCATTCAGTAACAGTAGTTGCACTAACATTTTGTTTGAATGATCCTTTAAAGTAAAATTAAATACCTGTTTCTGCAAACCCTCTGACCCTGTGCCTGGTCCAATTTGTTTTATCAAGTCTTTTAATTTTTTTGGTCACATTAATTGGTGGCCAGTAACAATATTGTACCTGCAATAAAATAGTACAATTAAATTATGAAATAAATATTGTAGAAGTAGAAAATAAATTCAAGCTGAAATATGAAAGCAAGAGTAACTGAAAATCTAACTCAAGTAAAAAGGTAAATGTAAATGTTACTAATTGAGAATTGTACTCAAAACATGCTAAATGGAACTGACATTCGTTGGGAGAACAATGGGTTAAATTTGAAAAGAGAAAGATGAGGGAAAAAAAGGAAAGAGTTGTCCTTACAAGGAGGGCATGAAAATAATTTTGTAAAAAGATTAAAAGGGCTTTACAAAAAAAGTGCATGAATAATTTTATGTTCCATAAAAAAATTACGTCAATTTTGATTTTCATGGTGACTGTAAAGATATTTGTTAATGTATGTTTTTGATACAAGTGAGATTTAATACCTCGTCTTCTTCAAAAAGCCAGGTCTGTAGAACCAAATCACAAGTCCCCTCCTCTAAAAATTCAACTATTGCATACATTCTGCAAGAAGCAAGAAAAATCATTATAAATGGAAAAGAAGCTGATTATATTTACCAATCGCATCATCACGTCATACAACAACCTATTACCTTTGATTATAACTTATGGAGCAATGACAGAAAAATCACACTCCTGTCTTCTGTAATCATCTTTATCGCATGATTTGTGAGTTCTGATGTTGGAATCAATTTAATTGTGTTGTTTTTTTGGTTGTACATGTAGGCTCCAATCAAAAATGACGTGCATGGACGGTGGAACAGTGGATACGGTTTACTGTACACACGGCAAAGCACTCTTTCTTCCTTGTCTGCCACTTGAAGAATCTCACAGCATCGGCCCCCACTGAGGATATATGCACAGTCTCTGGCCTTTGTAGAGATTTTCTGTTCATTTGTTTTGTTTGGAGTTTTTTTCTGTTTGCTCATCCAGTCTCTTAGAAACCTGAATCAGTGGGTGTCTGCCAGAACGCACCATCTTCTTCAGTGACTGCAGGTAGTTTTCAAACATGAAAGCACTACAATTTTCCAGACAACCAAAGTTTTCTGCATCACTTGCTATGTGCAGCATGGTATGGGTGTTGTACACGAGGAACTCCTGTCCATAGATTGTCCTACCTTTTTCCACAAAGTATTGCAGAAGTTCATTGGCATATTTGGAATGTTCCTGCACAAGACTTGGACATACTAGGATTGCCATGGCCACATTGAAAGAAAGGAAGTGTAAGTACACATCATCTGGCAGTATTCCCTTTAACACAATCTTCCCTGTGTATAAAAGGAACTGACGAAACTCGGTTGCTTTCCATCTGTCCAGCTCCTCAAGACCCCTAGGCTTTCGCACAAATGCAGATGGTATGCAGTCCTGAAGAGACAGCAGTCTTGCACTAATTTCTTTGTTTTGGCTGGCCGAAACCCTCACAGCTCTGTCTCCTCTGGTCCAGATGAGCAGGAGACTTTTCATTACACCAAGACACGCCTGGTGCATGTAATCAATGGGAAAGCACCTCACCATGTCTATGGGGAGGTGAGACACAGGTGTGTTCCCATGGTGATGCTGAAATTGTGATTGATTTCTGAATGCTTCATCTGTCCGGAGTATGAGGTCAGCAGTCTCTTGGTATGTGACTCTGTTTAACCACACACCCTTTTGCTCACATCGGTCACAACCAAAGTACCCGGAATACTGTTTGATATTTTTCACTAAGAGCTGGAGCATCACACACAAAGCACCTCAGATTGACTTTTATTTTTCTTCCCATGAAGGAAATCCCGTCATTCATCAGATGACCCAGGTCCCTTACTGTGTCTTCCAAAAAGCCAAGATCTGTTGGTCGACTTGCACCACATGTCAGAGCTGTGGGGAAAATGGTAACAGGATCCAGCATGACTGCGCAAAGGACTGGCCACATAGATGTTTTGGAGCTTTTGTACAGTGGCAATCCATCAACATTCAGGGATAAATCAACAGTGTAGTTTAACTACTTCATCAAGTGGGTAACTTTCTAATGTTTCTTGTAGTTTCTGTTTAAGTGGAAAGTAAACGTATTCCATTCCAGATGTTTGCTGCGTGTCAAGTTGCCGGGGAGTGTGCAAAAGTGTCCGGGCAATTGAGGGTAATTCACTGTGTCCATGCCTTTTTAACATTTTAAGAAGGTTGTCAAGTGCATTTTGTTTTATTTGGTATTCTATGGCCCAAGCGGACAGCTCTTCTGCCAGTGGCAGTGGCCAAGCATGTTGATGCTGTTCCTGGAGAGCCTGAAGGCTGGTTTCAAATCCGCTCCAGAAAAAAACTTGACCAGGATAGGTACCTGGTCATTGATCCGAGTGTACTTTTGAATGGGACTTTGTTCCTGTTAATACAAAAACTATTTTTAGAATGTATTTTACAATATTGTTGCTGCATTATGTATTTATTATATATTTGGGTTTTTTTTTACTGTCAAAAGTATTCAACTGCATTCTGAACATATTGTCTGAAAATTGTCGAAGTCTGCCAGTATTAAATTTCCCTCCAACATTTAATCTGTTTGGTGAGGTACTTGCCTATACATAAAGGTTTCTGTTTGTTAATTTATTGATAAGCAAGATAAGATCACACTTCTCTTCCCAGAGTCAACAAGTTATTGTAACCTATTTATGAAGACATGAAATGTCCTGTTTGTTTTAATGCATAAATGTGGTGTTTGCGCATAGCTGTACAAAGCTTGTCCAACTGACTATCAACCTCTTGATATTTAAGCACCAAAAAGGACAAATCAACAACAAAAAAGTTGTGTGTGGAATGGAGGCTAATTAATTTCAATGCAATTAAATGTCAGACCTCCCTTATAGGCTACAGTTAATTTGGTACACCTTAAATCTATATATATATAATCCGTTCATGAGGTGCATTTATATGAATGAAGAGATTAAATAGTAGAAAAAACTATAATTGTATAATAAATTGTACCATATTATATTTTGTTACTTTTTGTTTAGATATACCAAGTAAACTGTCAAGTCCACGTATGGGTAATTTATGAAGAAAGCATAATATTTAGACAAATTTACAAATCTAAAGATACATGCTAATAAAGCACGTCTCTTCTGCATCCTCCACTGCATCCTGGCTCTTGTTCAACGAATTCTTCGCCTCAGTTGGGCAGCCTCCTCTTCAGCTTCTTGATAAAGTAGGCCTATACAAACTGCAATGGCAATATGTTCCATTTCGATAAATAAGTAATAATTTAGGCTACTTATTTAACTTTTCTTTTGTCTCCAATTTTATCACCGCAACGTCCAACAACAACTCCAAAAGGGTTTCCCCGCCTTTTAAAATTTGAACGAACAAACGTCAGCGTGTTCTTCAATCCGCAGCGGCATTTCCTATTTGGCAGCTGCTTCTTTAATAAGGTCAGAAATGTTAAACAAATTACAAAAATATTCACGCAAATTAATAAACTTTTTTTCTAATTTTGCCATTTTGATGTGAAATATGCCTATTTAATGTAATTTATAATATAATTAACAAGCAAGAAATATTAGTATTAATATTAGGCCTATTAGTAGCCTAATAAATGTGTGCATATTGTAAATAAATGATTGCATTTGTAGCTCTCAAACTCAACTTTTTTCAACCTGTATTTGGCGTAAGATAAGTAATGAATCTGTGCATATTGTGAATTAATTAAATCAATTTAGTTACCTAGCTTTCCTGTTATAGCCTTAAGTAAATTAACATGTCTACAAAAATGATTCATAAAACATAAATATCAGGTAAACATATGTTTACTTGGAAACTGGAAAAATGGAAAAACTTTATCAGTCATATCTGCCCACTGACATGGTTTTCAAGCTATTGTTATAATTTTTGCTGTTCAGAACATCTTAAAATGCACATATGTAGTAGATCATGGAAATCAACATTTTCTCGAGGAGCCATGGCCCCAAAACCCCCTAACTACCTCACATTTGGGATCTCTGATTATAAACCTGCCTACATTGTATGATTAAGGGATGTACAATATGGTCATGCAGAATAAGGCATTAATATTTGCTTTATAAGTAGGTCTATAAGTAATAATAAACAGCCAATATCTTAATATGCATACTAATAAGCTATAGTTAATAGTGAGAATTGCACCCTAAACTCAACACGAGTAACAAGGATAATCTGCTATAGCCTATTTGCTTCTTTTTTATTAAATCTATTTATTAAATCAGAACCACAGCGCATCTGACTGGCATAAAGTTGGCTTTTTGTTCGAGATTCGCAAATTTAGGGACCATCTCTAAAGTTACATACAACATTGGTATACACGTTTCTAACTTCAATATCATTTGAAGAGAATGACTTACAGTCATAAAACCAGCTGTAAAGTGTTCATCTGCATTCTTGGTCCGCAGTTTGTGGAGTTGTTCTTCTGTTTTTCAGTCCTATGGTAGATGTGCTTGCAAGGAAAGGATAAGAAAAGGATAGTTTGAGGATGAAGATATACTTTAAACATCGTCTTAAAGAATACATTTTTCATTCGTTTTATACACGGACCCCATTCATAATGCATCAATTATATTAAACTTCTTACCCATGTACATCTATCATTTCAGCAACAAGTATGGTGAAGGGATAGTTCACCCAAAAATGAAAATTAGCCCATGATTTACTCACCCTCAAGTCATCCTGGATGACGAACACAATCAGAGTTATATTAAAAATGTCCTGGCTCTTCCAAGCTTTATAATAGCAGTGAATGTTTTGAAATCTATAAAAGTGCATCCATCCATCATAAAAGTGCATCTATCTATCATAAAAGTGCATCCATCCATCATAAAAGTGCATCTATCCATCATAAAAATGCATCCGTCCATCATAAAAATTTGCATCCATCCATCATAAAAATGCATCTATCCATCATAAAAGTGCATCCGTCCATCATCCGCTGTTTGTAGACTACAGCTCAGCATTCAACACCATTGTGCCCTCCATACTTGACATTAAACTCCGGGCTCTAGGCTTACACAGCTTGTTATGCAGCTGGATCCTGGACTTCCTGTCAAACAGACGCCAGGTGGTCAGAATGGGCAGTAACATCTCCTCACCACTGACTCTCAACACTGGAGCCCCTCAGGGCTGTGTTCTCAGCCCACTCCTGTACTCCCTGTACACACATGACTGTGTGGCAACCCACAGCTCCAACACCATCATCAAGTTTGCTGAAGATACGACGGTGGTAGGTCTCATCACTGACAATGATGAAACTGCCTACAGAGAGGAGGTGCACACTCTGACACGGTGGTGTCAGGAGCACAACCTCTCCCTCAACGTCAGCAAGACCAAGGAGCTGGTGGTCGACATCAGGAGGAATGAGAGAGAACACCGCCCCATCACCATCGATGGAGCACCGGTGGAGAGTCAGCAGCTTCAAGTTCCTTGGTGTCCACATCACAGAGGAACTCTCATGGTCCGTCCACTCCGAGGCCGTTGTGAAGAAGGCTCATCAGCGCCTTTTCTTTCTGCGACGGCTGAGGAGGTTTGGAATGAGCCGCCACATCCTCACACGCTTCTACACCAGCACTATAGAGAGCCTGCTGACTGGCTGCATCACCACCTGGTACGGCAACAGTACCGCCCGCAGCCGCAAAGCCCTGCAAAGGGTAGTGCGCACGGCCAGCTGTACATCGGAGGTGAGCTTCCCTCCCTCCAGGACATTTACGCCAGGCGGTGTGTGAAGAGAGCTCAGAGGATCATCAGAGACTCTAGCCACCCGAACCATGGGCTGCTCTCACTGCTGCCATCAGGCAGACGGTACCGCAGCATTAGAACACGCACCAGCCGACTCCAGAACAGCTTCTTCCCACAAGCAATCAGACTACTTAACTCCTGATCCATCAGGATCATAACACACACTGGACAGAATATCACTCAGCACAACCCACTGTAGATACACACACATTATATACACATTTATTTATCATTTATTATTTATCATATAGCACTTATTGTACATTGGATCTCTACTGTGAATAATAATGTATACTGTACATTGTATATTATTATTACTATAGCTTAATGTATACTGTTTAATGTATGTTTAGTGTATATTGTTTAAAGTATATGTATATTGTAAGTATGTGTATATTGGTTAAAGCTGTGAGAACTACACTCACATTGTGTAAATTATTTATTGTTTATTGTAGAGTTTACTGTGCTGTGAGTAATTGTGGGCGCATCAGATGTGTAATCTGATGCTGCTTTAAATGTTGTACATGTCATATCGTGACTACTATGTTGCTCGGAACTGCACCAAGAATTTCACCTGCTGTTGCACTTGTGTACATGGCTGTGTGACAATAAAGTGATTTGATTTGATTTGATAAAAGTGCATCTATCCATCTATCCATCATAAAATTGCATCTTACAAACATAAATCCTAATAGTAAAGATAAAGCTTCTAACAAGGTCTACGTGGATTCATTCTAATGGCTTGTTTTTGCTCTATGTCTCTGCTCCACCTTCTTTAGGGCTCGGGTTGAGCTGAACATCGGATACCTTCTGTTGCGGTGTGGGTCGGATGCTCCCCTGAGGCCCGAGCATTGCCAATGGCTGACGCCCTCGCATTTACGGCAGGCCGCTGCATGGAAAGTAAGACAGCCGCCCCGAAGCAGGTGACGTAAGTTGTACTCCCCTCGCTCCTTGCAAGAAAGTCTCGATGCCACGGCCCACGAGTGTGCCTTTGAGGATCTTCTCCACTGGTGTCGACATCAGCAGTAACCTCGTCAACTAGAGGCTCTTTATTTGGCCTCCTTGGGGATGAGTCCCCAGGTGTTAACTGGATTTCCAGGCCTTCGTCAGCAGCAGACAGCTGTCGTCAGCCCAGGCGCAGCAGCCAGCCTTTTTAAAGTCACGGCAGGGTCCATGGAATCTGCAGACCACCTATTTGGGGGTAGGCCCTGCCAGGCCTCCCTGAGGGGTAGGCTCCCGGTTTGGGTTACCTTGGCTCAGGTGGTAGGCCCCATTTGGCCTCCCTGAGGGCCTGCTATGGTTAGCAGGCGCTGTCTGGTCTCCCCCGAGGGGGTACTACTGGGCATTAGTCCCTCGACGGCTGGTACGAGCTGCTAGTAGGTGGTAGGCGCTACCAGGCCTCCCTAAGGGCCTGCTGTGGGGTAAGCAGGCTCACTTGACCTCCTCTGTGGGGGTGTTCCTGGGCTCCAGTCACTGGATGGCTAGCATGAGTGCTAGTAGGTAGTAGGCCTCACCCCCACTGCCAGTGGGCATGCACTCCCGTCGGCATGGCAGCGTGGGTATATCGTTCCCTGTAGCGTCGAGCTGATGCAGCGCGAGTTCCCTTTCGAAAGGGAACGTCTCAGGTTACGAATGTAACCATTGTTCCCTGAGAACAGGGAACGAGACGCTGCGTCACTTTGCCATGCCTCAGGGCTTGCCTGCCGAAACAGTCCCTTCAGACGATCGGATGCTGTCATGTTGGCAAGGCGCCCTTTTATACTTCCTGGTTGCACCTTGATGACATCAGAGGCTGTCGCCGGTCAATAGGATTGACGTTTTTTGATTGTGATTTCAGGCACCTGTCACGCCGGAGGCGTTCCCCGTAGCGTCGAGCTGATGCAGCGTCTCGTTCCCTGTTCTCAGGGAACAATGGTTACATTCGTAACCTGAGACGTTTTACACTTATTTCAGACACACCCATCCGGCAATTAAGCATAGTTATATATGCTTAATATTGCATAAATATTTTCATTTGAACTGTTCCTTTAAGAACAGTTTAAGAACATAAAGTTGTTAGCAAATTCTATTTACACAGGCAGATTGAAAACATACATTTTTATAGATTTGTATGTTTTTTTTTGTCCCTGTAATTTACATTATTTTCTTTTTTTTTTTGTCTTTCAGGAGCATTTACCAAAGGTTCAAACACGAGAGAAGCAAGTAATTATTAACACTTCACAACATTCATTAGCCCCTTGATTGTATTAAAAACAATATACCTGTACTTACAAATCTGTATATTGCCCAATACATATTTATAATACTGACAAAAACACACACATACACATATCACAATGTCTTATTGGACTAAAAGGAGAAAGACTTTAGCCAGTGTACAACAAATAGAAGAAGAGATTTTGGATGAATACAAAACACAAACTGAAAACACTGAGGAATCTAGTGCTAATGGTCACAAAAGTCAAGACTTTAAAATTAGTGAAATTAGTGATCACTCGTCTTCTTGGAATATTGTTTCCTCTCTTTCACCCTCACATGAGAACTCATGTGATCTGGAAAAAAACAGATTCCTTCTGTGATTCTGACAATCTCTCTGATCCTGGTAGTATCCAACCAACTGCAGAATCTGACAGCAGTACTAGCAACAATTCACTTAATCAGTTGCAAACTAAACTAAAAAAAATATGGGCAGCATCTTTTTTTCATCCCTCTGGTAGCTCTAACAGCACTGTTGGCAATCTTGAGATCAGAATTTCCTGATTTGCCCAAGGATGCAAGGACTCTTCTTGGTATACAGGCAAAGGTATCCATAGTAAACATTTGCAATGGAGAATATTATCATTTTGGCCTGGTAAACGGCTTGCAAAAAATGTTAAGTCGGATCTCCAATATTCCAAAAAATTTGAGAACTCTTGCTTTGCAGGTTAATATTGATGGCATTCCCCTTTTCAAAAGCTCCAGAACACAATTTTGGCCAATTCTAGCAACAGTTGACTGTGATAAAACACGATCTCCATTTATAATTGGTTTGTTCTGTGGCAATAGTAAACCGAGCTCAGTCTGGGAGTATTTGAGAGATTTCATTGCAGAATTAAAAGTGGTTTTGCATGAAGGCATTGTAAAAAATGGTACACATTTTAAAGTTGTTGTCTCCTCCTTTATTTGCGACGCCCCTGCACGAGCATTCATCAAAAATGTCAAGTCTCACAATGGCTATTTTGGTTGTGACAAATGTTCCCAGACTGGAGTATGGTCTAATAAAATGACATATCCTGTAATGGATGCTCCACTGCGTACTGACATGGATTATGAAATGATGACAAATGAAGAACACCATTTGAATAACAGTTTAAGCCCCTTGACCGGACTAGTAAAAATGGTAACCCAATTCCCGTTAGACTACATGCACAGCTGCTGTCTTGGAGTGACAAGGAGATTAATTCAAATGTGGATGAAAGGGAAACAGCTTAGAACAAGGTTGTCATCCCAACGTATAACAGAGATTTCTGACAGACTTGTTGCTCTCCGTTCTTTTATGCCTCAAGAGTTTGCCAGGAAGCCGCATTCTTTGACAGATGTGGATAGATGGAAGGCCACAGAGTTCCGCCAGTTCATGTTATATACTGGTCCTGTTGTTTTAAAAGGATGTGTTGAATGCGAAATTTATTACAATTTTCTTCTCTTTTCTGTTGGCATGTTTCTGCTGCTTAGTCCTGGCCTCTCTTGTCATTTGTAACGCATTACATCAGATTGTATGGAAAAGACGAAGTAGTTTTCAATATCCACCAGGTTATCCATTTTGCAGAGGAGTACAAAGCATTCGGCCCTCTTGATAATATATCGGCATTTCCATATGAGAATTACCTGGGTGGATTGAAACGATTGGTTAGAAAAGCAGATCGACCTTTACAGCAGGTTGTCAAAAGACTTTCAGAAATTCTTCCAAAAGAATCAAATAGAGAATCACTTCCCTCATCAAATTCTAAAGAGCAGAAAAAGGTACATTTCTCAGATTTTGTTTTATCACTTAACCAAGGAGACAACTGTATCAAAATCGACACTGACGTCGCCATAGTAAAGGACATAATCAAACAGAATGAAAGCCTTCATATAGTGTGTCAGAGGTTCCAAAAAACTGAATCGTTTTACACGTACCCATGCGACTCCTCTGCACTTGGATGTCATAAAGTCTCTGTCTTGCAAGAAAAGACTGAAATAGTATCTATGTCCAGTGTAAAACATAAGTATGTACTACTTCCTGAAAATGGGAATGGGTTTTTTGCAATACCCCTCCTCCATTGCAGATAATAGATTTAATCTAGGCTTTTTTTTTCTCCCCTTTTTCTTTTTTCCTTTTTTTTTTCATTGCATACAAATAAATACATTACATTACATACAAATAGATTCAGTCACGCCTGACTCCACTGTGGTTGGTTCGTATGGGTATGGGAGCTGAACACGCAGCAACCCAGAACTAAATCACAGCTGGGGTCAACATTTCTCCTGACAAACTTTTATCTTTCCCAGAAAATAATGGCTAACGGGAAGCAGTGTTATGCACTGATAGAATTTCCAGACAAAAGCATAGATGTCGTCCCAGAAAATTGGCATTTTGAGAAAAAGTGCTACTGGCCAAATTACAACCCAGCCAAATTAAAGACGGCAGTAAAAAAAAAGAGCCAGTACAAGATGGATGGAAACTCCTTGAGCCTATACGATTGCTCAAAAAGTGTGGTAAGAATGGGTTACAAATAATTACATTTTTATTATCTCAATGCACTGATTACAATACAATACAATATACACATATATAATTTATATATTATCTATATCTATATTATTAGAAACCCTAGAGAAAGCACAGAAGATGTTAAAAAAGTATGTGGACTGCGATATTCATACATCAGAAATAACTTCTGATGAAGAGGGCTGTGATCAGAGAATAAAAAGGAAGAAAAGGTTAACTTAATGATAATACATTTCCAATAATTTTATTTTAATTTTAAGTTTTGTCCTATCGAGAAATAACATGCATGTTTCACTTTACAGACCTAATCCACACTTCCTTAACTTCATAGGGAATGATTCTGACCAGGATGATATCGCACCAAAGAAATCACAGCTAGCAGCTGCCCCCATAATTGATTTTCAAGGTAATCACACAGTCTAACCAAACTTTTTTTTGGATACTTTTCAGAAACCGCTCTTCATGACATGATTCAAAAGTTTCATTCAAAAACTTTAAAAGTAAATTCAGCTGAATTTAAATTGAAATGCATTGAAAGGGTCATAAAACTTGAAAATTCAAACCTGGTTATCTGTATGATACTTACTAGAATAAAATTTTTTCATTATGATGATTAGTATTAATTTGTTAATAGTTATGTTTAATACAATCATTTATTAATGTTATTGTAATAATAGTAGAATTTCTGGTTCAGTCTCACATAAGACCTGCTCATTCTGATACATTTTGTTTTTAGATTTTAATGTTGTAGCAAATCAAACAAATACAGACTGCATTGGTAAGAATATTTTTTCCAATTATATAACAAGATTCCTATCAAATATTAGATATTATGAAAATGTTGCTTATTAGTACTCCCTTTTTTTATTACATGTTGGTCCAAAAACAAAAAAAAGGCTATATTTACACTATGTACCAAATGTAATGCTGAAAAGAATACTGTGTGAATCATTTATGTTAAATATGGTCTGAAAAACTACAGAGGTTTAGAAATTTGTGTTGAAACCCTGTAGTTATTTTTACTTCATATTTATTACTTCATATTTATTACAGAAAGTCACATGAACTTTGACTCCAGTCCAGCTGTCTCAAGCCTATCTTCACTTAGTATGTGTTTCACTGTTATTCTCAAAAACATGTTTTGCCTCTTTTACATTTTATAATCCCAAACCAATGTGTCCTTCCTTTTAATGTCTTTTGTTCATATTTATTTCAGGGAGACACATGAACTACCACACCTCCAGTTCAGACATCACTGCAGCTGGTATATATTTCCAGGATTTGACATTAACGCGTGTGAAAGAGAATTTTACTTGCCCAACCAGACAAGTATGCAACCCAGGCTCATTGCAAATACGTGACTCTGCCTACATTTTTGCAAACCCTCAAATATGTACCTGCAGGTACGTTTCCCTGCACTTTTCAGGTGAAACGTCCACTAAAGGCGCTAAGTGGTATCAGTTTTTCTCCTTTCCAGATGCGTGTTTATTAAAGGTTATAAAGGCTTTAATATCAGTAAATGATGTTCAGTCTTCTCAGTATATACGAAGTTTAATATCAATTAATTAATTCCGAGCTTTTGAGGTGCCAAGGATGCGTGTCTAAGGATAACGTGACCATACTGTCAGGGTGGATCGCACTTCAAGTTCACCGAGGTAAGTTACGTTGTTAATCGATACAGTTGGTTATTGCCTCGCAGACGGAACAACAAATTATAAAAATGTATGTGTATGTTTTAGTTTTCTGTGTTTATTGAAATAAAACAGAGGGGAATTGCGCGCAAATGACCTTGTTGATTACGTACTAAACCGCACAAAACGAGTTGGCAAACTATTCTTGAAAGGCCAGCAATTAATAATTGTATATGTGTCTCTGGTGTCTCACTAAGCATTAAAAAGTTAAATGTAAGCCGAATATAAGATATCAAAAGCATAAATAATTAACAATAGTTTTGTCAGAACGTTTAGTCAGGTGGTTAATATGTACACGGTGAAACGTATAGTAGTTTACCAGTGGACACCCTTAAGCCTAGTAACGTTAAATAAAATATTCTAAATTGACCCCATGATCTCAATTGATCTCTTTTGATCTCTTTGAGTACGCTTGCATCTCTGTAATTAGTCCAAATTTAGGAATGTATGCCATATTTGCTTACGATGCCTACCAAAAATTACTAGGCAGGCCTAGCGTTAGGCCTAATACAATAAATGAAATGTTTTTTTATTTCTTTTAAATGATTGACGACCATATATTAATTTGTTTAGTCATACTTGATTTTTGTTTATGATTATGATATAATTGTACATTTATTTGTAGTGTAGGCTATTGCAACTGTCCTGTATAGTCTCTTAAATTAAATGAAAAATGAAGGGAATATTTTATGTCATAGCGCATATTTTATCAATATTATTATTATTATTATTATTATTATTATTGTTGAAGGGGTTCTAAAATGCGCAATACGCAAAATATTCGTTTGACATCACAGTTCAGACTGAATGGGGCGGGGAAGCGTTTTGTCATTATTTTTTGTGTACTAACGTAACATTCACATTGAACGAATCTGCACGTTGTAAATTTTAATCCACATTTATTTTTACACCAAAAAATCGACCGTTTGCAACAAGATTTGGGTAGGTTCATGTTTAAGTCTTTGATATAATAGAATGTAATTGTGACATCAAATACATTAGAGATAACAGATTAAGTTCATTATCCATTTATGTACATGCTAGCAGACAGTTTTGGGTTAACACCACCTATCATATATCTTTATTTCATCAGTACATAAACAGTGTCAATCAAGTAAATATTTTTTATAGTATTTATTTATTTATATGTATTTATTTATTTTACAGACACTTCATACATTATTGCTAATATTGCTCTTTTTTCTGTCCAGGAATGCCCGGGAGCACGAAAAAGACGTGCCAGAGTTGCAAGGCCATTATCAATGTGGCCTTCAAAACATGTCCTGCATGTAAGACTTGCCAGCCCTACAAGGCAAAGCTGCAAAAAAGAGGGAAAGATTTCAATTAAAGAAATCTGATTGGGCTGCTTCAATACAAAAAAACTGCAACAGGACTGTTGTTATTAATAGCAGTTATTGTTTGGTAAGTGTTTTAACTGCATGTTTGTAATGATAAGTGACCACTTATTATTTAACTTATTAATATAATTAATAAAGCATATACAGCTCTGGAGAAAAATAAAAGACCACTTAACATTAGATCTTATTTTTTTCCAGAGCTGTACGTGAAATGTTACATGTCAGTAACATGTTAAATGTTATGTTAAATATTTTGTAATATTGAGAGTGGACCTTGCTCATGCAACATAAGGAGAGGGAATTTCTGTTTAAAAAATTTATGAAATCATTTAATTGCAAACAGTCTACAATAAATGTTTTGTTCTTCCCCTTTTTTCATGGTTCATGCCCTTTGTCTGTAGATTGAAGTATTCACTTCAAGCAAACTGATTTCTTACTGAATTTTGTGTATAAATTAGTTACATGCATTTTTTAAATATTATTTCAGCTTGACAAGTTGGCTGCCCTTGAACTCCATCCTATACTGCTTCTTGGAAAGATTACAGAGAACAGTATTGTGGCTGATGCCATTTTAGGTGGTGACCATGTTTTAGATGAGGCTCTCCTCTAGAGGTTGAAGACCGTTTATGAATCAGTATTAAAAAGTTTGTTTTCTTGAATGTTCTTGCTTTTTCTTGCATTACATTTAAAGGTGCCCTAGAATGATTTGAAACAAGAATGATTCTCTGGTATCTACATAGAGGGTATATGGCTTATTTAAGGTCAATAATTGTCCAGCTACGGTTTACAGGTCCATTTACAACTCTAGAAATCTTCCCCAGGATGAAATGGTCTATTTTTGCCTTATTTGGAAGGGTCATGAATATTAATGCAGAGTTCTGCTCTGATTGGCTGTTTCACTGCGGCTCAATGATAGCAGGCACAACTTTACTGACCGTCTTGACGATGGAGAGATTAGGCATTCAACCTTATATATATCAATCAGTATATAATCATACTTCAGTTGTCAAAAATATAAATAAATAAATATCAAATTACTATCGTTTCAACTTAAATGGTGGAGGTGGCGACGTTAGCTCGAGTGAGCTATGTGTAAGCAACTAAACTAACATAGTATGTTACGTATCTATGGTTGCATTTACTAATTTATGACAACACTGGCATGAAATAATATTAACCTTTGTCATTAGACATACTATTTAGTTATGTAAGCCACTTGGATTATCCTATTCTTACCGTATAGCATCTTGCGTTGGATATAGACAACAACGGGAATATTATCGTTAATGTTGTCTCTCTAAGAAACTTTCGATTTAATCAGAAATGGTTTAGACAGTCAAGAAGTGGATAAAATCACTTACTGCTTGCAGGAATATGGTTGGAATTGCCCCTTTCTTCAGTGTCAGACGCTGAGCAAAGCTTGCTTGATATTGTCCCGGGTTTGAAAAACTGTCCGTGGTGAAATGGGCTGAGCAAACTAACAACTTTGAATTAAATTGTTGCGGTATCCGATTATAAATAAACATCAACCATGCCTGTTGACATGTTTTATTTGTGGGAAGAGTATGAAACGTCTTCACATCCCCTGCCCAGCCTGGAACATAACATTTGTTTCCATGATCTGCCATGTTCGCTATCCTCGCGTCAGGCTTACTGCTGCAGAACTCCAGTTGATACGGCGGCTGCGCAGTTTCGCCAGATAGTGAACATGTGCTTGCTTATGCAAATGTTGGGGGGGCGTACATATTAATGATCCCATCGATTGCATCACTGCTGGTGTTATGTTGAGATTCGCCTATTTTTCCGTGGTGTTTTTCACAAACGAGATTTACATATGAAGGAGGAGGCAATGGTGTTTGAGACTCACTGTATGTGATTTACATGTACTATGGCAAGGTTAATAAAATTTTTCATTCTAGGGCACCTTTAAATATACTTAAAGATACTTCCAATCATTTATTGTACAGTGTGCGTTTATTTGTAAGTGTGCAGTGCACTAGGTTGGGTAATGTATCAGTTTTACAAAGGATCCAGTTATAATTTCTTAATCGAAACACTGATATAATACTCACTTAGGGTGTACTCACACTAGGCACGGTTGCCATGAACCGGGCCTGAGTACGATTGTCCCCCCTCCCCACTCCCCCTCTGGCCTGCACTCACATAGGGTTTCAGCATTTGTGCCGGAGCACGCTTACGTCATTATAGTGCGACGGTTTCGGGATAAACAGGAAGAGCGGCGCTCTCACTGAACACAATGGAGTCCATCGCTCTGTTTACTTTGTGGATAATTTTGAGTCGTTTGGTCCACGGTGGTCCACAGCCCTCTCACAGCCTGTTGTTAAACTGATCTATCGCCTTTGTGGCACGAACATTTTCACGTAATCGTGCTGCTCGTATGAGGAGGTTTGCAAGGTCACGCGTCCTGTTCCGTGCTCCAGCACAGTTAGCGCTCACACTGCATGCGAACCGCACCCGAGTCCAACTGAACCGTGCTCTGGCCCACCTCTTCCAAGCGGGCCAGGGCCGGCTAATCGAACCGCGCTTTGGTGGTCAAACACACTCGGGCACGGTTCAAACTGGCTAGTGTGAGTACACCCTGTGGGATAATTATGTTTTATGGGACAATTATGTGTTATCTAAAAAGGTTAACTATGTTTGGTATATTACAATATGTTTGGAATCTTTTAATATGCTTGTGTAACCACTTACAGCAGTCTAAAGCCAGCCACCATATGAATTAACTAGGAGGCATGCTCTGATAGCGAAAGTATTTGAAACCTTGAACTGGCAATGGGGGAGCGGCTGTGCTTGGTGTGTTTTTGTGTGCAGATGCCAAGTAGGGAAGGTCGAGGGGAGCGAAGGCAATTGGAAGGTGGTCATCGAACCAGGAGAAAGGCGTCACCAACACAAGAATAAAATTGCATACTGAGACTTGTGAGAGATTACGGACCTCCCGTATGTCAGTATTGATTTGCTGTTCTGTAATCCTGAGCTCAGAAGCTGATCTGATTTTGCTTTATTAAACTTTCAAGTTACTTTTATACTTTTACTGAATCTCTTGCGTCTACTTATTGACAAACCAAAGAACTGGGGAGGAAACGGCAATTTCCAACAATTTGGAGGGGGCACCCGGATTTGTCACGACGCTGAAGTCATCATTGGGGGGCGATCCGCTTTCAACCTCTCTGCAGAGCATCTAAAATAAGGTAAGCAGACACCTTTTTCATAAAAGAACTGCATAATTGGATATACCAAATTATCAGGTTGAGAGGGGATTGTGTACCAATGTTTATGGTCCTACAAAATCAGATCAGTTGTTAAGGTTAAATAACAAAATAAGTCGTAAAAGCCTGGCAAGGTTGGGAAAGAGTTGACCAGGCTTGGTTACAAATGTTATGAAAACTCTGTTTATCCTGTAAAAACCCGGCGTGGTGAAAGATAAAAGTTAAATAACAAAATAGGTCATAAAAAAAAAAGAACCTGGCAAGGTTGAGAAAGAGTTGACCAGGCTTGGTTACAATTGTTATGAAAACTCTGTTTATCCTGTGAAACCCGGCGTGGTGATAGATAAAAGTGTCTGAAGTCTAAAGATCTCAGTGTGTGTGATAACGTGTGTGTATAATTCCGCATTTGGGAAGTTCGAGTGCTGCGCACCTTCTCTGGACCGTCACTTAAGTGTGACCTGGTAGGAACGGACGCAGTATTCGGGCAGCTCAGAGAGGAAGAGAGATTGATGAGCCCTCTTGAAATGAGAGGGACAGAGTGAATGTAATAAAACCGAGTGATTGAGTGTGTGTGAAGAGATCATAAATAAATGGTATTAGAAGCATTGCTACCAAGACAGAAAACGCGTATCAAGAATGTACCAAAGTGTTGGGTGTGTAGATTGTTAGGACATAGACCGGACTGTGAAAAGTGTGATCCGTTAAAGGAGACACGACCAGTACTGACGAAATGACGACGTACAAAGCGACATGGGAGGCTGTGCGCGGTCAAATGTTGCATCAAACTGAACCAAAAGACTGGAAAAGAACTAAAAGTAAAATTTGAGAATGAGCAATTCATGTTTAATGTGTGTGTGGGTTTGACTGCACTTTATGTTTTGTATGGGTCTGTTCCTAGAACTGTTCTGTCCTGATTGGGTGTCATTAACCTCTGGAATGAGTGTTTGACCATTACAGATTGGTTAAGGTAAACGACAACCTTTAGAGAAACTGATAATTTTGAAGAAATCTGGTGAAAAGATGATCCAGAACACGGGACGAGCTTTAAATGGATTCTTATCCAGCTCTGTCTGTTATGACAACCTTTGTCATTTATGATGTTGATTTGAATTACTCTCTGGATTAGTTAAAGTGGAATTGTAAAGTTAAAGATTGCCGTCCATCATGGGTTAAAACCCTTGTCTAAATTCAACTGAGGGCTTAAATTTAAATAATGTCAATTGATTAAAAATGGTAAACATAAATATTATAGACTTGACGGCAGAGACAAAGTGACAAATTGGCTGAAGTCACTATCTAAATTATCCGGAGACTCCCTCAAAATTCTTAAAGGCCGGAGGGCGACCAAAGAGATAACTTGAAAAATTAAAATAAAGTAAAAATAAAACTTTTCCTTTTATATGATATTTTGATTTATATAGAACCACAATTAATGTTAAAGAAGCAAGTGACTTCAAGTCTTTCTGTGTGACTGGGATTGAGATAAGAGGAATATAATATTTTGGTTTCTGCTGAGCAGTAGAGATAAGAAACAATGATCATAGTGTGTGGCATCTGCAGACCATATTTTTGATAGAGGAATAATGAGAAATAGCCCAAAGAATAATGTTGTGAGAAATAGAATTTATGAACACTTGTAAAGTTAAATGGAGTTAATATAGATAAGGATGAACAAATCATTTTAAAACGGCTTTAAAGAAATTGATGATGACTTATAGTCCAAATTTAAAGTAATATGGGAGATTATGAAAATGTGTTCTTGGTAAAGTTATGACACTTTCGGGTGTAAGTGGCAAGATAAGGCTAGTGAGGATTTGATGAAGTATCACTGCCAAGTGATATGAATTAAGAAGTTTAAGATTTTGGTCATTTGGAGCTTACACCTGAGGAGTTTTAATGGACAAACACATTGAGAACAGAAATAAAAAATTAAAAGGGTACTTTAAAGAAAACCCTGAGGTAATGTTCCTGGGAAAAGTGATAGGAAGGGCTGGGACTGGTATGTCAAATGAAACAAAACAAGCCATTCTGTCTTATCCAAAACTAACTAAAGTCAAGGACATGTTGTCATTCTTAGGTTTGGTTGGATACAGTAGACAATATGTCCCAGATTACTCAGAACGGACAGGGATTTTGAGAGCATTAGCAAAAGAGGTGGGGCTAAAAAACAGCACAGGGAAGTTGAAATGGACAGAAGAAGCAGAAAACGTGTTCATCTCATCCCAAACCATCAACTACCATTCTACCTAGATGTGAGCACAACCGGTTCCACAGTTAGTGGGGTACTGTATCAAAAACAACACCAACAGAGAAGAGTGTTAAGCTATGTCAGTGCACAACTGGACAAAATAGAACAAAAACAACCCCCGTGCGCCAGATATGCAGCTGGGCTGTCTAAGATGATAGAAAAAACGGAACACATAGTCATGAAACACCCATTGCACATCCTCTCCACACATTCTGTAGTGTCGTTCATTCAGTCATCTGCATTCACTTTTTCAGCACAAAGACAGAGTAAGTTGATAAAAACACTCACCGCCCCACACATAGTACACAGCCACCAAGGAGTCAACATGGCCGATTTGGTGGTGGACCACCCTGACTCAGGTAGAGCAAATCGAAAAACAAGCCGATACAGTCAATGAGTCCAACCATACACCCCTACAGCAGCACATTACTGACATAGGGAAGGCGTTGGATACATTATATCCAATGCCCAGATGGACTTATCAAAGCATTAAGTTCAAGCTGCAAAACGGAGAGTCAGCCTCAGCATACCTACATAGGTGTGAGGCGGAGTGGGAGGGAAGAACAGGGGAAACTCCGGATGCTAAAGAAATATGCCAGGAGTTTTTTAGACAGGCAGTAATGAAGGGGGTTCCAGATGTTGCAGTCGCGGCAATGGAAAACAGTCCCGATATGGTAGGAGGGGATAATGCTACCTGGACGAGACATTTTGTGTACCATGTAGATAGAGCCATAGATAAACGAGGAAAGGAGGACACTGAGTTAGAGAAGCTTAAAACTCAGCTGTTAAAAATGCAGATAGAGGTGGAAAAAGACAAAAATAAGAAAAAACCGAAAGAGAATTCCCAGTTGCCAGTTTTTCCAGTGGCAGGGGTCCAGGAGAAGGCTCGATCACCTGCACACAATGTGCATCCTGTTACTGGGCCATACAGCCCACAAGGGTTCCCTGGGTATCCTGTCCCTGACCCAACTCCAGACTGGCCACCACCATATCAAAATTTGAGGAGGGAATTGCCCTCTAGTGAGCAGGGGTGTTTCATATGTGGAGCTTTGGATCATTGGAGGCGTGAATGCCCACAAAATGCCAGAAGGCCAAGGGGACCACCCCTTGCACAGGGACGGGCTCCTGTTAGAGGGGGACCTCAGAGGGGAAGAGGTAGGGGTACCCCAATGGAAAGAGGTTCATGGTATGGCAACCAACAGGTGCCCAGACAAAGCCCAGTCTGGGGCCCGTCAGACCATGCGACCTATTGACGAGACCCACAGAGAACCAGTGAGGTGGCGTTGGCTGAGCCCCTCCTAACAATACTGGTAGATGACCAGCCAGTTGAGGCCCTAGTGGACACTGGGGCCACCTTCTCCACTATACAGCTACAAAGAGTGGAGAAGGGCTCACTGTCCACACAAAGTGAGGAAGTGAGGGGGTTCTCTGGGGAAACTGAAAAATGGCCACTGACCAAACCACTACAAGTGAAGGTGTCAGGACAGAAACTACTCCATTCATTCTTATGCTCGGCTAACACGCCCTCTGCATTACTGGGGAGGGATCTTTTGATTAAATTAGGGGCTAAAATTCTCTGCAGTCCAAAGGGGATTACACTGATATTTCCAAATGGACTGACCACAAATTGTTCCTACGAAGCTCAGGACAGTCTGGGGAGGGGTCAGTACGTGATACAGGTCGAAAAAGGTTGTTGACAGAGTTTATTGGATGAGGTTAACTGAGTGTTCCAAATTGACAAAACTAATTTCTGAATGGGACGATTGGATAAAGTCTATGCACAATTTTGAAGTCCCTCCGGACCCCTGGCACTGTACCTTGTATTATGACACCGCAGACGATGAGCATTATGAGAGAGAGTACAACAATGAACTGAAAGGTAGACTGACACAAGTTAATTGTACAACTTTATTCATAGGAGAAGAAGGAGTAGCCGTAGCAGTTCAGTTAACAGAAGAACAGCAGGGGTATTTTGAAGAGGGAGAACCACATGAATGTGCACCAAGATCCCTGAAGGACGAGCAACTTAGGGAAGGGTTGAGTTCAGTACCACTGACGGATCCAGACATAATCCTCTACTGTGATGGTTGCTGCTTTAGGACAGATTTGGGAACTCTGTCAGCCAGCTACGCTATAGTCCAGCAAATAGGGTCAGACTATCAAACCATAGAAGCATGCTCCCTTAAAGAACGCCCTTCTGCTCAGCGAGCTGAATTATTAGCACTAATCAGCGCCTTGCACTTGGGCAAAAACAAGAGAGTAAACATATACTCAGATTCGGCATATGCAGTAGGAGCAGCTACCATAGAATTGCCCGGATGCACTTGGGTTGATGCACTTCCACTCGTGCTCATGTCAGTCAGATGTTCCATAAACAGAACCACTGGGTTCACCCCCTTCGAAATAATGTCAGGGAGACAATTTCCAGGCCCATGGGCAAAGTTTGATACTACGTGGGCCCTGGATGCTCCTGCTCGATATTATGACAAAGTAAGTGCAGTGGTTAACATGTTTTGTCCACAGAAAAGTTGGCCACAGGACAATACCCAGGAGATTGAACCTACTACAACCGAACTGTGGGTGAGGCTGAAACAAATTAAGAGAAAATGGTCGACTCCACGATGGAGTGATCCAATGAGAGTCACTGCTAGAACCTCACACTGTGTCCAACTGGCAGGTAAAGGAAAAACATGGTATCATTTGTCTGCTTGCATGTTCTGTCCCCCTCCTGGCAGGTCGATTGCAACAACCAGAATTGACCTTGTGGAAGGTCAAAGAGAGGGAGAGGAGGTGACGGAGGAAATCCAGGAGGAACAGAGAGACACACAGGACAGCCAAGCAGACACCCGAACAGAAACTGAAACATCGCACACTCAGCTCTACCAGAAAACGCTTGGAGGACACTCTGCCCTCCTATTTAGGAAAGGTGATCTGTTGAATACACCAGCAGATGTACCCATAGCTCATTGCATCAGCGCTGATTACGCCTTAGGAGCAGGAGTTGCAAAAACAGATTAGTGAAAAATTTGGTACTGAAGAATTAGACACGACCATAAGCCAGCCAGGACAGTGTGTCAGAACTCAACACGGTACTAAAGTAATATATCATCTAGTAACCAAGAGGTGGTGCAGGGACCTGCCCACTTACCAAGACTTAGAGAACAGCCTAGAACAACTAAAACACCAATGCACGAAGAATAACGAAAGAGTGATTGCAATTCCAAAAATTGGGTGTGGGCTGGACAAACTACAGTTTGAAAAGGTAGCAGAAATACTAGAGAGGGTGTTTCATGATAAAGAAGTACAGGTGGTGGTAATCTCAAAATGAGGAAAATACATGGGGTGGTGACATGTTGGACGGTGGGTGTGTTGATCTGTGTAGGAGTAATACTGTGGGGAATAGGGGAACAGCAAAATAGACATAAGAGAGGTAACAGTCTGGTAAAACAAGGAGGAAAAAATGGAGCAAAACTAACTCTAGAGAAGGTGAAGGGAAAGGACGGACTGTGGGAGTTTGACCTCTGCCAAGTGATAGATTGTGGCAAAGATCCGATGAGATGGAGGGGTTATGACATATACGGATGTTTATGGCCATCCACCTCTGCCACACCAGTACCATGGTGCCACACATGGCATGATGTAAATTGGATGACGAAACCAGGGTATACCAAGACAGTTCTCACTAACAGCCCTTTGACCAAACCAGATCACATACAGCATAGGCTGAAATTATTTCGAGGGTACCAGCGTAGTTGGGGAAATTGGAAAAACACGTTAAGGATCTCATTGAAACATGGAAATGATCAAAAAGAAACATACATAACTCTAGGTGTAGATGTCTCGGGAAGAGATCCCTTGGGAATGATAATGATAGAACTCCAGGAACCAGAACCCACCTCAGAACCAACAAGTAAAAACCTAACCAAAGGCCCTAGCAAAACAATTAAAAGCATTGATTATAGCAGATTAACACCATTAGATGTGCTGACCATGGAAACAGGATATTATGACAGCAATTTGTGGTTAGAATGGGTAAGTGAGGCAGCCAGAGCAGCAGGATTCGAAGGGTGTGTAGCGTGTGCAGCAGGAAGGCCTCAGTTGAACACTGAACCAGCCCCCTTGCATGCAACTGACTCGTGGGGGTATAATTGTATCTTAAATATGACAAAACAACGTTATCCCCCTAATTGTACTATCTTAAGCAATTTGTACCCCGCTGCTGATAACAGAATATCACTGGGGGTATCCCTAATAAGAAGAGAGGGAAATTACACTTGTTTTAATTTTTCCTCAACCACAAAGTCAAAAACATATGTAGGATCATTTGAGACAAAGTGGTGCGAACAAATAGTTCAAAATGGACACTCAAAGATAGGGACCTGGGCTAGGGAGGGATTGTACTACGCATGTGGAGAAAAAATTGTGCTGACTAGGATTGACAAAACCATGGAAGGTCTGTGTGCTATGGTAAGGGTGGCCGCACCTTTGATAATGATAGGGAATAGACCCATTGAAGGAAACCAGACCTCGAGGAAGAAGAGGGCGATCCCCAATAGTTTTGATCTGACCAAAGATAGCCCCACATACATAGACGCGATAGGAGTTCCCAGGGGAGTACCAAATGAATATAAACTCGCAGATCAGATAAAGGCAGGTTTAGAAAACATCCCCATAGTGTCCAGCATCTTCCCCGTCACCCCCAACAAAAATGTTGACAGAATTAACTACATTCACTATAATGTGCAGAAACTAACCAACTTAACTCGTGATGCAGTCGAAGGGCTCAAAGAACAACTGGCTGCTACTTCACTGATGGCAATCCAGAACAGGTTGGCCCTGGACATGTTGCTCACCGAGAAGGGGGGTGTGTGTTCAATGTTTCGAGATACATGTTGTACAATTATCCCAAACAACACTGCACCTGGATCTGTGATGGATCTGTGTCTAGGGCATTGGAGGGGTTAAGGGAGCTCTCTGAAGAAATGAAGGCAAGCTCAGGGACAGATAGTGCGATGACCAAATGGATGGAGGACATGTTTGGGACCTGGAAAGGTGTGATAATATCCATCTTTACGTCACTAGGTATTTTCCTGGGGATATTAGTTACCTGTGGATGTTGCTGTATACCATGCATGAGAAGTCTGGTCAATCGGCTGATAGTGACCGCCATAGAGAAAAAGGGAGCCCCACCTCCATACCAAATGCCCCTGCTAGCAGCTAGGGCGGATGAGGACGAAGATATACCAGAGATGTTAGATATGGAGTGATCTCGTTGAGATCAAGAGAGGGAATTGTGGGATAATTATGTTTTATGGGACAATTATGTGTTATCTAAAAAGGTTAACTATGTTTGGTATATTACAATATGTTTGGAATCTTTTAATATGCTTGTGTAACCACTTACAGCAGGCTAAAGCCAGCCACCATATGAATTAACTAGGAGGCATGCTCTGATAGTGAAAGTATTTGAAACCTTGAACTGGCAATGGGGGAGCGGCTGTGCTTGGTGTGTTTTTGTGTGCAGATGCCAAGTAGGGAAGGTCGAGGGGAGCGAAGGCAATTGGAAGGTGGTCATCGAACCAGGAGAAAGGCGTCACCAACACAAGAAAAAAATTGCATACTGAGACTTGTGAGAGATTACGGACCTCCCGTATGTCAGTATTGATTTGCTGTTCTGTAATCCTGAGCTCAGAAGCTGATCTGATTTTGCTTTATTAAACTTTCAAGTTACTTTTATACTTTTACTGAATCTCTTGCGTCTACTTATTGACAAACCAAAGAACTGGGGAGGAAACGGCAATTTCCAACAACCCTTATTCACTGTAAGAAAGATTTGTTCAGTAGATTCAGTGTAAGAAAGATTTGTTCAGTAGATTCAGTGTAAGAAAGATTCGTTCAGTAGATTCAGTGTAAGAAAGTTTTGTTCAGTAGATTCAGTGTAAGAAAGATTCAGTAGATTCAGTGTAAGAAAGATTCGTTCAGTAGATTCAGTGTAAGAAAGATTTGTTCAGTAGATTCAGTGTAAGAAAGATTTGTTCAGTAGATTCAGTGTAAGAAAGATTTGTTCAATAGATTCAGTGTAAGAAAGATTCGTTCAGTAGATTCAGTGTAAGAAAGATTTGTTCAGTAGATTCAGTGTAAGAAAGATTCGTTCAGTAGATTCAGTGTAAGAAAGATTTGTTCAGTAGATTCAGTTTAAGAAAGATTTGTTCATTAGATTCAGTGTAAGAAAGATTCATTCAGAAGATTCAGTGTAAGAAAGATTAGTTCAGTAGATTCAGTGTAAGAAAGATTTGTTCAGTAGATTCAGTGTAAGAAAGATTCGTTCAATAGATTCAGTGTAAGAAAGATTCGTTCAGTAGATTCAGTGTAAGAAAGATTTGTTCAGTAGATTCAGTGTAAGAAAGATTTGTTCAATAGATTCAGTGTAAGAAAGATTCGTTCAGTAGATTCAGTGTAAGAAAGATTTGTTCAGTAGATTCAGTGTAAGAAAGATTTGTTCAGTAGATTCAGTGTAAGAAAGTGTAAGACAACTTTATTTATATAGCGCTTTTAACAATGGAGATTGTTCCAAAGCAGCTTTACAGTGTTAAACAGCAAAATAATGCAGCCTAATTTTATTCAGCTGTATATCCATTTGATGTCATCAGTTCATTTCAATTTCCATACGGTGACAGTGTGGGCTTTAGATCAATAATTAGATCAGTAATTTAGTTTATATGGTTAAATTAGTTTATTAATTAGATTTATTTCGATGTTTAGTTGAAAAATATAGTGTCCCCAACTGAGCACGCCAAGCCAGAGGCAACAGTGGCAAGGAAACCAAAACCCCATTAGGTGACCTAATGGAGAAAAATAAACCTTGGGAGAAACCAGGCTCAGTCGGGGTGCCAGTTCTCCTCTGGCCAATTAACAAACAGCGTAGTATTATTTTTATTATTATTATTATTATTCTGGCTGCTTTACAGGTCAGAGGTCATAATAGGACCGGAGGCAACACGCTGGAGACGGGTTTATTGAGGATGTTGATTAAATAATTATTAAAGTGCAATATTCGAATGATCGGAGGCAACACGCTGGAGACGGGTTTATTGCGGATGACATATCGATTTAAGTATTATTTAATGGTAATATTCGAACAATCGGAGTCATCACACCGGTGACGGGTTTATTTAGATGCTGTGTCGATGAGGCAATTGCAGGGGGAGGCTAATTGACACTGCAGACACTTCGGGGTCCTGTGTTGGTCTTCTCTGGCGCAGGTCCACCATCTGATTTGGATACGGCCCGGATCTGGCTGACTGCAGTAAACCTCGGGATAAAACAGAGAGAATATCATTAGCGTAGATGCCATTCTTCTGATGATGTAACGAGTACATCAGGTGTTATGGGAAGTGTTCCCGGTTCCGGCTGACCTAGTTAATGCAGCCTAACAATCAATTAATTGAAAAAGTGTTTTATGTGTATGCCACAGTAAAGAGATGTGTTTTTAGTCTAGATTTAAACTGACAGAGTGTGTCTGCTTCCCGAACAATGCTAGGAAGACTGTTCCAGAGTTTAGGAGCTAAATAGGAAAAGGATCGACCGCCTACAGTTGATTTGGATATTCTCTGTATTAACAACTGGCCAGAATTTAGAGATCGCAGTAGACGTGATGGAGTATAATATGTTAAGAGCTCGCTCAAGTATTGGGGAGCTAAACCATTTAGTGCTTTGTAAGTAATAAGCAAGATTTTAAAATGTATGCGATGTTTAATAGGTAGCCAGTGCAATGTTGACAGAACTGGGCTAATATGGTCATACTTCCTGGTTCTAGTAAGAACTCGAGCTGCTGCGTTTTGGACCAGCTGGAGTTTATTTATTAAGCGAGCAGGGCAACCACCCAGTAGAGCATTACAATAATCTAGCCTTGAGGTCATGAACGCATGAACTAACTGTTCAGCATTTTGCATTGAGAGCATGTGCCGTAATTTAGATATATTTTTAAGATGGTAGAATGCAGTTTTACAGATGCTAGAAACGTGGCTTTCAAACGAAAGATTGGTATCAAAGAGCACACCCAGGTTCCTCACTGACGACAAAGACTTGACAGAGCAGCCATCAAGTGTTAGACAGTATTCTAGGTTACTACTTGTGGAGCTTTTTTGTCCAATAATTAAAAATTCATTTTTTTCTGAATTGAGTTGCAGGAAATTACCGGTCATCCAATGTTTTATGGCGGCTATGCATTCCGTTAATCTTGTGAATTGGTAAGTTTCTTCAGGGCGTGAAGAAATATAGAGCTGAGTATCGTCAGCATAACAATGAAAACTAATGCCATGCTTCCTAATAATATCTCCCAGTGGTAGCATGTACAGGGTGAAGAGTAGAGGTCCTAGCACTGAGCCTTGTGGTACTCCATACTGAACTTGCGATCAGTGTGACATCTCTTCATTTACTGCTACAAACTGATAACGGTCGCATAGGTATGATTTAAACCATGATAAAGCAATTCCACTAATACCTATTCAAAAAGAATGTTGGGGTCGATGGTATCAAATGCAGCGCTAAGATCGAGTAACACTAATCGAGAGATACAGCCACGATCGGATGATAAGAGTAAATCATTTGTAACTCTGATGAGAGCAGTCTCAGTACTATGATACGGTCTAAATCCTGACTGGAAATCCTCACAGATACCATTTCTTTCTAAAAAGGAACATAATTGTGAAGACACTGCCTTTTCAAGTATTTTTGACAGAAAGGGTAGATTTGAGATTGGTCTATAATTGACTAATTCTGTAGGATCAAGTTGCGTTTTTTTTAATAAGTGGTTTAATAATAGTTTTCTTCCAGCTGCGCTCCATTTTTCTGGCTGCTGTTTTAATGGCCCGGGTGTGCTCGTTGTACCATGGCGTTGGACTATTTTCTTTAATCTTCTTTAAGTGCAGAGGAGCAACTGTGTCTAAAGTACTGGAAAAGAGAGAGTCAATAGTTTCTGTTGCAACATCGAGTTCTTCTATGCTATCTGGGATGCTGAGGAGATGATACTGATGAGGAAGATTATTTAAAAAGCAATCTTTAGTAGCGGCAGTGATTGTCCTGCCATTTTTTAAACGAGGGGGGCGGCTTTGCAACTTTAGCTAAATTAAGTATACAAGATACTAAGTAATGATCTGAGATGTCATCGCTCTGCTGCAGAATTTCAACGGTATCAACAGGTCACACTCAAATGCTACCGGCTTGTGCTTTAGTCTGTGGAGGTGGGAAAAGCCTCCAAACAGTTCAAAACAAAGAGACTTCAGTGAACAAAAGATATGAGTCAGAGTAAGAATTTATTCACTTAAAAGAATCCTTCAACACATACAGTACATTGATTAATTAACCACAAACATGGAGCAGTCATGCTGGCCCTAACACACACACACACACACACACAGAGATGATAAACATATACATATATAACTGTAATGGATGCTGATGGTGATAAAGAAGCGTTTAGTGCATGTCTCATATAGAGCTCCTGCTGCTGTGATGGACTCGCTGCTGATATCAAGTGTTGTTTACATTTAAACCTCATCATTCTATGCCAGTCCAGCAGCTTCAGTTGAGATTTGAAATCATCACAACTGTCCCTGAAGCCTTGAAGCCTGATCACACGCGCTACGAACTCTTCACAACTCCACTCTTTGAGAAGTTTCATCAGTTTCTTCAGTCATCATCATGGAGCAGATCCTGAGAAGATCCAGGACTCGTCCCACACACCTGAGGGGATTCTGGGCGGAGGGCGTCTCTTCCAGTCAAGGGCCCTGTGAGCTTTCATGGCTGGCGGCTGTGAGCAGGTTGGATCACACTTACAGCTGCATCTCTGCCAAAGCTCAACGATCCAACAGACTGGAAGAGCAAGTGGACCAGCGCTACTTCGGTGGACGTGTGTCCGGCTGCCTCGGTCTCTTCAGTGGACGTGTGTCCGGCTGCCTCAGTCTCTTCAGTGGACGTGTGTCCGGCTGCCTCAGTCTCTTCAGTGGACGTGTGTCCGGCCGCCTCTGCCTCTTCAGTGGACGTGTGTCCAGCTCCTCTGTGTCAGCCGGAAGAGTCTGTCTCCATCCACGGCCACAGCATGCAGGGCTACCAGGACATTTACGGCTCTGTGGCCGAGCCCATGATCAAGACTCGCTGTGGTCGGCGCCGTCCCTACAGCCTTGAGCTGGGGCTGAAGATCAAGCAGCGCCTGTGGGAGACTCTCAAGCACCCTTCACTGCTGGAGACGGAGCAGCCTGATGGACGCGGCCTCATCACTGAGAGCTTCTCCACGTCCAGCAGAAGAAGAAGCTCCGCTCCTCGTGTCCATGTGGACATCAGTGAAGAGCCGGTGCCAGAGGAACCGGCGAGGAAGAAGCCCAGACACTGAGACATCACAGCGGGGCTGCGTATGAACACACTGTATATAGTTATAGAGCATGTTTATACTTTCATGAGTAACTCTCAGTTTTTATAGTCCATTGTTAGCACATGCTGTGTGTTTGCTAGGATGTTTTGGTGTCATTGCACTGATATGCGGTTCCTCTGTCGTTTTAAACAGGTTTTAGTGCTTTGCTCTGTGGTTGCCGGGATGTTTCTGGTGGTTTTGTTGTTGACGTGCGTTTGTCAAGGTTTTCTGAGCGGTTGTTGTTGTGTTGCTGTGCGGTTGCTGGACTCTTCTGAGTGTCTCTCCTGCGTTGCTTCATGGTTGTTAGGATGTTTTGTTGGTTGGCTGACATGCGGTGGCTGATAAAGGGTTGAGTTAGGGTAGGTTAGGGTCCCTCACACGGTTTGCAGCTTGACGTGCTGTGAGGGCTTGTGTGCATCAGTGATGCTGAGAGCTACGCCACTGCTACTGCACAACTCCTGCTAGGGTCACCCATAGTGGACAGGTCTCAGCTGAGATGCCAGACCAAGACAAACCACCTGACTCTGGACAGATTGGCCTGATGTTCCTGGCAGAAGATCACAGTCTCGTGAACAACAACGGCAACATCATCTCAATCACCTGAATGGAGGAAACTTGTAGTAGTCATGTGACAGAAGAGGACAAACAAGGTGAGTAGCAAACGCAGTTCTTCATTTGCAGGTTCTGGAGAACAGCAGGAGAAGGGGTCAGTGGTGAGTATATCAGCGGTCAGGGAGTAATGACTTATCTGGAGGTCAACAGAGCTCTCTATGTTGCAGACGGGGTTGGAGAACAGCACTGGAGGACTGGACCATAGAGGGAAGCAGCAAAAGACAGAAGACCAATGAAGGAGAGCTCAGGTAAGGAGAGCAGGTTGTCTGGATGGGTAAGTTGTCAGTCATGTGTTGGGTAACAACTATGAGACCAAACAACTGTAGTGATGATGGTGACTGCAGATATAGGGTGAGATAACACGGGTAATGCTGGCAGGTGTGGCTGATGGTGGGCATGCAGGGCAGGCGGTGAGCAGGGAGGATTCTGGGAAGTGTAGAGCTGAGGAGACAAGCATGGTGAATGGAGCAGGTGACAATAATACAATACATATAATATAATACAATAAAATATAACATAATTAATATAATGCACTGTAATTTAATATATAGATGATGAATCAATATAATATAATGAATATAATACAATAACATATAACAATAATATATTATAATTTAGTGCTCCAGATGTGCTCCAACAGTAGCCACTTTCAAATCCAGACTCAAAACACATCTGTTCAGCTGTGCTTTTACTGAATGAGCTGTGCTACTGTATGTCCGACTGATTGCACCTTATCCTATGCTTTTACTGTGTTAATTTTACTTTTTATTCTATGAATATTTTAACTTTATTTCTGTTTTAATTATACTTTTTATTCACTTATTTTTTATTTTGTTTAAGGCTGACTGGGTGGAAGAGGTTGAGAGACGGGGGAGCGCTAAATCGAAATCCCTCCGGTGTGAGGATGATCCGTTTAGATCCGCTCTGACGGATATAGATCTGTATAGCCTTGGTAGTACGAGGAAGGACCGTGTAGATCCGCTCTGACGGTCGAACAAAGTAGAGATAGCCCCGGTGTTCCTGTCCGGGAAGATTTGTCTGTAAGGGTAATGTTTAAATGCACAGTTACCTGACAAATATTTTTTGAGTACTCGCTCCGGTGCGAGGAAGACCCGTTTAGATCTGCTCTGACGGGTAAAACATCTAGAGAACGCCCTCAAGTTAGGCCAAGAAGATTTGTCTGTAAGGGTACTGTCTAAACGCACAGTTACCTGACAAATATTTTTAAAGTAAACCTGACTCTCCATTTTCTTCCACCCCAGATAGGGGATTTCATCTTTATTTTATATTTTCTTTTAATTCCCACTATAACTGTTATACTATGTATATTTTTATTGTATTCACTTATGAATATTTTAACTTCATTTCTGTGTAAAGCACTTTGAATTGCCCCTGTGTATGAAATGTGCTATACAAATAAACTTGCCTTGCCTTGCCTAGTAATATAATATACAATATTATTATTTATAATATATTTACATTTAGTCATTTAGCAGACGCTTTTATCCAAAGCGACTTACAAATGAGAGCAATAGAAGCAGCTAGAACAGTCAAGGGCAACAGCATGTAACAGCACGTAAGTGCTGTAACAAGTCTCAGTTAATCTAGCACAGAACACACAGGACAGAAGGTGTTTTTTTTTTTGTTTTTTGTTTTTTGACAGACAGACAGACAGAAAATGAATAGAATGTTAAGTGCTATTCTTGATTGGTCAGGTGCTGCTGGAAGAGATGTATCTTTAGCTGTTTTTTGAAAATGGCTACAGACTCGGCTGCTCGAATTGAGATAGGCAGGTCATTCCACAGGGTGGGTGCGGTCCAGGAAAAGGTCTATGAGAGTTATTTTATGCCTCTTTGGGATGGCACCACAAGGCGTCGTTCACTGGCAGAACGTAAGCTCCTGGAGGGTGTAAGTCTGCACAAGCGAGTTTAGGTATCTTGGTGCAATATACAATAATATATATTGTTTATTATATTCAACAAATACTATTCATAACAGTAAACACTGTCACAGTAATCTGACCTTCATAACCCAGAGATTAATAAAAACAGAAGCTCTGTAATGTGTTTATTTGTGCTTCAATAATCTAAATCTGCATGCTAAACATAAAAACTAGAGCTGTGAGATTATTAAAATATTTAATTATGCAAAATCACACATGTAGAAAGTGCTGAAATTAATCTTTATTTACTGTCCAGGGCACTTTTTTTCTTTTTAAGAAACCAAAATATGTAACAAAGTTTTATTAACATTTTTCAAACAAAGCCTTCCTAAAATAAAAATACCAAAAAACTAAAATTATCAAATGCTTTAGTTTAATTTTTTTCAATATAAAAAACAATCAAATCTCAAAACCTATGTGTTTGCAAAAGTGTGAAAATAATAAAATATACATTTTATTCAAGCCATCATTTGTATGAGTTTCATTTCTTATGTCTGATTATGTTTTAATATATATTTATGCATCAAGACAAAAGGCAATATTTTATTCTGATTGGAGATCAGTTTGGAACATCATATGGACCTGCAGCCCATTTCTACGGGTTATGAACAGGTTCAGTCCAAGAGTTTAGAAGAGGAAACATCTAGAACAGCATCACTGACCTGTCATTACTGATGTCAGCGGCTGCTACAGAAGAAAACAGCCAATAGATGGACAGAGAAAGACCCTTTACACATCAGCTGACTCACCAGTAAAATACTAATTATTTACTTTTCCAAAAATGAATGTGATTTTTCTTCTTCTTCTCCTGTTAGAGACTGGCTGAATTATGAATATGGTGATAATGCGGTGTATTCACAATACTGATGTAAATGATAATTATTGATATAGATTGAGTGAGTCCCAGCTCATTCTCACCAGCACGTGTTTTTGCTCAAGCTCATGTTTCTCTTCATTTTCTTTGCAGTTGTAATATTACATTTACATTATGCTGCTGTTCCCCTGAATATACATGTGTGGAAGCATTATAGTGCTGTCAATCAATTAAACATAATGTATTGTATTTATATTATTATTGTTTTGGTTGTTTGACCCATAATATCCTGTATTTTAATAAATAAGGTTTTACCTTAAAAATTTGACCTTTTTCTTGATGAAGACACGAGAATGTTTTGATTCCAATTTTCATATCACAAAAAAACTACTAGCCTAACTAATATAAAGTTAAATGCACGAAGGCAAGGCAATGGTGGTGGACAAAATATGAAATGGGAGGAAAATATATGGCAATGCTTTTGCGTTCTCTCACTCGTAAATAACTTAAAATACTCAAGAATACTCAAGATGGCGCCGAGGATGGTTGCTACGTTGCGAGCTCCGCTGAAACATTGTAGTTTTTTGTTTGTTCTGTTTACAGTTTTTGTGTTTTTTGTCTTGGATGTTGTCTGCCTTACTACGTACGACAGACAGACACTTTTGGACATTGGTTCGGCAATCGCACACCGAAAACCGGACTTTAAATTCATCAACGACGACACGCTGTTTACAAACACGGCAGCGGAACCTTTTGTATGGGCGGCCCGACCGCGCAAACGCAGCCGGAGACGGGGAAGCAGAGCCGGCGTGCTCATCAGAGTAAGACGCCGCGCAAACCGACCCCCGCTTCCCAGTATTTTACTGGCTAATGTTCAGTCTCTGGACAATAAACTCTGCGAGCTGAGAGCGCGGATCTCTTTCCAACGAGAGACGAGGGACTGCTGCATTATCTGCCTCACAGAAACTTGGATGTCTGCTGAGATTCCAGATTCGGCCATCGAAACCACGGGGTTCTCCGTGCACCGAATGGACAGAGAAAAAGATCTCTCCGGGAAAAGCAAAGGCGGGGGTGTATGTTTTATGATCAACAGATCCTGGTGTGATCAGAGGAACGTACATTCTATCAAGTCTTTCTGTTCTCCTGATCTGGAACTTCTCATGGTTCTGTGCCGACCGTTCTGGCTACCGAGGGAATTCACAGCGGTCATCATCACAGCTGTGTATATTCCCCCACAAGCCGACACAGACCGGGCACTAAAGGAACTGTATAGGACAGTGAGTGAGCAGGAAACCGCGCATCCTGAGGCTGCGTTTATTGTTACTGGGGACTTTAACAAAGCCAACTTCAAGCGCATCGCACCCAAATACCACCAACATGTTAACTTCAACACGCGAGGGAACCGCGTCTTAGATCACTGCTACTCCCCCTTCAAGGATGGTTACAAGTCCCTCCCACGCCCACCATTCGGCAAATCAGATCACACTTCCATTCTTCTCTTGCCCGCTTATAGGCAGAGACTGAAACAGGAAGCACCCGCCCTCAGAACCATCCAGTGCTGGTCGGACCAATCAGACTCTATGCTACAGGACTGTTTTGATGACGCGGACTGGGAGATGTTCCGTTCGGCCTCTGATGACGACATCGAGGTCTACACTGATAGCGTAACGTGTTTCATCAGGAAGTGCGTAGAAGACGTTGTTCCGACCAAAACAATTCGGCTGTACCCAAACCAGAAGCCGTGGCTAAATGGGGATGTTCGCGCGGACCTTCACTTTCAACTCCGGTAATGCGGAGGAGCATAAACAAGCAAGTTATGCCCTCCGGAAAACCATCAGAGCAGCAAAACGCCAGTACAGGGACAAGATTGAAGGACAGTTCAACACCACCGACTCCAGAAGCATGTGGCGGGGAATTAACACCATCACGGACTATAAAGGAAACACAAACTCCACCGTGAACACCGCTGCCTCTCTCCCGGACGAGCTCAACACCTTCTATGCTCGCTTTGAGGGAACTAACACCGCCCTCGCGGAGAGAGAGCTCGCGGCTGAAGATGCAGAGGTTAGTTCACTCTCCGTATCTTTAGCGGATGTAACCCGATCCTTCCGGCGGGTGAACGTCCGTAAAGCAGCGGGTCCAGACGGCATTCCCGGCCGCGTGATCAGAGCGTGCGCGCACCAACCGGCTGGAGTCTTCACGGACATTTTTAACCTGTCCCTCTCCCTGTCTGTGGTCCCCACATGCTTCAAAACGTCCACCATTGTTCCTGTACCTAAGCAGTCAAAAACCACCTGCTTAAACGACTGGCGTCCTGTTGCTCTGACCCCCATCATCAGTAAATGCTTTGAGAGACTAGTCAGAAACCACATCTGCTCTGTTCTCCCCCCCTTACTGGACCCACTGCAGTTTGCATACCGCACAAACCGCTCCACTGATGATGCCATTTCATCAACAATTCACACTGCTCTCTCCCACCTGGAAAAGAGGAACACATATGTGAGAATGCTGTTTGTGGACTACAGCTCAGCATTCAACACCATTGTGCCCTCCATACTTGACATTAAACTCCAGGCTCTAGGCTTAAACAGCTTGTTATGCAGCTGGATCCTGGACTTCCTGTCAAACAGACGCCAGGTGGTCAGAATGGGCAGTAACATCTCATCATCACTGACTCTCAACACTGGAGCCCCTCAGGGCTGTGTTCTCAGCCCACTCCTGTACTCCTTGTACACACATGACTGTGTGGAAATCCACAGCTCCAACACCATCATCAAGTTTGCTGACGATACGACAGTGGTAGGTCTTATCACCGACAATGATGAAACTGCCTACAGAGAGGAGGTGCACACTCTGACACGGTGGTGTCAGGAGCACAACCTCTCCCTCAACGTCAGCAAGACCAAGGAGCTGGTGGTCGACTTCAGGAGGAATGAGAGAGAACACCGCCCCATCACCATCGATGGAGCACCGGTGGAGAGAGTCAGCAGCTTCAAGTTCCTCGGTGTCCACATCACAGAGGAACTCTCATGGTCCGTCCACACTGAGGCCGTTGTGAAGAAGGCTCATCAGCGCCTTTTCTTCATGCGATGGCTGAGGAGGTTTGGAATGAACCGCCACATCCTCACACGCTTCTACACCTGCACCATAGAGAGCCTGCTGACTGGCTGCATCACCACCTGGTACGGCAACAGTACCGCCCGCAGCCGCAAAGCACTGCAAAGGGTAGTGCGCACGGCCAGCTGCATCATCGGAGGTGAGCTTCCCTCCCTCCAGGACATTTACGCCAGGCGGTGTGTGAAGAGAGCTCCGAGGATCATCAGAGACTCTAGCCACCCGAACCATGGGCTGCTCTCACTGCTGCCATCAGGCAGACGGTACCGCAACATCAGAACACGCACCAGCCGACTCCAGAACAGCTTCTTCCCACAAGCAATCAGACTACTTAACTCCTGATCCATCAGTATCATAACACACACTGGACAGAATATCACTCAGCACAACCCACTGTAGATACACACACATTATATACACATTTATTTATCATACAGCATCTATTGCACTTTGGATTTCAATTTGTGAACATATTGTATACTGTACATTGTATATTATTACTATAGCTTAATGTATACTGTTATTGTTTAATGTATGTTTAGTGTATATTGTTTAAAGTATATGTATATTGTAAGTATGTGTATATTGTTTAAAGCTGTGAGAACTACACTCACATTGTGTAAATTATTTATTGTTTATTGTAGAGTTTACTGTGCTGTGAGTAATTGTGTGCGCATCAGATGTGTAATCTGTTGTTGCTTAAATGTTGTACATGTCATGTCATGACTGCTATGTTGCTCGGAACTGCACCTAAGAATTTCACCTACTGTTGCACTTGTGCATATGGTAGAGTGACAATAAAGTGATTTGATTTGATAAAAGGTTTGTGAGCGAACACAGAGTTTCTTGAGGGAACACAAGCGCACAGACAGAACACAGTCGAGAGGAAGACAATAGTATTCAGAACAAAAACATTCATTCAGCTGAAATATCTGCTGTTGGATGCACTGTAACGTAATATTATGATATTTGTTCATAAGCAGATTGTGGAGACATTTTAATTGTCCACGATTAAAAATTGTAATATCGTACACCCCTATTTTAAGTCGCTTTTACAGAAATGTATGCATACAAACAGCATTTGTAATTTAAAAAATTATGTACAACAATAAGTAAAATAAATGAATGTCTATTTTATTGAATCAGTATTAATATTAATCAATATTAATGTTTATACAGTGAAGTTTGCCAAATCTAAATGCATATAGTGATAAATGAATAAAAGTAATTATCTGAAGAAAAAAAAAATTGCAGTGACAGTTTGCACTGTGATTTTTATATATACTGTATTTACAACTTTATGGACATTTATTTTGTTTGTGGATGTTGACATCAAGATGTGTGAAAATTGTAAACTATGTGAGCTGAAATTAATTATTATAACCTATTGTTGTGAGTCATGTTAAGACAAGGAGAAGATATATTTTAGGTAGTTTAATAATTTATAATTTATTAAATTTAAGATTGATTTGTATTGAACATTTAGTGGATTAAATATGTCTACATTAGATTCAGAGAGATTTGGAAAAAATTTAATGGTTTTGTCATTTTCTTTCTTTCTTTCTTTAATAGGTTTGTGCTGTTGTCGGCCGTGTCATACACACACGAGCTGCCTTACAGAAACGGTAGAATATCAAAGGTCATCAATGGAGACACAATCGTGTCATATTGAAGATTGCACTGGGAATATTAAAGTACAACTATGGGACAAGTTATTTGGGAAGGTTCTGTTTGGGAAGACATACAAGATTTCCAACATAAGCACAAGAATGTTTGCTGGAAAATTATATTTGACAACGAGTCTTGCTGAAATTGAAGTGGTGACACCTTGCCTGGGTTGAAGGCAAATATTGACTTCCCGATTGATGAGGGAGAAGTCAAGATTATTGAAGGCAGGATCGCCTCTGTTGAGGTGGCAGTGTCACGACGCTGTTGAAGATGCCAGGCTGGGCAGGAGGTGTATGATGGGAAGGCTCACTTCCATTGGTGTCTGTTTATAAGTTATACAATGTATCCTATTATAAATAATTGACATTATTGCTGAAAGATTACAATAAAACATTGTTGTAGTACTATTTTGTTATAAAATAAATTATTACATTTGAAACAATAATAGTAATAATAATGTTATATAAGTTGTATAAAATAATTTCACACAATAAGTTGTTAACATGCAAGGAATTATAAATACCAAAAAGGTTTAGGACAAAATATTTGAAGATAATGTGTACCAGTAATTGATGAAATTGTTATGATTCATGTAAAGTTAAAAAGTGAGTCAGTGTTTGTACTGTATAATATTTGATATATTTATGCAGGGCGCTGATACTTTTAACTGTCGGTATTTATATGTATTTATATATTATATAAATAATTTATTCCCCTAAACAATGCCGTTTTAACTTTTAGACAAAGTCTCTCAGTCTTTACTAGTTTCCTAATATTTTCAACACATCCTTGAACAACATGTATTTAAGTATGTATTTCACTAATACATTCAACTCTGAATTTCTGTCATCTCTTGTATTATTTGTATTTGTGCACTTCTGTGAATGTAGACTGTAGCCTGTGAACGGGACTTTTATTTTGGTGTGATGGTGTGACGTCATAAGGCCGCGCCGCTCCTGCATGTGTTGTGATTCGGCTGAAGAAAGGTTTGTGTTTTAAGCGTTTAAAGTGTTTAAAACTTTAGAAACCATCTTCAAAGTTTTACAGGCAACGCAGATTGAAAGATTTATTATTAAATGTAACACTGCATTGCTTTATCTAACACTTATAAACGTTGTGTGAGTAAAGTAACAGAATAAACTCATGAGTAACAGAAGCAGCGACTCATTTCGATCTCTATCAGTTCATCATATAAACATGAGATGAGAGAAATTAAATAAATACATATATATATATATATTTCTACAATCATTAAATAATAAATATATAGTGTCTGTGTAATTTGTTTTCTTTTATTAGTTTGTAGTGCTAGTTTTGAGTGTTACTGAGACTGTTGATACTGAACTAGAGCTGATTGAGACACTCAGAGATTTAATGTGGATTTATTTTTCTTTCTGTTATTTATTCTCGTCTTAAACAGGACAAACACACA
This sequence comes from Romanogobio albipinnatus, assembly GCA_023566225.1. Classification (NCBI taxonomy): domain Eukaryota; kingdom Metazoa; phylum Chordata; class Actinopteri; order Cypriniformes; family Gobionidae; genus Romanogobio; species Romanogobio albipinnatus. The sequence goes on along the minus strand of CM042240.1, from coordinate 62,726,049 downwards.
GAAAACTCCTGGAGAAGTGACTGAGATCATTAATAAAGATGGAGTTTATTAAAGAGGAGAATGAAGACCTGAGGATTGAAAATGTATTCAGTTTGAAACATGAAGAAACTGAGGAACAAACAGAGAAAGAGGAGAGTGAAGACATGAAGATTGAAGAAACATTGAGAGTGAAACATGAAGAAACTGAGGAACAAACAGAGAAAGAGGAGAGAGAAGACGTGACGATTGAAGAAACATTGAGAGTGAAACATGAAGAAACTGAGGAACACACAGAGAAAGAGGAGAGAGAAGAGATGAAGATTGAAGAAACATTGAGAGTGAAACATGAAGAAACTGAGGAACACACAGGTTGGTTTCATTCTCAAAGCTGAACTCACTCATTTGATATTTTCAAGTCTACACGCTCACAGATCCTCTCATAACAAGCAAAGCTTATACTCAATGTAAATAATTTTTTGTGCTGTTAGATTCATTGGTTTATAGAGGGATTTTCTGTCGATCACTATAACGGCTGCACTGCTTGCTTTCTGTAGTCTAAACTACATTCACGTCATTAAGAGGACCAACATCCACATATACCGCAAAGTTTCAGGAATGACGAGCGCTTTTAATTGACTGAATTCGCTATCCTGTTCCGCGAGTCGCTCCTGAAATGGCCTAGACCAGGTAAACCCAGCCCAAACTGCAGGCGATTTGATTTCGCCTGTACCTCAGGCTGGAAACCTGTACATATTTCTATTCTGCTTCTGTTACAAATTTGCGGGGGCCAATCAGAAACCGGCTTATTCACCTGGCGCGCTATTGGCGGGTTTAACACAATGACGGATAGTTCGGTGCACGCGTGTAACCGAGTGCAATCTTTAACAGTTCACAGTCGTCTTGTTTCAAGCACGGAACACACTTCAATCCGAGTTCCCACACGAGCATATCAAGTATTCAGTCCATGTTATCACGAGATTCAAACGATAAATGCCGTTTTGATGCTCTGTGTGGCGTCACTGATCACTGATCAAGCGGCCGCACACGTGCGTGAATGCAATCATCTGTGAACGAGATCGATCTTCTCTTCCTAAAGAATAAACATGAATGACCACCTGAAGGTATGCTGAGCAGGGACGTCACTAGGATCGGAAGACAGGGGGGGCTTAGCCCCCAGGGTATTTGTAACTTGCGTTTGCAAAATCTTTGCACTCACATCTAGAGCTACACTTATGTCAGCAACCAGTCAAGAAACCAAGATGTTAAAGGGATAGAAACTTCTGTCATCATTTATTCACCCTCAAGTTGTTCCAAACCTGTATGAGTTTCTTTGTTCTGCTGAACACAAAAGAAGATATTTTCAAGAACGTTTGTAACCAAGCAGAGAAAGCAACCATTGACTACCATAGTATTCTTTTTCCCTACTATGGTAGTCAATGGTTGCTCTATCTGCTTGTTTACAAACATTATTCAAAATATCTTCTTTTGTGTTCAGCAGAACAAAGAAACTCATACAGGTTTGGAACAACTTGAGGGTGAGTAAATGTGACTAAAAATCATTTTTTGGTGAACTATCCCTTTAACAACGTGACACGTTCGGTAACGGTGAGCCGCATTCACAGACACAATGGTAGCGTTCAGCAAACAACATAAACAAGCAGTGGCATTTTTCATTCACCTGACTCTTTTCGACATGTTCCCTGTTGTGATTTGATGTTGTCGCACGAAATGCGTCATCGGGTTCTGCGCTCCTATTGGTTCTTGATTTGACGGTCGTCCTAGGAGAAGACACACTGCAGGATTGCGCCTCAAATCTTCTGACACTGCCAGAATTTTGTCCGAGGTAAAATTTGATCACCGCGGTCATTAATCGGTTGTTGGTGCACATGTTAAACTAAGGATAATACTAAGGAAATACTTCAGATTTTAGCCGAGGATCAGAGAAATCTTTTAGGATTTCAAAATTTGTCTCAGACGACCAAATCGTGGCCAAAATCGCATAGTGTGCACCCGGCTTTAGAAGTTAATGCAAAAACTGCTTAATGTGAAGTTGACATGTTTGCTCTGTTGTTAACCTTTAATATTAATGTGCAAGTAAGGGGTCCCTATATAATTTACAGAAATATCTTCACTAAACTTTTAGATATAATTTAATTCATTCATTTTTTTTCTTCTTCTTCAGTAAACCACTGTTAAATATAAAAAAATAAATAAAAAGCAATTTTGTAAAACTGCTGTACCGAACTCGTACCGAACCGTGATTTCAAAACCAAGATGCGTACCATCAGTTATCTTACGAGAGGTTCTCTCGTATTGCGTAAGTTACTTACGCTACGGGAAAGTATTCTTTCTTCGAGATTCTGAAAAACCACAAAATTATCCTTAATTTTTGTAACATTGTCAACGCAGTGCGGCAGCCTGGCAGACCATAGCAAGCTATTCCAGCGTGTCTATTGGCTGCACTGCTGGCAACTGCAGCAGCCTATCGGCGAGCCCGCGTGACGTGGCAACCAATGCGGGCGCTTCGCGCCCCTCACGCCTCATTTGCCTACAGGTAGGGCGTGGCCACGTGTATATAAGCAGGGCTCGCAGGCTGGAAATTCGATTTTCTTTTCTTCAGCGAAGCCCTTCGCATCGCTGGATCTGGAACCGCCGCCGTCGAACCCAGCAGAGACGAGCAAGCAGAGGACAGCGTCTGAAGAAGCCGGCTGTATTCGCCACCTTCAGCCATCCGTGCCTGCTCTGCTATCCGGCGTCATATATTCTTTGATTGCACGTGTTGTCGCCGTTGCGTCACACGTTCCTTTTATCAAAAAGAGCACGAGGCGTTTGTTGCCTCATTCCACCTGCGGCTCGTGCCACGTGCCGCTCAGCACCGGAGACCGCCATGTGATCTGCGCTCTCTGTCTGGGCCGTGACCACGCCGCTGCCACACTCCCCTCCGGCGGATGCCCCGAGTGCGAGGAACTGTCGATGTCGACCCTGCGGGCTCGGCTCGAGCAGTTTGAGGACGACATTCCTCCGCTTGTCCCTGTCGGGCCGCGCAAGAAAAAGCGCCGCTCGCAGCGAACACCGGAACCGGAGTCAGCAACGAGAAGCTCGCCGGAACCTCCCCCGCCAGCTTCTCTCTCACCTTCCCCGCCTCCACCCCTGGTCGCCATGTCTGTCGCCGCCTCCGGGGATGAGGCGGAAGTGGCTGCAGACCGTGCTGACAGCTGCTCTGTCCTGGCCTCAGATAGCGAGGATTGGTCATCCGCAGCTTCATCTGTCCGGACTTCCGGTTGAACTCGAGCGGGTGAGGACGCGGAGCTCTTGCGCCTTCTCACCCGGGCTGTCGAACAGCTAGGCCTCGAGTGGTCTCCAGCTAAGGTGTCGGCGCCAAACAGGCTCAACGGATGTTTCCTAAACAGTCGCCGCCGAGTGCCCACCTCCAGGACTGCACCTTTTCTACCGGAGCTTCACGAGGAGCTCTCAAAGTCCTGGAACACGCCGTTTTCCGCGAGGGTCTCATCTCAAGCTTCTTCGACGCTCTCACAAGTTGACGGCGCTGCTGAGAAAGGCTACAACGCCATCCCTCCGGTGGAAGAAGCGGTCGCAGCGCACCTTTGCCCGCCCTCTGGCTGGCGCTCAAAGGCTGCCCTCCCGTCCAAGGCCTGCAGAACTACATCATCCCTGATTGGCTGCGCTTTCTCCGCCGCCGGTCAGGCCGTGTCTGCCCTCCACTCCATGGCTGTGCTACAAATTCTCCAAGCTAATCTCCTCCGTGATCTGGACGAGAAAAGTGGAGATTCAGAGTTGGTTTCGGATGTAAGAAGCGCGACGGATCTCTCCCTTCGCGCCACAAAATCCGCTGCACAGGCCCTTGGAAGGCACATGGCCTCTCTCACGGTTGCAGAGAGGCACCTCTGGCTAACGCTCGCTGATATGAGAAGCTGAGCGCGCAGCCTTTCTCAACGCCCCACTCTCCCCATCCGGCCTCTTTGGCCCAGCGGTCAACGGGATCGTCGACCGCTTCTCTGAGGTACAGAAGCGATGAACCTCTTCCTGCCTTGACGCTCTAGCACTAGCGCTAGCTCTGCTGCACGCCGTCCTCGTGACCAGCCTGTGCGGAGCCCAGCCCGGCGTCCAGCGCGGCCCCCGTCCTCTCAGCGAAGACAGAGCGACCGCCCCAGATCGCGCTCCTCCAGCCGAGGCAAGCCGCCTCCCCCCTGGGGACCCCGGCCTAGGATTGCGTTGAAGCCTGAGCCTCCAAAGTCCTCCTAGCCAGAGGGGAGAAACGACGGTTAAGTCCCGCCGTGGCCGGACCACCGTCAAAACTCCTTTTCCTGTCAGTCCCCACTATTGTGGCTACTGCAGATGGTTCTCACGCAGCCAACGAGCCGGCAAAATCGCCTTCTCGCCTGTTTCCAACCGCCGTTTTTACGCGAACCAGAGAAATCACAAAATATGCATTATGTCTGGTTGCACGTAAATGTGCCCACTTTTCTGTGTTCACCCCTGCACCCAAGCACTGTAAATCCCGTGTCTCTCACTCACATAAAGCGGCCACCGGCCGCTCGAGTGCTAGAGCTAGGTCACGTGTCCGCCTCGCTGCGCCCACACCTACCCACCACACGCGCTGTTACACAGCCCCTCATAACCGGTTATGTTCCAAGCATAAGTGCTGTGCCCGCTCAAGCGCGCTCACACAATCTCACGAACATTCTGCCCCCGACGCCGCCATCGCGTGTTCCCCGCTCAAGGTGGCCGGGACTCTACGTGTAGGGCCACACACCAAGCATTCCCCGCTAGAAGCGGCCAGGACACAGTGTGTAGGGCGGCCAGCCATCGCAAACGATCGTCTGGCCTTAAGCACAGAGAGCACGCGCCGCGCACGCCCCTCCCAGTCAGGCTATCGAACCCGCAAACTGCAGTGTTCAGAGCCCAGAGGCCATTCTGCCCCTGGCCGCACACCCCGTACGTTTACGACGCGGCCCTCCCTCCCCTGATAAGGCAGGGGATGCGGATATTTAATTATTTGGACGACTGGCTCATTCTAGCACAGTCAGAGGCCGAGCTCCTCGCCCACAGGGCAGTGCTACTCAGCCATCTAGACAGCCTGGGGCTCACGGTCAACTGGACCAAGAGCTCATTAGTGCCTACACGGTCAACCTCATTTCTGGGTCTGGATCTGGACACTGTGGCAATGTCAGCCCGCCTGTCACCGCGGCGCGCACGCCGAATCCAAGGCATGGCGGCGTCCTTCCAGCCGGCAGCACCGCACCTCTCAAAGCTTTTCAGAGGATGCTGGGAAGTATGGCCTCAGCTGCAGCAGTGCTCCAGCTGGGTCTACTGCGTATGCGCCCACTGCAACGCTGGTTAAACGCCCAAGTGCCTCACAGAGCCTGGGCGTCCGGAGGCTTTCGAATCAGAGTGACTCAGAGCTGCACTTCCGCACTGGATAGTAGCCGACTGGTACCAGCAGGGGGTGACAGCAGGGGGTGACAAGCTGTCCAGGGGCCTCATTTCCCCGGGGGAATGGTCCCTGCGCCACCAGACAGTCCAGTTTTTATGGCGCCTATTCGGCAGAGCGGAGGTCGACCTCTTTGCAACAAAAGAGAACGCCCGATGTTCCTATCGAAGAGCGAGGATGCGCTGTCCCAGCAATGGCCCAGCCTCCCGCTTTATGCTTTCCCGCCGGTTTCCCTATTGCCTCAGGTCATAGCGAAAATCAGGGAGACGCGCCGCCCGGTGCTCCTCGTAGCGCCGCGCTGGGAGAACCAAGTATGGTACCCAGAGCTGGTGATGCTGTCGCACTCACCCCCCTGGCCAGTCCCGCTGAGAAGAGATCTCCTCTCTCGAGCCGGAGGGTCGATCTGGCATCCCCATCCAGACGTTCAGGAGATCATTGCTAATGCGAGAGCCCCCTCCACAAGGAAGCTCTATTTAAGTGGAGGGTCTTTGAGTCGTGGTGCTCGACTCATGCAGCAGATCCAGTTAACTGCCCGGTTGGTTCAGTTCTGGAGTTCCTGCAGGAGAAGTTTGCTGCTGGAGCAGCGGCCACCACCCTTCGGGTCTATGTCGCAGCTATAGCTGCCGGTAGGGAGTCGGACGAAATCCCTCTAGGCAAGCATAGACTGGTTTCATCTTTCATGCGAGGGGTTAGGCGCCTGAGACCAGCACGCTCCCCTGGTATTCCCTCTTGGGACCTCTCCGTGGTCCTTGAAGGGCTAACTTTGGCTCCATTTGAGCCTTTGGAGTCAGCTCCTGAGCGAATTCTGACTCTCAAAGTTGCTCTTTTGTTAGATCTTTTAGCTCTCAGGTTATCACTGTTCACTCCTTTCACCCCCCTCCGTTTGACTCGGAGGAAGACGAGAAACTTCATTTGCTCTGCCCAGTTCGAGCGTTGAAGTGTTATGTTGACCGTTCAGACAGCTGGAGGAAATCAAATCAAATCAAATCACTTTATTTGTCACTCTACCATATGCACAAGTGCAACAGTAGGTGAAATTCTTAGGTGCAGTTCCGAGCAACATAGTAGTCATGACATGACATGTACAACATTTAAGCAACAACAGATAATACATCTGATGCGCACACAATTACTCACAGCACAGTATACACTACAATAAACAATAAATAATTTACACAATGTGAGTATAGTTCTCACAGCTTTAAACAATATACACATACTTACAATATACATATACTTTAAACAATATACACTAAACATACACTAAACAATAACAGTATACATTAAGCTATAGTAATAATATACAATGTACAGTATACAATATGTTCACAAATTGAAATCCAAAGTGCAATAGATGCTGTATGATAAATAAATGTGTATATAATGTGTGTGTGTCTACAGTGGGTTGTGCTGAGTGATATTCTGTCCAGAGTGTGTTATGATACTGATGGATCAGGAGTTAAGTAGTCTAATTGCTTGTGGGAAGAAGCTGTTCTGGAGTCGGCTGGTGCGTGTTCTGATGTTGCGGTACCGTCTGCCTGATGGCAGCAGTGAGAGCAGCCCATGGTTCGGGTGGCTAGAGTCTCTGATGATCCTCGGAGCTCTCTTCACACACCGCCTGGCGTAAATGTCCTGGAGGGAGGGAAGCTCACCTCCGATGATGCAGCTGGCCGTGCGCACTACCCTTTGCAGGGCCTTGCGGCTGCGGGCGGTACTGTTGCCGTACCAGGTGGTGATGCAGCCAGTCAGCAGGCTCTCTATGGTGCAGGTGTAGAAGCGTGTGAGGATGTGGCGGTTCATTCCAAACCTCCTCAGCCGTCGCAGGAAGAAAAGGCGCTGATGAGCCTTCTTCACAACGGCATCGGAGTGGACGGACCATGAGAGTTCCTCTGTGATGTGGACACAGAGGAACTTGAAGCTGCTGACTCTCTCCACCGGTGCTCCATCGATGGTGATGGGGCGGTGTTCTCTCTCATTCCTCCTGAAGTCGACCACCAGCTCCTTGGTCTTGCTGACGTTGAGGGAGAGGTTGTGCTCCTGACACCACCGTGTCAGAGTGTGCACCTCCTCTCTGTAGGCCGTTTCATCATTGTCGGTGATAAGACCTACCACCGTCGTATCGTCAGAAACTTGATGATGGTGTTGGAGCTGTGGGTTGCCACACAGTCATGTGTGTACAGGGAGTACAGGAGTGGGCTGAGAACGCAGCCCTGAGGGGCTCTAGTGTTGAGAGTCAGTGATGAGAAGATGTTACTGCCCATTCTGACCACCTGCCTACAGAGTCTAACAAGCTCTACAGAGTCTACAAATCTAACCAGCTGTTGGTGTGCTTCGGTGCTGGCCGCTGCGGGCTTGCCGCTTCAAAGCAACGGGTTTCCCATTGGGTGACAGAGGCTATTTCCTTAGCTTATGAGGTGCGTGGTTTACCTTCACCTCTTGATATTAGAGCGCATTCTACCAGAGGTGTGGCTTCCTCTCAAGCACTTTTTAGAGGGGCTCTTTTGGAAGATATTTGTGTGGCGGCAGGTTGGTCCTCTCCGCACACTTTTGTGAGATTCTATAGTTTGGATCTCGACATGGCTCCGGGTTCGCATGTCCTGTCTGCTTAACCTAGTCATGCTGGTTATCTGGTGTTCTTTGAGCCAGATACGGCAGCGCTTTAGCTTGGCGTGTTTGGTATATCGTTCCCATTACGTCATTAAAGTGACGCAGCGTCGAGTGAACCTATGAAAGAGAACGTCTCAGGTTACTTGCGTAACCTATGTTCTCTGAGTAGGGAACGAGACGCTGCGTACGCTGCCAAGCTCCTCGCGCTGTCGACAGGCTTTCCTTTTCGGCAGAGAAATCTGAGGAGCAGATGGCGCGCGCGCGCTAATATAGGTGACTGCGTCAGGTGGGGCGACGTGCGCGCCATCAGCCAATCAATTGGCGTGATTCTATAAGGGCTTCAGACAATCGGCACACCCAGAGGGCGTCCCATTACGTCATTAAAGTGACGCAGCGTCTCGTTCCCTAGGTTACGCAAGTAACCTGAGACGTTTTCCCCGCTGTTTATTCAAGTGCATTTTTTTGTTAAAGGTCTCGTTCTTCGTGATCCCATTGTTCAAACTTTAGTTAGTGTGTAATGTTGCTGTTAGAGCATAAATAATACCTGTAAAATTATAAAGCTCAAAGTTCAATGCCAAGCGAGATATTTTATTTAACAGAAGTTCCCTTTCAAAGCCTACAGCGAACGGCTGGCTTGGACTACATCCTGGTACTTCCTTCATAAATGACGTCAGTAGAACAGTAGAACAGACTAACCTCCGCCCACAAGAATACGCGGAAAAAGGGGGTGTGGTCTTGTTGCTGTCCCACGTGGAGAAGAGGAAGTGTTGCGTGGAGAAAAGGAATTGTTGCGTTTGAGTGTGTTTGTCGCCATGTCGTCGAGACGCTGTTATTTTCATCCCGGAGTCAAATCACCTTTGTTTGGCTTTCCCAGGGACGCTGTAGAGATCATTAAGTGCATATATCTCCCGTTAAGAGGCGTGACCTTTCCACGTGCGCTAAGCTGCTGTCGAATCACAACACAGGAACCGTGCCACGTTCGCTAAGCTGCGGTCAAATCACAACACGGGAACCGCTGGCACAATCAGAACTCGTTACGTATTTCTGAAGGAGGGACTTCATAGAATAAAGGAAGTCATCAGCCGTTTTTAGGACAGTGAAAACAGCGGTATACAGATAAGCAAATTGTTTTAAAAATACTGGGGGGTTTTTAACACGCGAAACATGAACACGTTATATTGCACACTGTAAAACAATCAAAGCTTCAAAAAAACACGAAGAACGGGACCTTTAACAGACTGAGAGTCCATTGCTTTTTTGTTTTGGTTGTTTTGTTCATTTATTATGGATATTTAAAATGCTTTCCTTTTTCAGTGTTAAATAGTCTTTAGAAATAAAAGTTTATTGAACTTTGAAAAGGTGTACCTGCATTATTATGCCATTAATATTATTTTAGATGAAAATGGTCTCAGAACGACAATATTATCGTTTATCGCAATAATTTCTTGGCCAGTTTATCGTCCAGCAAAAAATGTATCGTGACAGGCCTAGAGGTGTGACATGCTCGCTCTTCGGCTTGTTAAATACAACTCTTTCTGCAGCATACTGGAGCAGTTGCAGAATTTTGACAGTGATGCTGGAAATCCTGCCAAGAGAGCATAACAAAAGTCCAGTCTGGATAGAACAAGAACTTGTACAAGGAGTTGTGCATGCTCTGATAGGAAGGGCCTGATCCTCCTAACGTTTGTATAAGGCAAATCTGATGGACCTGGCAGTTCTAGCAATGTGGTCTGTGAAGTTCAACTGATCATCAATCACAACTCCAAGGTTCATGGCTGTTCATTATGCTTGATGAACCGAGTTTCGGTTTTGTCGAGATCACAAGCAGTTCTGTCTTTGCAAGGTTGAGTTGATTCAGCAAGAAATGTCTGTCAGGCAGGCTGAGATGCGAGCAGCTACCGTTGGATCATCTGATTGGAATGAGAGGTAGAGTTGCATGTCATCGGCATAGCAGTGATAGGAAGAAACATGTTTCTGAATGAGAGCTCCTAATGATGACATGTAGATGTAGAAGAGAAGTGGTCTAAGCACTGAGCCCTGAGGCACCCCAGTATCTAGATGTTGCAACTTAGACACCTCACCCCTCCACGACACCCTGAACGACCCACCGGAGAGGTAACCACTGGAGTGGTTAACAAATAATGTTTTGGTAAACACATTAAAACATTTAAAATGAATAATATTTAGAGGTTTAAAGTGCTGGAAAAGTGTGAAGCACTTAAAAAGTGCTTGAATTTAAATCTAGGAACCCTGAAATGAACAATGTAAAAACATTTGACGATTTCCGCTACAATACCATGGTTACAGTTATCGTTGTGTTATTAATAAATCCATGGTGAGTGTTGATGAAAACTTGCATTTTATACTTCTTATACCTTACATATTTCTTCTACCTCTTCATGGGCTCAACATTTCATTCAGTAACATTAAACAGCTTTGCTGAATAATGTTTGACGATTGCGGGAAAGATAAACACCTCAATCGGAATAAAAATGCCCAAACAGAATGAAACTGTAATCGGCTTGAGAGGGGTGGGATAAACCTTTCCATGAACTGATCAAACGAAAATGGCGGGAAAGCATTGTGTCATTAATGATAGAAAATGGCAGGAAAAGGAGGAAAAGGCAGGAGTTAATCACTTCTCCTGGGTAATATAGATTTTTGATTAAAATAATTTTTAAATTTAAAAAATAAAACAAAAATACGATCTGAAGTGTGCCTTTTGACTGGTTAATGTCTGGTTCATTTGACTAGTGTGATCACTCCATAACGTGCCCTGGCCCGCATGTAGAGGTGGCACGGTTCGCTTGTGCGATATAGCCTCAAAATGATATCACGGTATTTCAAGAATATTTGCGATAACGATATTTATGGCAATATAGAAAAAATAAATGGAACAAAGTTTTGTTGGTTATTGCAGCTGGTAGGCAGCAGCATTTATTAGTGCAAACAAAATGAAGGGATTTGTCCATCCTTTTCCAATGAGCTACTGTCATTGATGAGAGAATATTTCATACGAAGTGTAAATCTATTGTCATAAGGTGGCAGCAGCGTACAAGTTATTAGTGTTTTTACTGGAAATCTTAAGTAAAACTAACATAACATTTTAGTTTAACAATAACTAAAGTAATTTATACCATGGTTCGCTGACTGTTAGATTATGATTCAGGGTTTTTCCTGGGTCAAAAATGGTCTTCGGTGGTGGCTGACAGACATGGTCATCCATATACACACACACGCACAGTAAAAAAGGACCCTACCCACGTGATCTGCAAGCGCAATAGACCTACTCCTGACAATACATTTTAAATAAATTCAAAGAAAGTTTGTAATTTTTGCTCATCTTGTTTTTGTTCCTAATTTTTACACTATTTTCAGATAATTGTTTTGATATATTATCATATCAATATTAAAAGTAGTATTAAAAAAAATGAACAAATAGCCTACTTTTCTGCCATATACAATTTCATAAAATTATCAGCTAACAACTTTGTTCTGGGTTCACCTCACTCTAGTCTAAACTAAATGATTTATAGGCTATTTATTTTACTACACATTGTGAACATAAATAAGCTGAAAGACTGTGGATAATTAAAACTAACTCTTACACCCACTCTTGCTAAATTGGGTGAGCACACTTGTGTTCTCATTTCAGAGGTGTTCTAAATAAATGATTAAACTGGTTCGTGAGTTCAGTGTTGGACAGATCAGTTGTTCTAACCAGTCGTTAAAATGATTCGGTTCAAAGGAGTCATTAGGTCGCGAATCGGACATTAGCAGACGCGTTGTGTGCGAATCCCATCTGTTAGAACATCGCAAAAGATTTGTCAACACACAGAAAGCACTTCATAACCGGATAGGATTTGTTTCCCGTTTATTCAAAGTATGGTTTATGTTAGCTGGTCAGAGAAAAGTCGACGTTTTATGAGCGCAAATCACACCCAGCGGTAATTAAAGGAAACCATCGTCTGATAGCGTCACGTGCAACATGGATTCGGTCTTCTGACATTTTGATTTTGATTAACGTAATATGTAAAATATAAGAAAGCTAAGAATGCTTATTTTGAAGACAGAGCGTGCGAGCGGGGGAGGAGCTCTCTGATCGTTCTCTCTGACACTCAATCATAAATCACAATAACTGATCAAATAAGGCTTTGGCGGGACAAAAATTTGTTTTGGCGGCCGCCAAAAAATTTTCAATGTAGGAAAAACCCTGTGATTGGCTGGAAGGTGTGCAATAAAATCGTTTAATGCACAGGTAGTTCCAAGTCAGTTGAATCATCGTTCTATATTAATGCGCTGAGGTGTGTTTACATGGAGCACTGTAATCGGTTTAAAAGTCCAAACCGAATGAAAATGCTCCAGATAAACACCTCAATCGGAATAAAAATGCCCAAACCAAATGAAACTGTTATTGGCTTGAGAGGGGTGGGATAAACCTTTCCATGAGCCGATCAAATGAAAAATTACACCATGTAAACGACCTAATCCGATTACTTTAAATGTACGTCTTTCTGTAACGTGATATACAGCACACGCCTCCACCACTGAAGAGTGCACACTGCACTCACAGTAGGCTATAATGTTGATTGAAGTGTTAAACTTTTTATTTCGTAACAAGTTGTGAAGATAATGTTGGAGTAATCTCATCTGAAAGCGTTTGTTCCAGGCACTTTCTACTTCAACTGTGCCTGGCAGAAGAATTTATTTTTCTGAGGTGTTTCTTACAGCAACACCAGATCGGTTTGTATAACGACTCATGTAAACTGCCCACAGAATCGTTCAATCAGAATGATTTTAATCGGAATGACATAAAAGTGTGCATGTTAACAGGGCTTTTGAAGCGCTCACTCATACACGTCACTCGCATACAGAGAGCGGAGATCGCGTTGCACATTCAGGAGCACAGAAACTTATCAACGCCGCCCCACGACTTTCAGCAATAAAATAGCTAAGTTACTGGATCACTTCATTATATTTCTCACCAACGATGGGGTTACATCGCTATTTTTAAGTAATAAACACATCTTCATTAAGAGAGACGCTGAACAGATGCAGTCACACAGGTACGATCCTCTCTCTCTCTCTCTCTCTCTCTCTCTCTCTCTCGATAATTAATTAAAATAAATGCTATAATCCATTCAATAAAATAAATGTAATCTTACGCACTACTTTATCTCTGTGTCTGATTCAAAGGAAGCAGAATGCTAGATCTAACAAGCTTTAACTGACGAAAATAGCCGTCAATGTTACCCTTCCGGTCAAATATTGTGCTACAAACATCAATAACAGCTTTAAGTTGTCAATGTTTTGTCAGTTGTACCTAAAAAGGGAGCTACTTGGTTACATGCTGCTCTTCTAGTATACTCTCAGACAGGTGTTGTTGTTGTGTGCGCTAGGGACGTAAATGCGCCAACTAGGATGGGTTATATATCATACTACCCTATACCCTGCTATTGATGCTTTAAATGTCTAAATTGTTTTATGTCTGTTTCTGCCTTAGATCTCATGGCATTGAAAGAGGCAAGTCATGAACTCAATGAAAGGGAAGAAGAGAAAGACCATTATGATAAACATCATGATTTCATGACTGGAGAAAGATCGACACAGGCTAAAAAGACTTCCTCACAAAAAAGAGCTCAAAAGACAGGAACTAAAAGTCATTTAACCTGCCCACAGTGTGGAAAGAGTTGCAGAAATAAAGGAAACCTTAATGTCCACATGAGAGTTCACACTGGAGAGAAGCCTTACACCTGCCAACAGTGTGGAGAGAGTTTTGCTCTAGGTGTAAGCCTTAAAGTCCACATGAGACTTCACACTGGAGGGAAGCCGTACACCTGCCAACAGTGTGGAAAGAGTTTCAGAAATAAAGGAAACCTTAAAGTCCACATGAGAATTCACACTGGAGAGAAGCCTTACACCTGCCAACAGTGTGGAGAGAGTTTTGCTCTAGGTGTAAGCCTTAAAGTCCACATGAGAATTCACACTGGAGAGAAGCCTTATATCTGCCAGCAGTGTGGAAAGAATTTCACTCGAAAAGAAAGCCTTAAAGGCCACATGAGACTTCACGCTGGAGAGAAGCCTTACACCTGCCCACAGTGTGGAAATAGTTTCACTCATAAAGTAACCCTTAAGGAACACATTAAAATTCACACTGGAGAGAAGCCTTACACCTGCCCTCAGTGTGGAAAGAGTTTCACTCAAAAAGTAAACCTTGAGAGACACATTAAAATTCACACTGGAGAGAAGCCTCACACCTGCCAACAGTGTGGAAAAAGTTTCACTCATAAAGTAACCCTTAAGGAACACGTTAGAATTCACACTGGAGAGAAGCCTTACACCTGCCAACAGTGTGGAAAGAGTTTCACTGATAAAGGAACCCTTGAGAAACACGTGAGAGTTCACACTGGAGAGAAGCCTCACACCTGCCAACAGTGTGGAAAGAGTTTCACTCAAAAAGTAACCCTTGAGAAACACATTAAAATTCATACTGGAGAGAAGCCTCACACCTGCCAACAGTGTGGAAAGAGTTTCACTCATAAAGTAACCCTTAAGGAACACATGAGAATTCACACTGGAGAGAAGCCTTACACCTGCCAACAGTGTGGAAAGAGTTTCACTCATAAAGTAACCCTTAAGGAACACATGAGAATTCACACTGGAGAGAAGCCTTACACCTGCCAACAGTGTGGAAAGAGTTTCACTCATAAAGGAACCCTTGAGAAACACGTGATAATTCACACTGGAGAGAAGCCTCACACCTGCCAACAGTGTGGAAAGAGCTTCACTCGTAAAGGAACCCTTGAGGAACACATGAGAATTCACACTGGAGAGAAGCCTTACACCTGCCAACAGTGTGGAAAGAGCTTCACTCAAAAAGGGCATCTTAAAGGCCACATGAAAATTCACACTGGAGAGAAGCCTTACACCTGCCAACAGTGTGGAAAGAGCTTCACTCAAAAAGGGCTTCTTAAAGGCCACATGAGAATTCACACAAGAGAGAAGGCTTACAAAACAAAACAAGATCCATAAAGACATGGATGAGCGAGTTTGGTGTGGAGGAACTTGACTGGCCTGCACAGAGTCCTGACCTCAACCCGATAGAACACCTTTGGGATGAATTAGAGCAGAGACAGCGAGCCAGGCCTTCTCTTCCAACATCAGTGCCTGACCTCACAAATGTGCTTCTAGAAGAATGATCAAATAAAATCCCATAAACACACTCCTAAACCTTGTGGAAAGCCTTCCCAGAAGAGTTGAAGCTGTTATATCCGCAAAAGGCTGGCCAAAAAATGAAATGTCATTTATTCCTCACCCTCATGCCGTTCCACACCCGTAAGACCTCCGTTCATCTTAGGAACACAAATGAAGATGTTTTTGTTAAATTCTGAAGGCTCGGTGAGGCCTCCATAGGGAGCACAGAAATTTACAATCTCAAGATCCATTAATTACTAAACACAATTTAAATCAGTTCATGTGAGTACAGTGGTTCAATATTAATATTATAAAGCAACGATAATATTTTTGTTTTTTTTAAGAATCTTAAACATAAATATAACATTGCCTGAACCACATATTTATAGGTTGAATATGTGAATATGTACTCTGATTATCTTCACTGTAATAAAATGAAATATGACAAACACAACTCTCTTTTTGTTAAACGTCAGTTTTAATAATCAATAATGGCCATTATAAAAGTATAAGTAAAAGGTATAGGAAGCTCTCCAATAAGAAATAAAGCAAACCATTCAGTCAAAAGTACAAATTCAGCACTTTAGTAGGCTATGGTGGTAAAGTTATTTATATTTATATATATTTATATATCACATTTCATACACAATGGTAAATCAAAATGCTTTATAGGACTGAATCATATCTGTATTTTTTGGTTGAATGGCTATACACGGTATACATCCCGGTATTTTCTAAGTTTTTCTATTTGGATGCAAAAAAATCAGTATACATTTTTTTAAAATATATATATATTTTTTACATCCTGCCCAGTGATGTCCTAAAAACAATGTTGATATTGAAAGCTATAAACCAATACAGTGAATGTAATGTAGGATATATTATGTGCAAATTGGAGGTTTACAATTAATAATTTTGTTTTTAAATTCACTAAACGAAAAATGAAAATAAAAACAAGCATATTAGCCTATATTTATATATTACCCCATTTTAATGGTCACTTTCATAAAAATATACTTACTTTTAGGTTTAAAATTCCACATATGGCACATTTATTGTCCAACAACAAATATTTTAGAAATATGTATCCTTTAGTCAGAATTATTGAATTCCTATTCTATTGCGCTCCGTCTGTTTGGCGTGCATGCACGCATTGACTCTCCTTGCTTTGAGTGAACCCTTGGTATTTCTAACTGGCTTGATCCTGATGATCTGAGTGATCTGTTAGGTTTGCATTCTATCAGCATATCTGCAATGTACTGAGGTCCTAGGCCATTAAGTGATTTATATACCAGTAATAGTATTTTAAAATCGATACTAAATGTAACTGGAAGCCAGTGTAAAGACCTGAGGACTGGTGTGATGTGGTCATATCTTCTGGTTCTGCTCAGGATCCTGGCAGCAGCGTTCTGTATGAGCGGCAGCTTGTCTAATGGTCTTTTTTGGGAAGGCCAGTGAGAAGACCATTACAATAGTCCACCCTGCTGGTGGTATTGCCTGGTAACAAAACATCTAATTCTTGATATATTTTTGAGATGATAGTATATTGATTTAGTTATTGCTTTGACACGACAACTGAAACTCAGGTCTGACTCCAAAATCAAACCTTGTAGCTCCCTGGCTTAAGAAATGTTTGACTCTTCTACTGATGATTCCCACACTTTATTGAATATCTGTCACAGATGCGATCACCATTGGATGCCATAAGTACCACCATGAAACATCTGGGAATCAACGTAAGAGCTTTGTACAAAAGAAAACAAAACACCATCCATCCATCCATCTTCTTCTGCTTTATCCAGGGCCGGGTCGCGGGGGCAGCAGTCTAAGCAGAGATGCCCAGACTTCCCTCTCCCTAGACACTTCCTCTAGCTCTTCCAGGGGGACACTGAGGCGTTCCCAGGCCAGCCGGGAGACATAGTCCCTCCAGCATGTCCTTGGTCTTCCCCGGGGCCTCCTCCCGGTTGGACATACCCGAAACACCTTCCCAGGAAGGCGTTCAGGAGGCATCCGGAACAGATGCCCGAGCCACCTCAGCTGACCCCTCTCGATGTGGAGGAGCAGCAGCTGTACTCCGAGTTCCTCTCGAGTGACTGAGCTTCTCACCCTATCTCTAAGGGAGCGCCCAGCTACCCTGCGGAGAAAGCTCATTTCGGCCGCCAGTATCCCGGATCTTGTCCTTTCGGTCATGACCCAAAGCTCATGACCATAGGTGAGAGTAGGAACGTAGATTGACCGGTAAATCGAGAGCTTCGCCTTACGGCTTAGCTCTTTCTTCACCACGACAGACCGGTACATCGACCGCAATACTGCAGAAGCTGCACCGATCTGTCTGTCAATCTCCCGTTCCATCCTCCCCTCACTCAGGAACAAGACCCCAAGATACTTGAACTCCTCCACTTGAGGCAGGAACTCTCCACCAACCTGAAGTGGGCAAACCCTCCACAGGATGCCGCGAGGGACACAGTCGAATGCCTTCTCCAAATCCACAAAACACATGTGGACTGGTTGGGCAAACTCCCATGAACCCTCCAGCACCCTGTAGAGGGTATAGAGCTGGTCCAGTGTACCACGGCCCGGACGAAAACCAGACTGTTCCTCCTGAATCTGAGGTTCTACTATCGGCCGTATTCTCCTCTCCAGTACCCTGGCATAGACTTTCCCGGGGAGGCTGAGAAGTGTGATCTGTGAGAAGTGTAGTTAGAACACACCCTCTGGTTCCCCTTCTTAAAAAGAGGGACCACCACCTCAGTCTGCCATCCCAGAGGCACTGTCCCTGACCGCCACGCGATGCTGCAGAGGCGTGTCAGCCAAGACAGCCCCACAACATCCAGAGACTTGAAGTACTCAGGTACTGCCTTGCCACCGAGGAGTTTCTTGACCACCTCGGTGACTTCAGCTTGGGTGATGGACGAGTCCTCCTCTGAGCCCCCAGCCTCTGCTTCCTCAATGGAAGACGTGACGGCGGGATTGAGGAGATCCTTGAAGTATTCCTTCCACCGTCCGACGACATCCCCAGTTGAGGTCAACAGCCGCCCATCGCCACTGTAAACAGTGTTGGTAGGGCACTGCTTCCCCCTCCTGAGGCGCCGGATGGTTTGCCAGAATCTCTTCGAGGCCAGCCTATAGTCCTTTTCCATGGCCTCACCGAACTCCTCCCAGGCTCGAGTTTTAGCCTCCACAACCACCCGGGCTGCAGTCCACTTAGCCTGCTGGTACCTGTCAGCTGCCTCAGGAGTCCCACAAGCCAACCAGGCCCAGCTTGACGGCATCCCTTACTTCCGGTGTCCACCACCAGGTTTGTGGATTGCCGCCTCGACATGCACCGGAGACCTTGCGTCCACAGCTCCGAGCGGCCGCTTTGACAATGGAGGTGGAGAACATGGTCCACTCGGACTCAATATCTCCAGCCTCCCTCGGGATCCGGTCGAAGTTCTGCCGGAGGTAGGAGTTGAAGATTTCTCTGACAGGAGACTCGGTCAAACGTTCCCAGCAGACCCTTACAGTACGCTTGGGTCTACCGAGTCTATCCAGCTTCCTCCCCCGCCATCGGATCCAACTCACCACCAGGTGGTGATCAGTTGACAGCTTCGCCCCTCTCTTCACACGAGTGTCCAAGACATACGGCTGCAGGTCAGATGAAACGACCACGAAGTCAATGACATCCTACAAGTCTAGGATGTCCTGGTGCCATGTGCACTGATGGACACTCTTATGCCTGAATATGGTGTTCGTTATTGACAAACCGTAACTAGCACAGAAGTCCAATAACTGAACACCACTCGGGTTCAGATCAGGGGGGGCCGTTCTTCCCAATCACGCCCCTCCAGGTGTCACTGTCATTGCCCACGTGGAAACGTGCCACGGTGGAGTACCCAGTTGGAGCACTTAACAGCACCCCTCCCAGGGACACCAAGAAGGTCGGGTACTCTGCACTGCCGTTTGGCCCGTAGGCACACACAACAGTGAGAGACCTATCCCCGAGCCGAAGGCGCAGGGAAACGACCCTTTCGTTCACCGGGGTAAACTCCAACACATGGCGGCAGAGCTGGGGGGCTATAAGCAAACCCACACCAGCCCGCCGCCTCTCACCATGGGCAACTCCAGAGAGGTAAAGAGTCCACCCTCTCTCTCGAGGAGTGTAGTTCCAGAGCCCAAGCCGTACGTAGAGGTGATTCCGACTATCTCTAGTCGGAACCTCTCAACCTCACGCACAATCTTAGGCTCCTTCCCCGCCAGCGAGGTGACATTCCATGTCCCAAGAGCCAATTTCTGTGTCCAGGGATCGGGTTGTCTAGGCCCCCGCCTTCGACTGCTGCCCGATTCACTTTGCACCGGCCCCTTACGGTCCCTCCTGGGAGTGGTGGTCCCACGGGAAGGTGTCCCCACGTCGCTCCTTTGGGCTGAGCCCGGCCGGACCCCGTGGGGGAAGGCCCGGCCACCAGGCGCTCGCATACGAGCCCCAACCCCAGGCCTGGCTCCTGCCTGCCTGATCGATTGCTCCTGTCTCCTGTGTGCCTGTTTGTAGCTCTGTACAGCCTTGCTCATGTTTGAATCTTTATTTTGATATTTCCTCTTTATTCTACTGCTAAATATAACTTACTCATCACCATAAATTGTTTAAAAATTGCCTTTCACGTTAAATTTGACATCGCTAGCTTTTAATCTAAATCACCATCACACGTTAGCATTTCGCTAGCCTGTTAGCTTGTCATCTCTGCACCCGGGTCTCCTGCTCTCTGAGTTCATTAGTTGGATTAGTAAATAGTGTCCAGCATACGATTGTGGTAAGTGGTAAATTGGATTAATCAACAAACACGGTAAGTCATGTCTTCTCCTGTCATTATCACTTGCACTTCATGCTGCATGTTTAGTATAGGCTTCTCCGCTGGCGAACAGGGCTTCACATGTGATAAATGTAAGGAGATAGTTAGGCTGACGGAGAAGATTTCAGAATTAGAAACACGCATCCATACTTTATCTGAGAGTAGTGAGGATGTAACAGCTTTAGACACTAATTTGGATGCGAATAGCTTAGTGAACTCTGTACATTCTTCGGTTCCGGCTGCAGGGCCCTCGCAGCAGGGCAACTGGGTGACAGTGAGGCAGCATAGTCGCAGACCAAAGAACCGCTTTTCCGTTCCGGTTAGAACATCAAACAGGTTCTCCCCTCTCAGTGAAGCACCCACTGAGTATCCTGTTGAAAGTGCCCTAGTCATTGGCGATTCTATTACACGGAACATTAAAATAGAGACACCGGCCACCATAGTCACTTGTTTACCGGGAGCCAGAGCGCCTGAAATCAAAGCAAATTTAAAAGTGCTGGCTAAAGCTAATCGTAAATTCTCTAAGATTATTATTCACGTCGGCACTAATGATGTTCGACTTCGCCAGTCGGAGATCACCAAAATTAACATTAAAGAGGTGTGTGAACTCGCTAGTACGATGTCAGAGGCTGTTTATTGTTCTGGTCCGCTCCCCGTTAGGAGTGATGAGATAGTTAACAGGCTATCATCACTCAATGGCTGGTTGTCTAAGTGGTGTCCGCAAAATAACATGGGGTTCATAGACAGTTGGAAAAGTTTTTGGGGCAGACCTGACCTGTTGAAGAAGGATGGCATCCATCCCTCCTGGGGTGGTGCCGCTCTTCTCTCTAGTAATTTGGCACATAGTCTTAGAGCTAAACCGTGACTCACTAGGGCCCAGGTCAGGAAGCAGACAAACTGCCTAAACCGACCGTCTGCTAGCTGTCTCACGTCACCGGAGTCAGATAAATCCCAGCACATAGAGACTCTTTCACCGAGATATTATCATATAGAGACTGTGTCTGTTCCCTGAATTAGTAAATACAAAAAAACATCAAAACCATTCAACAGTAAAAATGTAATTGATGTCCAACAAATAAACAAAAGATATAATACAGATGAACAATTGATAAAGCTTGGGTTGCTGAATATTAGATCCCTTTCCCCAAAAGCGCTTATTGTTAATGATATTATTAAAGATAATAATCTCGATGTGCTCTGTTTGACAGAAACCTGGCTAAAACCTGACGACTACATTACTTTAAATGAGTCCACCCCCAAGATTATTGTTATAAACATGAGCCGCGTCTGAAAGGTAAAGGGGGAGGGGTTGCTGTAAATTATAATAATATCTTCAGTATTACTCAGAAGTCTAGTTTCAAATATAATTCCTTCGAAGTTTTGGTGCTTTATGTAACGCTATGTAGTGTACATGACAAAACCCGTTCAACATTGGTGTTAGCTACTGTATACAGGCCACCAGGGCATAATACAGACTTTATCAAAGAATTTGCTGACTTTCTATCAGAATTAGTACTGGCCGTAGATAAAGTACTAATTGTTGGTGATTTTAATATCCATGTAGACAAAGAAAAAGACGTATTAGGATTAGCATTTAAAGGTCCCATGGCATGGCATTTTTCTATTATTTTATAATGTTTCCTGAGGTGTACTTATATTGTTAGTATGACTTTTACATCATAAAATGTCATAATTTAGAAATAAAAGGCATTTTTTCAATACTGCTGTTTGCCCTGTGGCTGAATGCCGTGCTTCAAGAGGCGTGTCTGCTGTGAGACTTCAGTAAAAACGCCCACTGTTGTGATTGGCTGACATCTAGAACGATTCAGTCCGATTTGGTGAACTGATTCGGTTCACTAAAAAGAACCGGTTCAAAAGAAAGATCGTTTGCGAACCGGACATCACTAACGTACCAGAGACGGAGCTCAGCGATCGCTAACAAAGTTATTTATAGTACCTACTGAGTTATGAGAGCGCTGTCAGTCAGCGCTGTGAGTTTATTGTGTTTGTATCTGAGAGTTCTGAATAAACACGAGTCCCAATCACACCGACCCTGTCTTCATCATTACCAACTTTGTAACACATGCAAAGTACCATTACAGCTGTCGAGATGAACGAGTTAAAAGTAAGTGTTGATAATAGCATTATTTTATAAAATAAAATAAAAGCGTCAGTGACGCGCGTTGAGTACACAGAGCAAACAAAGACACAACAGCAGTAATCGAATGTAATCCAGTTTATTGTGGGGCTAGGCTGGCTAGCCCGAATATGCTCACGCTTAACTTACCCCCCTTCTGCTTAATCTCACGCCGCGTTTGGTGCCTCCGCTGTGGGCCAGATGCAGTACTGGGGGTCGGGGATATTGAAGGCCAACGGCCAGTGCAGCCCGAGCTTCGGCGTGTGTGAGGCCGATGTTGAGCAAAAACTCACGACTGTATGCACATTTTAGAACCGGTAGACGCGACGAGGACGTACAAAAACACTGACTCACAAGATAGAAAACACGAAAACACCGTTCTGTCGGGAGAGAGAGAAGCCGCTGCGTGTGCACGAATAATAAATAATTAGCTACACATCAGAAATTACTGATCACAGATCAGAAGGAACTGAAAAAAGACTCCTGTTTTCATTTGTACATCCAAACACTGAGAAACTGCCAGCATTCACTCGTTCACAAGTAACGTTAATGATCTCGAGTGTTTGCATGGGCGTGCCAGATTCTCTGGGCGGAGGAAAGGGAGGTAACCGTTCCTGCTTGGACGTCAAAACAGGAGGCTTCAGGATTGGCTCGTCTGAGCTGTCATTTTCTCAAAGGCAGAGAGAGACAGCCAGAACTCGGGTTTACACCGATCAACATTTCTATCCACTTGGGGACAATATTCAGGCTAGGGGAACTCATATTAATGTTGAAAAACCTCATAAAATGAAAATTTCATGCCATGGGACCTTTAAAGATACACTAAACTCTATTGGCGTTAGGCAACACGTGTCAGGACCCACTCATCGCCATAATCATACTTTAGACCTAATATTGTCACATGGAATAAATGTTGATACCGTTGAAATTCTGCAGCAGAGCGATGACATCTCAGATCATTACTTAGTATCTTGTATACTTAATTTAGCTAAAGTTGCAAAGCCGCCCCCTCGTTTAAAAAATGGCAGGACAATCACTGCCGCTACTAAAGATTGCTTTTTAAATAATCTTCCTCATCAGTATCATCTCCTCAGCATCCCAGATAGCTTAGAAGAACTCGATGTTGCAACAGAAACTATTGACTCTCTCTTTTCCAGTACTTTAGACACAGTTGCTCCTCTGCGCTTAAAGAAGATTAACGAGCACAACGAGCACACCCGGGCCCTTAAAACAGCAGCCAGAAAAATGGAGCGCAGCTGGAAGAAAACAAAACTAGAGGTCTTTCGTAATTCGTGGAAAGATCCGCTTATTTCTCAACTCTCTTGGAAGAAAACAAACACAACCCAAGGTATTTATTCGATACAGTGGCTAAATTAACCAAAAATAAAGCTTCAACTTCTGATGATTGTAAACAGCACAGCAGTAATGACTTTAAGAACTTCTTCACATGTAAAATTGATAATATTAGGAAGAAAATTTTAACCATGCAGCCGTCTACTACAGTATCACATCAGACAGAGCATTGTAGTGTCACTGAGGAAAAACTACAATCATTCACTGCTATAGGAGAAGAAGAATTGGCTAGACTCGTTAAATCATCAAAATCAACAACATGTATGCTTGACCCTGTACCGACTAGGCTATTAAAAGAGATGCTACCAGAGGTCATAGATCCTCTTCTTAATATCATTCATTCATCTTTGTCATTAGGATATGTACCGAAAACTTTTAAGTTGGCTATTATTAAACCACTTATTAAAAAACCGCAACTTGATCCTACAGAATTAGTCAGTTATAGACCAATCTCAAATCTACCCTTTCTGTCAAAAATACTTGAAAAGGCAGTGTCTTCACAATTATGTTCCTTTTTAGAAAGAAATGGTATCTGTGAGGATTTCCAGTCAGGATTTAGACCGTATCATAGTACTGAGACTGCTCTCATCAGAGTTACAAATGATTTACTCTTATCATCCGATCGTGGCTGTATCTCTCGATTAGTGTTACTCGATCTTAGCGCTGCATTTGATACCATCGACCACAACATTCTTTTTGAATAGGTATTAGTGGAATTGCTTTATCATGGTTTAAATCATACCTATGCGACCGTTATCAGTTTGTAGCAGTAAATGAAGAGATGTCACACCGATCGCAAGTTCAGTATGGAGTACCACAAGGCTCAGTGCTAGGACCGCTACTCTTCACCCTGTACATGCTACCACTGGGAGATATTATTAGGAAGCATGGCATTAGTTTTCATTGTTATGCTGACGATACTCAGCTCTATATTTCTTCACGCCCTGAAGAAACTTACCAATTCACAAGATTAACGGAATGCATAGCCGCCATAAAACATTGGATGACCGGTAATTTCCTGCAACTCAATTCAGAAAAAAATGAATTTTTAATTATTGGACAAAAAAGCTCCACAAGTAGTAAACTAGAATACTGTCTAACACTTGATGGCTGCTCTGTCAAGTCTTTGTCGTCAGTGAGGAACCTGGGTGTGCTCTTTGATACCAATCTTTCGTTTCAAAGCCACGTTTCTAGCATCTGTAAAACTGCATTCTACCATCTTAAAAATATATCTAAATTACGGCACATGCTCTCAATGCAAAATGCTGAACAGTTAGTTCATGCGTTCATGACCTCAAGGCTAGATTATTGTAATGCTCTACTGGGTGGTTGCCCTGCTCGCTTAATAAATAAACTCCAGCTGGTCCAAAACGCAGCAGCTCGAGTTCTTACTAGAACCAGGAAGTATGACCATATTAGCCCAGTTCTGTCAACATTGCACTGGCTACCTATTAAACATCGCATACATTTTAAAATCTTGCTAATTACTTACAAAGCACTAAATGGTTTAGCTCCCCAATACTTGAGCGAGCTCTTAACATATTATACTCCATCACGTCTACTGCGATCTCTAAATTCTGGCCAGTTGTTAATACCGAGAATATCCAAATCAACTGTAGGCGGTCGATCCTTTTCCTATTTAGCTCCTAAACTCTGGAACAGTCTTCCTAGCATTGTTCGGGAAGCAGACACACTCTGTCAGTTTAAATCTAGACTAAAAACACATCTCTTTACTGTGGCATACACATAAAACACTTTTTCAATTTATTGATTGTTAGGCTGCATTAACTAGGTCAGCCGGAACCGGGAACACTTCCCATAACACCTGATGTACTCGTTACATCATCAGAAGAATGGCATCTACGCTAATGATATTCTCTCTGTTTTATCCCGAGGTTTACTGCAGTCAGCCAGATCCGGGCCGTATCCAAATCAGATGGTGGACCTGCGCCAGAGAAGACCAACACAGGACCCCGAAGTGTCTGCAGTGTCAATTAGCCTCCCCCTGCAATTGCCTCATCGACACAGCATCTAAATAAACCCGTCACCAGTGTGATGACTCCGATTGTTCGAATATTACCATTAAATAATACTTAAATCGATATGTCATCCGCAATAAACCCGTCTCCAGCGTGTTGCCTCCGATCATTCGAATATTGCACTTTAATAATTATTTAATCAACATCATCCCCAATAAACCCGTCTCCAGCGTGTTGCCTCCGGTCCTTTGAATATTCCGATCTATTATGACCTCTGACCTGTAAAGCAGCCAGAATAATAATAATAATAATAATAATAATAATACGCTGTTTGTTAATTGGCCAGAGGAGTACTGGCACCCCGACTGAGCCTGGTTTCTCCCAAGGTTTATTTTTCTCCATTAGGTCACCTAATGGGGTTTTGGTTTCCTTGCCACTGTTGCCTCTGGCTTGGCGTGCTCAGTTGGGGACACTATATTTTTTAACTAAACATCGAAATATATCTAATTAATAAACTAATTTAACCATATAAACTAAATTACTCATCTAATTATTGATCTAAAGCCCACACTGTCACCGTATGGAAATTGAAATGAACTGATGACATCAAATGGCTATACAGCTGAATAAAATTAGGCTGCATTATTTTGCTGTTTAACACTGTAAAGCTGCTTTGAAACAATCTACATTGTTAAAAGCGCTATATAAATAAAGTTGACTTGACTTGACTTGGGGCCCCGGCTGCGCCATACTGGGCGACGTCACGGTCCTCGTTTTTTTTGTCATCATAAGGGGTTTTTGAACTGCTCTTAGTCTGACCCGTCACCTTGGGAGACCCTACCAGGGGCATATAGCCCCGGACAACGTAGCTCCTAGGGTCATTCGGGTACTCAAACCCCTCCACCACGTTAAGGTGGCAGTTCAAGGAGGAGAACAAAAAACAAAAAAACAAAACACCAAAGTGATTAAACCTTGAAAAAACACATCAAAATAAATAAACTTAAACATACCTAAAACAAACTATGAAATAATGAAACAACAAACAGATAATCAACAGGGGAAGCTACTCTGAAACCGTAGTTTGACAAGCTACACACTACTTATAAATTAAAGTAGTTAAATACTGTAGTCTATGACGTGACGTGTGTTAGTCTGTGAAAATACCGTGGTTCAGGCTACACAAATATTGATCTTGACATTGTTAGCATCTTGTCTTTTTTACATATCTTACACTGTAAATTTTACAAAAATGTGCACAAATAATTTTGTACAAAAAACAGCCCTTATTAATGAATTATTAGTAGCCTATTGTAGTGTCTCAGGAAATCTTGCTCATTATCACACAGCTCTTCTGTGGCTTTCCTGCACTGAAGCAGCAGTTTAAGATAAACCCAGACTTCAGCAAACTTTGTCTGGTTAATACATTTAAAAGACAATTTCTTTGGCCATAATGTCAAATCAAATGAAAGAATGATTTATTAAAAACACAGAAGAACAACAAATCAAGAACAAGAAAATGGGAACAACACTCAGACCGAAACTTTTTGTTGTGCAATGCATAGCATGGGCTACAAAATAAAATATGTTATTGAAATATCTCCGTAACGGATTACGAAAAGTGTGTGCAACCTATTGGAAAGCCCGGATAAGTAATTAGTTGGGTTAGTAAAATAAAGAAATTATAGTAGAAAAATTTAGTAGAAAAAAAAATTTATGTAAAGAGATATAGTATTATATATCCCACCATCACCAAACCGCCATGTTTACAAGAATGCTTGCCAAGACAGCTATTTTTACAGATTGTGTTTATATTTGTCTATTCATGTGCAAAGAGATGCTGAAGAGAAATCAGTCCAGTGTTTGCATGCTATCTGAAACATGCTTCTCTGTGTGCACATGCGTTGGGTGTGCACTGTGCACGGCTGTTCAAGCGAGTACTGAGTTCTCTTTTTAAAATTTCATGAATGTGTAAACTGTCAAGACAAAACATGTGCAAATGATAAACTTTTTACTGATGATTAAACTTGGCAAAAATAAAAATGGCAAATCACATGCGTTCTGAACTGTGGGGCATGATCTGTGTGAATCACAGATCAACAATGATCAGTTTAACCTCTAGCGTTAAACCTTTTACAGTGCTTGCATTAGGGTAAACTTACCTATTAAGCTCACCAAAATCTACATTAAGACATTTTAGTGCATAGGGTATTGGTTTGAGTACAATAAGTTATGTTAAAATAAAATATGAATCTCTCACACAATAATATTTTATTTTAAATGACAAAAGCATTTCAATTAAGATATACATCATTAAATGCAAAAAGTCTGGCAATGCTTAATGGGGACATGTTTGTACCCTACACCCTTGTTGCCATTAAGCTCACAACATGTTTTTTGGGGAAAATTCTTGTTTATTTTAAACAAAATAAAAAAAAATTAATAAAGATTAACAAAGTCACAACCATGAGTGAACATACATATTTTAATATGAACAGCTATTATTGAAAATTGACATTATACTTTTTCTTATTGATATCCCACTGAAGCTGTGTTTAGTAGTGGCCATAGTAGTGACCCTTAAAGCTCACCGCACAATAATATTAAGTCTTTAAAAATGACAGCAGTGTAAAACCACAGAACATCAATAAGCTGTACATTTATAATATAATCAATTTAAAAGTACAAGCCAGTAATGCCTGTGAAGTAATATATTAGTGTAGCACAGTCTTATACAGCTAGTAAGCTAACAATGTTTTGTAGCATCTGCGCTATTTTGCTAAAACTATCTTTTGGATCTAACTGTAATTATTTCCCACATCCAGGTTCCAGGTTATAATATGCAAAAATCTAAACATTAATCTCTTAATTTTGCAGTAAGAAGTTATACTTATCGAAAATAAAGGCTTAAACATCTAAACAAAATGCACATTTAAGTGGCTACTCTTTTAGTGAAAGTTTTCAGACAGCTTTCAAAACGGCCACCAGACAGTGTGAACACATGAATACCCATATCTCAGTGTGAACACATGAATACTCATATCTCAGTGTGAACACATGAATACTCATATCTCAGTGTGAACACATGAATACCCATATCTCAGTGTGAACACATGAATACTCATATCTCACTGTGAACACATGAATACCCATATCTCAGTGTGAACACATGAATACCCATATCTCAGTGTGAACACATGAATACTCATATCTCAGTGTGAACACATGAATACTCATATCTCAGTGTGAACACATGAATACCCATATCTCAGTGTGAACACATGAATACTCATATCTCACTGTGAACACATGAATACCCATATCTCACTGTGAACACATGAATACTCATATCTCAGTGTGAACACATGAATACCCATATCTCAGTGTGAACACATGAATACTCATATCTCAGTGTGAACACATGAATACCCATATCTCAGTGTGAACACATGAATACCCATATCTCAGTGTGAACACATGAATACTCATATCTCAGTGTGAAC
Source organism: Romanogobio albipinnatus (assembly GCA_023566225.1). Taxonomy (NCBI): domain Eukaryota; kingdom Metazoa; phylum Chordata; class Actinopteri; order Cypriniformes; family Gobionidae; genus Romanogobio; species Romanogobio albipinnatus. Next base: position 62,697,022 of record CM042240.1, on the reverse strand, counting down.
ACATGAATACCCATATCTCAGTGTGAACACATGAATACCCATATCTCAGTGTGAACACATGAATACCCATATCTCAGTGTGAACACATGAATACCCATATCTCAGTGTGAACACATGAATACACATATCTCACTGTGAACACATGAATACTCATATCTCACTGTGAACACATGAATACCCATATCTCTGTGTGAACACATGAATACTCATATCTCTGTGTGAACACATGAATACTCATATCTCAGTGTGAACACATGAATACCCATATCTCCGTGTGAACACATGAATACCCATATCTCACTGTGAACACATGAATACTCATATCTCACTGTGAACACATGAATACCCATATCTCACTGTGAACACATGAATACCCATATCTCAGTGTGAACACATCAATACCCATATCTCAGTGTGAACACATCAATACCCATATCTCACTGTGAACACATGAATACTCATATCGCAGTGTGAACACGTGAATACTCATATCTCAGTGTGAACACATGAATACTCATATCTCACTGTGAACACATGAATACTCATATCTCACTGTGAACACATGAATACTCATATCTCACTGTGCAATGGTCTGATTAGCTTGAAATTACCCGTGATGGGAATAGCGGCATTACAGATAAACGGCGTTACTAACGGAATTATTTTTTTCAGTAACGAGTAATCAAGCGAATTACTATTTCTCCCGTTACAACGCCGTTAGCGTTACTGAGAATAAAATGCGGCGTTACTATAATTGAGCTCACTGAAGCGGTTTTCATCTGAACAGGGTCTCTGTCAGTCGGACCTGCACCGTTTTTTTTTCTCTTGTTGGTTGGTGTGTGTGTGTGTGTGCGCGTGCATGCCATGCATGTTGGGGGGTGGGTGGGGTGGTACACATAACTGATGATGGGTGGGAGACGAGGTTGATAGGTTGAGTTTACACACACACACGCACACCTATGACACACATATATGACCAGGAGGAGTCAAAGCGATGGCAAGTCCAACGACTTCAAAGGTAGCTTTTGCAAAGTGGTAGTATAAGCGCTACTATTCCCTCGTTGAGGTGAAAGGTAAGAATGTTTATGTAACATGCAACTTACACTCAGGAAGAAAGAGTCTCTCCACGTCCACAAGTAATTCTAATCTAATGAAGCCTCACATCATCACATGCCGCCACAAAATTAGTGGCTAAAAACCCAGGTGATAACGTGAGATCCACTACCAGAGGAGTAGTATAGTACTGATAATATTTACACTATAGTAGGCCTACTGATAATATTTACAATAATGTATTGAATTTGATAGGTGTCTCTCACATTGTCCCACAGCAACATTACAATAGTGTACATTAATGTACAATGTTTTATAATAATAATTTATTCTATTTAGTGTCCCATTCATGTAACATATTTAATATTGGGGGCATCCAAGGTATTTGACATATTTGAACATTTGGGGAAAAAAGTAACACGGTAGTTACTTTCCCTGGTAATTAGTTACTTTTTTAATGCTGTAACTCAGTTACTATTTGTAAGAAGTAACTAGTAACTATAACTAATTACTTTTTTAAAGTAACGTGCCCAACACTGGAAATTACAGGAGGTATTTAGTAACAAACACATCAATTGGTTAAAACATCAAGACGGATGATATATATATATATATGCACGAGCTTACCAAAATTGGACAGTTGAAGACTGGAAAAATGTTGCCTGGTCTGATGAGTCTCGATTTCTGTTGAGACATTCAGATGGTAGAGTCAGAATTTGGCATAAACAGAATGAGAACATGGATCCATTATGCCTTGTTACCACTGTGCTGGTGGTGGTGTAATGGTGTGGGGGATGTTTTCTTGGCACACTTTAGGCCCCTTAGTGCCAATTGGGCATTGTTTAAATGCCACGGCCTACCTGAGCATTGTTTCTGACCATGTCCATCCCTTTAAGACCACCATGTACCCATCCTCTGATGGCTACTTCCAGCAGGATAATGCACCATGTCACAAAGCTTGAATCATTTTAAATTGTTTTCTTGAACATGACAATGAGTTCACTGTACTAAAATGGCCCCCACAGTCACCAGATCTCAACCGAATAGAGCATCTTTGGGATGTGGTGCAACGGGAGCTTCGTGCCCTGGATGTGCATCCCACAAATCTCCATCAACTGCAAGATGCTATCCTATCAATATGGGCCAACATTTCTAAAGAATGCTTTCAGCACCTTGTTGAATCAATGCCACATAGAATGAAGTATTAGTATGGTGTTCCTAATAATCCTTTAGGTGAGTGTATATAAAATTATTTACATATAATTAGTTAATTTTATATATTCATATGATATGCTATTATGTTGTATATTCATGTCATTGTTATCCTATGGACTACACTATCATTACCATCAAGGACATTAATTTATTGAGGAAAGGAAAATTTGCCAGGGACATGCTGTTTATTCAAAGAAAGCACAAACACACAACCATGTACAAAACGTAGAAGATCTGCCCACACAACAAATGGGAAGCTCACGAGAAGCCCAAAATCCTACAGCACCATGAAGTGTCTGTTTTCCGCTTCAGTAACTAGCGGCATTCTGTCTGAATTCAGTCCATTTTGCAGACGTCTGTGGTGCGTTGCTCTGTACTTTGGAATCGCCTCTAATCTCGACTGCAGCGTGGCACAGAGCTCTGTGAGCTCCTGGCTGCAAAAGGATGGAGGTCGCACAATATTTCCAGACACCCCGCCAATGCTGCCGTCTTCCTCATCAGACATCAGGTCTATGGTAACGCACTTCCAAAGGCCCACCTCATCCTCAGCTAGCACACTCTGTCTTGCTTCTAGCAGCTGTAAAAACAACCAATAAAGACAATCAGTATTGCGTGATGCACTGCGTATGGACTCAACACATCTATTAAGTCACATTGACCAAAAACGGATCTAATCTAATAAATCTTACCCTCTTTCTTCTCGCTCGACTCCGAGCTGAACTCTTCACAGCTTCCGCCTGCACAGCTTCTGCCTGCGATGCAAGATCTGGATGTTTGTACCTGAAGCTCCTGCGTACCGTCTCGTATTATGGCTTACAGGCAGCTGGAAAATGAGTGATATGAATAAAAAACAATGTGTAAAAGAACTTAAACAATAAAGGAGAAAATAGTAAAAGTTACTTACACACAATGTCATCATTATCAGCATCATGTAGATGCAGACATAGCTCTGAGCAAATATGAGGTCACGGCCTCGTTATGAGGCAAGGTTAGTCTGTGAAAACAAAATGTACGGTTAAGATCGGTATCTATTAACGGATCTATTTCCTTATACAGGAGAATGAAAGCATATTCTTTGAATCTTACCCTTGCTCCGGTTTGTAGCGCCTACAATTTGTCTCTGAGTTGTGAAGACGGCGTACTGCTTCCTGTAAACTACAAGACCAAAAAAAAAAAAACTTTTATAAAGCAACTGACAATTGTTCTTTTACAATTCTACTTTTAGCTTGTGCTACTTAAAAAAAGCTTTGCTTTTAGGCTACTTTTAACTTAGATAGCACCGCAATCTTAGGATTGTGCACCCGTCTTCTCTTCCTAGAGTTAGTATGTTCCACACAGTTTTTCGACTCCAAAGCAGCCAACCTATCCTCTATGGACAGCAACCTGGAGTTTACTAAAGTGAACTGATCATTTACATCGGCAGCAAACTGAGTAAGCTGACGAGACAGCCCACTGATAGCATTCAGCAGTTTCTTCTCACCGGTCTGCGGACTGGCTGAAAGGGGTTGATCGCGTCCATGCAGAGGAGTTGAAGGGGAGACGCCGTCCAACCATTGTAGATCAAGAAACAGCAAAAACACAGGAAATGGAGGAAAAGGTCTGAGTACAGGAGTAAAAACATGTCTGTTTATATGCTCGTCTTGCAAGTACTGCTGTATGAGTCGTCATGCCCATGACCTCACATGTGATTGGATGCGGGCTAGAAGGCTCGTCGGGCTCCTCCAATCACATGTGAGGTCATTGTTATACGGAAGAACTCGTGAGACGAGCTCGCATGTCTATGATATAAACAAGCACGGTGTGCCTATAAAGCTCTATGATATAAACACGGTGTGCCGTCAGTTGAAAGATGGACGTCCCAAGACTGAAGAAAAGACCTCTGCTCCTCTGTGAACAATGCAACACTGAACTCTGTCATACACAGTTTTTTGACCACAGAAAGCAAAATGGAAAAAAAATCCAAGTCATGATAACATATCCAGTCATGACCCAATCGGCGGGAGTTATGTACCGTCTATGTGTAAAGACCTCGAAGATAACTTGGCTGGAGATTGATGAAAGTGAAATGCACGAGGACCCAGAAAAAGAAGTGATGGAAGAATCTGAAGAAATGCACCCAGCGACTGACAGTTAAAGGTACCCTAGAATGAGTTAGAGGGTATGTGAGTTATTTATGGGTAAAAATTGTCCAGATACGGTTTTAAAATGGCAGATCACGGAAATATATTATGTTCCAGGGGACGTGATAACTTTTCATACCCTTCCCACAGAACAAAACAGTCAACAGGCATGGCTGATGTTTATCTATAACCGGATACCGCGTCAATTTAATTCAAAGTTGTTTGTTTACGCGCTACCCAGTTCGCTGTTTAGAGTTTGTGACTCAAAGGGAAGAATCTATCATTGTAAAATCATACGGTGACATTGCAATGATTAAAATATTTTCACAATACTAAAAATAAAGTTTTGACTGCTGACGTTATGAGTTAACGTGTAAAGTTAATGTTATATGCTAGTTCACATGTCAGGCTGAAGTTACAGTAATGACGTTACGTTTTGCAGGTCTTACTGAAAATAAAGACTAAACTTACCACTCAGAAGCGTCCATTTCCAATCTCAAAACAATTGGCTGTTCCTCAAAAAAAAGCATCTTCGTCAGAAACAGAATCAAACATATAAGGTTGGATGCATAATCTCTCCATTTTCATGACGGACAGTGTAGATCTGTTTGTTGTCACTGAAGCTACTGACTACTGATCAGGCGCAGTGAAACAGCCAATCAGAGCAGAACTCCACATTAATATTGATGACCCTTCCAAATAAGGCAAAAACAGACCATTTCATTCTAGAGACTATTTCTAGGGTTGTAAATGGACCTGCTATCCTCGCGTGACACTTGTTCAAAATACCTGCAGAACTCCCGATGATTCGGCTGTGTAGTTCTGCTTGGCCATGAACATGTACTGGCATATGCAAATGTTGGGGGCGTACATATTAATGATCCTGACTGTTGCGTCACACTCAGTGTTATGTTGAGATTCGCCTCTTTTTCTGTGGTGTTTTTCATAAACGAGATTTACATATGAAGGAGGAAGCAATGGTGTTTGAGACTCACTGTATGTGATGTCCATGTACTGAACTCTTGTTATTCAACTATGCCAAGGTTAATTAAATGTTTCATTCTAGGGCACCTTTAATACATCCACTGTGCATTTAAGCAAGACCAAAGAAACGGTCGCTGTAGTCATGCCACTATGCACAGTGGTTGAGCTCTAGGAGACTGTGATGTTGTTTGCATGGAATGCACATTTTGCCTTTGTGGCAAAGCCTGATTAAAACTAATTGTTTAAATAAATTGTTTTGTGTATCTTTTTTTTACGTAACATTGGCCATTGCTAATGACACGCAATAAATAATCTAGCATACTTTCATTAAATATATAAATTTAAGATTTTATAATTAGGCTAACTGAGCCTGATCTATTTATACCTGAGAATTTCTTAGAATGAAGTTAATACCTTTTAGAAAAATGTCACTTGGGCTAAAACTTATGCTACCCTGATTTGCATTTGTATAGCTCACAGCATTTTCATTTACATGTTAAAGCCTCCCCTGGAATAAGGGGGGGGGGGGGGGGGGGGGGGGGGGGTCGAGGGGGGACAACTGCCAAGCAACACAGCAGTGCAGCTTACTGATGAAAATCCCACTTTTCATGCAGTGATTTATGTTCAGGTATGTTAATGTGATAATACGTTTTTACAACAGATTTTTACTAATTTAATGTGTGACATGTCGTAATAACGAATGTCCAACTTGGAAGTTGGATATTCTCAGGTTGAAGGCAGCATAGTTTTTGTCTGGTCATGTGATCTCAACATGTCTGACCCGCTCCATGTCCAATAAAACCACTTTAATTTTGACACTCTTCAAAATATCCTTCATTTCTGTAGAGCTGGACATTTTAATAAGGATCAAATGACTGAGTTCAGCTTTGAGAATGAAACCAACCTGTTTGTTCCACAGTTTTCTCATCTTTGACTGTTTCTTCAGTCTTCAGGTCTTCTTGTTTCACTCTGAATGTTTCTTCAATCTTCATGTCTTCACTTTAATAAACACCATCTTTATAATAATAGTGTCACGTGGATCTCAGTCGCTTCACCAGCAGTGCTGCAGTCATCAAGTGTGACAGGAGCAGAGGAACATTGTGGTTTTATAGACGTTTCAGGGGGCCGTTCCTACAGGTGAAGATAAAGCACACAAAGGATGTGAGCAGTTATAGGAACAGCTCTAATCCAATCAGCACAACTATAGCACTGATTATCATAGACATCAGGAAGAGTCACACCTTCATCCATTCATTCACACTTAACTCAGATATTGATTAGCATCAACAATCACACCAATTAAAGTCATGAGGCAGAAGCAGAAGAGCCATTAAAGACAAAAGGTGAAAAGCCTCACTTACCATGATTTTACATTTGTATTCCCACACACCTGAAGCGAAAGACATTCATTTTACATGTTTTCATTTTTATGTTTTGTTTTATTTAATGTTTATGTTGAAATAATTTCACCAAAAAGGGTAAAAGGGTGTCTTGTCACTGTAAAACCATGGCTAGTGTCGTCTTTTGTCTCTGTTACCCCTTTTCCACCAAGGCAGTGCTAGAGCTAGATCGGAGCCAGAGCTAGTCCCAGTTCATAGTTGGTTCAACTGAGGAGCCTGCTAAGAACCGTTTGCTTTTCCACAGGCTAGAGAGCCACAACAGAGCCAGGTCTTACGTCACTGTATACGTCTCATCTTTCTCAGCAACGCTAGCGGGAAACACACACACACCAGGCTTGTTTGAGATGCATCGGCGCTGCACAGACCGATCCACGTATAATATTTTAAAAAACGCATGAGTGAATCAAAAGCATAAGGAGTCGTGTGCTCTCGCTGGACTCGTTATCATACGGCGATCGGTCTCTGCACAGCACCGCTGCCAACAAGCCTTCCATCAACAATGCAAATGTTGCGTTACTATTGAGTCACATGGCTTTACGATCCTACATCGGCATCAAAACACAACGAAAAAACAGCGAATACAACGCATTCATGCAGCTCGCCGTAATTTGTATAGACGGAGATTACAAACGAGCAGCAGCTGTTAGCTCCATTAGCTGCTATTTCAACAATGGCGGATCTCAAGTCTGTGTTCGTCTTGTTGACCCCGCCCCCAGTGCCTGACGTAATCGGTTCTGACTTCTAGCCCTGTTCTAGCCCAGCAATGTTTTGGTGCTACTTAAGAACCACTTTTCCTGGCTCGGAGCTGGGGCTTTGGGTGTGGAAACACAAAGAACCGATTTGGAACTAGGCTCTGGCTCCAATCTAGCTCTGGCTCTGCTTTGGTGGAAAAGGGGTATGTGATGCTCTTGATGATTCTGCATTATTACTTTAATTGGTGTCATTGTTCTTGCTAATGAATTTGTAAACTACAACATCTGATGGGTGCCTATTTCCCTCTACCATTGTTTAAATTAGTTCATTTTGAAGTTAAATTCAATTTGGTTAAGATATTATCTGAGTAGTATTATAGTAGTATAGGTTTTAAGATCTTGAATATACAGAAGGGTGCACACTTTATATTCGGGATGCAAACGGGTGAGGGGTAAAAAAAGGTGAGAACATTGCGTAGCTAGAGAAAACATTCTCAGAGGTCAGGACACTTTTTTATATTTTTACTTTTCATGCTCATTTCTAGTCACTGTTAAGTATCTTTGCATCTGCCTAAAAACTAATTCTAACAGGTAAAAAAGTTTTTGTGTTTTATGTAGGGCAAAACAACCCTTTATAAAACACAAAAAAGGATTCAATAGTGGGATGTGGGAGTTTAATACATAAACAAAAACAAGAAGACAACAACCAGATAAAATGTAACACTCAAATAACCCTCAAAACTGAAGATCCCACTGGCAACAAGTGCATCAATATGGGATACTTTGTACACCACCTGTAACAAAGCTGAAATACAAAAAACAAAAACAAATGTAATCTCCGCCCACTTCCGTTGCCAAATTGGAAAAGGAAATGAGGTAATCAGATAAAAGGAGGACTTTAAATGGAAAATGAGGAGAGAAAAAAAGGAGTTTTTGTGGAGAGAGGTGTTTGAGTTTGTGCCTGAGTGCGGGAGAAGTGAGAACCGAAAAGCCTCAATCCATGTGCGCGGAGAAGCCAATAACTCCGCGTTGAATGGAAGAACTGTTGCTGTGGTGTTAACGTCCCGAAATCGTAAAGGAAAGGTGAAGGTGAACGTATTTCCACTTACCTGGGTAGCGGTGACGTTATTCCTCTGAACGCTGGGCCGTTGCTGGAGTGGACGCGGGAGTGTAGTTCCAACACTCACACTCCCAGAGTGAAGATGTTTCCAGCGCCAAACGTTTGCAACAATCTGGTGTAACGATCGTCGGAATCATCCGTGCTGTTTCCCAAACAAAGAGATTCACCATTGCGGAAAGTTGTGGCATCCCTGCATACACACCGGCTGGTTTCCCCCCCCCCCCCCCCACCCCCACCCCCCCACCCCCCACACACACACACACACTAACACGATTCACCTCAGCACTTTCCACACTCCCTATTAACACGATACTCAAACTAAGACGTGAGTAGTGTAACTCCATTTTTTGTTTTCATCGTATTTAATTTGTTTGTTTTTCTTCTTTGACTTCAGTTTGTTTTGCCATTTTCTTTTCTTTGCCCCAAATTTTTGACTGTTTTCTTATCTTGTTTATGGGAATATCCTGAATCTGGTACTTTTGAAATGAAAATTATTTGAATTAAATTTGGTATTACGTTTGTGTTTATCAACCAGAATTGAGAGTGCATTGTGGTTATATTGTTTTTTGTTTGTTAATTTTCCCGTCTTCTGTGAAATACAACCTTCTTTTCTAAACCACATCCTATGTTCTTTGTGATTTTTATATTGAAGTGTGACTTTGAGTTTGATTTATGTAACGAGTGGCATTTCATGCTATCTGGGTTTGTGTTTAAAATATGACAGGATTGTCTGTCTGGCGCCCGAATTAATGGACAGAAATTAACAATCATTTTGATTGTTTTGAATTTATCGGGCCGCCACCGTTACAGAAGTGGCGCCCGAACAGGGACCTGAACTGATTATTATACTATCACTTTGACTTGATTTTTCTTGTGGTTGTTTGAATATGTGATGGTTTGAATATTTTGCTGTGATTTTATATCACTTTGGACTTTGAACTCTTTTTGTGTGAATTATCTGAACATTGAACTGAACTGGTTCCTTTGATGCTGATTGAACTCTGTGCCAAGTATTTCACACCACAAACAGTGGGTCAAATTGTGTAAAAAAAAAAAAAGTGTGCTGTTGTAAATACTTGAGAAATTATAAACTTTGTAGTTTGTTATTTTGGTGCCCCTTTGCCCCGAAAGAAAGACACCTGATGAATAGTATTTCCTTTTCTGGATTGTTAAAAATGTAACCACTGTGTAGTTTGTTATTTTGGGGCCCCAGAAATTGAAGAAATTGAGACAGGCCAAATAGTATTTGCATTACATTTTTTTTTTTTTTCACAAGTCACCATTGTTATTTCCATACACGCATTAACCATGGCCAATACCTCTGTCCCCTCTCCAACCACTTGGGTGGAAATTGATCCACCTCCAGACATATCAACCCCTGTCTGGCATCCGGATCAACAAATGCAGCCGCAACCTAGATTTTTCCCACAACCACTTGTTCCCACTTTTTATTCCACACCCACTCAGTTTAGTAGTGTCCCATCAGGAACCCATGTGCGTTTTGTCTCCCCCAATCCAGATGGCAGTCCATCAGTCCAAGTTCCGAACTGGCAAGGAGGATCGGATTCCATGCAATTATGCACCTCACCTGAAGTTTCACCTCCATCTTCAGGAACACAATATGATCTGCCTGGTTACCTCCCAACTCCTGGAAGGGAAATTCAACATTTTTCTACGCAAGTACAAGGTAATTGGGACAACCTATTTGACTTCATTAAACGACAGGAAAAAGCTGTGAATGAACTCACACAAGAGCAAAAAAGAGCCACTTCCCACCGTGATAAACAACTTGGAGACTTGACGGCTGAAATGGCCAAAATGGAGGCTAACCAACAGCAAATTCTCACCACGTTAACTACAACCAAAGCAGATCCAACAGATTCCGATCAGCTAGTTAAAGCCATGAAAATGATGATCACACAGGAGCTACAAACCTTGGAGTCGACCTTGATTTCTGAAGTCCGTTTCATGGTGGATCAACTTCAGGTTGAACTTCAGAGAGATATCACTGCTACACAAAAGAACCTTCAAAAGGATCATGAGCAGCTCTCCGGTGAATGTAGTCACTGCATCACACAAATTGACAAGCTAACCACACATGTAAATGAGCTTCAAACAAACATGACGAAAGCCAAACAGCCAGAAAAGGAAATGGCGGATCAGCAAGATAAAGGGATAACCCCACCACCCCCTCTTGTCCCACTTACCACATCCTCATCAACAGTAGCAAGTGTTCCAGTGGGTCCTCTTATGTCGGCTGGGAAAAGTGACCATTTGAAACTGACCTTTCCCACATTTGGAAGACCGTCTGATGACGTTGATCCTTTGCTATATCTAACCCGGTGTCAGGACTTTTTAGCATTGCACCCACTTGCCGAGGTGGACCTCCTGGCGACCTTCCGCAGTGTACTCCATGGGACTGCACGTGACTGGTGGGAGGTGGCCCGATTTTCAATAACCACATTTAATGAGTTTGAGTCTGCTTTCCTCTCTGCTTTCCTCTCCGAAGACTACGAAGATGAGCTGGCTGAAAGGGTCCGCACAAGACATCAAGGAGAGAGAGAATCAATCAGAGATTTCGCCTTTACCTATCGTGCCCTTTGCAGACGATGGAAACCTTCCCTAACTGAAAATGAAATAGTTAAAATGATTCTCAAACAAATAAAACCTTACCTTGCCAGCCAGCTACGTGGTCGTGTAAGCAACGTTGGAGAACTGGTAAAACTGGGGCATCAGATTGAGAAAGACCATGAGCAACAACTGCAATATGAAAAGAGTGTTAGCAGAAAATTGTCCCAGGAGGTAACTCAAAAAACCGTCAGCAGCGCAACCAATGTGCAACCCCAAGTGCAATGTTGGAGATGTAAGGGACAGCACTCACCTGGATGTTGTCCTCTTTATGCAAACCCATCATCAATTCAACCTGCAAAACCACAGCAACATCCTTTCACTAGTCAACGGTCATTTCATTCCCGGAAGTCCGGAAGTCAAGCAACAAATAATTCGGTGACAGCCATAACAAGTAAGATCCTACCCACGTCCAAGAAACCACCCACTTCACCAAAGCCTGTTACTCCTGTGGTCATTCCTCAACAGCTGGTTGTTCCAATCCACATCGGAGGTTGGTCTGGAAAGGCCATCGTGGACACCGGGGCCAGCTACACCATGATCCATGAAAGTTTGTGGGGAAAGCTCTCTCCGCAAGAGAGCCTCCAACCTTGGTCTCTTGGTCCGTTGTATTTGGCTAATGGAGAAGCAGAGGTTCCTTTGGGGTGGCTGCAGCTACAAATACATATGCACAACAAAACTTTCACTTTACCTGTTGCTGTCCTTTCCCCTAAAGCCCTGGCCTATGCTGTAGTCTTGGGACTGGATTTCATCTTTTTCAGTGGCCTGCAAATCAATGTAATCGACAAAAAATATTCCTTTAAGAACTCGCCACAAGAAGATCATCCATTTCAGCCAGGCAATGCAAGTGTCCCTAATATAAGTACTCAATGCAAAAAGGCTGGTCAACATGCAAAGATTTTTAATCAAAGCCTCTCACTATTGAGTTCTATTCCTCCACCACAACCTGAATGCCGGTCATCTTCACTTGTCATTACAGATGTACAAACCTTAATTGATAGTGCTGTGAGTGAAGCCCACATATCCCCTGCTGAGAAAACTACACTGAGAAAAACCCTGGAGTTCAACCCTCAAGTGTGTTCTCTTCAACCAGGTCGTACTGATGTCCTCCAACACACTATTTACACACAGCATCAAGTGCCCATTAAACAGAGGCCTTACCGCATGTCCCCTGGCAAACGAGAAGTGGTAGAAGAGCAACTCGTTGAGATGTTGAATGCAGGAATTGTGGAACCTTCATATTCTGGCTGGGCCTCCCCTGTCGTCCTTGTTCCAAAGAAAGATGGCAGCCTTCGATTTTGTGTTGACTATCGTAAGCTCAATGCCATCACAGAGAATGATGCTTACCCACTTCCAAACATCACAGAGATCCTTGAATCTCTCTCTGGAGCGGCCATCTTTTCAACAATTGATCTCAACAGCGGCTACTGGCAGGTGGGCATGGACCCTCAAAGTAAACTGAAAACGGCATTCATCACTCCATCAGGACTTTTTCACTTTAATGTCATGCCCTTTGGGTTAAAAAATGCACCTGCTACATTCCAACGTCTAATGGAAACCGTATTGGGAGACCTACGAGGAACCATTTGCTTTGTCTACATTGATGATATTATCATATATTCACCCTCGGTAGCTCAGCACTTCCAAGACCTCCAGACTGTTCTCCACAGATTGCAGGAAGCAGAATTGACCATAAACCTGAAGAAAAGCAAGTTTTGCCTTAAAGAGCTTGCATTCTTGGGGCATGTTGTTAGTATCAACGGTATCAAGGCAGACTCATCCAAAGTTGAGGCTATTAGATCTTACCCTGTGCCCCGAAACCTCAAAGAGGTCCAGCGTTTTCTTGGATTAGCGGGATGGTATCACCGTTTTGTCCCTGATTTCTCCACGATCGCTGGACCCATCAATTCCTTAAAAAAGAAAGGACATTCTTTTCACTGGTCACCCCAATGCCAGGAAGCTTTTGAGAAATTGAAGTCACATCTCACCTCACCTCCTATTCTAGGCCATCCGAATCTCCAGCTTCCTTTCATGGTGTATACAGATGCCAGTGATACGGGACTCGGCGCTGTACTAACACAACGGAAAAACCAGGGACTGGAGGAAGTCATCGCGTACGCAAGCCGCACCCTTAACAAAGCTGAATCAAACTACTCTGCTACTGAGAAAGAATGCCTAGCAGTCGTATGGGCACTGGAAAAATGGCAGCATTACCTGGAGCACAAGATGTTCACGGTAGTCACAGACCATACTGCACTTCAGTGGGTCATGAGTTCCCCGAAAACCACCAGCCGTCTCATCCGGTGGGCCCTACGATTACAAAGGTTTGATTTTATCATTGAGTACCGTAAAGGCAACCTAAATGTAGCCCCTGATGCTTTGTCCAGGATTTCCAGCTTACCGGGTTGCAGCTTGTACTCTAGCGAGAAAGAGGTTGTTGAGTTTCCAGTCTCCACGGTGCCCATTTGGGAGGAACAACATAAAGATCCTGAAATTATCAAGGTGTTTAAAGCATTGGCGGAGAATAACAACTGTGTATTGAAAGACAAATATGAGGTTGGGGATGACGACCGACTATATCATAAGACCCACTTGTCGGATGGTCAAGTTCACTACAGAGTGTACCTGCCTAGCAGTCTCAAACCAACAATCCTTCAACACTACCACTCCCATCCTTTAAGTGGCCATGCAGGTATCTATAAAACCTACAAGCGTCTGCAAGATGTTGTTTTTTGGCCCGGGATGTGGACCGACATCAAACAACATGTTAAGTGCTGTGTAAAATGTCAAACACTTAAAAATGAAAACCGCAAACCAGCTGGGAAAATTCAACAGACCTCCACCAGTCGTCCAAACGAGATGTTGGGAGTAGATATCATGGGTCCTCTGCCACGCAGTCCCCAAAGATATGAGTATCTACTAGTGTTTGTGGATTACTATTCCCGATGGGTGGAACTATTTCCCTTGCGAAAGGCTAATGCTCAAACTGTTGCTTCACATCTCAGAGAAAACATCCTCACACGGTGGGGGGTACCGGATTTCATCCTGTCTGACCGAGGCACACAGTTCATGTCAGCTGTCTTTCAAGACGTCTGTGCTAAATGGAAAGTTACACAGAAAATGACTACAGCATACCATCCCCAGACAAACTTAACAGAACGAGTGAACAGAACATTAAAACAGATGATTTCTGCCTATGTTAATGACAATCATAAAAAGTGGGACCAACACTTACCTGAACTAAGGTTCGCCATCAATTCAGCGGTTCAAGAAACCATTGGTATGTCTCCGGCCGAGCTTCATCTAGGGAGAAAACTGCAGGGACCAATGGACAAGCTGCTGCATGGGCAAAATCTCTCTCCATCTGCTCCATCCTACGAGGTCACCGAACATCTTTGCAAGTTGCAAGCTAGAGCCAAAGAATGCGCCAAGAAAGCATCAGAAAGACAGCTCCGAAGCTACAACAAAACCCGAAGAGATGTCACCTATAAAGACAGAGACCGTGTATGGCTGAGAAATTTTCCACAGTCAAGTGCACTTCACCATTTTAGTGCTAAACTTGCCAAGAAATGGAAAGGTCCCTACCGAATAATCAAACAGTTGGGACCACTGAATTATCGAGTGGCATTAGAAAACACTGGTGAAGATGTGCGTACCGTTCACGTATGCAACCTGAAGCCATGCTTTCCCACCGCTGAGGAATTAAACCATCTGGAAAAGTCGAAACTTATGGAAATCTTCCACGAATCCACTGACGAAGAAGAGTTTCTTGGGTTCTGACAAAAATACTGCCTTTTTAACAACCTGGGGGTTGTTTTTTTTCCAGGGAGGGAGAGTGTAACAAAGCTGAAATACAAAAAACAAAAACAAATGTAATCTCCGCCCACTTCCGTTGCCAAATTGGAAAAGGAAATGAGGTAATCAGATAAAAGGAGGACTTTAAATGGAAAATGAGGAGAGAAAAAAAGGAGTTTTTGTGGAGAGAGGTGTTTGAGTTTGTGCCTGAGTGCGGGAGAAGTGAGAACCGAAAAGCCTCAATCCATGTGCGCGGAGAAGCCAATAACTCCGCGTTGAATGGAAGAACTGTTGCTGTGGTGTTAACGTCCCGAAATCGTAAAGGAAAGGTGAAGGTGAACGTATTTCCACTTACCTGGGTAGCGGTGACGTTATTCCTCTGAACGCTGGGCCGTTGCTGGAGTGGACGCGGGAGTGTAGTTCCAACACTCACACTCCCAGAGTGAAGATGTTTCCAGCGCCAAACATTTGCAACAATCTGGTGTAACGATCGTCGGAATCATCCGTGCTGTTTCCCAAACAAAGAGATTCACCATTGCGGAAAGTTGTGGCATCCCTGCATACACACCGGCTGGTTCCCCCCCCCCCCCCCCCCCACACACACACACTAACACGATTCACCTCAGCACTTTCCACACTCCCTATTAACACGATACTCAAACTAAGACGTGAGTAGTGTAACTCCATTTTTTGTTTTCATCGTATTTAATTTGTTTGTTTTTCTTCTTTGACTTCAGTTTGTTTTGCCATTTTCTTTTCTTTGCCCCAAATTTTTGACTGTTTTCTTATCTTGTTTATGGGAATATCCTGAATCTGGTACTTTTGAAATGAAAATTATTTGAATTAAATTTGGTATTACGTTTGTGTTTATCAACCAGAATTGAGAGTGCATTGTGGTTATATTGTTTTTTGTTTGTTAATTTTCCCGTCTTCTGTGAAATACAACCTTCTTTTCTAAACCACATCCTATGTTCTTTGTGATTTTTATATTGAAGTGTGACTTTGAGTTTGATTTATGTAACGAGTGGCATTTCATGCTATCTGGGTTTGTGTTTAAAATATGACAGGATTGTCTGTCTGGCGCCCGAATTAATGGACAGAAATTAACAATCATTTTGATTGTTTTGAATTTATCGGGCCGCCACCGTTACACACCCATGGGCGGCGCTAGGGAGGGGCTAGCAGGTGCTTCAGCACCCCCAAGAAAGACCAAAGCACCCCCATAGCACCCCCAGACATTTTAGCTGGAAGCAATTATATACAGGCTGTATTATAATTAATACATAATTAAATAATTTGAAACCACAAATGAAAAAAAAAAAAAAAAAATCCTCATTAAGCATGCGTTACATATGTGATGTGATGTGTCAGGTGAATTGTAGCTATTTTTGAAAAAAAAATGGAGCAGTTCCTTCTGCCAGGTAAGCGATCTTGTGATTCTAATTTAGTTCCTACTTCCTAGCAGTAGCGACGCGCATAACTACATTTTTCAGTAGCACTTTCTTTTCAGGAAAAGAAATAGTCAAGCAACTGTTCACGCGAGCAGCTCATGACTGCAGCATCTCAGAGCGTTTCTGATCAGAATGCTGTCTAATCCTGACTCCTGAGTATTTCATTTAAGTTGCATACATTTTGTTCTTGCACTGATGTTCAATTTGTAGCCCTTTTGCTCTTTGCCAGCCAGTTTGAGATATAGGTCATATTTGATTATTCGGATAGTTAACGAAATCAAATGATTTCAGTTTTTGGCTTTTTGCCATTGAAATGATTAGGGAAAAGTGTCCAATAACCCTGAATTCACCTCATACTATTTGTAATCATTATGTAGCTTGAAACCCCAAATATAACATTCTTCATTAACAATTATTCAGTTACTTGTAACACTTTCATTGTAAAAAAAGAAGAAAGAATGTCTTGTTTCAATGTAGCTAGCTACTTTTTGATAATAACTTTTAGCTAACTAATTTTTCAAAGGGGTAGCTTGAATGTAACTTAACTACTTTAACGTATATATATATATATATATATATATATATATATATATATATAAAATTGCGCAGCTCCTCCTGTCAATGATCTAGCGCCCCCTCAGCACCTGCGTTAAAAATTATCTAGCGCCGCCCCTGACACCACCCCATAAATGAAACCCAATTTATTCTGACGTTTAGCCACCGGAATTTCAAAAGCCCGCATCTTTTGTTTGGCTGCATGTTTCAGCCTTGCCCGTTTTTCTTTGACACATTTATTTTCATTTTTTATTTTTATTTATCATATTTTTTTTATATATATATAAAAAAAAAAAAAAACTCCTCCATGAACTGCCACCTTAACGTGGTGGAGGGGTTTGAGTACCCGAATGACCCTAGGAGCTACGTTGTCCGGGGCTATATGCCCCTGGTAGGGTCTCCCAAGGCAAACAGGTCCTAGGTGACGGGTCAGACTAAGAGCAGTTCAAAACCCCTTATGATGACTAAAAAACTGAGGACCGTGACGTCGCCCGGTACGGCGCAGCCGGGGCCCCACCCTGGAGCCAGGCCTGGGGTTGGGGCTCGTATGCGAGCGCCTGGTGGCCGGGCCTTCCCCCACGGGGCCCGGCCGGGCTCAGCCCGAAGGAGTGTCGTGGGGACACCTTCCCGTGGGCCCACCATTCACGGGAGAGACCGTAAGGGGCCGGTGCAAAGTGGATCAGGCAGCAGTCAAAGGCGGGGGCCTAGGCAACCCGATCCCTGGACACGGAAACTGGCTCTTGGGACATGGAATGTCACCTCGCTGGCGGGGAAAGAGCCAGAGATTGTGCGTGAGATTGAGAGGTTCCGACTAGAGATAGTCGGAATCACCTCCACGCACGGCTTGGGCTCTGGAACCACACTCCTCGAGAGAGGATGGACTCTTCACCACTCTGGAGTTGCCCATGGTGAGAGGCGGCGGGCTGGTGTGGGTTTGCTTATAGCCCCCCAGCTCTGCCGCCATGTGTTGGAGTTTACACCGGTGAACGAGAGGGTCGTTTCCCTGCGCCTTCGGCTCGGGGATAGGTCTCTCACTGTTGTGTGTGCCTACGGGCCGAACAGCAGTGCAGAGTACCCGACCTTCTTGGTGTCCCTGGGAGGGGTGCTGGAGAGTGCTCTGACTGGGGACTCCGTCGTTCTACTGGGGGACTTCAACGCCCACGTGGGCAATGACAGTGAAACCTGGAGGGGCGTGATTGGGAGGAACGGCCACCCTGATCTGAACCCGAGTGGTATTCAGTTATTGGACTTCTGTGCTAGTTACAGTTTGTCCATAACGAACACCATGTTCAAGCATAAGGGTGTCCATCTGTGCACATGGCACCAGGACACCCTAGGTCGTAGGTCAATGATCGACTTTGTGGTCGTTTCATCTGACCTGCGGCCGTATGTCTTGGACACTCGGGTGAAGAGAGGGGCGGAGCTGTCAACTGATCACCACCTGGTGGTGAGTTGGATCCGATGGCGGGGGAGGAAGCTGGATAGACTC
The DNA here is from genome assembly GCA_023566225.1 of Romanogobio albipinnatus. Classification (NCBI taxonomy): domain Eukaryota; kingdom Metazoa; phylum Chordata; class Actinopteri; order Cypriniformes; family Gobionidae; genus Romanogobio; species Romanogobio albipinnatus. Next base: position 62,678,520 of record CM042240.1, on the reverse strand, counting down.
GGTAGACCCAAACGTACTGTGAGGGTCTGCTGGGAATGTTTGGCCGAGTCTCCTGTCAGAGAGATCTTTAACTCCTGCCTCCGGCAGAGCTTCGACCGGATCCCGAGGGAGGCTGGAGATATTGAGTCCGAGTGGACCATGTTCTCCACCTCCATTGTCAAAGCGGCCACTCGGAGCTGTGGACGCAAGGTCTCCGGTGCCTGTCGAGGCGGCAATCCCCGAACCCGGTGGTGGACACCGGAAGTAAGGGATGCCGTCAAGCTGAAGAAGGAGTCCTATCGGGCCTGGCTGGCTTGTGGGACTCCTGAGGCAGCTGACAGGTACCAGCAGGCTAAACGGACTGCAGCCCGGGTGGTTGTGGAGGCAAAAACTCGGGCCTGGGAGGAGTTCGGTGAGGCCATGGAAAAGGACTATCGGCTGGCCTCGAAGAGATTCTGGCAAATCGTCCGGCGCCTCAGGAGGGGGAAGCAGTGCCCTACCAACGCTGTTTACAGTGGCGATGGGCGGCTGTTGACCTCAACTGGGGATGTTGTCGGACGGTGGAAGGAATACTTCGAGGATCTCCTCAATCCCGCCGTCACGTCTTCCATTGAGGAAGCAGAGGCTGGGGGCTCAGAGGAGGACTCGTCCATCACCCTAGCTGAAGTCACCGAGGTGGTCAAGAAACTCCTCGGTGGCAAGGCACCGGGGGTGGTTGAGATCCGCCCTGAGTACCTCAAGTCTCTGGATGTTGTAGGGCTGTCTTGGCTGACACGCCTCTGCAGCATCGCGTGGCGGTCGGGGACAGTGCCTCTGGGGTGGCAGACCGGGGTGGTGGTCCCTCTTTTTAAGAAGGGGGACCGGAGGGTGTGTTCCAACTATAGGGGGATCACACTTCTCAGCCTCCCCGGGAAAGTCTATGCCAGGGTACTGAAGAGGAGAATTCGGCCGATAGTGGAACCTCGGATTCAGGAGGAACAGTGTGGTTTTCGTCCTTGTCGTGGAACACTGGACCAGCTCTATACCCTCTACAGGGTGCTGGAGGGTTCATGGGAGTTTGCCCAACCAGTCCACATTTGTTTTGTGGATTTGGAGAAGGCATTCGACTGTGTCCCTCGCGGCGTCCTGTGGAGGGTGCTTGGGGAATATGGGGTCGGGGGTCCTTTGCTGAGGGCTGTCCGGTCCCTGTATGACCGAAGGAGGAGTTTGGTCCGCATCGCCGGCAGTAAGTCAGACTTGTTCCCGATGTACCGTTCTGTCGTGGTGAAGAAAGAGCTAAGCCGTAAGGCGAAGCTCTCGATTTACCGGTCAATCTACGTTCCTACTCTCACCTATGGTCATGAGCTTTGGGTCATGACCGAAAGGACAAGATCCTGGATACAGGCGGCCGAAATGAGCTTTCTCCGCTGGGTGGCTGGGCGCTCCCTTAGAGATAGGGTGAGAAGCTCAGTCACTCGGGGGGAACTCGGAGTAGAGCCGCTGCTCCTCCACATCGAGAGGGGACAGCTGAGGTGGCTCGGGCATCTGTTCCGGATGCCTCCTGAACGCCTTCCCGGGAAGGTGTTTCGGGCATGTCCAACCGGGAGGAGGCCCCGGGGAAAACCGAGGACACGCTGGAGGGACTATGTCTCCCAGCTGGCCTGGGAACGCCTTGGTGTCCCCCCGGAAGAGCTAGAGGAAGTGTCTAGGGAGAGGGAAGTCTGGGCATCTCTGCTTAGACTGCTGCCCCCGCGACCCGGCCCCGGATAAGCGGAAGAAGATGGATGGATGGATGGATGGATGGATATTTTTTATTACTTTGTTATGCCACTCTTCACAAAACAAACGAACAGCCTGAACGGACAATGTGTTGTGAAATGTGCATATGGAAATTGTATAAGATCCTGCTATTCGTTGGTCTATTTGAACTTCAATTTCAAAAGCAGCTGTACAGACCCAAAATACAAAACACTTCTTTGTTTTATGTAAGAGCTCTTCAACTCTAGTCCTGAAGTGACAGTGTCTTGCTGAGTTTAACATTTTAATTTCAACATTTGTGAAAATAAACATTTTTTATTCACAAAAGTTGTTTTTTTACACACACACTCACACACACACACACACACACACACACAGAAGTGCCCATATACAAATAATACAAGAGATGACAGAAATTCATGGTTGAATGCATTGGTGAAATACATATTTAAATACATGTTGTTCAGTGATGTGCTGAAAATATTAGGAAACTAGTAAAGACTGAGAGACTTGTTTAGGGGAATGCATTATTTATACAATACAAATGATCGTTGTGTGTGTGTGTGTCAGCACTGAATTTTTTTCTCCTGATATTAAAAATATGTATATAGTTTTAAAGTTAATTTGAGTGTAAAGACGCCTGAACATAAGTGACAATGTCTAACCAGAGTAAACAAACTTTGAAGTTAGCTTGATAAAGCTGGACCTGACATTTGGAAAAAGTTAATTTAGGGTTTGAAGTTTACCGTTTTTTTACAATCACTATGACAATTTTTTGCAATACTTTTAACAAATTTCCTAAACTCTTAACGCACACTGCACAAAATGCTTTTCTTACTTAGTATTTTTGTCTTGATTTCAGTCCAAATATCTAAAAAATCTCACATTAAGAAGCATTTACTAGACAAGCAAAAGTTTTTGTCTTGTTTTGGGGGAAAATAACTCAAAATTAAGGACGTTTTTGCTTAAAATTATTTTAATCATCTCCCAATGAGGTAAGAAAAATAACCTTAATCCAAACAGAAAATTTTAAGCAAAAACGTCCTTAATTTTGAGTTATTTTCCCCCAAAACAAGACAAAAAAGTTTGCTCTTTTTTTGATCACCTTTTTTTCGTATCATATATTTTAGTAATTATCATAAATTAGGTATCATTCGAAAGCTTACGAACTCAAAATTCATCCTGTGAAAACCGTTTTGAAATTGGACGTTGCGTTACCATGGAAATGGTACTTTAAATTCTTCTAGCAGGCTCCTCCCCTTAGTGGGCGGCATCATGTTTTATATTACAACATTTATTTTACCTACTTTATAATCAAAATCTTTTCTAATCTTGAGAAAACACATATCGTCGGAAAGGTCTGAGTCTCAAGGTTCCATATTTGGTGACCGTTTTGTGATGGAAGTGACATTTGCACAGAAAAGTACAGGAAAATGGATAAAAAACAACAATCAATGGAATTTCAATGACACCCGGTGGCTATTTTTGGTATAACGCCTAAACAAAATCTCATGGGAACTTCAATTTTTGTGATATCAACTTCAAATCTGGAACACAACTTGGTTAGACATATGGCTTTGATTTTATTGTAATTTTAGATCAAAACATTTTTGTAAAATATATATTTTATATAAAATAAAAAATATTTAGTACAGTATTTTTTTATTTACAGTAAATTTAAACTTCCATAACTTTTTCATACTTTTTATTGCTTTCACTTTAGAAATAATCTGCCGAGTGTCTGCTTTAAAACAAGGTCTATATTCCACAGCATTCTTGAATTACAGCCCTTTAAGTTTGGATAGTGCATTTTCATGTGTATTCTCAAAAAGGGGGGTGACAGTTAAGAGGTTAATGTAAGATTTTTTAGATATTTGGACTGAAAACAAGACAAAAATACTAAGTAAGAAAAGCATTTTTTGCAGTGCACCAACACACAATTGGCAAAACGGTTCATTTCATGTCCAAAATCACACATTGTAAACTAAACTGCAACACTAGTTTTATGAACAATAGTATTAAAACCTAGGGGGCGCCAGGTTGATGCGATCATGATGGGTACAAGTCAACTGGAGATTTGAAATGACTGATAATAATCAGCAATAGGTTAACTATTAGAAGGATATGACATCAACAAACAGGGTGACATATTCAGCACGGGGTTTCAACGGCTTGTTGTGGAAATACACCCACTCAGTTCATTCATGTGGTCACCAAACATGCATGATTTCACTGCACAGCAAACCTGAAATGTAGACAGACTTACAACAAGGTATTCGAAAAGATTTGGGACGCCTCAGGTGAGAAACAAATGCTTGTGTTTTGGTATTTTGTGACTGCCACTTTACCTTTGAAGGCCTAACATAACATTTTTCCAGGAGGATGGGCTGTGGTCATGTGCCCTTGTGGAATTGTGTACAGCATTTTGTACAGCATGAAATGCTGTTAGCGCGCAGAGTAGAGGTCTTCACGGGTCCACTTGGATCCGAAAACCCGAGGTCCGACCCGAGACCCGAGCAGGTTCGGGTCCAAAACTCAGAGAGTGTCTCGGACACGGGTCGGGTTCGGTATTAGTGGCCTCGGGTCTCGGGTGATTTAAAATAAATATGCCTTTTCCAAATGGACCCGAGAAGATCCGAATGCTCTTAAACTATTTTGGGCATTTAACAAAATTGCAGTATTTAAAACAACTCTATGACACCGTTCTCTCACTTTTTCTAAGTGAGAGAGCGAATCCGCGCTTCTACGTGCACCGTTGCCTCCGTGACCGCATTTATTTACTCAGTTGCTCGCTCCACATAAACCAACCCCCTCCCTTTGCCTAGTGCGCCATCATGTGGATGGATGTTTGACTAAATGCAAGTATTTGAATTGTCGTTAAGCCAGGCCTGTCAATCAATTAAAAATACACGACACTGTCAGAAAAGCATGGAGGCGATAACAGACATTGCTAAAAAGGTGAGGGAAAATGAATATGTAGAACAGAAACATCCAGGGTCGTCATCGGTGTGGGCAACTTTTGTGATCATTGTTGATAAGGAAGGAAAAAAGACTGGAGCAGTTAAATGCGTTGACTGCAATACCATATTAAGATTTGATTCAGCTAAAACTGGAACGTCCCATTTGCTGAAGCACCAGAGATCATGTCGGCACAAAAAACCGACGCAAAGCTCCATGCATTCGTTTGTGAGGAGGAGCAGTGGGGTACCTGCCCAGTATAAAAAGACAATACTTGAAAACTGCATTCGAGTCTGTGCCAAAGATCTCAGACCATACAGAATGTTTGAAACAAGCTCATTTCGTCAGTTAGCACAGAGCTTGATCGAGATTGGAGCTACGCACGGCCACTGTGATGTCAAAGATATTCTTCCCTCGGGAGTCACTGTTTCTCGTGCCACTTTGGAGAGATGCCTTGCCTTGAAACAAGAGCTTTTACCTAAAGTCAAGCAGGCTATTGCTAAGGCATTTGCTTGTGGAGCATCCACTGACATGTGGACGGATGATTTTAGAAAGGTCAGCTACACATGCATCACTCTCCACTTCATAGATGAAGACTGGATGTTTCAGAGCCGGGTAATATGCACCAGTGCTTTCCCATTTGACTCAAAAACGGCCGCAAACATAAAAACGGAACTGTTGAAACAGTTGCATGACTTCGGACTATCACAAGCTGAAATAAACAAACTTGTGTTTGTTAGCGATCAAGGCGCTAATATAAAGGCTTCTCTCAGCAGCTGGAAACACAGAAGCTGTAATGCGCACGTTCTCAACACTGTGCTGAAACACACTTTCAAGAAGGGAATTGATGAGGAGGAGGAAGATGCGTTACAGCCGGTGAGAGAATGTATTAATCAGTGTAAGTTACTGACGACATATTTTAAGCATTCTGGTTTGCAGCTACACCTGACACGCACCCTCAAACAGGAATGTGAGACTCGCTGGAACACTAAGCTCACAATGGTTGAATCAGTACTCGGTTCTTTCGATGATGTGCAAAGACTTCTTATGGCAAGAGGGGAAATACACAAAATGAGTCACATCTCAAAAGATGTTCTCCAAATGCTAGTTCATTTTTTGACCCCATTCAAAACAGCAAGCGATGAACTGAGCGCATCGAACTATCCTACAATCCATCTGCTGGCTTTATGGAAATCTACACTACTTGAGCACTGCGTGGTTACACCGGCCGACCCTAAAGCACTGGAGATTCTGAAACGCAGAGCCAAAGACCTTCTGAGTGAACGAATACTACTCGACCAACAAGCAAAGCTTGCAGTGCTTTTGTGGCCTAAGTTTAAGCAGCTACGCATGTTCACAAACGAGGAGAGAGACGAAATATACCAAAGTGCCCGGAGCGAGTTAGACAGCCTTCCCAGCCCAATAGACACGGACCCTCCAGTTCCAAATATTACTATCGCAGCCACAGAACGTGCTGCAGTTGCTGGTCCGTCAGCGAAGTTCAGCCAGTGGGAGGATGTGGATGACCGAGAAGTGGATGAGTTGAATGCCTACTTGAATAAAAAAATGGTCATGCACGATAGTGACAGAGACATTTTAGGTGTATGGAAAAACCATAGACCGTAAAAAAATATGGACGATGCGACTTCATTGACTTCCGCTGACCAAAGTTGAAGCTTTCATAGGCCCGCTCACGGCGCTGACATCTTGGGACCGAGTCTGCGCAGTAGCGATCTCGGGACCGGAGTTGCGCAGTAGAGAACAGGAAGTAGAGGCGCGATTATCAAAAGCCCGCCCACACTCTCGCAGATGCAGAACAATTCATTATGTTGGTGTGAAATAAACAGTTATGGAAGTGTAGAAATTAAAGCTAAAGCTCCAATCTCCTCCCAAAAATCCAGAAAAAAGTCATTTGGTGCCTCAGTGACAAGTTCACTCAGAGAAGCCGTCAATCTCAGCTGTCAATCATGACGTCACACCCCCCGTTTTTATAGCATCAAATAACTCACTAAAACTAAACTTATTTAAAAAACGAACACTTGAAATGAAATTATTGTAATAAAAACTGCCTAAAATGACAGAAACCATCTTTAGGAAACAATTATTTGAAGTGTAATTAAATTGTTTAGTTGTCTCGCGCCCATTCAAATACATGGAGAGGCGGGGTTTAGGAGCTATACTGGGACCGGCCACCGGGGGGCGATCGAAGCGTGAAAGCTTCAATTTCTGACTGGAGCACTACAGGCTTGGGAAAAACACAGAACACCTCTTCCCAAAGATGGCAACTCTTGCACGGAAGATTCTGTGTGTTCCAGCCTCCAGCGTTAGTTGCGAGTGTGCTTTCAGTGTGTCTGGGCGCGCTCTGGAGAACCGACGTACCTGTCTTGGTACAGCAAGTGTCAATGCTTTGCTCTTCCTGAACAGCAACGACAAGTAGGCTGAGATGAGAACTGTACAGTGTACACTGTGACATTTAACTGACTTTATTTCGAAACCTATATAGGATAAAACAGCATGTTAAATAGGGTTATCTCTGTTCTGTTCTGCGGTAATCTGCCTGTAAATCGAGGCAATATTATTTTTGATGCTTTGGTTTTAAAAGTTCAAGTTTTAAATATAGCCTAACAGTTAGCCTAATAGTTAGGCTTCGGATTGTTATTTTAAAATGCTCTGGCCAATTTATTACTCTGCGATGAAATGTATATAGTGCGACCATAGGTCTATGATGTAAAAAAAAAAAAAAACAGATTTTTGGAAGATGCGTGTCTGTTTTGCATGCATTGTGGTGTAGGCTATTTGTTTGCATTTTATGATGATAACAAAGATTTTGTGTTGACATAAATTTGGCTTCATAATATTATCATCTAATGTTTGAAGTTATTTATTGATTTATTAAAGTAAATTACCCCTGTTCATTCTAAGATGAAATAATAAACTAATGATTGATGTATAATCAGGGTATCTTCTGTCCATTCCAAATCCGTTTTCAATTAAAAAACAGAAAACGAAAAAAACTATAAAGCAGTGGTCTCCAACATGGTGACCGCGGGCACCTGGTAGCCCGCGTGGAGTCTCTGAGTCGCCCGCGCAGCACGTTCTATAAATAGCCTGAATTGTAATATTTCTTCTTCTTTTTTTTATGATAATGGCATAAAATGAGAAAATAACTATTGGTGACATTTCATATACCATTAAAACATAATAAAATAATTAAATAATTAAAAATATTTTGAATCTGCACGTCGAGTCAACATACGTTGCCATAGGCAATTACGTTGTGCAAAAAAAAACAAAAAAAACGTCACTTCTGTGAGTTTAGTTGGTCGCGGGCAGACGGTACATACTCTACATGAGATAAATTGAACTATAAAAAAGAAAAAAAAAAGATTAATTATGGCTGATGATGCAAGTCATGCAAAAAAGAAGACATTATTTCAACGAGGAGTGCCAACGTTCTGTGTTTGCTGGGGTGTCACTATTGTATCGTATTGAATTTTGTGAACCGTTACACCCCTAATACCCGACTATAAGACGACCCTGAATATAAGATAAGAATCTCTCTCTCTCTCTCTCTCTCTCTCTCTCTCTCTCTCTCTCTCTCTCTCTCGCCCTGCGTCTCGTGCGCGCACCTCTCTTGTTCTCTCTGCGTCTCGCACGGCAGAGGAGCAGCGTTTTAATTTAGTTAATCACATTGGCCCTCATTTATCAATCTTGCGTAGAAACGGGCGTATATATTGGCGTAAGATTATGCTTACACTCCTCTCACCGCCTGATTTATGAAAGTGTGCGCACCTCTGAAATCCAGGCGTACGCAAAACCTGCCCTTGATAAATGCCGCGGCTGAAAACGATCGTCATTAGAATAACACGCCCCTATATATTCAAGTCTCTGCCTCCCCCACGCCCTCATTTTACGCCATGGACACACGGAAGACGGCACAGAAGCGAAACTTCTCTGACGTGGAGATCGAGACCATCACCAGGGAAGTGGAAAAAAAACTAAATTGTTTTATTTGGGAGTTTAAAGAGTGAGATTAAAGGCGCCCACAAAAAGGTGTACAGTGGAAATCCAGTTTAAATAGCTTTTTGGATGAGAAATTACCTATCACAATTCATTATTTTACAGCACGTGTTTTGAAATAATTAGCATTTAATTTCGTATCACATCACATGTATTGGGGTGTACAATAGTCATGATGATGTGATGTGGAGTACCATTCATTCACATTAATATAATTGCATGACAATTTGTAAGATTCTTCTTATTATTATTATTAAGATTTGTATTATTAATGACGCTTATTGTTATTTAGAAGAAGAATGTCGTTATTATTATTTATTTTATTATTATTTAAAAGAAGAAGAATGTCATTTTTATTATTTTTTCAGTTTGAATTATTTTCAGTCCCAGTCCCTGAAACGTCAGGTAAAGCGAACAGGCTCGCAACTGGAGGGATACATGCCTACAAATCAAATGCTTTGGTAAAGTCACACAAATTAAACCTTGAAGTCCATGTTGCACAAAAATAAACACTGAAGTTTATAATAACTATATCCCTATTCGCACGGGATTAGTAGCCTATGTGGGGACCTCAGGTGATTTGTAATAATTGCAGAGAATGTCTGTGATATGTGAAGTAAAAATTCCCCCGCAAATGACCTATATTTCACCAAACACTGAGGTCCTGTGATAACATTAGTCCCGTGCGAATCGACATCTCTGTGTTTTGGCCGGGATTAGGCGGATCGTATATCATTTTTGCAAGGTTTTTGTGTCCTGTGCGCATTTCTATCTTTATCTTTCACAAAGAATGGCGCTAGGCTGCTTATAATGCGCACCGTTATGAATTCCCGTGCGGCCGCGCGGATTATACTTTCACTTTAGAATGAGCACCAATTTGGGAGTAAATTGCTTGAATGGTGTGTTTAATATTATTCTTAATGGAAAAACACAAAAACAGAACAGTACAATGACAACTCGCTTAAATGGGCACTTTTACATTAGCTTTGAAACTGAATCTTCCGTCGTATATTGTTATTATACGAAATTATTTGTATTACTAAAACAATCAAAATGATATCGATACGACTGTTTATAATTTCATACAGCTATATAACGAAAAAACATTTTCAAGTAACATCATATCCGGGAGATAAGTCAGTAAATTCGAGTAAAATCACAGTTTATCCCGTGCGAATGCGCCACGCAAAATTCAGATGTGGGGGATAATTTCTAAATCACACGAGGTCCCCAGATAATACTTATCCCGTGCGAATAGGGCTTTAGTTGTTGTTGTTGTTACAGTGGGTCATAATATAGCATATCTTTGTCAGTGCGTTTTGTGGTGTTAGGAATTGTTTTTCTGCGCATGTTTGCACTAACTCAAAACGTGCGTACACCACCTCCTGAGCTGGTGTAGGATTTGAGCGTGCCGTACGCCAACGTCCATATTGATAAATCTCAAAGTCACCGTGCTTTTGGGTGTACGCCAGGTGTACGCTGGAAAATTGGTGTACGCACTTTTGATAAATGAGGGCCATTATGTTGCTTTTCTAATTTTACATGCAAGTATAGCTAAAATCCTTCAGTCACTATTTCATATTATGCCGTTGTTCTTTCTCCCTTTCCCCCCGTGATTTTGTCTATATCGCAAATATAACTCTGCGTTCACACCAAACGCGAATTGAGCGTCAAAATCGCGTCTACCGCGTCTAGTTTCATGCGCGTACATTTTGAATGCATTCGCGCGTCAGCAGAGAATTGGACGCGCGTAGAAATCGAGCGCTGGAAGCGAAATTGACGCGCGTTCAAGGCACTCCAGGAGAAATATGTCATAAAACACCACTCTGCCTCTTTTCATTTTCATTAAACATATATATTAAGCATTAATAGCCACACAAATGTGGTCCAGGCAACTCCTACATCATCTTCAGTACATGTATATTTAAATATCCTTAAAATATAAAGTTATGAAACTTCTCTTTGCCCTCAGTCAAAACGATTTGGCAGACAACAAATTATATATTCATGAGAGCAAAGATCGCCCGTTAGATCCACACAAGACGAGCCACTACAGGACATCAGAGCCAGCGGCAGACGCCAGAAGGACTGGCCGAGGAAAGGCTGCCTTCGCTGGGGTTATGAGCAGTGATTGCCCGGTGATAGCCTGGATCTCACAACTCCAAAAACACAAGATTATTTTTTTTAAATAGGCGCTCTCTTTATAAATAAACCACAGATTTGAGCTTTAAACAACTACATTCCCACCTGAAAACGTCTTAAAACTACATTTTGTGACACAATAGTACTGTTTTTAATTTATGCAGGGTTTCTCATCACGTCACTTTACCACGTGACAGCAGCGAGCAGGCTCCTGATTGGTTAACACGGCGCGAATTGACGCCAAAGTTAAAATTTTTCAACTCGGGCGTCAGACGCGAATTCGCTTCAAACGCGCGAATGCACAAAAGCACCATTCGCTTGTAACGCGCGTATCGCGCAAGACGCTCAATTCGCGTCCAATTCGCGCCATTCGCGCGAACTGGACACGCGAATGAGGCGGATTCGCGTCCTTCGCGCCGCGCGTAACGCGCCTCCCGCACCGCGGGACCTCCAGACGCGCGTCAACGCGCCTTTCCATTGACTTAACATTGAAATCACTCGCGCCAGACGCTCAATTCGCGTTTGGTGTGAACGCAGCATAAGACGACCCCCCATTTTTCAGCCTATTTTTAGGACAAAAAAACTCCTCTTATATTCGGGTATATACGGTAATTATAAATTCAATTGTCATAATATTTAACAATATTACTGTTTGTTGTTGTATTTTTCAAAACTTAAAACTTTGTGTGTGTTTGTGTGTGTGTGTGTGTGTGTGTGTGTGAGCGCGCGTGTGTCTGTCAAACAAGTAGCCCTCAAGACTTTTTTTATCCCTTCAGGGAGCCCTCACTCACAAAAAGGTTGGAGACCCCTGCTATAAAGCTTCCTATGCATTTTGTAATAATAAAGCACATTTTTATAATTGACCATATTTGCCAGAAAAGTCTGACCGAGTGTAATTCACATGACATCGGGTCATGTTGAGAGAGAAACACGCGAACGTTGCATTGTAGTAAAATCTGGATTTTATTATTAGCCTTCTTTTAGAAGTAGCTAGTGTAAAACACAGGTAAATAAAATACAACATTAACATTATTAACACTTCTCCTCACTGTATAACATCCTTAAATGAATGGTATTCAGAAAACAAGAAGAATGAAAAATATAAGTAGCCATATAATAAAAATATACACAGAAGCCTATAAAAATAGTCTATATATTGTGCCATTTATTACAAACAACATTTAGCCTATAAATACCAAGCCTAAATTAATTTATTTTAAACTTTAAAAAGTCAACATTTCGATTATTTGATTAAATGCATTAATGTTTTATTATTTGATTAAATGCATTAAGTTTATTAATGATAAAAAAATGTTTTAACTTTACAGTCCGGGCTATATAATTTATAATTTGAATAAGAGAACAACCCCAAAAAACTTGGGGTAATTAGAAAAATTATTTTATTCATTAGGCTACATCATAGGGGGTGGAGAGAGCATTTTCTTGTGGTGCCCCCCTGAGCACTTGGTGCCCTACGCGCAGCGCATGATGCGCGTAACGGGAGCGGCGGCACTGGTGATTGACAATTTAGCACTTCAGCGCGCCTTCTATGTTAAGTGCATTTTTGAGAAATGCAGGGCTGCAGGCTGTGCACAATGTAAATGCCGTTTACGTTCGGGTCCAGTTGGGTTCTAAAGGAAATGGCGTCAGGTTGGGTCGGACTCGGGTCTAATTTTATAGGGTCTGTCTCGGGTCGGGTTTTTCTTAAAAAAAAATAATTTATGCACGTCGGGTTCGGGTATGTAGTTATTCGGGTCGATTCGGGTCGGGTACAGTTATTAGGACCCGTGAAGACCGAGAGACTTTGCAGATATCACATGGAAACACATACCCAATGTAGTCATCTATGATTTTGCAAGGGGACTGTCCACACACATACAGAGCCGCATTAACGCAAAGGCAGGGCCCGATTGGCGGGATGGGGCCCAGACAGAGAGAAAAAAAAAAAATTATAATAATAAAAATAAAATAAAAATAAAATAAAATGTACAAATGTCCTATCTACAATTTATTTCAATATTTATTAATTAACTAAAAATAGTGACGATGTTTATCTTAACCATAGACTGTTACATTATGTCACATTAACGCCAGCCCGTGACTGTATTTATATAGAGGCGCCAGCCAGTTAAGACCGAGGAGACGTCAGTGGCGGTCAGAGGTTAGAGCGGGACAACAAAGCTAGCAGGCAGGTGTGTTTTTTAATCGCTATCCTGAGACATTAACCTTCACGCCACACGAAGGTCGTCTAGCTGACCCAACAGACTGCAACATAAAGATGGCAAAGGAGGGAAAGCTGAAGATCTCTGTACTTGATTTTATTGATGTCTACATCTGTCATTATTGTATTATGTCGTTAACTACTAATCTAATTTTGCATGCCTTGCAGACCTTCGTGGCGCAGTGGATTTGCCATCATTAGCCGCGTTTCCATTACCCTTCAAATTGCACATAGAAAATACACCCAATGGAAACGCTTCAATTTCGCCAAAATTCCCATATATCGCAAAAAGGTTTTTACGCTCGCATGAGGTGTTTTTTCAGGCAATTCGAAAAAAGGACATTTTCGCAAAACTGCAATGGAAACAGTTTTTTGCATTTACAGTTCACGCATTGCTCCCACATAGGGCCTATTATTTTTCAAGTATGTCGTAATAACGAGATCTTATATCGTTAAAACTAAATTCAAGAAATGTATTAAAACAGAAAGACGCTGTAGTTTCAGCCTTGCTCAAAGACTGAGGAAACAGGCCAGTTACGCACGTCAATCCATTCCCGACGATCTTGGTTTGCTTCTTATTTATTAAATATGCAGCCAAATAGTGCATTAAACATTGATCAAAATGAAAATACAATTTATACAAAACTAAATTAATTTTAAAGAAAGACTTTCTAGAAAACACAATTCAATGAAGTGCTCAGAATCCATGTCCCCAGACCAAGGGCGTAGATTTGGTTTGAACATTGGGGGGGGTTGAATGGTGGCATGTGTAGTGGAAATAATTCGATTCGAAAAATGAGGAGGGAGGAGACAAATTCAAACCTTTGAAAAGTCAAAGTATCAAAATGTTTTTATTTCTTGCAAGAAATTGGCAGTTCACATACAGAGAATGTCTGTCATGAGAAGAGCAAGGTTAGCTCTCCGTGGCATCACTTTATACCCTTGACACATCCTGGGTTGGCCGTATCCAGTCTTGTTTACCTTAAAAGGAAACATCTTTGTTCCAAGACCCCTTGTCTAACATAAATTCTAACTAGACAGCACAATACCCATGTCTGTTCCTGTTTTTAAGCTGACTTCATTTTTCACACATTCTGCTTATCGCTAATTTGATCGAAGCTGAGCACACACTCTTCACACTTAAAGTACAATAGGTCACTTTGACCTTCCGTTGTACTCAGTTTCCTTGCTGCTGAGTCTTCTAACACCTAGAACATTTTGTTCCTACAAGCTTGTCCTATCTTATGCACTTCTAACAGCTTGGTTACATATCTTTAATACCGATCACATGATTATATTTCTTTAAACGCTTCATGAATACAAATACATGTTCAATGTTTGTTAAATGTTCACTGTTAACAAGTGATACACATCTAGGAGTAAAAGATTCACATCTATAAGTAAAAACACATCTAAGAAGATTCACATCTATAAGTAAAAAACACATCTAAGTAAAATGAACACTTCTAGTAGAAAAAAAAACACATCTAAGAGTCAAAAGTATATCTAAATGTAAAATTTCCTTCACACATGCTGCCTGTTATTTTTTTATTATTATTTTTTTAATGTGTATTTTTATTGGATAATTTATTTCTTCCTATCTATCTATCTATCTATCTATCTATCTATCTATCTATCTATCTATCTATCTATCTATCTATCTATCTATCTATCTATCTATCTATCTATCTATCTATCTATCTATCTATCTATCTATCTATCTATCTATCTGTCTATCTATCTGTGTGTGTCTGTCTATCTATCTATCTATCTATCTATCTATCTATCTATCTATCTATCTATCTATCTATCTATCTACTTACTTACTTATTTATGTTTTAACTGCTTACAAATTCAACATATAGGGCCTACAAATATGAAAGAGACAACATTTAGACATTTATTTTAGGATTTTTACATTCCACCTTAATTCATTTTAATTTTTTAAAGGGTAACTAAACCCCTGCTCAGAGCTTAACTCCGCCCACTGGCAATTTTCAAAAAATGCTGGAAAAGTGGGCAGAGCCCGGCGGACACAGAGGGGATGAACCGAGGGCGGGGCTGAGTGGAGGGCGTGCACCTGAGACCCGCAGTGACGGATTGATTGACAGCTGTCTGACTCGAAAATATGGAGATTGAGAATGACTGGAGTGACACCAGTAGTTTTGCAACAGAGCGGTCATTTGAAGTAGAGGACTTTTCTCCCCCACCTTCACCTGAAGTGGAGGACGGTGAATTGTCTGAAGACGCAGGGCCAGAGCCTTATCGATTCGAACCGCTGGCTCAAACTGCGTTAACTCCTGATACCAACGATACAGCAGCGCAAGAGAGAATGGGACCAGTGTCCGAGTGGTAAAACATTAGCATTGTGGCTAATGCTCATAGCAAATGTTAACAAACTTTAAAACATTTCAAACCCATGCATTTAGGTTAATTTTGGTATGATTTAGTGTTAATTAAGCAACAAACAAAAAAAGATTTCAAGTCTCCCTCTACAGTTACAAATGATTCTGTCTCAACAGGTGCACGTGTGGACACTGCAGTTCACTGTCCCTGGTAGAGAACGTCTGTTGTAGGGAGATACCCAAGGTATAGCTATGAAATATGACAAGACCAAAGTGTTGAGTCTAGTTAATTTAATAAGTAATATACACAAAACACACATACCAAATAATAAATAAAGATATAGCTATGAAATATGACAAGACCAGAGTGTTAAGTCCAGTTAATTAATTTAATAAGTAACGTACACAAACCAAATAATAAATAAAGATATAGCTATGAAATATGACAAGACCAGAGTGTTAAGTCCAGTTAATTCATTTAATAAGTAACGTACACAAAACAAACACATACACCGCTGCGGTGGTGGAGTCCATGCAGGAGGAGCAGCGTTTGGCACTGCGTCGCTTTTCAGCACGAGCTGTTTGCAGAAGCCCGTTTCCACCTCCATTGCGTTGGAGAAACAATCCCCCGTAAAATGCAGTTAGCACACTCCAGCTCTAGGCGGGAACTCGCAGTCATCCAGGCCAAGTGCATGCAACCACTGGCGCCTAATTTCCAAGTCTGCTGGAAAGCTATGCAGTCCAGTAGGGGTGGTTAATCTGTCTGGTTTCCCGATTCGATTCGATTACGATTATTGAAGTCCCGATTCGATTACAGTCGATTTTCGATTATTAACGATTCTCGATTAGCGATTATTGATTTTCCATTTCACAACAGTAAACGAAAATACACTACAAAGTGATTGCAGTATAAAAAAAAAAGTCAGCTACTGAATTACTTAACTCTTTTATTGAGTAACAACAACTCAAAGCACTTGTCGTGTAGTTACACAGAAATGAATACATCACATTGTGTTGTGACTCATCAAGTTGAACTAAACAATAACAAATAAATGAAAGGCTTATTTCCTTTAGGAAGTAGATCAGAACCAACATACTGTAGAAATTGGACAATTTTCTTCTAGAAAGACAACGTGTTCAGGTGGAGGAAGACTGCAGGTTGCAGTCGAACCATGTCAAGGTAAAGAAGAAGTTCTCTCCAAACACCTTATCTTTCTAGAAGAAAATTGTCCAATTTAATCATTAAGAAGACAAAATGAACATTTTTGAACAACTTACTGTAGCTTCAGCTTATATACTGTACTGTAGAACACAGTGACAAAATGTCAAGAGTGATGGATGCGGTGCGCGCGTGAGGGGGGCGGGAACGCGTGGAACGCTCGAGCTCCTCTCGTTCGTTTCCTGACGTGAGAGACAAAAGGGAAAAAAACGACAGGAGAAAAACGGGTTCGTGTCGGAGGAGTGTCGAGGCCCGTTCGGTTCCGTGAGCGGGAGCCGCGGGTCGGTGCAGCGGAGCTGCGGTGTGTTTCCAGCATCAGTCCGGCTGTGTGTGTGTGTGTGTGTGTGTGTGTGTGTGTGTGTGTGTGAGATCCGCTCATCGCGTCCTCAGGATCGCCTCGATGTGTGTCGCGCTCGCTCATCTGAAGCGCTCATAAATCTGCGGATTGAAGGCGTTTATTCGGTGTTTGTGCGCGAATCTGAGCCGTGCTAACGCGCTAATGCTAATGTGCCCTGAGAATCATGTTCCCTCAGAATCATCTCAGCATTAACGACAGATTTACATTCATCTAATGAACACACACACACACACACACACACACACACACGGTGGTAGAGTCAGGTTTAGATAAATAAAATAAAAAAATCGATTTTTGAAAATGTAATGATCGATTCATGCTAGTCCATAACATACTCGCGATTAATCGATAATCGATTTTTCTCACCACCCCTACAGTCCAGCACTGCTGTTGCAACCAGCAACACAACACCTAGGTCCCATCCTAACTAACCACTGTACTAAATACAGATAAAACTAATGCTAACAATATACGCTAACTTGAAGCTATCTTAACTGATGCAATACGATGCTAACTAACTATGCTAATTAATTAACTAAACTAGGCTACTCGAAATAATCTATATAACTATATAAATGGCTATGCTAACTAGATGCTAATATACACTATCCTGATAATTTTCAATACTTGCAATTCCAACTCCTGACTCGCTACAGTGGATTTGACGGAACAAGATGTTTTTATACCAGGGGCTGAGCCAAGGGCGTGGTGAGCTCGTACCAGGGGCGTGGTAGTGAGCTGTTAGCGGTACCATCCTACGTCACGATGTACCACAACGTCCAATAGGAAAATTCAACTGCAGTAGCCACCGTTCAACCCTAAGAGGGCAGCACTTTGGCGGTTTTACACCATATTTTATAAAATTAAAACACTTTATACTCAAATGTCAAAACATTGACTCGAATCAATGAACATCATTAATAAAGCCCCAGTATTACAGATCATTAACTAAAAAAAGTTGGTCTAGGGTTTAGTTACCCTTTAAAGGAAAACACATGCCCAGCTAACAAAAAAAGGTCCCCAGAACGTCCCCTAAATGGCCTCAACGAACGTCCCCCGGACGTCCATGTGTAGGGTCCTCTTGACGTCCCGCGAACGTCCTCAAAGACGTCCTCCGGACGTTCATAAGGACGCTCATAAGGACGTTCACAGGACGTCCAGTGGCCATTCGGGACGTTTAGGGGACTTTCACTTCAGCAGCATTTTATTTTATATTTTGGCAAACCAAAGAAAACAGACACGTATGAATTGTAAGGAACAAAGTACATTTATTTTAATTGAACAGTTGTAAAGGTGATGTGCTCTTTCTGCGCGCGCGTGTGTGTTTGCCAACGCGCAGGCAGCTGTGTGTGCGCGCACGAACATCTCTGGTTGTCAGCTGTGTGGTTAGTCCGATGGCAATTCTTCCACTTGGCTTCTAACCTAAAACAACAAAAAGAACACACTCAGTAGTGTTATGATTGTATGTCTAGTTTCATCGTTTGTCCATTGAAAAAAAAAGACTGTTGACTATTTTGATTTCGTTAGACCATATGGTCCAAATTAGCCTAATGTTATATTTAGCGCATATTGGAAGATAATGGTTGTCCCAATTTGGGCTGTCTTCTTAGTATATTTACTGTATAAAGTTCGATATTTAATCCCTATATTTGTCAATATCAGATAATGTCGTCTAATTTCAGCTTAACATATAGCTTCGAAGTGCTAGCATAACGGTTAGCAGCTGTAGGCCTACACGATGGAAAACTTCAGCAAACGTTTTAAAAGGTAAAATTTTCATATTTTAAACATTACAAGATTAAAAATGGTTGGTAGCTAATGTCTACTAATCAAAAATTACAAATACCTTTTCTACCGACAGAGAAAAAAATTCAAGCCGCCTCTAAGGAAATCTGGCTGGACCGTTAACTGTCTCTACACAGCTAAGCGTTGCCTTGGATACATGCTGCGCGTACCTTTAAAGAATTACGTCACTCGGTCAACGCAAACATTAAAAAAATATATATATATTTGAGCTATATGTGCTAAGTATTAAGCAGTAAAAATATTTTTACTAAAATAACTTTCTTGAATAAAACCAGTCGCCTTCACCTGACCAGGTAAAATAGGAAAAGTAATTTTTCTTACCTGTTATTTCCACTTTCTTTCCTGCAATGTGGTTTTTCATTCTTCACGTTTTCTTTGGCTGCATTCATCAGTTGAAGTCGATTCATTCTTTTAGAGCTCCTGAGATTCAACCTTATTTTCTTCATGCATGTGGAATACATAATAAATTGTAGTCTATGTTCAATTATATTATTGAAGGGTATCATGTTTTGATGTTTAAATTACTGCTGTTTTGACACAAATTGTGGATGTTACAATACAAGCTACCGTGGACAGTATGTTTTAGCATAACGATAGTAAAGACATTAACAACTACCACTGTGTCTTGTAGAGGAGTATGAGGCTTCTTCCAAGGTTGCGCTAAATACTAATTGGCATCCTCCACAATCATATGCTCATCCTCTTCCTCCATGGTGGACCTCGAACAATATCAGGAAGACTATTCCAGAGTTTAGGAGCCAAATGTGAAAAAGCCCTCCCTCCTTTTGTGGACTTAGATATCCTAGGAATGACCAGAAGCCTAGAGTTTAGTGACCTTAAAGAGCGCCTTATAACCTTATAATGATCAACATATGAAATTAAAATAATTATAATATTTAAACACAGCCTTACTATGACACTAAATAGGCTACGTTTTCTTTAACCCTCTGTCCGACGAAGTCGTCGGCACTTCTGATGGATTTTTTCCTTTATTCCAGCGGAAACAACTCACAATACTCCGTCATTTTTGGCCATACAGATAAGATCAAGATATAATTATACACTATAAACTGTCTACTTTTATTTGTGTACACTCACAATAACAACAAAGTCTGTGGACTCAGGGAAGGATTATTCTGCACTCAAACGCTGTCTTCATTTCAAAAATATATTTTGTTTATTAAACGCAACATTTTTCATTTCAAAAGCATTTCTAAATTCAGTTTATATTTCCAACAAACGAAATTCCAAGCCAAAATAACGAAGTGGTTAAAAAAAAACATGGAGTTGCCACCATGCAAATTCAAACTTTTCGCTCGTCTTTGTATGTGGCAGCAATGCGTCACAATAACCTGCATACGTAAAAGTGGATCATTCTTTACAGATGATGGTATGTTTGGACAGAAGAAAACTCAATAGAATAGAAAATGCCACAATTTATCAAGATCTTGAAGCAGATAAGAGAGAGAAACACACACACACACACACCTCATATGTGCTGCTCAAGTATAAGGTGTTTCCTTGCCATCAGTGCTTGGATAACACACACGTCTCATTAATAATAATGGCGTGCGGTGGCTGGGATATAAACCTAACAACATACATAGCATGATTTTTGGAATGACTTATCACAAGAGGAAAACATTTGTTTTAGTCGCATAACATTAGTTAATGGAAACACCATCATTTCGCAATATTTTTTTATCGATCATTAGAAAATATTTTTATATTTCTTTATAAATCTGTAACGGGAACGAGGCTACTGCCAGCATCTGTTTCCCCTGTAACAGGCATGGGTATGGATGAAGCAACTGCACTAACTAACAATAGATTTTCCATTGCAGTTCTTTATGCGTGACTGAGATGGTTTTGTTTTATTCCCATAGTAACCTCTGCAGATGTGACCATGGAGGAAGAGGATGAGCATATGATTGTGGAGGATGCCAATTAGTATTTAGCGCAACCTTGGAAGAAGCCACAGTGGTAGTTGTTAATGTCTTTACTATCGTTATGCTAAAACATACTGTCCACGGTAGCTTGTATTGTAACATCCACAATTTGTGTCAGCTGATGTTGCCTGTCTAGAGGTGTTCTATTGGGGGCCAACAAATTAGATTAAAAAAATATAGTATATATATTTTAACAGGCATGGGAAAGGTTCGCCCACTGGACTGAGGAGGCAAGATGCCTGACTGAAGGGACATTACGACCTCTTTACAGGGGTTTTCCAGGACTAACACACGACGCGCCACAACATGTTGTTGCAGCGAGAGACCGAATGTTGGCCAACCAAGTGCTGGTGGACTTCATTGTGGCTTCACATGTATCAAGAATGTATTTTTATTATTTATTTTGCTGCATTTCATACCAATAGCTTGTCTAGTGACTAACGGATTTACAGAGATATACATGGAAATGTTTTAATGGCATTCTCAATTTTCTCTGCAGTCCATCATCAGTGGGCAAAAGAAATCAAAGTGGCTTGATACTTTTTCCACCAAGCGTTCTGTAGCTGTATGACAACCAAAGATGAATACTACAGGGAAAAATGGCATTTGGGGGGTAAAATATGTGTTATTTTGGCTGGACTGCCTGCTAAATTTTGCATTCCTGGGTCTGTATATCACATAATTGGGGTTGCTTCAACCCGCGGACTTGGCAACACAGTGCAGTTGAGTTCTGTTGACATTTGACAACTAACGTTATGCGTCGCTCCGTTGCTCTGATTGGTTGTAGGTCTATCCAATTGAGGTCTTTCCTGGTTCGGTTTAAACACGCCCCATAATCACAGCCCAACGGAGCAGTATCAGACTCAAATTCTGACTAGAATTGAGTATGACGATGTCAGGCTACCATATGACTACACTGAAGGGCTAAATATGGTAGATATCTGAATTTAGTCAACGTCTATGGGGACGGTTATTGTTTAAGTTTCTAGCGTAGATTTAATGTTATTTCGCCGTATATCCTTTTCCCATTACTGGAGGCGTCAGAAACAACGCATTTTGTTGGGCAATGTAATTATATATCCTGAAACCTAACATTTTTTTTAGTATTTGTAGCATGTCATTACATTGTTTAGAGCATAATAGACAAATTGATTAAAAAAAAGAAAAATATATATTTTTGAAAAAAAGATACATTTTTCCAAAAGGATTTTATTCATATGTTATGTCCACTGTAGTGGACACCAGGACTTTTACAAACATTTAAAAAAGTAAAAAGACAGTATTGGTAGTTTTAATGTGATGTTTGTTGTAAATATACAGTAACCACAACACTTACCATGCTTTAAAGTCCCAGCCAGCCGACCCCCTTGTCTTCTTCTGTATATAGATATGAACTTTGTTACAATAGTGTATGTATTATATATTATGACTTTTTTTCCTCTTTCTTTTTTTACCAGAAAAGACCAAAAGGGCCTTTTGGACTCAGTCAGCCCATTCTTGTTCGTGGAGAAGTAACGGTGAAGACCAAAAGCAGCAACAGCAGCAAATATTTGCAATGGTAAGTATGCGTTGGTTTGAACTCTTTATCAAGCATTTGTTGTTACTTAAACATATTCTTACAAACCCCATGGTAAGAACAACCCTCAATCAGTAAGAACATATTCTCAAAGTCTTAATAATTCACAAGATTTAACAAGCTGTCAAATTCATATGATACTCATACATATTTGTACATATACTCGTACATAATGCTGGTCAATACAAAAATTATGCTTAAATTATTAGATAGGAATATTCGAAACATCGGAGTCATCACGCTGGAGACGGGTTTATTGAGGATGCCGTGCCGATGAGGCAATAATTAGATAGGAATATTCGAAAGATCAGAGGCATCACGCTGGAGACGGGTTTATTGAGGATGCCGTGTCGGTGAGGCAATTATTAGATAGGAATATTCGAAAGATCGGAGTCATCACGCTGGAGACGGGTTTATTGAGGATGCTGTGCCGATGAGGCAATTATTAGATAGGAATATTCAAAAGATCGGAGTCATCATGCTGGAGACGGGTTTATTGAGGATGCCGTGTATGTGAGGCAATTATTAGATAGGAATATTCGAAAGATCAGAGTCATCACACCGGAGACGGGTTTATTGAGGATGCCGTGTCGGTGAGGCAATTATTAGATAGGAATATTCGAAAGATCGGAGTCATCACGCTGGAGACGGGTTTATTGAGGATGCCGTGTCAGTGAGGCAATTATTAGATAGGAATATTCGAAAGATCGGAGTCATCACGCTGGAGACGGGTTTATTGAGGATGCTGTGCCGATGAGGCAATTATTAGATAGGAATATTCAAAAGATCGGAGTCATCACGCTGGAGACGGGTTTATTGAGGATGCCGTGTATGTGAGGCAATTATTAGATAGGAATATTCGAAAGATCAGAGTCATCACATCGGAGACGGGTTTATTGAGGATGCCGTGTCGGTGAGGCAATTATTAGATAGGAATATTCGAAAGATCGGAGTCATCACGCTGGAGACGGGTTTATTGAGGATGCCGTGTCAGTGAGGCAATTATTAGATAGGAATATTCGAAAGATCAGAGTCATCACGCTGGAGATGGGTTTATTGAGGATGCCGTGTCGATGAGGCAATTATTAGATAGGAATATTCGAAAGATCAGAGTCATCACGCTGGAGACGGGTTTATTGAGGATGCTGTGCCGATGAGGCAATTATTAGATAAGAATATTCAAAAGATCGGAGTCATCACGCTGGAGACGGGTTTATTGAGGATGCCATGTATGTGAGGCAATTATTAGATAGGAATATTCGAAAGATCAGAGTCATCACACCGGAGACGGGTTTATTGAGGATGCCATGTTGGTGAGGCAATTATTAGATAGGAATATTCGAAAGATCGGAGGCATCACGCTGGAGACGGGTTTATTGAGGATGCCGTGTTGGTGAGGCAATTATTAGATAGGAATTTTCGAAAGATCAGAGTCATCACGCTGGAGACGGGTTTATTAAGGATGCCGTGTCAGTGAGGCAATTATTAGATAGGAATAATCGAAAGATCAGAGTCATCACGCTGGAGACGGGTTTATTGAGGATGCCATGTCGGTGAGGCAATTATTAGATAGGAATATTCGAAAGATCAGAGTCATCACGCTGGAGATGGGTTTATTGAGGATGCCGTGTCAGTGAGGCAATTATTAGATAGGAATAATCGAAACATCGGAGGCATCACGCTGGAGACGGGTTTATTGAGGATGCCGTGTCGGTGAGGCAATTATTAGATAGGAATATTCGAAAGATCTGAGTAATCACGCTGGAGATGGGTTTATTGAGGATGCCGTGTCGGTGAGGCAATTATTAGTTAGGAATTTTCGAAAAGATCAGAGTCATCACGCCGGAGCCGGGTTTATTGAGGATGTCGATTAGTGTCGGTGAGGCAACCGGGGGGAGACACTTCAGACTACGAATGGCTACTCTTCAGTGTGAATTCTCAAGTGGTAATTAAGGGTTAATTTACATCTCAAACTCTTTCAAAATTGATCACATGTAGATGGCTTTTCTCTAGAGTGAATATTCATGTGTCCCCTAAGGCTTACTTCCCGTGTGAAGCCATTCCCACACACAGTGCAGATGTAAGGCTTCTCTCCAGTGTGAACTCCCATGTGACTGTCAAGGGTTCCTTTATGTTTGAAACTCTTTCCACACTGTTGGTAGATGTAAGGCTTCTCTTCAGAGTGAACTCTCATGTGATTGACAAGGGTGCTTTTATGTTTGAAACTCTTTCCACACTGTTGGCAGCTGTAAGGCTTCTCTCCAGTGTGAACTCCCATGTGACTGTCAAGGGTTCTTTTATGTTTGAAACTCTTTCCACAATGTTGGCAGCTGTAAGGCTTCTCTTCAGAGTGAACTCCCATGTGACTGTTAAGGGTTCTTTTATGTTTGAAACTCTTTCCACACTGTATGCAGATGTAAGGCTTCTCTCCAGTGTGAACTCTCATGTGCCTGTCAAGGATTCCTTTATGTCTGAAACTCTTTCCACACTGTTGGCAGGGGTAAGGCTTCTCTCCAGAGTGAACTCTCATGTGAGTGTCAAGGTTTCCTTTATGTCTGAACCTCTTTCCACACTGTTGGCAGGTGTAAGGTTTCTCTCCAGTGTGAATTCTCATGTGGACTTTAAGATCTCCTTTATTTCTGCAACTCTTTCCACACTGTTGGCAGCTGTAAGGCTTCTCTCCAGTGTGAACTCTCATGTGCCTGTCAAGGGTTCCTTTATCAGTGAAACTCTTTCCACACTGTTGGCAGGGGTAAGGCTTCTCTCCAGAGTGAACTCTCATGTGAGTGTCAAGGTTTCCTTTATGTTTGAAACTCTTTCCACACTGTTTGCAGCTGTAAGGTTTCTCTGCAGTGTGAACTCTCATGTGAACTTTAAGGTTTCCTTTATTTGTGCAACTCTTTCCACACTGTTGGCAGCTGTAAGGCTTCTCTCCAGTGTGAATTCTAATGTGGATTGTAAGGTTTCCTTCATTTCTGTAACTCTTTCCACACTGTTTGCAGGTTAAATAACTTTGTGAGGGAGTCTTTTTAGCCTGTGTCGATCTTTCTCCAGTCATGGAGTCATGATGTTTATCATAATGGTCTTCCTCCTCTTCCCTTTCATTAAGTTCATGACTTGCCTCTTTCAATGCCATGTGATCTAGGGCAGAAACATACATAAAACAATTTAAACATTTGAAGCATCAATAGCAGGGTATAGGGTAGTATGATCTATAACCTATCCTATTCTAGGGACCAGGGGTGGGCAGCTTTGGTCCTGAAGGGCCACTGTCTTGCAGAGTTAAGCACATTCTCCCGTCTGTCTCCCATGAAGTCCATTCTGAAATGCCAACTGTCCCGTATTGGCTCGGGCGTCCTGTATATTGGACCTAAATGTCCTGTATGTGACTTTCTTTGACCCATTTATTGACTGCTACGCTGATCTAACCACTGACCAAGGGGTTGTTTACTCAAGATCATTATTTAAAATGTAGACACTCGCACAAAATTGAGCAATGCCGTTGTGATGCTAATGCATTTGCGGGTTAATTTAAAGTCCTTAATGCATTAAAATAATTTAATGCAAATTGTCACAGCCAGCTCGTTCTCTGTGGTCACATAAAGAGCATCACACACATGAATGGGTTGACTTGCAAGGTTATTTATTAAATAAAGATAGTAAGTGATCTGTTAGCGAAACATAACATGTCTAGGGATTTAATCAATAAAGGGAAGATAATAATCCAAAAGGTGAGGAATGTTGATAAATAATAAACTAGAAAACAACAAAATGGAGCAAAATGACTTCTCTGGAGATATTCCACCAGAGGAAGTGCTGATTAGCAGGTGAATACCGCTTTTATACTCCTTATACGGCCATAAATTAATCAATTAGGAGTGGCTGTCTGCAGCCAATCACACCCTCAGAAAACAATAGAAGACAGGGTCTTAACAAAATAAATTACAGAAGTATGTGAAGCTGCGTCAATAATGTAATTTTCATCACACAGTTAGATGATCCTAGAAGTCGGGAGTTTATCACAATCACACTGTAGTAGACAGCACATTCCAGGGCCCAGTTTATGGCCGGGCCACTCTCTGTCCATAACAGTGGACAAAGGTTTGCTAAATTTTGATTGGATCTTGGTGGACTTACACAAACAAACTGTCCAACGCCATCAGATAAAGATGCTAGGACAACAGCCAGACACCTCTTAGAGGCCAAGAAGACCAGCTCTAGTACCAAGCCCAGGAAGGACAGGACATCTCATTGGTCCATTTGCAGTTTCTGCCCTTCACCCACCTAGAGACTAATCCCTAATGTCCTGGTCTGTGACTGCCATACATATTCCACAGGACCTTAGAAGTAGTGGGTGAAAGAAAGACCACAATGACCCATCCAAATCCATTCATAACTATGTTTGGAAACCGCAAGACTGATGTAAACCACACACATCCATTTCATACTTATTCAGAGAAACAAGTATTCTCAGTGACAGCTATTTGTAATGCATAATCTTACACAAATTCAGCTGTTAATGAACAAATGAATGAACAGTTCAATCTTTTCCCATCATGTTTGGTTCCTATTTGTTTAGAATATTGCCAAGTGTATTCTGATGGTGGTTTGGAAAGTGAGAAATGCATTGGTAAACTTTCAGACACTGTGCACAGTATGCAAATGAGTTCCACAGGGGAAAGAAGAGTAGGCCAACTCTGAGCCTCCAGCCTGTGAGGAAATAGACAAGCACTAGGTTCAGAGTTTTAGTCCAGCGAGACGACTACAGCACGTCCCGAGCAGAGCTGAAACAACTAATCGATTTAATCGATTGGTAAAATAGTTTTCAAATTTCAAATAAACGATTTCTAAACACTGCATCATGAAGCTTCGAAGCGTTATGAATCAGTGAGTCGATTCATGATTCGGATCGCGAGTCAAACTGCTGAAATACGTGACTTTGGCGATCCAACCGCTGAATCGACTCACTGATTCATAACGCTTCAAACCGCTGAATCGACTCACTAATTCATAACGCTTCAAACCGCTGAATTGACTCACTGATTAATAACTCTTCAAACAGCTGAATCGACTCTCTGATTCACAACGCTTCAAACCACTGAATCGACTCACTGATTCATAATGCTCTGAACTGCTGAATCGACTCACTGATTCATAACGCTCCGAACAGCTGAATCGACTCACTGATTCATAACGCTCTGAACCGCTGAATCGACTCAATGATTCATAATGCTCTGAACCGCTGAATCGACTCGCTGATTCATAACGCTTCAAACCGCTGAATCGTCTCACTGATTCATAACGCTTCAAACTGCTGAATCGACTCACTGATTCATAACACTTCAAACCGCTGAATCGACTCACTGATTAATAACGCTTCAAACAGATGAATCGACTCTCTGATTCATAACGCTTCAAACCACTGAATCGACTCACTGATTCATAATGCTCTGAACCACTGAATCGACTCACTGATTCATAATGCTTCAAACCACTGAATCGACTCACTGATTCATAAAGCTTCAAACTGCTGAATCGACTCACTGATTCATAACACTTCAAACCGCTGAATCGACTCACTGATTAATAACGCTTCAAACAGATGAATCGACTCTCTGATTCATAACGCTTCAAACCACTGAATCGACTCACTGATTCATAACGCTCTGAACCGCTGAATCGACTCACTGATTCATAACACTTCAAACCGCTGAATCGACTCACTGATTCATAACGCTCTGAACCGACTCATAACGCTCTGAACCGCTGAATCGACTCACTGATTCATAACGCTCTGAACCGCTGAATCGACTCACTGACTCATAACGCTCTGAAGCTTCATGATGCTGTGTTGTGAAATCGGTCATCACTCCGGGAAACTGCTTTGCTCTTTTGCTGTTATTTTTGTTGGCCAATGGGAGTTTGCGCTTCATCATGGTTTCACCGATATCTATGGTTTCTCCGCGGGGTTTGCAGCTTTTAGATGATGTTCACGTCGGGTAATTACGTCACTTCAAAGCGTTCCCATGGCAACAGGGGGAAATGGCGGTGTGAAGTAAACAAACATTTGTCAACTTTCTGCTAATATATGTGACTTTTTTGCAACGAAAATGCGGGAATTATGAAATCATGCTAGCCCCGCATATTTTACACGCGGAAATATTTATTTTATATTATTATTTATATTTATTTTACAATTTATGCGGTGAAAGTGCGGCGTATTTGAAAAAATGCGCCCCCCGCATAAATATGCAGACTTTGGCTGATTATGCATTAAATCATGCGATCGCATAATCACGCTTTTCTGGAGGGACTGATAAGTGAAAGATATCAGTTGGGGAAAGAAATATATTTTACACACTTATAGCAATATCGTATCGCATTATTTAACAAGGAAATCGCATTTTTTATTTCTGATAGGGCACAGCCCTATTAAATACCCACTAGATGTTTCGTTAAAGGGGTGGAAAACCACAATTTCACTTTTCTAACTTTAGCTAGTGTGTAATGTTGCTGTTTGAGCATAAACAACATTTGCAAAGTTACAACATTCAAAGTTTAAAGCAAAGGGAGATATTTGCTTTTAAAGAAATCAATTTCTAAGGACTACAGCAAACGGCCAGTAGGGACTACTACACAGTCCTCCAGGGTCTCTGACATCACCAGCCCCAATATTTAGGCAAGGCAAGTTTATTTGTATAGCACATTTCATACATGGTGGCAATTCAAAGTGCTTTACACAGAAATGAAGTTAAAAAATTCATAAGTTCAATATTCACAGTAGCACAGTGCTCATTCAGTAAATGCACAGCTGAACAGATGTGTTTTGAGTCTGGATTTGAAAGTGGCTACTGTTGGAGCACATCTGATCTGTTCAGGTAGTTGCTTCCAGCTGCGACTGGCACAATAGCTAAAAGCAGACTCTCCTTGCTTTGAGTGAACTCTTGGTATTTCTAATTGACTTGATCCTGATGATCTGAGTGATCTGTTGGGTTTGTATTTAATCAGCATATCTGCAATGTATTGAAGTCCTAGGTCATTGAGTGACTTATATACAAGTAATAGTACTTTAAAATCGATCCTAAATGTAACTGGAAGCCAGTGTAAAGACCTGAGGACTGGTGTGATATGGTCATATTTTCTGGTTCTGCTCAGGATCCTGGCAGCAGCGTTCTGTATGAGCTGCAGCTGTCTAATGGTCTTTTTTGGGAAGGCCAGTGAGAAGACCATTACAATAGTCCACCCTACTGGTGATAAAAGCATGAATGAGTTTCTCTAAGTCTTGCCTGGAAACAAAGCATCTAATTCTTGCAATATTTTTGAAATGATAGTAAGCTGATTTAGTTATTGCTTTGACATGACGACTGAAACTCAGGTCTGACTGAATCACACCCAGATTCCTGACTTGATTTTTTTATTTTAGACCTTTAGCCTCAAGATATGCGTTCACCTTGAGAATTTCATCTTTGTTTCCAAATGTAGTGATTTCAGTTTTTCTTTGTTTAACTGAAGAAAGTTTTGGCACATCCAACTGTTAACTTCTTCAATGCATTTGCACAGAGAGTCAATGGGGCTGTAGTCATTAGGTGATAGGGCTAAGTAGATCTGGGTGTCGTCAGCATAGCTGTGGTAAGCCATTTAGTTATTTTTCATTATTTGGCTCAGTGGGAGCATGTACAGGTTGAATAGGAGTGGTGCAAGAATTGACCCTTGTGGGACTCTGCATGTCATGGATGTCCACTCAGACTTATGGTCACCAATACTCACATAATAACCTCTCTCTTCTAAGTATGACCTGAACCATTTGAGGACCATTCCGGAAAGCCCAACCCAATTTTCTAGCCTGTCAAGGAGTATGTTGTGGTCAACAGTGTCGAATGCAACACTGAGGTCGAGTAGTACCAGAATTGATGTTTTGCCTGTATCTGTGTTGAGGCGAATATCATTTATTATCTTTATGAGCGCTGTCTCTGTGCTGTGATGCGGTCAGAAACCAGATTGAAAATTGTCAAAGTATCCGTTTGAGTTCAAGAATTTGTTCAGCTGACTAAAAACAACTTTTTCAATGATCTTGCCTATGAAGGGGAGATTTGAGATTGGTCTGTAGTTGCTCAGTATGGAGTTATCCAGATTTCTCTTTTTCAGGAGAGGCTTAACTACTGCGGTTTTAAGGGAGTTTGGAAAAGTCCCAGAAAGAAGTGAGGCGTGTACCACTTCTAGGAGATCTGCTTCTAAACAGTTAAACACACTTTTGAAAAAAGAAGTGGGGAGTGTGTCAAGGGCGCAGGTTGATGTTTTTAGGTGCTGTACCGTTTCTTCTAAAAATTTACCATCAATTGCTTCGAAATCAGTCATAGTAACTATCTGAGGTTGTGGTCTGATCTGACTCACACCAGAGCAACTCAAGGATGTGCTGATTGCATTTCTGATATTATTGATTTTCTCGGAGAAGAAGAAAGCAAACTCACTACATTTGCTGTCTGAGAGCATTTCATTGGGAATGTGACTCGGAGGGTTTGTTAGTCTCTCTACAGTAGCAAAAAGAGTGCGCGTGTTGTTTATGTTTCTGTTTATAATATTTGAAAAGAAGGTCTGTCTAGCTTTGCCTAGTTCCACATTGAAAGCACGAAGACTGTCTTTATAGATGTTGTAATGGACTACAAGTTTTGTCTTTCGCCACATGCACTCATCTTTCCTGCATTGTCTTTTCATTAATTTCACTGCTGTTGAGTTTCTCCAAGGTGCTTTTTGTTTGCCACTCTTTTTTCTGACTTTCACAGGAGCAATATCATCAATTAGACTCTTAACTTTTGAGTTAAAAGAGTCAAGGAGAAAATCAACAGAGTCTGCAGATATGCTTGGTGTTAAAGATATAGCCTTCATAAACAGCACACTAGTGTTCTCATTTAAGCATCTCTTTTTGACCGAGACAGATCTAGTTTCAATGGCAGGAGAGATTGATATATCAAAGAAAATACAGAAATGATCAGACAGTGCCACATCCTCAATAACTATCGATGAAATGTTTAGACCCTTACTGATAAGTAAATCTAGAGTGTGTCCACGATCATGTGTGGGTCCGTGTACATGTTGTGTCAAATCAAAAGTGTTAAGAACAGTCATGAGATCTTTTGTTGTACTGGATTCAGCATTGTCAATGTGAATGTTAAAATCCCCAGCAATAGCAAAACATAGAGTAGTAGTCATACTCAGATGAGATTGCTGATAACAGCTCTGTAAAGTCATCAATAAAAGCTGGGCAATATTTTGGAGGCCTATAAATAATGATAAGCAGGATGCGTGGAGCACCTTTTAGCACAATGCCCAGATATTCTAGAGACAAATAGTCACCAAATGATACTTGCTTACATTGATAGACATCTTTAAAAAGAGCAGCGACCCCCCCACCCTTCCTGACTGCTCTGCAGACACTCATAAAAGTAAAGTTAGGAGGGGCTGTTTCATTGAGGGCTGTTGCACTGCAGCTGTCTTCCAGCCACGTTTAATTTAGAAGCAAAAAATCTAGGTTGTTTGTGGTTATTAAGTCGTTGACTAGAAATTATTTGTTTTTAAGGGAACAAATGTTTAAAAGTGCTAACTTAATAGTATTCATTTTAATTTTTTCCCCCACAGTAATCTTAGTTTGACAAGTAACAGGCCGCAGATTAGATGGGTTTGCCATTCGGCCTGAGAAGGTCTTAGACTTTCTATCACGTAACAGAACAGAAATAGAGAAAGAGACAGGCACAATGGGTTCCCACTTGTTTTGTAAACATTTGATAAGGTTGCTGTTGACGTTGCGAGGGCCCAGAGCATATCACTGAGAGCTGGTATCAGTTGTTTTTGTTGCAGATGGAGGAGGGTGTGTGCCCTGGCGTTGTGACCGAAGAAATCTCACAGAAGGAGGGGCAGGGCGAGCTGGGCCCACAGTCTTTGGTGGTTTTGGGGCTCGATGCTCTTTGGTTGATATCTGGGGGCTCGCAACGATCGAGTGTGATTGTCTGGTTCCAGTATAAACAAAATCCATTTTCTCTGTGAAGCTCAGAAGCGGGGATGCTGTAGAGAGGAATAACATGTCTGGTGAGGGGGGCTGTTGCTCTGGTGTAACCGGAGGCTGCAATATGTTATCGTCCAGTTCATGGAGTGACTTAGACATTTCTTCCAGCTTATTGCTCAGACCACACATAAGGTGTAAAAGTTCACCAGTCTGACCCCCGATGGTCCCCATTTTTACCAGTGCCTCCACAGTCTGGGCTGAGATGTTACTGTTTAGTGCCTCGATCTGTGTCACTTGGAGCAGTTCTAATCCATCACAGTGTGTCTGTGGTGAGCTTTGAGGGCGGGGCTCAGCTGGGAGTGTGTCCATGAGAAGTGGTTGTTGTGGCTGCATGGTGTTATCATTGTCCTTGTGGGGTGTATCAACCGCATGTCCATTCAGATGCTGAAATGTCCTGTGTCCTGTGATCGTCCATACTCTGTACTGGTGTGTGTGTGCCATCCAGGTTGAGTGTGTTAGCACACACAGCTGAAGGATGATGAAGGGAAAAATAAATATTGTCCTTTAGCACTCTTGCACCGAGTTTGTTTGGGTGGAGGCCATTTGATGTAAACAGTTGTCTCTGACTCCAGAAGAGATTAAAGTTGTCAATAAAGTTCACTCCCTTCATGTTGCAGGTTTTTTGCAGCCATGTATTAAGCCCAAGTAGCCGTGAGAACCTATTTGTTCCTCTTGCTGGAAGTGGTCCACTGATGAACAGCTGAACTTTCAGTTTTCTAAGTGTTTCAAAAAGTTCATTGAAATCACTCTTAAGGAGTTCTGACTGCTCTCTCTGAATATCGTTCTTCCCCACATGAATGATAAGTCGATTTGCAGTCTTATGTTTCATCAGAATGTTCTTAAAGGTCCCGTTCTTCATGTTTTTTTGAAGCTTTGATTGTGTTTACAGTGTGCAATATAACATGTGTTCATGTTTCGCGTGTAAAAAACCCCCAGTATTTTTCACACAATTTACCTATCTGTATACCGCTGTTTTTGATTTGATTTTTTTTATTTGATATCTTTATTTCGAACATGAGAGAAGAAAATAATAATAATAAAAATACAATAATGTTCCAACATTTTAAAAGGAAGAAAAAAGAAAAGAAAAAAAAGTAAAAAAGAAAATTAAATTTAAAAAGAAAACAGAATCTTACTTTCCTGTATAAACATGCTTCTATCTCATGTACGAAAAGGAGTAGGAAGAAATAAAACTTATTTACTCCTACCCCTTTAATTCTTATTTTCCTTTAAATAACATACATATGCCTACACCTACGCATATACATATACACATACACATCTACCGTACATATATATATACACATATACACATCTCTATATATACACATACATATCTATACCCCTATAGCCACATAACACATACCTACATATAATCATACATACATACATACATACTTTACAATGACCACTAACAAGTATTTCAAGTCATAACAGAGGAGCTCTCCTATTTTCCTACAGTACTTCTTGATACTTCTTAAAAATATTTTCTGTATAATTTTTTTTAAAGAGGAATATGTTAGGGCATTGCTTTAATTTTTCATCTAGTTTATTCCACAATTTAACTCCGCAAATTGATAAACATAATCTTTTCCTTGTTGTTCTAAATCTATTAGTCTTAAAGTTTCCCCTTCCCCTTAAGTTGTACCCTCCCTCCCTCTCAGAGAACATCTTTTGTATATTCCCAGGCAATAACCTATTTCTTACTTTAAACATAAATACTGCAGTTTGATATTCAATTTGATCGTAATATTTTAATAATCTCGACTGCAAAAATAATGAATTTGTATGTTCACAGAATCCTGCATTATGAATGATTCTCATAGCTCTTTTTTGCATTATGACTAACGGCTGTAGTGAATGTCGGTAAGTGTTTCCCCAAACCTCTACACAATAGTTCAAATAAGGTAACAATAATGAGCAGTACAAGATACGAAGAGATTTAAGATCCAGCATATGCTTAGCCCTAGCTAGAACTGCAATGCTTCTGGACAGTTTGGTTTTGATGTATTTTATATGAGGCTTCCAGCATATCTTTTCATCTATGATCACTCCAAGAAATTTATTTTCATTTACTCTTTCTAGGTTAGCCCCCTCTATCTGTATTTGTGCTTGTTGCTTTGACTTACAGTTTCCAAATACCATGAATGTAGTTTTACTCAAATTTATCGATAATCTGTTGGTATCCAACCATTGTTTTATTTTCTTAAATTCTGAAGTGATTAATTCCGAAAGTAACTGTAAGTTGTCTCCTGAACCAAATATGTTTGTGTCATCTCCAAATAATACAAACTTAACTACTTCAGATACTTTACAAATATGATTAATATATAATAAAAATAACTTTGGTCCCAGCACTGACCCCTGTGGGACACCACAAGCCATGCCCAGACATTCAGATGAATACTCTCCTATCTTCACATATTGTTGCCTGTCTCTCAGATAACTACTTACCCAATTTAAAACTACTCCCCTGATCCCGATTCGTTCCAATTTATTGATTAATATGTCATGATTTATTGTGTCAAATGCTTTTTTTAGATCAATGAATACTCCAACTGCACATTTATTTTTATCTGTGGCATTTGTGATTTCTTCAATAAGTTCTGTTAATGCTAGTGTTGTTGAGTTTTTTTTCCTAAATCCATATTGACTATCTGAGAGTAGTTTATTTTTATCTAAGAATTTCTCTAATCTATTGTTAAATAGTTTTTCTAGAATCTTTGAAAATTGTGGTAAGCCGTTTTTTTCACTCTCCTAAAAACGGCTGATGACTTCCTTTATTCTATGAAGTCCCTCCTTCAGAAATACGTAACGAGTTCTGATTGTGCCAGCGGTTCCCGTGTTGTGATTTGACCGCAGCTTAGCGCACGTTGCCCGGTTCCCGTGTTGTGATTTGACCGCAGCTTAGTGCACGTGGAAAGGTCACGCCTCTTAACGGGAGATATATGCGCTTAATGATCTCTACAGCGTCCCTGGGAAAGCCAAACAAAGGTGATTTGACTCCGGGATGAAAATAACAGCGTCTCAACGACATGGCGGCAAACACACTCAAACGCAACAATTCCTTTTCTCCACGCGACACGTCCTCTTCCCCACGTGGGACAGCAACAAGACCACGCCCCCTTTTTTCGCGTATTCTTGTGGGCGGAGGTTAGTTTGTTCTACTGTTCTACTGACGTCATTTATGAAGGAAGTACCAGGATGTAGTCCAAGCTGGCTGTTCGCTGTAGGCTTTGAAAGGGAACTTCTGTTAAATAAAATATCTCGCTTGGCATTGAACTTTGAGCTTTATAATTTTACAGGTATTATTTATGCTCTAACAGCAACATTACACACTAACTAAAGTTTGAACAGTGGGATCACGAAGAACGGGACCTTTAAGTTCCCTGTTGACATCAGAAACTTTTGCTTGTGGAAGGCAGCATGTAGATGTATCCCTGCTGCTAATGTTTCTGACTGTGGAGTCACCCACTATCAGAGTCCTGGGCTCGGCTGCCCTCTGAGCTGAGGGCCGCTGTCTGCTCGACCTTGAGTGCCTGTTAGCATCAGTGTTAGCTACGGGCTGATTCGATCTGTGTTCGGTCACATTCATCACGTTTGGGGGTTCCTCACCCACATTCATTAACACTTCAAATCTGTTTTCAAGATGTATATTTGGTGTTAGGAAACAAGTGTTTGCAATCCTTGTGTCTGGGGTAGAGCATGCTACTGTGGCAATATGTGATGCTCGTGACAATCTGATGTCTCGAGTGCCTTTGGGTCTCGCTCCCTGTTTGTGCCATCGATTAGTGTGTTGATCAGTTACTTGTTTCTCTACCTGTTGAGTAGCACTACATTTATGGGACTCACCGCAGTGTGCAGACGGCGTTCATGATGAAGCTCTGCTGTGTGATTCATCTGGTTGGATGGTTGAAACAGCAAATAACTTGGTTTCAAGAACTGCAATCCTTTGTAAAAGTCTGTGGCAGTTTGTGCAGCAAGTAGATTCTAGAAGAGGCATTTTCTTATCCTTCTGAATGTAGGCAGCTGTGTTTTCCCTTCTCCGGAATGTAAGCTGAAGGCAGTGGGAGGCTGGTCGGTTGAAACATTCCGCTTTTTGTTTAGTAATCCAGTCACCAGAGTTTCTAATTTTATCATTGGAGTCAAGCTTTGTCGTTTGAGCACTGTGCTGATTTGCTGAAGTTGAAATGATGAGATAAAATATAGAAGCGATAGAGCAAAGCGCGGAGCAGTAAGCAAGAGCGTCGTAACAGTAGCGAAGCAGGAAGTAAATTTACATAAACTCCTCCTCCGAGAATATTAAATAAGGGGGGGCGAGGCCATTTTGTATCGCAGCAGGGAAGAGTTGTTGTGGTATAGTTAGTAGGCTGGAGTGTTGTTGCCGCAATGCTGACGAAACGCTGTTATTTTCATCCGGATTGCAGGTCCACTTTGTTCAGCCTTCCTAGGGACGGGGGTGTGTTGCAGTGCGTTTAACATACTACGTGTTAAATACATGTGTGTATGAGACAGAGGGGAACAGGTCGCATTTGCAGCAGATATATGCTGCCCATCATAAATCAAAGCACGAGACAGGGGTCGAAGGAGAAGACCGGAAAATTTGACATAATGGACAATATTCGTCTGTATTTGCAATACACAAGCCGCGGTTCAGCTGCGCTAGACACACACTACAGTGTGAATGCACAACGGGCGCGCGCTGCTCATCTCACGGAGGAAAGCTTCCACAATCTTCACGAGTTCATTGCAGGATTCGCACAACGGCGTGTCCTGAAAGATGGATTTAAAAATAGAAGCTGTTTACGGGCCACAACCTGTAAGTGTGATTTATTTTTCGTTGATGTGTTTTCCTGTAATAGTTTGTATTGTTAATTGTACGTTGTAGCAAGGATGTACACAGACGACAACGCTGTTTGGCTCTGCAAACCAGTTTGTTAAATGCTCATTCATACTTAACGTTATCCAACAAACACCTAACGTTACAAACTTTTCAATCTAACGTTACAAAATCTCAACAGCGAACTTGGCATTAGTGTAAATTATTCTTTGATTAGAGCTTTTATGTATTGTTTATCTACAGGCATGCTAAACATGCTTCAGTGTTTGATTTGGATACTATAGTAAAGCCAATGTTTAGTGTTCGTTCTTGCGACAGATATTTGGCTAAAAATAGAAAAGTAACGGTGCCATTCAGTAGCGATCACTATAGAGCCACAGTCTTTACTCTTGAGGACTGAACAGGTTCTGCTCGATCATCTTCACTAAAATTGTCTGGGTCTGATTTGGGCTCAGATTGGTATGGTTTTATTGACACCATTGTTTCTAGTACTACACAAAGCACAGTCTACCGGTAAAGGGAAGGGGCGGGACGTTTCCGACAAATTACGCTTTAAGAGCGGTCACATCACACCGTACCATTGATTTCCTAACATTGAATAAAATATATGTTTCATGTTCTGTGAAGAGCCAACCCTTCTCAATTCGTTGATATCGTTGCTTCTGTCAACAAAATGTATCGTCTTCCAAAAACCTGCGTCTTTTTTTGCGTGTGCATTTCCCTCATCTAAAATATAAAACCTGTTTATGAACTTATATTAGTGTGATCAGCAGAAACTCCCTCTATAATCAATGAGTCTAACGGCACAACACATCTCTTATTTACATCGAGTATAAGCTTTGCTTGATATAATGAGAGGATATGAGGACATTCACAAGACATTCTTCACAGATATCCTTCATTTCTGTAGAGATGGAGATTTTAATAAAGATCAAATGAGTGAGTTCAGCTTTGAGAATGAAACCAACCTGTGTGTTCCTCAGTTTCTTCATCTTTCACTCTCAATGTTTCTTCAACCTTCACATCTTCAGTCTCCTCTTTAATTACAGACAAGGTTAATATTGTTAATATATTTAATAGTCATTTTAATTCAGTTAGTTTGATAACAGTGTCTGCAGACATTATAGCCGAACCTATTGCATCGATTTTTAATCTGAATCTATCAACTAATGTAATTCCTCCATCTTGGAAATCAGCTATGGTTATGCCATTATTAAAAGGAGGTGATCCTTCTGATTTAAATAATGAATCGCCCTATTTCTAAACTACCGGTCTTAGCAAAAGTTTTTGAATCGTTGGTAAATGATCAAATAAAAGAATACCTACATAATCATAATATTTTAAATGCATCTCAGTCAGGATTTAGAGCGGGTCATAGTACGATTACAGCCACTACACTAGTTACTGATGATTTAATCCCCGCACTCTCAGCCTTATTTATTGATCTGACAAAACCATTTGATTTGGTGGATCATGGCTTGCTGTTAGAAAGGCTAAAAAATGTAGGTTTCGGTACTTCGGCTTATCTTTCTGATAGAACTGTAGATAATTACACCTCATCCATGTTAACAGTTAAGAAGGGTGTCCCACAAGGTTCTGTACTGGCACCATTTCTTTTTTGGCGTTACATTTAAGATGTTAGATAACAAAATGTGTTTTTATAAAATAAGTCTATAGACCTTTATAAGAGGAATAAAAACGTTAAATATATTTGCCTTAAATAATGAACAGATTAACAAAAATAAAGAAAAAAACAAGGTGAGTTTAGTTCATGTTTGTGAGGCGTGGCGCTCCTCAAGTTCACGTGAAGGAAACCAGACGACAGAAAGCATATCTTGTTTTCTTTATTTCACAATAGCACAATGCAAGTCAACACTTTGCAATTTCGAACGTTGTCCTACTCTTATTATCTGTATGAGCAAAATGACGGAGTATTGTAGGCCTGTTTCAACATATTCCAGCACTGCAAACTTATATCGCAGCCTGTTCAACATAAAATAATCAATCTAACATATAAAAAAGTTACACCGCTCAGTTTAAAGAGTCAGTAGTAGTGGTGTATCCAGGACGTTTTTCAATACCGTTACATTTTAAGGATTTATTGTGGAGTGAGGGGAACTAAAATAGCCTATAGCTAAGTTTGTAGCATTTATAGTAGCTACATTTTAACATTTTGCTTTATTTATCTGTATTATTTCTGAATGCAATCAAATGCGACTTACACGTAATTTACCTTTTATTTTTCTCTCAAAAACATAAACTATATAAATATAAATATAAACTAACAGGTGATGAAGAGATAATCATATATGAATATATATTATTATTATGTATCGTTAAAGTTTTTAAAGCATGTTATACGTGTTTCCATAGTGGGATAAATTACGCTTTAAGAGCGGTCACATCACACCGTAACATTGATTTCACCAAATGCCAAAATTGAAATAAAACATTGAGTCTAAGCTTTGCTTGTTATAATGAGAGGATATGAGGACATTCACAAGTATCCTTCATTTCTGTAGAGATGGAGATTTTAATAATGATCAAATGAGTTCAGCTTTGAGAATGAGACCAACCTGTGTGTTCCTCAGTTTCTTCATCTTTCACTCTCAATGTTTCTTCAATCTTCATGTCTTCTCTCTCCTCTTTCTCTGTGTGTTCCTCAGTTTCTTCATCTTTCACTCTCAATGTTTCTTCAATCTTCAGCTCTTCTCTCTCCTCTTTAATAAAGGCCATCTTTATAATAATAGTGTGTGATCTCAGTCGCTTCTCCAGGAGTTTCTCTGTGTGTTTGTCCTGTTTAAGATGAGAATGAGACAAGAGTGAGTCTCTATCAGCTCTAGTTCAGTCTCAGTAACACTCAACACTAGCACTACACACTAATAATGAACACTAGAGAGTGTGATAAAGCTCAGTTTCTCTCATCTCTACTCTCCAGAGACTGAACTCATGTTTATATGATGAACTGAGTCTCTATCAGCTCTAGTTCAGTCTCAGTGACACTCAACACTAGCACTACACACTAATAATGAACACTAGAGAGTGTGATAAAGCTCAGTTTCTCTCATCATCTCTACTCTCCAGAGACTGAACTCATGTTTATATGATGAACTGAGTCTCTATCAGCTCTAGTTCAGTCTCAGTAACACTCAACACTAGCACTACACACTAATAATGAACACTAGAGAGTGTGATAAAGCTCAGTTTCTCTCATCATCTCTACTCTCCAGAGACTGAACTCATGTTTATATGATGAACTGAGTCTCTATCAGCTCTAGTTCAGTCTCAGTAACACTCAACACTAGCACTACACACTAATAATGAACACTAGAGAGTGTGATAAAGCTCAGTTTCTCTCATCATCTCTACTCTCCAGAGACTGAACTCATGTTTATATGATGAACTGAGTCTCTATCAGCTCTAGTTCAGTCTCAGTAACACTCAACACTAGCACTACACACTAATAATGAACACTAGAGAGTGTGATAAAGCTCAGTTTCTCTCATCATCTCTACTCTCCAGAGACTGAACTCATGTTTATATGATGAACTGATAGAGAAAGGAATGAGCCGCTGCTTCTGTTACTCGTGAGTTTATTCTGTTACTTTACTCACACAACGCTGATAAATATTAGATAAAGCAATGCAAAGTTACATTTAATAATATATAATTCATTCTGCTTCGCTTTTAACGCTTAAAACACAAACCTTTCTTCAGCAGAATCACAGGAGCGCGGCGCGACCTTATGACGTCACACACCAAGACCAGAATAAAAGTCCCGTTGATGTGTCTACAATCACAAAAGTGCAGAGAAATGTACATAGAAAAGATATATTAATAAAACTAAGAAAAGATGACAAAATTGAGTTGAATGAATTATTGAAATGCATTTAAAAACACAATGGTAAGTTAATAATACAGTTCACATTGAGAGATTAAAAAAATATTTATT
Organism: Romanogobio albipinnatus; assembly: GCA_023566225.1. NCBI lineage: Eukaryota > Metazoa > Chordata > Actinopteri > Cypriniformes > Gobionidae > Romanogobio > Romanogobio albipinnatus. Next base: position 62,637,361 of record CM042240.1, on the reverse strand, counting down.
TAATTTTTATTTAATATTTAATTTTCGCTGTTTGTATATATACAATATGGAAAACATTCATTATAAATTAAATAAATTAGGAAATACCATAACTTCACAAGCAAATAACTGGGTTTCTGTGGGTCCTTAGGCCATAAAAAGAATAACAAACTTAAATGATCGCTTTAATAGGCCTTGAATTTGTGTCTGTAAAAACAGAGGCGCTGTAGTCTGGATATATGCAGATATCTGTAGTTTGAGAGAGTAGAGACCGAGCAGTTTAGATTCAACACTCAAACTAAAGCTTTTTTTCTGATGGCTTATGTCGACTTTATCATGTTTATCGTCATTTATTAGTTTATGGCTTTAAACTGGGAAAAGTGACTCAAATAAATGGGGAAATTGATCCAAATAATGTCAATAACTGTTGAAAGATTATGAGGATTTCATGAAAATAAATCTACTGATACAAGGACAATCATATTTTTAGACATTGTACACCTATTTTCAAGGTTTTAGACTTAGATGAACTTTATATGTCCACATTTTAATATCAGAAAAAAGCATTTCTATGCATTTCAATAGTGACACATATCCCCGATAGCGTGTAATCACTGAAACAATGTTGAGTCAGTGTTGATGTGTAAATGCCAATTACATTAAATATCCTTCTTAATATATTTAAGAAAGGGGGAATATAGGACAAAAGCATTACAATCTTTAAAAATAAAACTAGTTGTTTTTGAAGTCTGATGTCATTATGACTACAGGTGGTCCAGCGGTTCAGGTTTTAGAAATCTTGCATCAGCCGACTGCCTCTTTTCCTTTGGGTTCTCTGAAATCTGAAAAAGAAAGCATGATGTTACTTAACAACAAGTTCATTCAGTTGTCATACAGTCAAATTCAAGAATGTTAATATAATAATCACAATATGATCCGCTAAAAAAAAGTTGCTCAACACAAAATATTAAAACTGTTATTATAGTACCGTTAAATTCTGTGCATCTATTCTAGTTCTCAAATATATTACTGCACGTCTGTGATTTTAGACAACAGTTTAAGATCGGGACTTTTATTCTGGCATCTACGTGTGACGTCATAAGGTCGCGCCGCGCTCCTGCATCTGTGATTCTGCTGAAGAAAGGTTTGTGTTTTAAGCGTTTAAAGTAAAACAATGAATGTTGTATTATTAAGTGTAACAATGCATTGCTTTATCTAACATTTATCAGCGTTGTGTGAGTAAAGTAACAGAATAAACTCATGAGTAACAAAAGCAGCGACTCATTTATCGTGAATCAGTTCAAACATGAATATATGCTGCGGCCCAATTCGCCGAACACACTACGCCCTAAAAGTATGTCCTCTTTTTGTGAAGAAAGGAGTATGCTCGCTTTGGGACAAACTACTCCGTCATCGGACTCTTTCTAACACGAGTCTCTGGCGCGTGACGAGAGAACCGGAGCTTTAGACTCTCTTGATTCACAACAAATGATTCAGTGATTCAAAGCTCGATTCCCAAATCAATCTCGATTTCTACAAATCATTAAATGGCTACGCTAATATACTAAGGGGTGATTCAGGTTATTTAGGTCCATTAAAGGGATAGTTCGCCCAAAAATGAAAATCCTGCCATTTACTCGCCCTCAAGTTGTTTCAAACCTGTATTTCTTTGAGTTTCTTTGTTCTGCTGAACACAACAGAAGATGTGTTGTAGAGCGTTTGTAACAAAGCAGAGAGAGCAGCCAAATGACGAGTAAAAGATGACCGAAGGCTCATTTGTGGGTGAACTGTCCCTTTAACCCATTAAGTTATGAAACTGTCCCTTTAACCCATTTGTGCCCAGTTTTTCCCCATGAATGGTTACAAGCATTGGGTGAACTGTCCCTTTAACCCATTTGTCATACATTTGGCATGTAGTCATGTTAAAGTGTCCTGTGAACATGTTCTGCATTTACTCTCCCCAGCTATTTTTTTCTTTAAAATCGTATTTGAATGTGCCACAGCTATAGTTGCCGGTGGGCTAATATGTTTTATGCACCCCTTCAATGTCAAATTTGAATAGGGAAAGAACATTTGGCATCTAAATAACTGCTCTCAGCAGATCAATCTTTATTCATAAGCATATGTATTATGTATAAAAGTCGAAGAACATTCGATGCAACAAAAAAAGCTGCATCTATGATCCATCTATCTTATAATCTTTTGAATATTAAAACACAACAAACAACAAATACATTTGTCTTAAAGTGTTGTGAACTAGTGCATAACTACATACAGCCATTAAGTTGCCCCAACAGGGCATTGTGTATCAAATTGAATGAAAATAAATTAATAGACGAATGACAAAAAAAATTACATCTATATTAAAAAAACAATTAACAAAATAGTCCCATAGTATTCAATGGCTGACTGGAGTTGGTGATTTCATATTATAATGTAAATGTAAACTCATTGCTTGTCTGAATTTCCAAATTATAAAGGAATCATAAGCTACTAGTCATAAGAACAATGAGGGTCCTTGGCCGATTAGAATGAAATGCACCCAAACTGGATTGAAGGGTCCTCGATATCTTGGCCCTTACAAGACATAATATCATAAAATATTATAGTTTGTCCTAACGAATTAAGGTCTACTGTAGAGAAGAAATGTCAGTTAAAGGTTTAAATTATGTTTTAGGTGGGATATTATGAAAGCAAAAAGCACTAATCAAGACCAAAAATCTTGATTTATTATTAACGTAATAACACAGTATACCCCATTTCCCCATTATATGTACTTACAAGTCATTTGCCACTATAGATCTATAGACAAAGTATAGTGAACTATAGTATACAAAACAAAACACTATAGATCTCTTGTAAGATTTTGTTTGGATGATTCTAGAGATGTTCATGATTATGTAGATCAGGGGTGGGGAACGTCCGGCCGTATGCAGCCCGTGGGCCAGTTTGATCTGCCCCAGAGTAACCCCCCCCCCCCCCCCCCCCCCATGTTTCATTAGAGTTTGTTAATCCTGAATATAACTTTGTTAATAAAATAAAAGTATTGAAAGAAATCTTCATAATCATTTTTAATATGGCAATAATGTCAAACAGATATTCTAACTAAAAACAAAACACATATTAGCTCCAATTTTGGTTAAAATGTAAAGTTCATGTATTTGCACAGCAGGATAATTAGTTACCAAAAATGTATGTTAAGAATCGTTTTGGGAATCGGATCGTTACTCCCAGAAACGGATTGAATCGTTAAGCGATTCCCACTCCTAAATTACAACAAAAAAATATGTACAAAAAAAGTAAACAGCATTACTGTCAGTATAATTGTTATTTTATATTATTACATGGCTCTGTGGAATACTTGATTCTGATTGGTCAATCACACATTACAGCGGCATCTTATTGCCAGATAACAACTGCCAAAATGAATAACACACCACCCATCCGAGTACTAAGAGTTATCTTGACAGAAACACTTAATTACCACAAGTTACAATGGAAGACTGCAAGGGATAGTTCACCCAAAAATGAAAGTTAGCCCATGATTTACTCACCCTCAAGTAGTAGTGGAAGTACATTATCCCTTACTTATTATATATTATATTTAGGGCTGAAATGATTTATCGAGTTACTCGATTACAAAAATTCCTCAAGGCAAAAACTCTGCCTCGAAGCCTCGTTAAATTCCGGAGGCACACCATAGCGCTGAAAGACAGCAAAAAATTCCAGTTTTTCTCTTGCGATGAAACAACATGAAACGGCCTGAGATGAAACAACAGACATAACAAATACAGCCGAACTGTATCATACATCGAGAGTCTGTGTGCGCATTCCCTGAAGCTCCACAGTGTAATGACAACTGTCGTTTCCACCATACATTTCATCAAAAGCAGAGGGCTAAACAGCCACCAGTTCAAAGAGTTACTGAGTGATCTTGAGTCTGAGTACGGAGATCTGGAGTCACAAAGATATGCTCGCACGGTTTTATAAACTGAGGGAAGAAGTTAAACAATTCATGGAGATTAAGGTAAAACCTGTTTTGGAACTCAGTGATGGCAAGTGGCTGTGTGATTTGGCCTTTGTGATGGACATAACCAAGTACTTGTCAGATACCCCTTTTCCACCAGAATGAACCGGGTGCTAGTTCAGAGCCAGTGCTAGTGCCAGTTCTTAGTTGGTTTGACTGACGAGCCTTCTAAGAACCGATTGCCTTTCCACGGGCTAGAGAGCCACTACAGAGCCAGTCTTACATCACTGTATACGTCTCATCTTTCTCAGCGGGGCAGCGGGAAACACAAACACACCTGTCTTGTCCGAGATGCACCACCGCTGCGCAGACGATCAGCGTATGATATCAAAACACTGCATGAATGAATCAAAAGCATGAGTCGTCGTCTGCTCTCGTTGTCATACGGCGATCGGTCTGCACTGAGCCGATGCATCTCCAACAAGCCTTCCATCAACAATGGCGAACGTTGCGTTACTATTGATGCACATGGCTTTACGATCCTACATCAGCATCAAAACACAGCGAATCCAACGCATTCGTGCAGCTCGCCGTAATTTGTATAGACGGAGATTACAATCGAGCCGCTATTAGCTCGATTAGCTACTATTTAAAAAATGGCGGTCACAAGTTTATTTGTGTTGGTCATGGTAACCCCGCCCACTTTTCCTGGTTCGAAGCTGGTGCTTTGGGTGTGGAAACACAAAGAACCAATTTGAAACTAGGCTCTGGCTCCGAACTAGCACCAGCACTGACTTGGTGGAAAAGGGTTAAGAGCTAAACGTCAAGCTCCAAGGTCCGAACCAGCTTCTCTGCTTTCAAACGTGAAATCATTCGAAGGAAAATTAAAGCTGTGGCAATTGCAACTGGAAAAGGGTAAGACTATTCTGCAAGAACAAAAGCCTGCATGACAGCAGTATGCACACATCACACGATCGCATGATTTAATGCATAATCAGCCAAAGTCCGCATATTTATGCGGGGACCGCATTTATTTCAAATACGCCGCACTTTCGCAGCGTAAATTGCCTATTTCCGCGTGCAAAATATGCGGGGCTAGCATGATTTCATAATCCCCGTATTTTCGTTGCAAAAAAGTCATATATATTAGCAGAAAGTTGAAAAATGTTTGTTTACTTCACACAAGAGCCACCATTTCCCCCTGTTGCCATGGGAAAAGTGACGTATTTACCCGACGTGAACGTCATCGAAAAGCTGTAAACCCTGTGGAGAAACATAGATATCGGTGAAACCATGATGAAGCGCAAACTCCCATTTGCCAACAAAAATAACAGCAAAAGACTGTGCAAAGCAGTTTCCCGGTGTGTTGACCGATTTCAAAAAACAGCATCAAGAAGCTTCGAAGCGTTATGAATCAGTGAGTCGATTCAGTGGTTCGAATCGCCAAAGTCACGTATTTCAGCAGTTTGACACGCGATCTGAATCATGAATCGGCTCACTGATTCATAACGCTTTGAAGCTTCATGATGCATTGTTTTGAAATCGGTCCAAATTGAGCCATGTGTTTATTAAGGTCTTCAATAAAACAAGATGAGAACTTAAATATTCAATTAAAAATATTCACTTTTTTTCTCTTTTTCATCAAACCGCAGTTTTTTCAAGTTTTATCGCATAAAATTGCATAAATATCCCGCATTTTCCATCGCATTTTTTAAGAAAACATGCCGCATAATCAAGGATTTTTGCCCGCAACAGTCACAAAAAAAGCCGCATTTTTCTGGAAGGACTGACTATACACTACGGCAACTATTGTATTGAGACAATCTGAGAATTAGTGTGGATTTATATCTGTTTCTATTTCTCATCTTAAACAGGACAAACACAGAAAAACTCCTGGTGAAGTGACTGAGATCCACATCAACATAAAGATGGCGTTTATTAAAGTGGAGAGTGAAGAGATGAAGATTGAGGAAACATTCAGAGTGAAACATGAAGAAACTGAGGAACAAACAGAGAGAGAGGAGAGACAAGACGTGAAGATTGAAGAAACATTGAGAGTGAAACATGAAGAAACTGAGGAACAAACAGGTTGGTTTCATTCTCAAAGCTGAACTCAGTCATTTGATCCTTATTCAAATCTCCAGCTCTACAGAATTGATTGATATTTTTGAAGAATGTCATATGAGTGTCATAATTAAAGTGTTATATAATTATACAGACATGTTGAGATCACATGACTAGACAAACACTAATGCTGTGAAGATCCGACTTCCATTTGTTATTACGGCACATTAAATTAGGAAAAATAATTCAGAAATAGCCTTTTATAATTACTTGTGCGACATTAAACCCAAAATCTACTTCTGTATTGAAATCCATTAATTTATGTCACTTAATTACACTAGATAACAGTATCTAACAAAATCTGTTTTGCATAAAGCAAAGCATGAAATGTGACTGATCAGCTTTACATTTGTTGTCTATAAGGATTTTTTCTCATCCCCAAAAGCGCTCTCTGTTTATCTAACATGTTGTACTATAGAAGATTTTGTTCATATTCCACAATGTCATTGGTGACTGAAACAGTCATTGTTATCTGGAGAAAACCAGGGGTGTACAATCCTGCTCCTGGAGGGCCACTGTCCCGCAGAGTTTAGCACCAGTCCTAATCAAACACACCTGAAATAGCTAATCGTAGGCTGCGTCCGAAACCTGAAAAATGCTGCCTTCGGAGGACCAATTTCAAGGCAGGAAGGCACGTCCAAATCTAATGTTAGCTTCACTTCCTGTCTCCTGAGATTCCTTCATCTGATCGATATTTAAAGGCAGCATATTTGTATTCTTCGCTGCCTTTGATATCCCACAATCCTGTGCTTTCCATTCTCTGACAGAAAAAAGATGGAAAAAAGATGGCGTCCAAAAATTGCGTTTGCTGGTCAGTTTGTGTGTAAATAGTTGTTTTTTTACCAACATTTTCTACTTCTGATGTAATTTCTAGCGTAAAATTACTAATGTAGTAATTAAATATGTTTAGTTCTCACCAAAGCTCTCTATTTTGCTGTAGATCATTAAACTGATACACTGCCTAAGAAGTCTGTCCAAAATTAGTTTCATGAGGTGTCCTGTCCACACACTCAATCAAACAGACTCCAACCTCTCCACAATGGCCAAGACCAGAGAGCTGTGTAAGAACATCAGGGATAAAATTGTAGACCTGCACAATGCTGGGATGGGGCTACAGGACAATAAGCAAGCAGCTTGGGGAGATGGCAACAACTGTTTGCGCAATTATTAGAAAATGGAAGAAGTTGAAGATGACGGTCAATCTCCCACGGTCTGGGGAACCATGCAAAATCTCACCTCGTGGGGCATCAATGATCATGAGGAAGGTGAGGGATTAGCCCAGAACTACAGGACCTGGTCAATGACCTGAAGAGAGCTGGGACCACAGTCTCAAAGAAAACCATTAGTGACACACTACGCCATCATGGATTAAAATCCTGCAGCGCACGCAAGGTCCCCCTGCTCAAGCCAACGCATCTCCAGGCCCGTCTGAGGTTTGCCAATGACCATCTGGATGATCCAGAGGAGGAATGGGAGAAGGTCATGTGGTCTGAGGAGACAAAAATACAGCTTTTTGGTCTAAACGCCACTCGCCGTATTTGGAGGAAGAAGAAGGATGAGTACAACCCCAAGAAAACCATCCCAACTGTGAAGCATGGAGGTGGTAACATCATTCTTTGGGGATAATTTTCTGCAAAGGGGACAGGACGACTGCACCGTATTGAGGGGAGGATGGATGGGGCTATGTATCGCGAGATCTTGGACAACAACCTCCTTCCCTCAGTAAGAGCATTGAAGATGGGTCGTGGCTGGGTCTTCCAGCATGACAACGACCCGAAACACACAGCCAGGGCAACTAAGGAGTGGCCCATAAGAAGCATCTCAAGGTCCTGGAGTGGCCTAGCAAGTCTCCAGACCTGAACCCAATAGAAAATCTTTGTAGGGAGCTGAAAGTCCGTATTGCCCAGTGCGAGCCCTGAAACCTGAAGGATCTGGAGAAGGTCTGTATGGAGGAGTGGGCCAAAATCCCTGCTGCAGTGTGTGCAAACCTGGTCAAGAACTACAGAAAATGTATGATCTCTGTAATGGCAAACAAAGGTTTCTGTACCAAATATTAAGTTCTGCTTTTCTGATGTATCAAACACTTATGTCATGCAATAAAATGCAAATTACTTAAAAATCATACAATGTGATTTTCTGGATTTTTGTTTTAGATTCCGTCTCTCACATTTGAAGAATACCTTTGATAACAAATTACAGCCTTCTACATGCTTTGTAAGTGGGCAAACCCGCAATATCGGCAGTGTATCAAATACTTGTTCCCCTCCACTCAGGGCCGTGCGCAGACATTTTGAGGGGCAGTGGCCCAAACCAAAAAAAGGGGCTCTGGGGTGGGGTGGCATTGGGGTCGAGGATTGGGTGCTTTCCCATACAAATTATCCTTCTTACTCTTATTAGTCAGTCAAAACTGTTTTGATCTAATTTTGTGTCTATCGAAAATAGTGATATATGACATTGTATTATGTCGAATATCAAAGTTTTTGTGTCTATTTAGGATTTGTGGGCACAATGTTTTTGGCTTTGTGGAGTAAATGTTATAGCTTTTATTTTGAAAAAAAAAAAGATAAAATTAGACTCTTGGGGTAAGATGACCCAGCCATATTTGGCACAGAAGGCCCCAAGTGGCATGTTGTTACTAGTGTTATTGTTTTTAAATGTAATACTTATTGTAATTAACGGGTCTATTATTTAATATTTTTAATAATTAGATGTACATTTCAGGCATCTTCACTTTCATTAAAACTAGGGGTGCACCGATCCGACTTTTTCAGTCCCGATACCGATGCCTGGGCTTTGTGTATCTGTCGATACCGATCCGATACTATTGTTGAATTAATAATAAACCGTATATCTTCCACCTTATACCTTCTGTGAAGAGACTAAAGACACCAGACTTTACTAACTAAACATAACTAAGACAAAATAACAGATGTATGTAAAGTGTACAATTGTGACAATTGTGAACAATTGTGCATTCAAATCTAAAATAGAATATAATCAAACTTCTTTAAATAAATAAAATGTAGCAGTGGAAACAAAAAACAGTGTATTGGTCAAACATACAATAGTAATCTGACAGTTACCAAACATTTTTTTACACTACAGATAATTGTTTTGGTATATAATCATATCAATATTAAAAGTACCATTACAAATTAACAAATAGCCTAATTATCTGCCATATGCAATTTAATAAAAATTAGCTAGCTAATAACAACTTTGTTCTGGTTTCACCTCACTCCTGTCTAAATGATTGTAGGCTAGGCCTATTTATTTTACTACACATTGTTCACAGAAATAAGCTGAAATGTTGATAATTAAAAATAATTCTTACTACCCACTCTTGCTAAATTGGGTAAGCATACTTGTGTTCTCATTTCAGATGCGTTCAGAGTAAATGATTAAACTGATTCGTGAGTTCAGTGTTGGACAGATCAGTTGTTCTAACCAGTCGTTAAAATGATTCGGTTCAAAGGAGTCATTAGGTCACGAATCGGACATTAGCAGACGAGTTGTGTGCGAATCCCGTCTGTTAGAACATCACAAAAGATGTCAACACACAGAAAACACTTCATAACTGGATATAATTTGTTTCCCGTTTATTGAAAGTATGCTCTATGTCAGCTGGTCAGAGAAGAGTAAACGTTTTT